>JAPXFY010000031.1:39152531-39172531 GCA_030674185.1 Monoplex corrugatus
GAGAACAAAAGCAAGAGAGAGGGACGGAGGGAGACACAGAGAGAGAGAAGGGGGAGAGAGAGAGAGGGAGAGAGAGGGAGAGAGAGACAGAGAGAGGGACAGACAGACAGACAGAGACAGAGAGAGGGACTCAGGTCGGAAAGTTGTACTGTATATCAGCTTTAGACAATGAAACATACAATGCCAGTGTCGTGAGAATTGGGGGAGGAGGGGGGCTATGGGGTGTTGGTGTTTTTGACACATTTCTTCAACTTGAGTCGAAATGTTTCAAGGTTTACACTGCACAATATGAATACCTACATGCATGACAAATCATACAAAAATACTTTCTCTTCACAAAATCGTGTGTTCAATGTACACTTTAGCTTACATAGTTTTACAATGGTCATAAACGTAATGTGTTTTACACACTCAGACAGAGAGAGAGGAGAGAGAGAGAGAGAGAGAGAGAGAGAGAGAGAGAGAGAGAGAGAGAGAGAGAGAGACGGAGGGGGAGGAGAGAAGAGATAGACTGCACTGACACTGACACAGTTAATCGTGATGACCATCAATCCAGACACAAACCAGCGAGTGTGGGTAACACTGTTATTCTGCACAATATTGAGAGAGAGAGAGAGACAGAGAGAGGGAGAGAGAGAGAGACAGAGACAGACAGAGACAAAGACAGAAAAATGCACGCACGTACGCACACACACTCAATAGACAGACAGACGGACAGAAAGAGAGAGAGAGAGAGACGGACAGACAGAGACAGAATGGAGAGAGGGGGGAAAGAGAGAGAATGAGAGAGAGAGACAGGTAGAGAGAGAAATGCACACACACACACATACTCTCTCTCCCTCTCTCTCAAAACCTGTTCTCACTTCTCGTGGAAAATAAACTGTGTTAAAAAATGGAGCAGTACAATCATGAGGCACTAGGTAACCTTAAAGTACCCTGCTTCCTTTTTGTTCGTATTAGTATATTACCTTGTACATGCAGAAAAGCATGCCGCCTTCACTTGTAATTTCTAAATCACTATCGGTCACATGTGCTCCCCCCCCCCCACACACACACCCTTGTTCGAGCAATATTTTCTTGATGCATGTATGTACGTTGTTTGGCCAACACTGTGCGGGCAGTATTTTGCTGCACAGTCTGCATACTCCGTCTTCCTTAGGTGCGCATGCAGGGTACTTTTTCTGTTTCCATGAATCACCCAAATGCGGATATGGCTTACAGGATTTTTGACATATAAGTATTACTATTTGATATTCTGCACGAGTATACACACGAGAGGAGATCAGGTACTTGCAAGTCTGCGAATACACTGATCTGTGAATTCAGAAAAAAAACACAGAAAAAACCTACAACACAGAAACAACACAACACAGAAATATGTACACCAAACACACACACATAAATATGTACACACACATACGCACTCGCACACATGCTCACACACACACACACACACACACAACTCACACACTCTCTCTCTCTCTCTGTGGTCTCATAGCAGGAAACTGCCTGACACATGCTGATCTAACCTCAACTTCACTACTCTTTATGCACCAGGCGGACCCAGGCAGGATCAAATTCAGATTTTCCGAATGGAAATCCTACACCCGGACTATAGCACCCGTGTTTCACTTTTATTTCCCATATCAATTACGCTGTTATTTCTATTTTGATCACGCTTCCTACAGTACATGCGCATAAGTGCGCGGCCGTCCTTTTATTCCTTAAAAAAAGACGACACAACATAAAGAAGTTACAGGACCGGACACCTGGTTAGTGAAGAGGTAGCGTACTTACCTCACAGTCTTACTGTATGGGGTCAAATCTGCACTGCAACGAGTTTGTGCGTGTGGTCTCTGGTAGAGCAACTGTACATTAACTCCCTTTGTTGAAAAATAAATTTCTCACAACACTGGTGGTTTTCTGGGAAATGACGGTTAACCCTCACCCTGTCCACCGATTTTCTGCATTATCACACTACGACAGTCATGCAAATACTTAACCCACTGACTCCTTACCCTCTCCAGCAGCTTTCCGCATTCTCAGCCCTGACAGCCAAGCAAAACCTTAACATTTTCATACCTTTGTTTTAAGTTACCCATCAGCATTTCTATAAGTAGTTACGGAAACGTAGTAAAAGGACCAAGTTTTTCACAACTGGTGCTTGGGTGAAGGACAGAAAAGGTCAAAGACCTCAAACTTCTCTCAGACCCAGCTGACACAGACAGTGCCCCTCTCTCACTAGCTACTTCACCTTCCCAGTACCTCACAGGGACAGGCATCAACTCACAGCAGAGTGGACTGAAACGGTGTGTTCAAGCCAGCACATAAACCTGTCACCCATCAATCTGTTAACCATGACTCATGGCACTTAACCCTGACTTTTTGGTGCAAGTGTTTTAAGACCTACAATTTTATTATCATCATTAGTGTTTAAAGCCTAACCAACTGCTCACAGCCACATCAGGGCTGTAACCATTTCAAACAAAACATGTATCTAAATGTGACGATGACCCTGAAAAAATAAAACCTGAAATAGAGATTTTAAGTACACAAATCAGTGTATTCACGCAAATAATCTAAGGATATGCCACCGCCATTGGCCATTCCTCCCAATTTTCAGCCGAGAGATTAAAAAAAAATACTGAACAGAAATGCATAAACATACCAAAGTACACAAAAGTATACAACTGGCCTACATAACCAAAAACTGCCACTCTAAGCAGTTTACATTTCCTTAGAGCTAAACATACAATTAACATACGTACAGTTATCAATCTTATGAGAAAGTATTAGCAGGGGCAGGAACAGCTGAAAAGAAGAAAAAGAAACATAAGGGGGTCCTGGAAAATGTATATAAGGGATTCAAGCATCAAATCAACATTCAGAGTGCTTGAAAAAGTAATTTTCTGCACTTATTAATTTCTGCACGCATACAAATTACATCACCAATTATACTCTTTACATTTACTCTATTCTGAAAAAAACAACAACAACAACAAAAACAAACGAAGCTGACTGGATTTTTCAAGGAAAGGGCCCATGTGACCAGAAGAAATGTATTCTTTCTGCCACAGAAATCCACATATCCCGAGAAAAATTCCCACTCCTGGTGTAAGGCATTATGGAAAATATCATGGTGAATGGTCCAGCACGGCAGAAAATGATAAAGAAAGAGATGAAAGAATGCAATGGAGCAGGGCAGAAAACAAAAAGAGTTACAGAAAAGAGGATATTTCTAGTACACAATTTCCAGATGGGGACACTACACTGAAAGAGTTCCTGGCATCCTCATGGAGAGAATTATGCTGTCCTGTCCATTGATCTATAACGGGAACAGGTACCATTCACAGCTGGGTGGACTAAGACGGTTCATTCAACCCAGCACAGGAACCTCTTACCCATCATGTAATCAAGCCAACACAAGAACCTCTTACCCATCATGTAATCAAACCAACACAAGAACCTCTTACCCATCATGTAATCAAGCCAACACAGGAACCTCTTACCCATCATGTAATCAAGCCAACACAAGAACCTCTTACCCATCATGTAATCAAGCCAACACAAGAACCTCTTACCCATCATGTAATCAACCAACACAAGAACCTCTTACCCATCATGTGATCAAACCAACACAAGAACCTCTTACCCATCATGTGATCAAGCCAACACAAGAACCTCTTACCCATCATGTAATCAAGCCAACACAGGAACCTCTTACCCATCATGTAATCAAGCCAACACAAGAACCTCTTACCCATCATGTAATCAAGCCAACACAAGAACCTCTTACCCATCATGTAATCAAGCCAATACAAGAACCTCTTACCCATCATGTAATCAAGCCAACACAAGAACCTCTTACCCATCATGTAATCAAGCCAACACAGGAACCTCTTACCCATCATGTAATCAAGCCAACACAGGAACCTCTTACCCATCATGTAATCAAGCCAACACAAGAACCTCTTACCCATCATGTAATCAAGCCAACACAAGAACCTCTTACCCATCATGTAATCAAGCCAACACAAGAACCTCTTACCCATCATGTAATCAAACCAACACAGGAACCTCTTATCCATCATGTAAACAAGCCAACACAAGAACCTCTTACCCATCATGAAATCAAACCAACACAAGAACCTCTTACCCATCATGTAATCAAACCAGCAGAACAAACTGTTACCCATCATGAAATCAAACCAACACAAGAACCTCTTACCCATCATGTAATCAAACCAACACAAGAACCTCTTACCTATCATGTGATCAAACCAGTACAAGAACCTCTTACCCATCATGTGATCAAACCAGCACAAGAACCTGTTACCCATCATGTAATCAAACCAGCACAACAAACTGTTACCCATCATGTAATCAAACCGCACAAGAACCTCTTACCCATCATGTAAATTGTAATCAAACCAGCACAAGAACCTCTTACCCATCATGTAATCAAACCAGCACAACAAACTGTTACCCATCATGTAATCAAACCAAACACACAAGAACCTCTTACCCATCATGTTATCAAACCACACACAAGAACCGGCTACCCATCATGTGATCAAACCAACACAAGAACCTGTTACCCATCATGTAATCAAGCCAACACAAGAACCTCTTACCCATCATGTAATCAAGCCAACACAAGAACCTCTTACCCATCATGAAATCAAACCAACACGAGAACCTCTTACCCATCATATGATCAAACCAACATAAGAACCTCTTACCCATCACATAATCAAACCAGCACAATAACCTCTTACCCATCATGAAATCAAACCAACACGAGAACCTCTTACCCATCATATGATCAAACCAACATAAGAACCTCTTACCCATCACATAATCAAACCAACACAAGAACCTCTTACCCATCATGTAATCAAACCAGCACAAGCACCTGCTACCCATCATGTAATCAAACCAACACAAGAACCTCTTACCCATCATGTAATCAAACCAGTACAAGAACCTCTTACCCATCATGTGATCAAACCAGCACAAGAACTGTTACCCATCATGTAATCAAACCAGCACAAGAACCTGTTACCCATCATGTAATCAAACCAGCACAAGAACCTGTTACCCATCATGTAATCAAACCAGTACAAGAACCTGTTACCCATCATGTAATCAAACCAGCACAAGAACCTGTTACCCATCATGTAATCAAACCATACAAGAACCTCTTACCCATCATGTGATCAAACCAGCACAAGAACCTGTTACCCATCATGTAATCAAACCAACACAACAAACTGTTACCCATCATGTAATCAAACCAACACAAGAACCTCTACCATCATGTAATCAAACCAGCACAAGAACCTGTTACCCATCATGCAAAGAGATAGAAAGAAAGAAAGAGAGAGAGAGAGAGAGAGAGAGGGGAGAGAGAGAGAGAGAGAGAGAGAGAGAGAGAGAGAGAGAGAGAGAGAGAGAGCCGTTTACCCATCAGTCGGACAACCATGCTTTATCGCGCCTAACCACGAATTTCTGGAGCAAGTGCTCTAAGAACTACTCTGTCCTGCCCATCGTTCCTGAACCCATTTACAGCTCAATAGACTGGCACCGTGCGTTCATGTCATTGTATGAGCCTCCTCACCCATCCATTAGGCAGCAAAACTAATCGTGTATGACTATACCTTTCGGGAGCTAGACGCATCACCACTCTACTATCCCGTCTTCTTTGTTGTTCAAAGGAATACTGTCGTGTCACCTCCTTCACATTGGCGAACACTTGTTTCTGAAACTGTATGCATAGTGTGTTGTTTCACTTTAAAGGTGCGGGATAAAAAACAAGATGGTCAAGCTATTCTAACAGTCTCCCTTTTTACATATTACGGAAAATTAAGTTTCATTTATGTTTTTTCCTTTAACTTCTCAAATCACTGCAACCTGGAAGAAGTGTCACATCACATAAAAACTTGATGCGAAGCAAGGACTATGGTAGACACAGTCACAACAGTGAAAAAAACAACTCCTGTTAATATTGTCAGCAGTTTCTGAGAATGTCCTGTTCATACACCTCCCTCAAAAAGTGTTGAATTTGGGCACTCTTTGATCCATGTGACCTTGACCATGGCACCATGACTTCCAAACTTACTTATCAACGATCAACATCTTTAAGTTTAACCCTCATTTGGTAAAGATCTACTGAGAAGCAGCTGAGAAAATCTGGCTAACACATTTTTATTACACACACACACTTCCATCCAGTGAGATGAAACAACCTCTTTTTTTTGTTAAAAGAAAAAAGAAAAAAATTCACTACTCCTTTTCACTACTCCTTTTCTCTTTCATCCAACCCCGTCCTCTCCCTTCCCCCCTAATCAACCCCCTTTGCTTCCTGTCCCTTTCGAGTAACTGAAAGGTTTTCTTTCAACCATCAGCAATGGGGGTGATATTTTGGAAGCCAGTGGAATTTTAATGACATTCACAATCACACGCGCACCATGCCCTGCAGATATTCCCATGCAAAAATAACAGTGCTAGCACACATGCTTTTTCTCTCCCTCTTGCTCTGATGTGGATCCTCCTTTGGCAAGGGCGGGACGTAAAATAAACAGGCATGGAAACTGACTGAAAAAACAACAACAACAACAAAACCACAAACAAACAAACAAAAAAAACCCACTGAAAACTAGGGCGGTTTGGGGGCAATGCTCCCCCGAAATATTCTTTTTCTATCGATCAAAATCTAAGCCATCTGGGGCTATCATGAGGTATTTTTCAGATTTAAACAGATCTGTAATACGAAGTCATTTACATCTTAAAGCCAGGAATAAAACGACCAGAGGGCGCGTACATATATAAAATGAGAGCAAACATTACAGTATTCACATCTTTTTGAAATTTCACAGATCATGCATTAAACAATAATTTCTCACCCGTGAGATTGACACAATCACTTCTGCAGTTGAAGACGTCTCATCATAATCCGTATCGTTTGATGATCTTTTTGTAGAGTCTCTCAAGTGATCCTTAGGTTGTATAATTGAAAACTAAAGCTCATGTTACACTTACTGCGTCCTACGCCAAGGTTTTGAGCCAAGCACACACGAAAAAAATTTTTCACGTTGTCATGAACACTCTTGAGGAAGTCTTCAAAATCTCTCCCAAGTCACATAATTAAAAAAGCAACTGAAGCTCAAGTTATTGCACCATTCAGCAAAGTGGTGGTTGGATCTTTTTTGTTATTGTTGGCTGTTTTTCTTTTTGTTTTCCCCAAGCACCTACAGTACCAGTTCAACCTAGAAAATATTCAGTCTTTGGCCTATGTTAAATCTTCTTGCTGTCTACCTAACACAAATCTCAGTGTGAAAATAATGTATGGAATCACAAATTAATTCAAAGAGAGTGAGAGACAGATCGACTGACAGAGAGACAGATAGACAGAGAAGGAGACAGAGACTGACAGAGAGAGAGAAAGACAGAGAGAGAGAAAGTCAGAGAGAGAGAGAGAGAGAGAGAGAGAGAGAGAGAGAGAGAGAGAGAGAGAGAGAGAGAGAGAGAGAGAGAGAGAGAGAGAGAGGAGATCAGAATTTTTCGCAGTCTATTATTTCTTAAGAAAGCACGCCAATGTCTTCTTGATCTCATGCTGAAATATTTTGAAATCTGGCTAAAGTTTACTTGGGATCAAAGACATTTTTTAAAAATAGGGGGGGAGGGGGGAGAGGTAACCTTGCTTATCTCTGTCAGCACTTTTGAAGGCAGTGCGTGCGTGCGTGCGTGTTTTGTGTGTGTGTGTGTGTGTGTGTGTGTGTGTGTGTGGTGTGTGTGTGTGTGTGTGTGTGTGTGTGTGTGTGTGTGTGTGTGTGTGTACATGTGCTAAGAGCATGCTGCACACTGGACCTCTGTTTATGGTCCTATTCGAAAGACAAGCACCCAGATCACTTCTCAAGGTCTAGTGGAGGACTTGGGGGGAGAGGGAGGACAAAACCATTGTCCGCCTGGGGATCGAGCTCAAGACTTTTCAGACCCTGGGCAGGGGCTTTATCCACTAAGCCACACTCTTTCTAACAATGTCACTCCTTGATTAACCCTTTCAGTCTGACTCCACCTTATCCATCAGTTTCCTGCTTTAGCAGTAATGACAGCAAGGCAAAAACTTAAGTTCTTGCCGAGGGTGAAAAGGATGAGGGAGTCCAAGGGTTAATTACAGTGTCTGTTTTGTATAAATGTGAAGATTTGTTGGCTTCATTACAAGGAAATTTTCAGGCAAATTTGGGTTCACGTTTGCGCAATGGACAACTGTGGTCTGTTCAATGTTTGAACCCGTATCTCCTAATTTATCACCAAAGTGCTCTAAGCAAATAACTGGAATTTTTAATGAGACAATAAAACAAGGCCGTGCATGTAACATACATTTAACACACATTATGATTATACAAAAAGGAATGGCAACAAAAGGTGCTGTCCCAACGAGATTCTAAACACACACACAAAAAACAACCAACCAACCAAACAAACAAAATACCAACAGGTGGAGCTGTACAGTATCATAAACAAAGTTAAGTTTTAGAGAAAAACTCCCTTATGATAAAACTTAAAGTGAAAAGAAAGCAAACACTGAACACAGTTTCTCAGTCCTAACTAGAAGAAAAATCCTTTCTCACCACAATGTAAAATCCACACACACACACACACACATATGCGCACACACACAAATGCGCACAGACATGCGCGCCCACACACACACACACACACACACACACACACACACACACACACACACACCACAAACACATACGTGCTTGTTCACACCATACTTCCTGTTTAAGGTTTTCAAGAAACCACACTTCTAACAAAAGAACAATTGATCCATTTATCATGGTGCATTTTTATATCACTCTCTCTCTCTCTCTCTCCTCTCACTTTCTCTGCATCACTGAATACATGTGGTCACTACTTTGAATCCCTGTGAAATTGTTTGCATCTACATGTATGCATGTGCATATATGTGTGCGTGTGTTTGTTTTGTGAAATAGTGAAAAGTAGCTGTAAAATAGGTCAAATGGAACCAAAGTCTCTATCCTCAAGTGATAAAGTGTTTTGAAATCATTACTACTACAACCAGTACAACATGTATCATGCACATACACACAACACTTCCACTCTGACAGCACGACAGATAATGCAGAGTATGTTTCCCTGATCTCTTGCGAGCCTGCATCTGTGTATATATACCTGTGCAGGTGCTGGCATCTGTCTGCATGCGTACATACATGCATGTGTATTTCTGTACAAATATGGTCATGGTTTCTAAATGGTGTCTAGAAGTGTTACACATAAGCAACAAAATGAAACACCTGCCTATGCAAAAAATATTGTGTAAACCAAACAGCAGTACAAAAACCATGACAGATAACCCAACTTGTAAGACATTTACTAATATGATGTTTCTTTATACATAACATCACACATTGTCACAAACTTTGTAAGGAACAGTTACTTTGCTCAAATTAATAATGTGAGCACAATACAGCAGGTCCAACAACCGGTAGTACATCTGAAGGCAGGACAGGAGAATCAAACACACTAAATACAAGAAAATGAAAGAACATTTTGTACATAACTAATAGTTTAACACCCGTTTAGCCTGACTCTTTTTGAACTTGCTGACTTAGTTCTTCAGGAGTTCGGTTTAGTGCTTTGTTTTGCCTTGTTTTTGTGGGGATCATCAGTCTAAGTGTCGTGATGGTGAAGTACACCTGTGACCTCTTATTGTTTAGCACAGGCAGAAAATACACATGAAGTTAATAAAAGGTATTGATTAGTGACACTTGGTCCCTACATGAGTTGGCCTTATTACTGATAACTTCACAGCAATGAAAAAACAGAAAATCATACCAGACCAATCCGTTGTTCATAAAAGTACAAAAATCATGACAGATAATCCAACTTGTAAGACATTTGTTTGTCTGTATATGTTTGCGTGTGTATGTGCATATGCATGTGTATATAGATATATATATCAATATATGTTTGTGGTGTACTTGTGTGTGTGTATGTGTGTGTGTGGGTGTTCGTGCGTGCGTGCGTATGTGTGTGCGTGCGTGCGTGTGTGTGTGTACACGCGCACATGTGTATATGTGTAAAGTATATGCATGCATGTAATGATGTGATGTGTACTTCAACTTGTGTTCGTACTGTTACGTGATATGATGAGAGATGTCATGTGCATGTGTGCATGTGTGTGCGTGAACGTGTGCATGCACACACCCATGCATGTATGGTAATTTTATGATAACAATAAGGATAAAGGTCATAAAGACTTATATGTTGCAACATCTCAGAAAGCTTTGTCTTTTAATACCTTCCACTTTACAGACAATCTTATACATAAAACATGAGTCAGCAGTAAACCATGATATAAGCACTTAAGCATGATGTGGCATAGAACAAGAAAAGAAAATAACGGTATTGTGTGCACATGATATGAGAACGCTCCTCCATATGAACTCATATGCACGCATGCATGCATGCACACAGACACACACAAACACACGATCTCATAAACACTCTAATTGTCATGATCAGACAATAACTAGATAACCAAGGCAACTGTCATTTTTTTCCCTAACACATCTCTGCTGACATAATAGTTAATACCATATTGAAGAGGAAAAAAAAGAAAAAGAAAAAGAAAAAGGGAGGTAAAAAAATGAAAGAAAAAGAAAAGCATTTGGAGCAGTATAACTGCTGACATAATACTAGCGATGAGAGAAAAGAAATTAAAAAAAAAAAAGTAATGCTATATCACATTTGCACAGCTTATTCCATTTCCAGCAGGAATTCCTGAGGGATAAGGTAAAACATACACACGTCACCTGAATTAAACAGGTAACTGGGATACACTGACAACCACACACACACTCACTAAAAGCGGCCTCAACTTTTGTCCTCAGTTTGACTGGAAAATCAAGCTCAACGTCTAATCCTTTGGAAAGGGACAAAAAAATGGAGTTGGACCCATGCATCTTCTGGCCTGCACACGCTAAAGATTCCAAGGCAGTTAAAAACCATGAAGAGGAAGGCATTGCCTGGCTGCCTTTGTACAAAAACGTTGGAGAGGTAGGTCAATTTCCCACATCCCTCTCCTTGAAGACAAATTAGCCTTCATGCCTTTCTGAAGTCCCCAAAATAAAACCCAACAACTAAAAGATAAATAAAATTGGGTGGCACTGCACTGCGGTGACGGCGCTCTCAAAAAGGAGAGTTTTACATGGTAAATCCACTGTGACAAAAGAAATGAGTATGAATAATCCAAAAGCCATTACGTTCACACAATACCAGTACAGGAACAGTACAAAAACAGATCATTATCAGTGATTATGTGTGTGTGTGTGTGTGTGTGTGTGTGTGTGTGTGTGTGTGTGTGTGTGTGTGTGTGTGTGTGTGTGTGTGTGTGTGTGTGTGTGTGTGTGCGCGCTTGCTTGAATGTATGCGCATGTGTGTGTATGCATGCATGTGTGTATATGTGTGTTCATGTGTTTGTGTGTGTATGTGAGGTTTTTGTGTGTGTATGCATGTACGTGTGCATTGTAAGCATGCATGTGTGTGTCACTGTGTGTGTGTGTGTGTGTGTGTGTGTGTGTGTGTGTGTGTGTGTGTGTGTGTGTGTGTGTGTGTGTGTGTGTGTGTGTGTGTGTGTGAATTGTGTATATGAAGTGTAGTGGTATTTATGGAGAAGTATGTATGGCTTTAACCTGATTTCTCTTCAAACAGTTGTAGATATGTTCATTTGTACTTCTTAAAAAATGTTTATGCTTTGACAAGAACTCAGTTATGAATGACATGTGTTTTCATGCAATAGCTACTATTTGAAATGAAAAAAAAATGCCTTTGAGAAATGCTGAATACGAAAGAATTGGACAAAAGTGTGTGTGTGTGTGTGTGTTTGTGTGTGTGTGTGTGTGTGTGTGTGTGTGTGTGTGTGTGTGTGTGTGTGTGTGTGTGTGTGTGTGTGTGGTGTGTGTGTGTGTGTGTTTGTGTGTGTGTATATGTATGTGTGTGTGTATATATATGTGTGTGTGTGTGTGTGTGTGTGTGTGTGTGTGTGTGTGTGTGTGTGTGTGTGTGTGTGTGTGTGTGTGTGTTATACATATATATATACAGAGAGAGAGAGATCTGTATTGTGTAATATGAGTATTACAACTGATTTACAGTACAGGAATAACTTATGAAAGCTTATACAGTAACACTGAGAGAGAGAGAGAGAGAGAGAGAGAGAGAGAGAGAGAGAGAGAGAGAGAGAGAGAGAGAGAGAGAGAGAGAGAGAGGGAGAGAGAGTGTGTGTGTGTGCGGTGCGTGCATCTGTGTGTGTATGCGTGTGTGTGTGTGTGTGTGTGTGTGTGTGGTGTGTGTGTGTGTGTGTGTGTGTGTGTGTGTGTTTGTGTGTGTGTGTGTGTATGCTGTATGTGTGCATGCATGCCTGAGCATGTTTATGTGTGTTGTAACGGACTGAATAATTATGTACACACATGTATATGAGTAATTTCATAGACATGAAAGGAGTTGGGAACATTCTGTTATAATTTTCTCCAGTATGTGCCAGAAATTATTACGTATGTTTAAATAAACTTTTGCATAATTCCAAGCTGCATGGACATTGAACAAAGCAAAGACTCAAGATCTGATGTCTTGAGTTCAACCTCAGCCTGCAATATAAATTCTGGTCTGTTTGCTGCAATCTTAATGCTCTGATCATTCCATGGTATAAGCTTAGTGTTTCCGATCATTCTGTGGTATAAGCTTAGAGTTTCACATACCCTGTTCCCCCTTCTCCATTTCAAGACTTTTTCTTAGAGGGGATGGGTGCCGCCCTTCTGATGCTGGCCCAGGAGAAAACTTGAGGTCTCTGCCACCTCACTCCCCTAAACCCCAGGGTTATGGCACTATCTAGGTAGGACCTCAGGACCTGGCCAGCTCCTGGGTTTATGTGCAGGCTGAAGGCTTGTGCCATGATCATTCTGGATCTTCTCCATCACATGGCACCTGTGACGTAAGTGCATATGGAATTCATTCCAGCGCGGAGACATCATCTGGAGAAATTGAAACTGAAAGTGAAACTGAAACTTCAAGACTTTGCCAGTCTGTGTGATATCAGTGCTTATGTACGCATTACTGATTAAATGACAAACTGTCTGGTAAATGTGAAACATGCTGTGAGCCCTATGTTGTTTACAGGAGAGCACTATACAAACATGATTCACCACTATCATGATCTTGCATACTAACATGATTCATCAGTATTATAATCTTGCAAAATCTTGGTGTCATTTAGCAATATTAATTATTACTGCTGCTCTTTTCGTTTTTCTTTTCTTTTTTTTTCTTTCTCTCTCTCTCTCCCTCTCTCTCTTTCCTTTCTTTTTTCCTTTTTTCGTTTCTTGGTTCTCCTTCTGTTTTTTCAGCTTGTCCCCTCTCTTCTTTTTTGTGCTTTTAATTTTCATTTTTTTCATTTTCTGTTTCAGGATACATATTATTGTTTGTTGAATCAAATAAACTACAAACAGCTGTTTTTTTTAGGACCAACCATTCCCTCTTCTTCACATAGTTATTGGAAGGCAGTCCTATGCAAATATTTGCTTAAAAGTTATAATACAGAATATTCCACTCTCTATAAAACCTTTATTTATTTATTTATTTATTTTACTAATAATACAAAGTAAAATGAGAGATCAGAATTAAAATAAAATGAGAGATCAGAATTACATGTAAAAAGTAAAATCAGAGATCAGAATTACATTTTCACATCCCCCTCTCATTTTTTCCCCTGTTTCTTAATCTTAGTTTGTGTATATATATGACCAGTACACATATGCATAAGCCTCAGGGGATGTTGCATGAAGAAACCTTGTATGCAACATCTGAGCATAATCAAAAGCTTAATTTTAGATGAGTATTCTGAAAACATTT
Organism: Monoplex corrugatus; assembly: GCA_030674185.1. Lineage (NCBI taxonomy): Eukaryota > Metazoa > Mollusca > Gastropoda > Littorinimorpha > Ranellidae > Monoplex > Monoplex corrugatus. The sequence continues at coordinate 39,166,470 of JAPXFY010000031.1, forward strand.
GCATAATACAGTATACACACAGTACAACAGGATTCAAATTCTGGACTTCATAAAAATGAATAGCTAAATATATAAATAAAACACACATACATACATATACACATACACGTACACACACACACAAATATTTTATCACAAATTATTTTGATAACTTTCACATTTTTTTTATACTCATTCTCTCTCTCTCTCCATCTGTTTCATTTGTTTCCTCTGAAATAGTGGTTATGTAGATTGAAAGATATGACTAATACCATCAGAAGAAAATGTGTCCACTGTGTGAAAGATGTATATCATATATCACATACATGCACACACACACACACACACACACACACACACACACACACACACACACACACACACACACACACACACACGTGTGTGTGTGTGTGTGTGTGTGTGTGTGTGTGTGTGTGTGTGTGTGTGTGTGTGTGTGTGTGTGTATGTGTGTGTGTGTGTGTGTGTGTGTGTGTGTGTGTGTGTGTGTGTGTGTGTGTGTGTGTGTGTGCATGTATGTGATATATGATATACATCTTTCACACAGTGGACACATTTTCTTCTGATGGTATTAGTCATATCTTTCAATCTACATAACCACTATTTCAGAGGAAACAAATGAAACAGATGGAGAGAGAGAGAGAGAGAGAGAGGAGAGAGAGAGAGAGGAGAGAGAGAGAGAGAGAGAGAGAGAGAGAGAGAGAGAGAGAGAGAGAATGAGTATAAAAAAATGTGAAAGTTATCAAAATAATTTGTGATAAAATATTTGTGTGTGTATGATAGTCACTGTATCATGTATGCATGTGTGTGTGTGTGTGTGTGTTAGAGAGAGAGAGAGACAGAGAGAGAGAATATGTGTGTGTGTGTGTGTGTTAGAGAGACAGAGAGAATATGTGTGTGGTGGTCTTTGATTTAATGTCTATTCACTAAAGTGATTTTAGACCAAAAAAAACAACAACAAAACAAAAACAAAAACAAAACAAAAAACAAAAAAAGGGGGGGGGGGGGAGTGATAGAGGAGGAGTGAAGAAGATATTTGAAAATTGTCAATTTTGAATTTGAGAAAAGATGATCCAGAAAACAACTGTTTTGAAGAGGGGAAGGTAAAACTAACAAATAATGTTACCATAATTATCGATTTAAACAAACAAACTGACAAACAAAATTAGTAAATATCCGGAAGAAATGAATAAAAAGTAAAACTAATAATTGACTAACCACAACAATGAACAAGTCAAATAACATTTTAAAGGTAATTCGCTATAGCCAGTATAGGACTTTTTGACAGGCTAACAAAAAATTCATATGTGTGTGTGTGTGTGTGTGTGTGTGTGTGTGTGTGTGTGTGTGTGTGTGTGTGTGTGTGTGTGGCTAATCTAGATCTATAATGATCTGACAAGACTGACTGCTGATCACGCTAAGCCTGATGCCACCAAACCAGATCAATAACAAATACATGATCATTGGTCACATGCACTGATGCAGTATGATTCAGTATTCACCATTCTCCGTTTCCACAGCTTGCGTCAGTCGCTCTCAACCATAGTGCTAACATTTTCTATAAACTAAATCTATTCCGAACAAATCAATAACCACCCATGGCTAGCCTTCGACATCGATCCATCTTCTGAAACCGACGAAGCGCACTCACATGGAATGATGGATGGACAAAATTAATATCGTTGATTACTTACTCCCCAAAAACATTACCCAACCTTTCTTTAAAATTTCGTTTAATTACTAAATTAGGCCTATTAACTCTTACCTAAGTTAAATCAAATATACCGCTCAGTGAAATCTGCGTCTGGGAAAGCCCATACGTTATTATGAAGACGTCATTAGCCTAGTTCTGTCAGATAAGTTTGTCAACGAAGCAATTTCACCTACCTGTTCGTTCGCCTGTCGTCTGCGTCTGCTGTGTCTGTCGTCTGCACCGTGAGCAGAGCGTTGGCCTGACGGCGTGTTGCGAAACTGACCTTATTAAGGGAGAGAACTACATTGTTTGGTTGATGACCGACGGACGAGTTGCGGTTCTTGGAATTGCCATTTTCGGGGGGGGGGGGGGGGGGGGGGGAGGCAGGGGATCGTCCGGCAGGAGGATCGGTAGTGTGTATAGCCGGTTGCCTAGTGTTAAAACACTGATGCGAGAGATTTTTTAGTTCAGTTCCGAGTCGGGCAGGAATTTTTTTCCCCCTGCCCCTCTGTCAGTTAGATCTCGAGCAGTGATGGTCTGCATGTTAGACTCTTGTCCTTCAGATAAGACGATAAATTGATATCCCGTGAGCAGGATGTATCTAAAGAACGGAAAAAGATAGCACGGCAACAAACAATGTATCACTGGCAACACTTCATAGAAAAATACGCTTTGATGGGTAAATAAACTTACTTTCGGACAAGATGATAAACAGATGTTGTAACCCCCCCCCCCCCCCCCCCCCCCCCCATTTCTTCTTTTTCCGTGTGCAGTATGCCAGAACAAGATTGAGACAGCCGAGATGTGGTTTCTAAGAAGAATGTTGAGAGTTCCATGGACAGCAAAGAAAACAAACGAGATAGTCTTGATGGAGGCAGACACAAGTAGATCATTCATACGGAAGATTAGGAAAAGACAGGCAATATTTATAGGCCATTTTATGAGGAAAGGGAATTAGAGCACCTGGTCACAACGGGAAAGTTGGAGGGAAAGAGAGCACCGGGTAGACCCAGGGAGAAGATACTAGACGGACTTGAAGAGTGGCTGGGGACAAAGAGGGTGGAAGAGATGCATGGGGCAGCAAGTGATAGAGACAGATGGAAGTCCATAATCGCCAACGCCATGCGGCAAGGCACCTGATGATGATGACGATGATGAGTATGAATTTTGCGCATGCTTCAGATCCCGCAGAAACAGGAGAGTTTTCCCCTGGCAAAATTCTGCAGAAATATCCACTCTCAGAGATGAATAGGCGCGTGCACACACACACACACACACACATGCACGCACGCATGCACAAACAAGCACGCACACACACACACACTCATGCACGCACGAATACACGTGCATACACTCTCTACAAATACACATACACTCACGCACTCATGCTCGCGTGCACGCGCACACACACACACGCACACGCACACACTCTCACACAAATACACACACACACACACGAACACACACACACACACACACATACACACACACACACACACACACACACACACACACACACACACACACACACACACACACACACACACACACACACACACAATGTGGCACCGAATTATGGTAATGTACTTTCACTGTGGAAGGCGGCCCGAATTCCAAGTGGGAAAAGTAACTAAAAACAACAACAACAACAACATCAACGATGATGATGATGATGATGATGTCAGATGATGACGACGACGACGACGATGGTGACGACGATGACAATGAAGACGACGACGACGTTGATGATGATAATGACGATGATGGTGATGATGCTATGATGATGATAATGATGATGATGGTGATAATGACAGTAAAGTCATGATAACAACAATAAAATAAAAATAATGATAATCATCATTATATGATCATTATGATAATAATAACAAGAAAAAGAAGAAGAGGAAGATGATGAAGAAGAAGAATCCAAACAACCAACAAACTCACAATAACAATTTGGACTGTAAATTTGGACTCGGCATGCTCGAAATAACCTAGTGAGATGTCAACCAAGGGTAGGTTCGAGGGTCGCTTTTTGGTCCAAAATGCCGCCATGGCCAGGTCCGCTGTCATCAAACAGGCCAAAGAATTGACCGATTGCGAGTCTGTTTTTTTCGGGTGTAAAATAACAATAGAACGCAGAGGTATGATTTCTGCTCATTTTAGTGGTTTTGGACAGTCTGAACATACTCATACAAGCCAAAAAGAATTATGCCTAATTTTCAAGATCGTTAACTTGAAAGGCCATTTTTATCGGTAACTGATCATTGGAGACTAGTTTGGATGGTAAATTTGGACTCGGCATGCTCAAAATAACCTGATGAGATGAGTCACATGGGTAGAATTGGAGGGTCGGCCAAATGGCCGCCACGGCCTGGTCCGCGGCTGTCAAAAAGGCCAGAAAAATTACCGATTGGGATTCTGCTTTTTTGGGTGGAAAATGATAGAATAGAATACAGAGGGTATGGTTTCTGCTCACTATCGTGGTTTTAATCCGCAGAGCCTACTCAAATAGGCCGATAGGAGTAATCTCTAATTTTCAAGGTTGCTAACTTTGAAAGTGATTTTCTCAGCAACTGTTCATCGCAGAGTAACTTGGGTGGTAAATTTGGACTCGGCATGCTCGAAATAAGATGATGAGATGTGTCACAAGGGTAGGTTCGGTAAGGGGCTGTTTGGTGCAAAATAGCCGTAATGGCCAGATCTCATCATCATCATCAGGTGCCCTGCCGCATGGCGTTGGCGATCATGGACTTCCGTCTGTCTCTATCTCTCGTTGCCCCTAGCATCTCCTCCACCCTCCTCGTCCCCAGCCACTCTGCAAGTCCGTCCAGCATTTTCTCCCTGGGTCTACCCGATGCTCTCTTTCCCTCTAGCTTTCCCCTTGTGACCAGGTGCTCCAAATCCCCCTTCCTCATAAAATGGCCTATAAATGTTGCCTGTCTTTTCCTAATCTTCCTTATGAGTGATCTACTTGTGTCTGCCTCCATCAAGACTGTCTCGTTTGTTTTCTTTGAATTTGGAGCACCTGATTACAACGGGAATGCTGGAGGGAAAGAGAGCACCGGGTAGACCCAGGGAGAAAATGCTAGACGGACTTGCGGAGTGGCTGAAGACGAGGAGGGTGGAGGAGATGCTTGGGTCAACAAGAGATAGAGACAGATGGAAGTCCATGATCGCCAATGCCATGTGGCAGGGCACCTGATGATGATGATGATGTGTGTCACAGAACCCTCCCCCCCCCTCTCTCTCTCTCTTACACTAGGCATACAAGAACGTTATGTACATACTTCTTCGATTGGTTGATCAACCCTTTGACTCTCGCATCCTATCCACCAATTGCAAAAACTTAACTCTTTGGCTCCCTGATCCTGTCTACCATCTCTCTCTCTCTCTCTCTCTCTCTTCTCTGTGAATTTTAATGTAATAACAGGAGGGGTTGGTAAATCATGATGTTGGTGCAATTTGGCTCGCGCATGTTTGTTTTCTGTAGTCGTATTTTTGTTACTGTAAGCGCTTAGGGTTTTTCTAAGATTAAGTGCCATAAAAGTTCATTGTTATTTTCATTATGTTTATGTGTTTGTTTTACTCATTTTAACGATGAATTGTGCATATATCAATATGTCAGAACAAATTTATTATGTTTATGTTTGTTTTAATCATTTCTACACAGAGTTGTACATGTTTTTAGTATGTCAGTACAACTATGTTAACCTGACAATAAATGGTTTATGAAGATGGTGGTATGCTTAAACATACAGAACACCGAAAGAGAGAGATTATCATCTTCCTCTCACAATCTTTCGATCTCCGGTCAAGCAAAACAAGTCATGAAATTCGTACATTAAAGAACGAGTTCGAATTTATGTGTCAAACAAGCGAGAGAAATAAGGGAGACAAATACTGCATAACTCTCCACGGTGTTGTGTTGCATGAGTTTATGTCCCTGTTAACTTTTTCGCGAAAACTGGTGTTCTGATACACACAGACTACTTTCAAAGTTTGAAGAAGACAAAGATGAAGAGCACAGTAACTTCAATATAAGTGACGATGACGATAATAAAAACAAGATAACAAAAAAGAACAACAATATCAATACAATTTAACAAACAAAAAAGAACCACAACAGCGATACAATTACTGCTCATAATAATCACACCATCAATTTCGTTGTTACTTGGAGTTAGTGCTGGGATAGGAAGACGAGAAATAACATGTGATCAAATAGTTCTACACACACACACACACACACACACACACACACACACACACACACACACACACACACACCGCACGCACGCACGCACACACACACACACACACACACACACACACACACACACGCACGCACACACACACACACACACACACA
>JAPXFY010000031.1:39180031-39182531 GCA_030674185.1 Monoplex corrugatus
TTTTTTTTCCGTTTTGTTGTTGTTGTTGTTCTTGAGCAATCGTATAATCCACAACCGTCTTGATAAACACGTCGTAGCTTCATCAGAGCTCTGTCAGTCATTGCCTGTTTCTACATCTCCTAACGAGGAGGGGTTGGACTTCAGGAGGCTTGACTTCGACCCCCATCTTGTTGTCTTATGTTTACGCTTGACAAAAGCCAGTTGGTCGAAATTTTGCGCCAGTGTTGTTGTATTCAATGAGCGTTCTGATTCTGTCTTCGTGTTTTTCTGTCGTCACGTTTGTTTTGGATTTCCCACCCCATTGCATTACGTCTTGACTGATCCGGCAGTGAATGTCTGAGTTCCCCGCAGACATATTACACCCAGTATCCTCCCTCCCTTCTTTCCTTCCAACCCCACCATCTCCCCCCTTCCCACCCATGACTCTTCCCCCTCCACTCCTTCTCAACCCCTCACTATGCCTAATCTACCCTACTCACACCCTACCACCCCACCCCACCTACCCTGTCACACCCTACTGTCGTTTGTTGCGAGTTTCGTGTCTGCGCAGTTGGACCTTGCCACTGAGGAAGTTTTCTGATCAGCTTACGCGAATGGCTGTATGGGCTGGTCGGGGCGGCAGACAGGACATTAACTGGATACACCATCCTTACGTGGTAAAAAACAAGTTGACAACTTTTTTGTGTGTAATTGTTATTATTGTTTAAAGCCCAGCCGACTGCTGTAGGGCCCTATCAGGGCTACAACCGCTTCAAAACATACAAAACTTCAACAGGAAACCCCCCCCCCCAAAAAAAAAAAAAACCCAAACAAAATTAAGTACACATATCAATGCAGTCGCACACATAATCTAAGGAGATGGCCCTGACGTTGACCAATCTGTCCAGTTTATCGCACAGGGGATTTAAAAACACACCTGAATGCAAATTTAAGCATATCTAAGAACACCAAAACATATACAGAAACAGGCATAAATTACCTAAAATTGTTTCCGCATATCTCACCTCACTAGAGCCAAAAATGCATTTAATACATGTATCCAATCATCAGCCCTAAGAAAAAGTATATGTAAGACTTTATCGAACACATACAGGTGAATGGACCACTCAGGCAGAAAATAATAGGTAGAAATGACAGAAAGTAAAGGAACAAGGCAGAAACAAAGAGAGTGACAGAAAAGAGGAAATTTTTAGCACAGAATTTTCCGAAGATGGGGATACTATTTATACTGCAAGAGCCCCGGCATACCACGGGGGGAGTTGATAACTGAAAATACATTTTTCTTTTGCCCATAAGTTGGTTAGAACTCCAGCTGGATCTGGACCAGGAGGAACAAAAGTGAACTTCGGAAGGCATAAAATTCCCATGTATGTTGCTGTTGACCGATAGCCAGTGGTATACACATCTGCCACAGGGGTGACTTTGCCTCCAGAAACCTGACCACCAAGGATGAGCGGGTTCGATTCGAGGACGTGGACAAATTTCTACTAAAATAAATGGCGGCAGCAGAGGGACATCCAGGAGTCATGACCTGGATGCGGTCCAGCCCTCTGAGAGTGTCCGGAGTTAAGGTTCGAAACACTTGCCTGACGAGGGTTTCTCATCTGAGGGCCTTCTGCTCTCTCTCTCTTTCTCTCTGTCTGTCTGCTCTCTCTGTCTGTCTCCTCTTGTCTGTCGTCTCTCTCTCTGTCTCTCTCTCCTCTCTTTTCTCTCTCTCTGTCTCTCTCTTTCTCTGTCTCTCTCTCTGTCTCTTCTCTGTCTTTCTTCTGTCTCTCTCTCTGTCTCTCTCTCTGTCTCTCTCTCTCTCTGTCTCTCTCTCTCTCTGTCTCTATCTCTCTGTGTCTGTCTGTCTCTCTTGTCTCTCTCTCTGTCTCTCTCTCTCTGTCTCCTGTCTTCTCTCTCGTTCTCTCTGTCTCTGTCTCTCTCTGTCTCTCGTCTCTCTCTGTCTCTCTCTGTTTTCTCTCTCTCTCTCCTCTCTCTTTAGTTCTTATACTACTAGACGTCTGCTCGTACTCAGGATCGTTCGATCCATGGGTGGGCCACAGTGTTTATGTCGCTCGTTAGCTACGTTGGTTAGAACTGCCACGCTGATAATGCAGAGGTTGTGGATTGGACAGGTCAGCCAGCCCATAGTTTTTCCGAGAGCTCACTAGTGGTTATTTTGACAGAGCCGTGTGATCGAGACTGCACTCTCGAGTTCAGTCCCACCCCACAACAAAAAATTTGGCTTGTTTGCTGTCCCTTATGGTCAATTTGGTGAGTGATTTCATAGGTACCTCATCATCACACATAAATTTGGCTGTTGCGTCTCTTATGGCACTTCGTGATGTAGTATTTCATAAGTCCAGTCAGTCCTATCCCCACAGCATAAAATTTGGTTTGTCTAGCTGCCCATCTTAATGGTCCAGCATTTCTGGTGATGTCAGTATTTCAAAGGTCCCGTTTCCCTGCCCCAGCATTTCGAGACAGGGAAGTGGGTGGATGTATCCATTCCTACACT
>JAPXFY010000031.1:39195031-39200031 GCA_030674185.1 Monoplex corrugatus
CTTCTGTCTGTTTGCCTATCTGCCCACCTGTCTGTCTGCCTACCTGCATATTTGTCTGTCTGTCTGCTTACCTGTCTGTTTGCCTATCTGCCCACCTGTCTGTCTGCCTACCTGCTTATTTGTCTGTCTGTCTGCCTACCTGTCTGTCTGTTTGCCTATCTGCCCACCTGTCTGTCTGTCTGCCTACCTGTTGTCTGTCTCTGCCACCTGTCTGTCTGTCTGTCTGCCCACCTGTCTGTCTGTCTGTCTGCCCACCTGTCTGTCTGTCTCCCCTACCTGTCTTCTGTCTGTCTGCCCACCTGTCTGTCTGTCTGTCTGCCTAACTGTCTGTCTGTCTGCCTACTGTCTGTCTGTCTGCTTACTTGTCTGTCTGTTTGCCTACTTGTCTGTCCATCAGTATATCTGCCTAACCGTCTGTCTCTGTGTCTGCCTATCTGCTTACCTGTCTGTCTATCTACCTAGCTGTCTACTTGTCTGTCTGCTTGCCTACTTGTCTGTCCGTCTGTATATCTGCCTACCTGTCTGTCTCTGTGTCTGCCTAACTGCTTACCTGTCTGTCTGTCTGCCTACCTGTGTTCTTGTCTGTCTGCCTGCCTGCCTGTCTCGTCTGTATTATCTGCGTATCTGCCTACCTGTCTGTCTCTGTATCTGCCTGTCTGCTTACTTGTCTGTGTCTGTGTCTACCTGCCTACCTGTTGTCTCTGTGTCTGTCTATCTGACTGTCTGTCTTCTATATGCATAGCTGTCCGTCTATCTGCCTATCTGGCTTCTTGTCTGTTTGTCTACCTATCTGCCTACCTGTCTGTCTCTGTGTCTGCCTATCTGCTTGCCTATCTGTCTGTCTTACTTGTCTGTCAGTCTTTGTGTCTATCTCCTACCTGTTGTCTGTGTGTCTGTATATCTATCTGTCTTACTTGTCTGTCAGTCTTTGTGTCTATCTGCCTACCTGTTGTCTCTGTGTTGTATTCACTGTCTGTACTTGTCTGTCAGTCTTTGTGTCTATCTGCTACCTGTTGTCTGTGTGTTTGTATCTGTCTGTCTTACTTGTCTGTCAGTCTTTGTGTCTATCTGCCTACCTGTTGTCTGTGTGTGTTGTATATCTGTCTGTCTTACTTGTCTGTCAGTCTTTGTGTCTATCTGCCTACCTGTTGTCTGTGTGTTTGTATATCTGTCTGTTTACTTGTCTGTCAGTCTTTGTGTCTATCTGCCTACCTGTTGTCTGTGTTGTTTGTATATCTGTCTGTCTTACTTGTCTGTCAGTCTTTGTGTCTATCTGCCTACCTGTCTGTCTGTGTGTTTGTTATATCTGTCTGTCTTACTTGTCTGTCAGTCTTTGTGTCTATCTGCCTACCTGTTGTCTGTGTGTTTGTATATCTGTCTGTCTTACTTGTCTGTCAGTCTTTGTGTCTATCTGCCTACCTGTTGTCTGTGTGTTTGTATATCTGTCTGTCTTACTTGTCTGTCAGTCTTTGTGTCTATCTGCCTACCTGTTGTCTGTGTGTTTGTATATCTGTCTGTCTTACTTGTCTGTCAGTCTTTGTGTCTATCTGCCTACCTGTTGTCTGTGTGTTTGTATATCTGTCTGTCTTACTTGTCTGTCAGTCTTTGTGTCTATCTGCCTACCTGTTGTCTGTGTGTTTGTATATCTGTCTGTCTTACTTGTCTGTCAGTCTTTGTGTCTATCTGCCTACCTGTTGTCTGTGTGTTTGTATATCTGTCTGTCTTACTTGTCTGTCAGTCTTTGTGTCTATCTGCCTACCTGTTGTCTGTGTGTTTGTATATCTGTCTGTCTTACTTGTCTGTCAGTCTTTGTGTCTATCTGCCTACCTGTTGTCTGTGTGTTTGTATATCTATCTGTCTTACTTGTCTGTCAGTCTTTGTGTCTATCTGCCTACCTGTTGTCTGTGTGTTTGTTATATCTGTCTGTCTTACTTGTCTGTCAGTCTTTGTGTCTATCTGCCTACCTGTTGTCTGTGTGTTTGTATATCTGTCTGTCTTACTTGTCTGTCAGTCTTTGTGTCTATCTCCCTACCTGTTGTCTGTGTGTTTGTATATCTGTCTGTCTTCTGTCTGCTAGCTGTCCGTTTATCTACCTATCTGTCTACTTGTTTAATTAGTTATTTACTATTTCCACCTTTCTTTCTCGGATGTGGATGACATACTGCGAGGCTATGGTAAAGGAAATGTTGTTTTCATCTTGTTGACAGGCAGTGAGGCTTTGTGCATTGACTTGGGGCTTTCTGTGATGTGAGACAAGTTTATATGAGTGGCTAGTTGTGGGTTTTGAGTCAGGACCTTTAATTACTTATTTCTTTTTGTTTATCTCTTATTTTCTTTGAGGAAAAGATACACAACTACACATGTCATTCACATGTAACCAAGACTGTTCCACTGCCAGGCTGATACAATATTAGTATAAAAAGTGTAGTTTAGGTAAAACATTGGCTAGGTAGGACCTCAGGACCTGGCCAGCTCATGGGTTTACGTGCAGGCTTAAGGCTTGTGCTACGATCACCATACGCATGGCACCTGTGACGTTAGTGCATCATCATCATCGTCAGGTGCCCTGCCGCATGGCGTTGGCGACCATGGACTTCCATCCATCTCTATCTCTCGTTGCCCCTAGCATCTCCCCACCCTCCTCATCCCCAGCCACTCTGCAAGACCGTCCAGCATTCTCTCCCTGGGTCTACCTGGCGCTCTCTTTCCCTCCAGCTTTTCCGTTGTGACCAGGTGCTCCAAATCCCCCTTCCTCATAAAATGGCCTATAAATGTTGTTTGTCTTTTCCTAATCTTCCTTATGAGTGATCTACTTGTGTCTGCCTCCATCAAGACTGTCTCGTTTGTTTTCTTTGCCGTCCATGGAACTCTCAACATTCTTCTGAGAAACCACATCTCGGCTGCCTCAATCTTGTCTGGCTTTGCTTGCTGACTGTCCACGCCTCGCATCCGTACAACAGTATTGGTTCTATATAACATTCAAGGACTCTCCTCCTGATGTTAATTGATAGGCATTTGTTGGTAAGAATGCTTGTCATCTTCTTGAATGCTGTTTTGGCTTGGCCGATTCTGCCAGCTATTTCCGATGTGCATCTGCCGTCTGATGAAATGAAATGACCGTTCCCAGGTATTTGAACTTATTAACCTGTGTCAAGGTTGTGCCATTTGCTGTTATTTTGCATGAGGGGATTTCATGTTTTTTACTGATCACCATGACTTCAGTCTTCCTGCTGTTTAGTTCCAACCCCTTACCTTTGCTTTCTATTTCTAGTAGTGCATACGGAATTCATTCCGAGCGCGGAGACATCATCTTGAGAAACTGAAACTGAAACTGAAACTATGTGAGCAGTTATCTGACCGGCACCTTGACAATTATTGGCTGACAAAGTCTTGACAGGAGAAAGAACATGAGGGCAGGGACGGATCTGACGATACATAGTAGTAATGTGCATGCTGGGTATTCCCTATTTCCCTGGACACTGTCATGGCTTACAGGATCTTAAACGTGCGTATTTGACGTTCTTCGTGCGTAAACACACGAACAGAGTTCAGGCATTTAGCACGTCTGCATACATGCTGAGTGACCTGAGAGATCAGAAAAATCTCCACCCTTTGCCCATCAGGAGTTCTGTACCACTAGGTGTTCAGACCTGGGTCAAGTGAATGATTTTGTGGCGGTGCAAAGCAATTTCACTATAATCTCTTCTGTGCATGGAGGTCCGACAGCCGCCACTTTAGACTGTTGGTTGAGGTTTTCCTTATCATCGAAAGTCCCGGCTCTACCCAGGCATGAACTGTGCTCAGACAAGGCTGATATTTCCCCATGAACAGGAGGTTGCCTGTTGGCTACCAGCCGGAGAAGTTGAAGAAGCCCGGTAGATTTACAGCTCTTGATTTCTGGGAAGAAGAGGACCAAAGCCCTAAAAGTAGTGGCCTGAAGCAGGCGAAAAAAGCTCCTGCTGGATATGGTCTAGGAGGGAAAAAGTGAACCTCTTCAGGCTCTTTTCCCTATACACAGCAGGTTTCTGATAAGCGGTTATGACATTTGTCACAAGGATGACTTGGCCTTGAGACGCTTGGTCCCCTGAAGGCATGGAGAAAAAATGACAGCAGCAGAAGGGTATCCAGAAGTCATGGCCTGATGCTGCTCCGTCCCCTTAGAATGTAAGGAGTTAAGGGCTGAAACGTTTACTTGGGGGGGGGGGGGGGGGTTTCTCCTCTGAGGACTTTCTGCTGTCCTGCTCTCCCCAGAGTTTCTTACTACTTCAAGTAGCCTGACACCAAGAGCGCGTTGGACTGGATTTGTTCTATTTGGTCTGGTCCGAAAGTTTCAGGTTGTCAGCCAGACTACCTAGACCATCAGCTGAGGTAATCTGACGTTATTCTTGCTTACCTGGTTACGGGGAGCTCTCATTCTTTTCTTTTCTTTTCTTCTTTCCTTTGCCGTCTACATGGTCAGGTCACATCTGGTAGTGCATGTGGCTTTTTATTTCAGTTCCTGCCGGCTGCTGTGGACTATTGGAGGGGCAGGTTGGTGCAGTGATTGAAAGCCACTCTCGTCAGATGTAGATGACCGTATACCATGGTTTGTTAGAAGGCGCCTACAGGCCTGGTACCTGTGACTTCAGCCCTTAAGGTTTTCTGTAGGGGTTATCTCACCCTTAGCTCTTAACATCCTACCTACTGGGCTATGAAAGTGTGACGTCCTACCTACTGGTTTATGAAAGTCTGACGTGACGTCTTACCCTTGGGATATGAAAGTGTGACCCACTGGGCTAGGAAAGTCTGACCTCTGGCCCGCTGGGCTTTAGAAATCTGATATCCTATCCACTGGGCTATGAAAGTATGATGTTCCACCCACTGGGCTATGAACGTATGATGTTCCACCCACTGGGCTATGAAAGTCTGACGTCCTACCACTGGGCTATGGAAGACTGACATCTTATCCACTGGGCTATGAAAGTATGATGTTCCACCCACTGGGCTATGAACGTATGATG
>JAPXFY010000031.1:39212531-39215031 GCA_030674185.1 Monoplex corrugatus
GCAGGAAGACTGAAGTCATGGTGATCAGTAAAAAACATGAAATCCCTTCATGCAAAATAACAGCAAATGTCACAACCTTGACACAGGTTAATAAGTTCAAATACCTGGGAACGGTCATTTCATCAGACGGAAGATGCACATCGGAAATAGCTGGCAGAATCGGCCAAGCCAAAACAGCATTCAAGAAGATGAAAAGCATTCTTACCAACAAATGCTTATCAATTAACATCAGGAGGAGAGTCCTTGAATGTTATATAGAACCAATACTGTTGTACGGATGTGAGGCGTGGACAGTCAGCAAGCAAAGCCAGAACAAGATTGAGGCAGCCGAGATGTGGTTTCTAAGAAGAATGTTGAGAGTTCCATGGACAGCAAAGAAAACAAACGAGACAGTCTTGATGGAGGCAGACACAAGTAATCACTCATGAGGAAGATTAGGAAAAGACAGGCAACATTTATAGGCCATTTTATGAGGAAGGGGGATTTGGAGCACCTGGTCACGACGGGAAAGCTGAAGGGAAAGAGAGCACCAGGTAGACCCAGGGAGAAAATGCTGGACGGACTTGCAGAGTGGCTGGGGATGAGGAGGGTGGGGGAGATGCTAGGGGCAACGAGAGATAGAGACAGATGGAAGTCCATGATCGCCAACGCCATGCGGCAAGGCACCTGATGATGATGATGATGAAATATTGTCAGAGCTGTGACTCTGAATACGCTTCAAATGACATGAAACTTGATGTGAAGCGAGGACAACGATAGACTGTCATAAAAGTTGAAGACAGTGTAAATATTGTCAGAGGTTCATTAGAAAGTGCTCTTCACACACTCCCCCCTCCTCCCCGAAGTGCTGATTTTAGGCACTTTTTTGTACGTGCAATTTTGACTTTGACTCCATGACTATCAAACTAATGTTATTTATAACTTTTCAATGATCCACCCATTTGACGCATAAATGGTAATTATCCACCGAAAAATAGCTGAAAAAATATTGCTAACATATGAGTAGGCCACACACACACACCACACACACACACTCACTCACACTTACACTCACACGCACGCACGCATGCACACACACACACACACACACACACGCGCGCGCGCCGCGCGCGCGCAAAAAGTACCGCTAACATATAGTAGTTCACACACACGCACAGAAACAAAACACACACACACACACACACACACCACACACACACACACACACACACACACACCACACACACACACACACACACACACACACAACACACACCACACCCACACACGTACACACACATATCTCTTTCTCCAGTCGATATGAAAAATCTCCCTGTTTTAATCAAGGAGATTGAAAAAGCAGGACCCAAAGGCTGCTGATTATTAGCCGCATGCAATCAGCCTCACGTCGCTGCCAACACACAACACAGCAATACAATACAGTGGCCGTGTGACCCAACGCTGAGTGGTACTCCAAGTCTTTCCACTGAATTAATGAGCAAACTTGACAGATATGCTGTTTTTGTTGTTGTTGTTGTTTTTTTTTCTTTGTGTTTTTTTTTCAATCTCCCTTTGAAAAATCATATCGACCGGAGAGAAGCGCGTGTCTGTTTTTTGTTTTTTTTTGTTTTTTTTTGTTTTTTTTTTCAATCTCTCTTTAAAAAATCGTATCGATCAGACAGAAGTGTGTGTATCTGTATGTGTGCGATGTAACAAAAATGTTTGCAAGATTTTCTCCACTGTTCCAATCCGATCCTCCCCCCCCCCCCCCCCCCCCCCACTCGACGTCAATGGTTGTGAAGCAGGGACAGTTTTTACAATGTTATGATGATAATGACGATGAGGATGACATTCGTGATGCTGTGGATTGAGACTGCGTGAGAGGGCTGTGTTCCTACGCTTACTGTCATAATATATCCTGGCTTCAATCAGGCCTGAGAGATACAGACACCTGCCGTGTTGGTCAAGAGATTTCAGCAACACCCCCAGTGACGCATCCGTGACGTGGATGAAATTCAACTGTGTGGTCCTAGTCTTCTCATGAGCCCACAGTGCGCTCAACCCTGTGTCTTTGTGTGTGTGTGTGTGTGTGTGTGTGTGTGTGTGTGTGTGTGTGTGTGTGTGTGTGTGTGTGTGTGTGTGTGTGAGAGAGAGAGAGAGAGAGAGAGAGGAGACAGACAGACAGACAGAGAAAGACAGAAAGAGAGACAGAGAGGGAGACAGAGAAAAGTAGTTAAGGAAGAGTATGGTGATACAGTAGGGATGGGGGTGAGGGTGAGAGTGAACAGATCCTGTTCTACTTGAAGCGGGCGAACCAGGAGTTAATAACAGCTATTTGTAGTGATGGCACACACACAACCAACACACACCACACACACACACACACACACACACACACACACACACACACACACACACACACACACACACACACACACACACACTACCCCTTCATCATATTTTTAAAAAATCAAGATTTTTTTTCTCATCATATTTGTCCGAAGATTCTGTTTAATATCAC
>JAPXFY010000031.1:39222531-39237531 GCA_030674185.1 Monoplex corrugatus
GATGCCCGAGATTTTTCGTACGCACTTGATATCGAAGTCATCGAGTTTCTTTTTCTTCCTTCCTTTTTTTCTTTCATTCTTTTTTTTTTTTTTTTCTTTCTTTCTTTCTTCTTTTCTTTCTTTCTTTCTTTTTTCCTTCCTTCCTTTCTTGGCTGGTTTTCATGTGCCAAGTTTCACGGTCGTACAAGAGGATGAACAGTACACTGCTGTTGTAGAACTGCATATTTGTTTTGATTGAGAGTGCCTTATTTCTTTCTAGATGTTGCCAAACTGATTGAATGCCGCTGAAGTTGTTCCCACTCTACGTGTATGGTCTAATTCTTTATCCACGTTTCCGTTGCTCTAACCGGAGTTCCTGCAATACGCTAAAAAAAAAAAAAAGTCCACTTCCATTTGACTCGGGTTAGTGTACACACTCGTGTGGTGCGCCCAGGTCAGAATGTTCTTAGTCTCTAGTTTTTGGCGCCGCTGATGTTGAGACCAAAGCTAGCTGTTGATGTGCCGATCTCATTGACTGTAGGTCACGTTGTGGCTTCTGCTAGTGCAGCAATATCGTCTGTGAAGTCCAGATCAGACAATTGTTATCCTTCCAGTCACTGTATCCCTGATCCTTTATTGCTTTCTTGAGCACCCAGTCAATGGCTTGTGTACTGCAAAGAGGACCAGTGACAGCAAGCACCCTTGGCAAACCTTAGTTACAACCTCGAAACGGCCGTTGCACCCGTCTTCTGGAACACGTAGAGTTAGCTTAATTTTGGTCGATGGCTGAAATGCATCGGGAGGTGTACTGTACGTCCGTATGATGTTTCCCAGCGAGGGTCTGTGAACGCTATCGAAGGCCTTGGTAAAGTCAATAAAGCCGATAGCCAATGGAGATGTGCCAACAACACCCCCTCACATTGTTTCGCCAGCCAGTTGAAGCAGTGTAGCGGGGTATGGCGCTTGGAGACAGACAGACACATACACATATATATATATATATATATATATATATATATATATATAGAATTTATATGATTTATATATATATATGTACATACAGATATACATACAGATACAGATATAGATATAGATCACAATATCTCAGCCACAGACACCCAACTAAGTCCCAAATTCTTGTTCCGAGAATTGATTTTATATAAGCCAAGCCTATCTTAGCGTACTCTGGAACAACATTCTACAAAAGATGCAATCCCACTACAGTACTAAAAGCTTTAATAAACACCGCATGTCTCATGATATCTCAGACAGTCAGATTTCTCTTAAAACAATGGCTATTTTCTCGTGTTTGTCAACAACAATTAAAAACTTCTAATTTTATGATGTGCTTTCTTGCTCTGGACCCTACTTCCCCTATACTTTCATCATGTTATTTTTCATACAACTGTAAGGTGCATTCTGCATGTTACTAATCCTTTTGTACTTTAACATTTTTTAAACATGTTTCGTCAATATTTGCTTGTGGGTAATGATATATGCATAAGGAATAGTGCTTATATGCGGGTGTTTTTCATATGAATGTTTGTATTATACAAACCCACACTGATAAATAAAAACAATTATTGTTATCTTTGATGACCTATGTTTATTCTGCATTGATGCATTGATGTATGTATCTGAATTTGTACTGCAGTGATGTAATGACATGGCAATTCTCCCCCCCCCCCCCCCCACCTCATTTTTTTTGAAAGCACAAAGCACAACAAGCATTCTCTACGTGGACTGATGCGCTATAAAATGGAATTATTATTATCACTACTGACATTATTATCATATTACTATTATCTTATCATTACCAATCATTATTCATTATCACATATATAGTTGTATTATTCTAATCTTCTAAATGTGTATTGCTTACGCCATATATGATAGTGCGTGGGTAATGTCACGATTATCCTAAGACTATAGTATATTATCATACATATATATCGCATAGTTCCATTTTATAATTATAAAAAAGAAAAAAGTAGTTGTAGTAATTATAATTTATATTAGTCATTTAATATACAGTTTGGTTCACCATGGGGCAAAGGCTGGTTGAGGGAAAAGCATGCACAGTACTTATTATCTACCCTTGGAAATAAAGATTGATCTTCTCTCTCTCTCTCTCTCTTGTTTGTCTATCTCTGTCTCTGTTTCTCTCTGTCTGTCTGTCTCCCTCTGTCGTCTCCCCTCCCTCCCCCCCTCTCTCTCTCACCTCTACAGTAACAATACACATTCTCCCTGGCATTTCTCTCGCACACACACAACATATACCTTCCCAGCTTCCACCCCCCGTAACACTCCCTAAAAAAAAACACACACACACACACACATACACACACACACTCCCGTCACTGACACACAGACACAGACACACAAACACACGCGCACGTGTGCGCCCCCCCCCCCCCCACCCCACATCTCTCTCTCTCTCTTTCATATACACATACCCTCAGCCCAGAAACAAACACACACCACGTGCGGACGCACCACACACACACACACACACACACATACACATACAAGCGCGCGCGCGCCACACACACACACACACACACCAACATCCAAACACACACACACACGTTCTTTGTCTGTCGCAGCCAAATAGTTCCAAACAACAGAAGAAAGATCAATATATGCCAACCAATTCCAACAGCGACTGCCCATATTGATGTTTAACATTCCCAACCAACATTTCAGTCATAACAGAGACATACAGAGAGAGATAAGCAACTTGCTCTACAACAAGTGGCCTATGCCTGTAATGCTGCGGCGGCACACGGTCCGTCCAACACAGCGCTACATAGGTCTTCGGGTACAGGGTTTCCAAGAAACCTGCGCTTCAGAGGGCTCGGGACATTAATGGTAAAGGTTTTTTTTTAATAACCCTGAGGTCCTAGGGGAGGGAGGACACCACCTTTGTCAGGGATGGCATTGTGAGAGCGATTCCCATCTCTTCTCCCTCCTTCATTTACCTGAATAGGGTGAGGTACACACTCACAACTGGGTAGATTGGCGGCTGCACGCACGAAGCTTTTTCCCCTGAGTCTGACTTGAAATCTTGCGGTCAGAAACAGGGTGAGGTACTCATTTACAGCTGGGTAGATTGGAGGCCGCACGCACAAAGCTTATTTCCCTGCCAGACTTGAAACTCTGCAGTCACAGACTTGAACCCGTGCAGGTACATTGGAATGTGAGAGGTCTAGTTATGGCTGTTCTGCTTCTACCTTAAACGGGCCTGGACGGATAACCTAGTCAAGGGAGGTTAGGAAGGTGTATCCCCACTCCAGAGTCTGACTGAAATAATGCTAGTAGCCTAGTGATCTATTTAGATCTATTTCTACTCCTAATGGGCTTGGAACTATAGCCCAGTCATGGGAGGTCTGTTTCTACTCCAAACAGACGTGGACTGATACTTGTAACCTAGTAACGGGAGGTCTACTTCCACTCCAAACAGACTTGACAGACACCAGTAACCTAGTTATGGCAGGT
Source organism: Monoplex corrugatus (assembly GCA_030674185.1). Classification (NCBI taxonomy): domain Eukaryota; kingdom Metazoa; phylum Mollusca; class Gastropoda; order Littorinimorpha; family Ranellidae; genus Monoplex; species Monoplex corrugatus. Next base: position 39,226,009 of record JAPXFY010000031.1, read on the forward strand.
CTAACTCTTCTCTGAACAGACCTAGAGCTAATATCAGCAGCCTAGTTTTGGAACGTCTATTTCTACCACAAACAGACCTGGACCAATATCAGTAGCCTAGTTTTGGGACCTGGACTGATACTAACAACCTTGTAATGGGAGGAAGGAGCCCCACCCTCAACCGTGACCGGGGCCGACACAACCTGCCATCGGTGTACTCCTCACTTATTCAATCGCACTGTCGTGAGTTCGCTCACGGCAGTGCGCACTGAAGCCAGTTCTCAACCCAGCAGTTGCGCTGAAGAAGTCGGCCGGATCGCCGATGAAAGCTGACGCAGTAAGTAGCTTTTTTGTCACTGAGAGACAGGTTCAGCCAGGTAGCCATTAGGTATAACTCTACTCCAGGCATGACATAGATTGATACCAGTAGCTTAACACAGCGTTATTTCTATCCAAAACAGATCGGGACTGATACTAGTAATCTAGTCATAGGAGGCTTTTTTTTTAAACAGACCTGAACTAATACCAGTAACCTAGTTATATGAGGGCTATTTCCACTTTAAACAGGCCTAGACTCTTACCAGTAGCCTATTTCTACTTGAAACAGATTTGGACTGACACGAGTAGTCCAATTATGGGAGGTCTATTTCTGCCTCAAACAGACGTGGGTTAATATTAATATCAATAATAGCCTATGGCAGCAGGTCTATTTTTCTCCAAACAAACCTCAACGGATATTAATAACCTAGTAATGGGAAGTCCATGTCAACACCAAACAACTCTCAACTATACCAGTAGAGTAGGTCTGTTTCTACTTCAAAGTAACCGTGACTGATACAAAGAACCTGGTTACGGGAGCTCTTTATCGGGCCATCAGGGTGTCTCTTGGGACGGTACAAAACACAATGGTTTTGTTGCTGTGAGAGGTACTGGACATTTACTGATTGACACTTCACGTCCATCTAGTCAAACTGTGATCGGGAACGAAATCAAACGGCAGACTTTGCGGTAAAGTTTTGGTGATGGGCGTGATGATCAGGTGGATAAGACATCAGACTTCTAATTGGAAGATCTGAGGGTTCGATTCTGCCAGAGTGCCTTCTGCTGGGTGCATAAAGGGTGGAGATTTTTCTGATCTCTTAGCTCAAATGCGTGTAGTTCCTACCCCTTCTTCTCTCCCCTCCCCTTGCGTGTGTATACGCATACAGAACAAAACTATGCACGTTAAAGATCGTGTAAGTCATGTCTGTATCTGGTGGCTTACGAAAATATGAAAACACCCAGCATTGCACGCCCACGGAAGACGGAGTATGCAAATTGTGCAGCAACATATCGAGTACACAGGGTAGAGAAAACAACTTGCATGCGTGCATCTGAGTAAAATCGGAACGGTTCATATATGCATAAAGTTACGCGATTGTGTTTGGACCTCTAGGACTGAAAAACAAACAAACAAACAACACACAAACACACACCGACACTTAATGCTTTAAGCCAAGCCATTCATTCCCTCACCCTGTCCACATCTTCATTTTCAGCTAGGCTATCAAAGCAAAAACTTATCATGTCACCCTATCTACCAGCTCCCTACAAAAACTAGTTGGAAGCTAGTGATAGTGTGCGATGACGATAAAGGTTTATGTTTTTGCAGTTGGTTGACAGGATGAGGAAGTCAACGGGTCAAAGGGTTCGAGAAAATAATTATCAGAGTTGCTGGTCATTCTATTCATGTCTCTGATCAGAATAAATTGATTCCTTCAGCATCCATGCCCGTGTGGAGTGATGGACACACGGTCGTTTCGTTTTGATTGACTGACTTCACTGGTCATTTTACCCAGTGGTTAAGGTTTCGGAATGCCACAGAACTTTCTGAACGGCTTGAGTTTGGATCGTTTTCCGCTCCTGTCCCTTCTTCAAGTTTGACCGTGCTTACTTTGTGAAACAGGCCATCTGTTGTGATTTGCTGGTACTGTTTACTCGGTTATCGTTAGAATATTCCTTCTTACCTGGTTATCATTAGAATTTCTAATTGAAAAACCTAAAAATTTTTTTTTTCAAAAACTGCTTATTCGGTTATCGTTAGAATTTCTTACTGAACCCCGCCCCCCCCCCCCAAAAAAAAAACAACAACAACTTATTGGTTATCGTTAGAATTTCTAACTGAAAAATCTTAAAAAGTAATAAACTGCTTATTTGGTTATCGTTAGAATTTCTTAACTGAAAGGCCTAAAAAAAAGATTAATAAATAAAGAAACAGTTTATTCGGTTATCATTAGAATTTCTAACTGAAAAATCTGAGAAGGACAATTCATGATCTTGGTTTTACGGCCAAAGTTAGAATTTTGTCCGCTGAACGAATACTTTACTGCACACTGCATTCACAACGGAAAACCTTTTAAACTGAAAAAAATGGCCGATGTGTGACCTTTTTCTGTCTTTCTTTATTTTCTTTTCTTTTTTTTGTTTTTGAAAGAGCCGAGATTTGTTGGGGTATTGCTTAAGACTAATTATCAAAAGCATTTTTTAAATTAAATTTTCCCCACAACAACTACAGCAATGCAATGTTTATGCACTGATTCCCTCGTAGATACAGTAAATGGAAGAAAAATTAAATAAAATAGCGTGATGGATGTAATGTTTCATGACAACTAATTTCTCTGTGGTTTTGTTGATGATTTCACTCAGGACTTGGGCTTAGCGAAGTCAAAATATAGAGAGTATGATATACATGAACATATGTGAAATACAAGAAAAGACTGCTGACGAAATTTACACGAAAATGGATAAGAACAGAGCGATTTTGTGTAAACGCTGGCATTAACAGGAGAAAATCGAATTAAATGCAGATGGAACGGACTCTGAAGGCTTACTTCAAAACAGAATCGATTCCATTTTATGTTAGCATCCACCCCAAGTGAAATAATCGAAGGAGATAACCATTCCAGAGAAGTGGGGGAAGGGGAGGTGGTATCTGATGGTACGCCGACTTTACCAGGACAACAGTATCATTATAAAAATTAAGTGTTAAGATGGATAGGAAGAAGGCCAGTTTAAAGTAGCTCACTCCGGATTCGAATTCACAACCATGTAAACCCAACACTAAACCATCCGAACGACTGAATTCCTGACTGCCAGTTGTAACTGAAGTTACTCTTTCTTGAACGAACAAGACGGTTTTCTTGGCTATTTTTGATTGTGTTTAATTAAGAGTTTGTTAAAGGGGGATTCATCGCACTCGTACAGTTCCATGTGTGCTCCACCCAAACTTACCGGCAGTTCTCTGGCAGACTCCCCGAGCTTGCGCAAAACACGATGTATCGGCAAAGTCCTGTAATGTGGAGGGAGAGGAGGAACCTATGAAACACTAAGTTGACACCACCAGAATGATGGAAACATTTCACGTGCAATGAACAGGACAGTTTTGAATATTTCGGGCTGGGACTGAACCCAAGATATCAAATCTCGAGTCCACGGCTTTATCATAAGAAGCAACCAGTCGGGCGAAATTGTGTTTAGGAAGTGAAACAACATATCAAAACGTCAAAAACTCTTGTGTCCAGTGCATGAGCAGTTAACTTAGAATGATGCAATGTAAATGAGTAAATTCCTCTGCAGGTAAATTTTTTTGGGGGAAAAGAATCTATATTTCTATCTGCCTTTTTGTATTATTGCCCTGATTGTTCTTCTGATTTGACAGCTTCTGATTAATAATACATACGTAAGGAACGGTTGTTAATATTCATTCAGATCTTGTAAAAAAAAAAAAAAAAAAAGAAACTGCAATTAATCAAGCGTTCCTATTACCAACTAGTAATCCTACCATAGACTGACTAAACAAGCCACAATTTGTCCACCCGTTTGTTATGGCACCAAAGAGTCATTATGCCGGGTAGATCTACACCGTCATCTGGTGCTCGGGTTCCCGAACAGATTTGTAATGGACTGATCGTTATACGCCAGGTGGGCTGGTATCTAGCCTGGAAAGATCTGTATTCCACCTACCCGGTAAATTGTTTTACTATCTTAAATTGTGTTAAAGCTCGGATGGTGGGTGTTTAGTATTGTTTTTGTTTTTGTTTGATTTCTTTCTTGCTTGCCTGTTTTTGTTTTGATTTGCTGGTTTGGTTTTTGGTTTGATTTTTCTTTTGCACGCGCGCGCGCGCGCGTGTGTGTATATGTGTGTGAGAGAGAGAGAGAGAGAAAGTGTGTTTGTGTGTGTGTGTGTGTGTGTGTGTGTGTGTGTGTGTGTGTGTGTGTGTGTGTGTGTGTGTGTGTGTGTGTGTGTGTGTGTGTGTGTGTGTGTGTTTCTGTTTGTTTATTTGTTTGTCTCCATAAATATTTGTTCAATAGAATTTATTTTCAAATATAAAGTAACTGTGAGTAGATTGTTACAACCTCAAAAGAGGGAAATCGCAGTTGTATCCACTGCAATGTTACAAACAGAAAGAAAAACAAAAGAAAGCAGGCAGATCACTCCTTTACTTGACAGAATGTTTGGTCTTAAACGAAACCTACACCTTTAAGGGAGACAATGCAACAAATATAAAGAAGAAGAAGAATAAGAGGGGGCATAAGAAGCAGTAGTGGCAGCAGCAGCCGCAGCAGCAGCAGCAAAAGAAGAAGAAGAAGAAGAAGAAGAAGAAGAAGAAGAAGAAGAAGAAGAAGAAGAAGAAGAAGAAGAAGAAGAACAACAACAACAACAACAATAACAACAACGACAAAAACAAGACGAAGAAGAAGAGGAAGAAAGAAGAAGAAGAAGAAGAAGGAGACGAAGACGAAGACGAAGAAGAAGAGGAGGAAGAAGAAGGAGACGAAGACGAAGAAGAAGAGGAAGAGAGAAGAAGAAGAAGAAGAAGAAGAAGAAGAACAAGAAGAAGAAGGAGACGAAGAAGAAGAAGAAAAGGAAGAAGGAGACGAAGACGAAGAAGAAGAGGAAGAAGAAGAAGAAGAAGAAGAAGAAGAAGAAGAAGAAGAAAGCAGAAAGAAGAAGACGAGGAAGAAGAAGCTGCAGCAACAGCAGCAGCAGCAGCAGCAGAAGAAGAAGAAGAAGAAGAAGAAGAAGAAGAAGAAGACGAAGAAGAAAGAAGAAAAAGAAGAAGAAGGAGAACAAGAAGAAGAAGAAGAAGAAGAAGAAGAAGAAGAAGAAGAAGAAGAAGAAGAAGAAGAAGAAGAAGCGAAGAAAGACTGCTTAGAGTTAGGGACTAGCCCAGGAGACCCCCCTCCAGCGCTCTGTCAATATCTAGGCCCTTCAATGGGACAGTACCATACTCCGGCTCTTCAATGGGACATTACCATACTCTGGCCCTTCGATGGGACGGTACCATACTCTGGCTCTTCAATGGGACAGTACCATACTCCTGCCCTTCAATGGGACAGTACCATACTACCATACTCCAGCCCTTCATTGGGACAGTACCATACTCCAGCCCTTCAATGGGACAGTACCATACTCCGGACCTTCAATGGGATGGTACCATACTCCGGCCCTTCAATGGGACATTACCATACTTTGGCCCTTCAATGGGACAGTACCATACTCCAGCCCTTCAATGGGACATTACCATACTCCAGCCCTTCAATGGGACAGTACCATACTCCAGCCCTTCAATGGGATGGTACCATACTCCAGCCCTTCAATGGGACAGTACCATACTCCGGACCTTCAATGGGACAGTACCATACTCCGGCCCTTCAATGGGACGGTACCATACTCTGGCCCTTCAATGGGACGGTACCATACTCTGGCCCTTCAATGGGACAGTACCATACTCCGGCCTTCAATCGGACAGTACCATACTCCGGCCCTTCAATGGGACGGTACCATACTCTGGCCCTTCAATGGGATGGTACCATACTCCGGCCCTTCAATGGGACGGTACCATACTCTGGCCCTTCAATGGGACGGTACCATACTCTGGCTCTTCAATGGGATGGTACCATACTCTGGCTCTTCAATGGAACGGTACCATACTCTGGCTCTTCAATGGGACGGTACCATACTCCGGCCCTTCAATGGGACGGTACCATACTCTGGCTCTTCAATGGGATGGTACCATACTCTGGCTCTTCAATGGAATGGTACCATACTCTGGCTCTTCAATGGGACGGTAACATACTCCGGCCCTTCAATGGGACGGTACCATACTCCGGCCCTTCAATGGGACGGTACCATACTCTGGCTCTTCAATGGGATGGTACCATACTACCATACTCCGGCCCTTCAATGGGACGGTACCATACTCTGGCTCTTCAATGGGACATTAATATACTCTGGCCCTTCAATGGGATGGTACCATACTCTGGCCCTTCAATGGGACGGTGCCATACTCCGGCCCTTCAATGGGACGGTACCATACTCTGGCTCTTCAATGGGATGGTACCATACTACCATACTCCGGCCCTTCAATGGGACGGTACCATACTCTGGCTCTTCAATGGGACATTAATATACTCTGGCCCTTCAATGGGATGGTACCATACTCTGGCCCTTCAATGGGACGGTGCCATACTCTGGCTCTTCAATGGGATGGTACCATACTATCATACTCCAGCCCTTCAATGGGACAGTACCATACTACCATACTCCGGCCCTTCAATGGGACAGTACCATACTACCATACTCCAGCCCTTCAATGGGACGGTACCATACTACCATACTCCAGCCCTTCAATGGGACAGTACCATACTCGAGCCCTTCAATGGGATGGTACCATATTCCGGCCCTTCGGTGGGACAGTACCATACTCCGGCCCTTCAATGGGACAGTACTACACTCCGGCCCTTCAAAGGGACAGTACCATACTCTGGCCCTTCAATGGGACAGTACCATACTCCGGCCCTTCAATGGGACAGTACCATACTCCGGCCCTTCAATGGGACAGTACCACACTTCGGCCCTTCAATGGGACAGTACCATACTCCGGCCCTTCAATGGGACAGTATCATACTCTGGCCCTTCGATGGGACGGTACCATACTCCGGCTCTTCAATGGGATGGTACCATACTCCGGCCCTTCAATGGGACAGTACCATACTCTGGCTCTTCAATGGGACGGTACCATACTACCATACTCCGGCCCTTCAATGGGACGGTACCATACTCTGGCTTTTCAATGGGACAGTACCATACTCCGGCTCTTCAATGGGACGGTACCATACTCTGGCCCTTCAATGGGACAGTACCACACTACCATACTCCGGCCCTTCAATGGGACGGTACCATACTACCATACTCCAGCCCTTCAATGGGACAGTACCATACTCCAGCCCTTCAATGGGACAGTACCATACTCCGGCCCTTCAGTGGGATGGTACCATACTCTGGCCCTTCAATAGGATGGTACCATACTCCGGCCCTTCAATGGGATGGTACCATACTCTGGCCCTTCAATGGGATGGTACCATACTCCGACCCTTCAATGGGATGGTACCATATTCCGGCCCTTCAATGGGATGGTACCATATCCTGGCCCTTCAGTGGGACGGTACCATATCCTGGCCCTTCAATGGGACGGTACCATACTCCGGCCCTTCAATGGGACAGTACCATACTCCGGCCCTTCAATGGGATGATGCCATACTCCGGCCCTCAATGGGACAGTACCATACTACGGCCCTTCAATGGGATGGTACCATACTCCGGCCCTTCAATGGGACAGTACCATACTCCGGCCCTTCAATGGGATGGTACCATACTCCGGCCCTTCAATGGGATGGTACCATACTCCGACCCTTCAATGGGATGGTACCATACTCCGGCCCTTCAATGGGATGGTACCATACTCCGTCCCTTATATGGGATGGTACCATACTCCGGCCTTCAATGGGATGGTACCATACTCCGGCCCTTCAATGGGATGGTACCATACTCCGGCCCTTCAATGGGATGGTACCATACTCTGGCCCTTATATGGGATGGTACCATACTCCGGCCCTTCAATGGGATGGTACCATACTCCGGCCCTTCAATGGGATGGTACCATACTCCGGCCCTTCAATGGGATGGTACCATACTCTGGCCCGTATATGGGATGGTACCATACTCCGGCCCTTCAATGGGATGGTACCATACTCCAGCCCTTCAATGGGACAGTACCATACTCCGGCCCTTCAATGGGATGGTACCATACTCCCAAATCATGTAATATAACGTACCATAGGGCATTCACAAGCATAGCCTGGAACAGACTTCCGCTCTGCCTTCGCCTAACACCTACCGTTTCTGGGTTTAAATCCAACTTAACCCACCTCTTTTCTCAGCAATGAATTCTACAACTACTTCTTTCCCTCAGTCTGTGGATTAAATATTGTAAGGTGGTCTTTGTTGACTGTGTGCGTATGCCTGCAGCGTGAGTACGCTTTGATTTGAATTGTCAAGATTTGCGCCGTATAAATGCTGTAATTATTACTATTATTATTAATATTATCATCATCATTATTGTTATCACGGAGAACGCTTTGAAACGAATTCAGCAATGACACTTGTCCTGAAATCAAAAATCTTTGAGCAAAGAAATTTTACATCATATGAAGCCTAGCAATGCGAAAACAGTAAACGCACGAGAAGGAAATAAACGAACACACAAGAAAACAAGTAAGCACCATAATTATGAAAACTGTCACCAGGCAAGTTACACTGCCCATCCAGCGGCTTAATTGCGTAACACTAACAGAAATATGAAAGCTGGCGCGTAAGTGAATCGGATTGAAAGTTCATCCTTAGGTCAAAACGGTATATTACCTTTTATTCTCGTTCTTTATTATTGCTTCGTATGTCATATATTTGCGTCCTTCTTTATTTACATTTCGTACCTTCCGGTTTGCTCTTTGTCTGTCTGTCTGTTTGCGTGCGCCTTCTAGCAAACAATAACAACAATCGAACTAAACAAAAAGCTAACAACACAAACAAGCAAAACAAAAGATAACATCAAAACAAATCAAAGAAATACAAAACAAAACAAACAAAACAACCCTCCTCCCTCAAAACAAACAAACAAACAAAAAAATCAAGATGATCAAGTCATTCTAACAGTCTCCCTTTTTATACAAACATTATCACAGAAAATGATTCTGATCAAACTCACTGTACCGTATGAAAGTAGAATGGTGAAAGCCAATATCTGAAAAAGAATAAAAGAAAAAAATTGAAAAGTATGCCAGCCTAATCAGTGACTTGAGGGTAGATGACTTTCAAGCAAAGTCCTCGCCATAGAGGCTGGAGCAAGGGGGTTGATAGGAATATCAACCTATCACCTTATGAAAGAGATCTCGATTTCTGGGAGAGAGAAGAAATGGCAGAGGCAGCTAAAAAGAGTCCAAGGTGGATCTGATCAAGGAGGAAAAAAAGCAAACTTTAAAGGCTTAAAATTCCCCTTAGCGTTACCAGTACCTGATACTAGTGATAGCTAAGTAGTTTAAATACCCGTTGCAAGGTTGAATTGGCAATGTGGCACGTGACCACCGCGAATGCGCAGGTTTGAATCCAAGTGGAGGACAAATTCCTATTAAAAAAAAAAAAAGGCGACAGCAGAATGGCATCCATGAGTCAAGACCTGGAATCGACCCGGCCCCCTTAGAGTGTCAGGAGTTATGGGCTGAAACGCTTGACGGAGGTTTCTCCTTTGAGCTACATGAGTATCTTTATACATTGATTTTATACATGATTAACAGGATTGTACTTCATGCACATAGACCCTTTGTTGAAAATGCCGTGTATGTATGTCACTATGTGAATATCGAGCATGTGTTTTGAACTTTAAGTCTTTGATAAGAATGGTTCTACATTGCAAAAAATAAACAAAACAAAACGAAACAAAACAAAACTGTCTAGATTTAAATCTATGGCAATATAACATTTTCTTTCTCAACTTTTTGGTTCTGTTTAGGGATAAAAGAAATATTCCTTACCATGTTTCAGATAGCGCCGGTGATGGCCCAGAAAATGAAAGTAGAGCGACATGACAGCGTGGCGATCAAGGCTACACAAAGTGCAGCTTCAGCTTTTGGCGAAGACATTGCAGACGACACTTATTCTGTTTCGGAACTCTCGCATGTTGAAGATGAAAACCGTGCTAAGCGGGTCAAAGGTCACCCAGCCCTGGCGGCTCAAGAGGAGAGCACTCGCGGGGCATTTCTAAGAAGCACCGTCAGTCGTGGTGGTGGAGGTGGCTTGGTGAGTACTTCGTTTCTTTGTTTATTGTTGATATAGACCCCCCACCCCCCCACTCACAAGATTCGTGCTTATATTCGAACGTCTAAAACTGTGCAGAGAAATTGAGGCCTGGTGTTGCTTTAAGACTGATGATTTTAGTTTTATGTATAAAATAAATACGGAAATCTGTTACATGATTAGATCTACTCTAGTCTAGGCATTAGACTAGTGCCAGAGGTACCAGTACCAATTATAGATCTAATTCGTCCTAGGACCTAATAAAATAATACTTGTACCAGTGTGTGCTGTTTAGCCGTTCAGCCCGTTGTATCACTCGCGTTTACAGATCTCATATTTGATAACACAGCCGAACTGAACAAACAATTATTTCAATTTAAATCTAGCTTTAACCACAGCTGTACCCCTACACCCTACCCCTCTCCTTTGAGATCGGCAGTCTGTTCTTGGATGATGGAGAAAATGGTTCCCAAGGGTTCGGGTTTGGGATTGGGCGACGGTTAGCCGTTAGGACTAGAACTGATTGTTTTCTTATGCGATAAATATTAAATTGCACCACTACTCTTCCGTCCCTCTCACACACACGTTTTCTTGACAAAACCAGCATGCTCACACACACATGTGAGCACGCTCATGTAGACATACATGCGCGTATACACAGCGCACGCACACGTGCGCGCACACACACACATTCTCTCTCTCTTTCTTTCTCGCTCTCTCTCTTACATAAACACGCACATGCATACTCATTATTTTATATGTAGTCTGTATGCCTCTCTCGGTTTGCTTTATCTCGTTTAGACACGAAAGTTTCCTCCTTTACTTTAGGCTGAATTTTTTTCGTTTTTTCTTTTCTTTCCTTTTTTTTCTTTCTTTCTTTTAAAGTTTTTTTTTTCTTTCTTTCTTTGTGACAAATTCTCGATTTTCCAATTTTTTGTGTAGTTTTGTTTTGTTTTGTTTTTATTTAGTAAGTTTATGTATTTATTTTATTATCATTATTATTGTTATTATTATCATCATCATTATTATTGTTGTTGTTGTTATCATTAGTACTTGGTATGTACAAGTTTTCATGCCTAAAATCAGTTGTTTGAAAAAAGTTAATTTCCCAGTATGTTACAAGGGCTTCACAGCGTTCTAAAATCTTACAACGCGTTCAGCTTTGCCCCCTGTGGGGACTTCTGTGGCTCCTAGACTCCCGGCTTTTTTTTTCTTTTCTTTTCTTGTTTTTTGTTCCTCTTTTTTGATCTTCAGATATTTTCATTCCTGCTCTCTTACTCACTCACTCTCTATCTCTCTCTCTTCTCTCTCTCTCTCTCTGCTGCTCTCATTCTCTCTCTCTCTCTCTAACCTCCCCTCACCACTTCTTACAA
>JAPXFY010000031.1:39242531-39245031 GCA_030674185.1 Monoplex corrugatus
GCACACACACGCACGCACACATACAGACACACACACACACACACACACACACACACACACACACACCACACACACCCACACACACGCATGGCTATAAATGGGGAGAAAGAATAAAAGCAATAAAAGCAAGAATAAAAGCAATGGAAAATTATAGAGAGCATAGCATACAATTCTATATTATAACCATGTGATTCCCTCCGAGCGGAGACAGGCTGCAGAGGGGAGGGTTGAGTGAGGTTAGGATTTTATGCAGGAGAGAAAAGGTGAGTTTTGAGAGCGGACTTGAAGGAGACAAAAGTAGGTTGCTGACGGACTGAGAGAGGAAGTTTGTTCCAGGAGAGTTCATATCTCATAGGTGTATGTATGAGTGGAAGATTGTGAGTTCAAATCTCATCAGTGGGTGTATGAGTGGAAGTTGTGAGTTCAAATCTCATCAGTGGGTGTATGAGTGGAAGTTGTGAGTTCAAATCTCATCGGTGGGTGTATAAGTGGAAGACTGTGAGTTCAAATCTCATCGGTGTGTGTACGAGTGGAAGATTGTGAGTTCAAATCTCACCAGTTGGTGTATTGGTGGAAGACTGTGAGTTCAAATCTCATAGATGTGTGTATGAGTGGAAGATTGTGAGTTCAAATCTCATCAGGGGGTGTATGAGTGGAAGACTGTGAGTTCAAATGTCATAGGTGTATGTATGAGTGGAAGTTTTGAGCCCAAATCTCATCGGTGTATGTACGAGTGGAAGATTGTGAGTTCAAATCTCATCGGTGTATGTACGAGTGGAAGACTGAGTTCAAATCTCATCGGTGTATGTACGATTGGAAGACTGTGAGTTCAAATCTCATCTGTGGGTGTATGAGTGGAAGATTGTGAATTCAAATCTCATCGGTGTATGTACGAGTGGAAGACTGAGTTCAAATCTCATCGGTGTATGTACGAGTGGAAGACTGAGTTCAAATCTCATCGGTGTATGTACGATTGGAAGACTGTGAGTTCAAATCTCATCGGTGGGTGTATGAGTGGAAGACTGTGAGTTCAAATCTCATCGGTGGTTTTATGAGTGGAAGACTGTGAGTTCAAATCTCATCAGTGGGTGTATGAATGAAAGTTGTGAGTTCAAATCTCATCTGTGGGTGTATGAGTGGAAGTTTGTGAGTTCAAATCTCATAGGTGTATGTATGAGTGGAATATTGTGAGTTCAAATCTCATAGGTGTGTGTACGAGTGGAAGATTGTGAGTTCAGATCTCATAGGTGTATGTACGAGTGGAAGACTGTGAGTTCAAATCTCATAGATGTATGTACGAGTGGAAGATTGTAATAATAATAATAATTACAATATTTATATAGCGCAAAATCTTGATAAAATCAAATCTAAGCGCTGAAGCAGACACACACGCAGGCACGCACGCTCGCACACACACGCACGCACACATACAGACACACACACACACACACACACACACAACACACACACACACACCCACACACACGCATGGCTATAAATGGGGAGAAAGAATAAAAGCAATAAAAGCAAGAATAAAAGCAATGGAAAATTATAGAGAGCATAGCATACAATTCTATATTATAACCATGTGATTCCCTCCGAGCGGAGACAGGCTGCAGAGGGGAGGGTTGAGTGAGGTTAGGATTTTATGCAGGAGAGAAAAGGTGAGTTTTGAGAGCGGACTTGAAGGAGACAAAAGTAGGTTGCTGACGGACTGAGAGAGGAAGTTTGTTCCAGGAGAGTTCATATCTCATAGGTGTATGTATGAGTGGAAGATTGTGAGTTCAAATCTCATCAGTGGGTGTATGAGTGGAAGTTGTGAGTTCAAATCTCATCAGTGGGTGTATGAGTGGAAGTTGTGAGTTCAAATCTCATCGGTGGGTGTATAAGTGGAAGACTGTGAGTTCAAATCTCATCGGTGTGTGTACGAGTGGAAGATTGTGAGTTCAAATCTCACCAGTTGGTGTATTGGTGGAAGACTGTGAGTTCAAATCTCATAGATGTGTGTATGAGTGGAAGATTGTGAGTTCAAATCTCATCAGGGGGTGTATGAGTGGAAGACTGTGAGTTCAAATGTCATAGGTGTATGTATGAGTGGAAGTTTTGAGCCCAAATCTCATCGGTGTATGTACGAGTGGAAGATTGTGAGTTCAAATCTCATCGGTGTATGTACGAGTGGAAGACTGAGTTCAAATCTCATCGGTGTATGTACGATTGGAAGACTGTGAGTTCAAATCTCATCTGTGGGTGTATGAGTGGAAGATTGTAAATTCAAATCTCATCGGTGTATGTACGAGTGGAAGACTGAGTTCAAATCTCATCGGTGTATGTACGAGTGGAAGACTGAGTTCAAATCTCATCGGTGTATGTACGATTGGAAGACTGTGAGTTCAAATCTCATCGGTGGGTGTATGAGTGGAAGACTGTGAGTTCAAATCTCATCGGTGGTTTTATGAGTGGAAGACTGTGAGTTCAAATCTCATCAGTGGGTGTATGAGTG
>JAPXFY010000031.1:39250031-39260031 GCA_030674185.1 Monoplex corrugatus
TCTTGTTGCGTGGCACACGTCCAGTGTATTTTAGTCTTCTCTTGTTAAAGTCTGGTAGTATTTTTCTGCTGGTATCAAGTTTTTCCAGACACTTTCATTAGTTCTTCTATTTGTCCATTTGACACGCAGAAGTCCCCGATGAAATCACATCTCTGTTGCCTCCATTCTTCTGCAATCAGTTTTTCTCAGAGTCCAGGCTTGGCAGCCGTAAATCATGGCTGACCAGATCAAACATTTTAGATGTCTAACTTTCAGGCCACTGGTCATCATCATCATCATCATCATCATGTACCCTGCCGCATGGCTTTGGTGATCATGGCCCTCCGTATGCATCTATCCCTTGTCGCCGCAAGCACACATTCCACCCTCTGTCCTCAGCCACTCTGCAAGTCCGTCCAATATTTTCTCCCTGGGTCTACCTGGTGTTTTTTCTTTCCAGCTTTTCTGTTTTCACCAGGTTCTCTAATCCACTTTCCTCATAAAATGGCCTATAAATGTTGCTTGTCTTTTCCTAATCTTCTTTATCAATGATCTTCTTGTGTCTGCCTCCATCAAGACTGTCTCTTTTGTTTTCTTTGCTGTCCATGGAACTCTCAACATTCTTCTTAGAAACCACATTTCAGCTGCCTCAATCTTGCTTTGGCTTGGCGTGTTGACTGTCCATGCCTCACAACCGTATAACATTCTCGTTCTATATAACTGGTGCAGCCCACACATATGAATATACTTAATGTACACTATTTCCACATCAGACCTGGTTCTCTCCCTTTTTTGTGTGTGCAGTTCAAAGACCCCATAGGTACGGACACACAGAGTATACCATTCCTACCTGACAGGTGTGATTCCATGCTGGAGAAAGTGCAATATGTTATCGCCTTGGGCATCTACAGGTCGGAGCTCAGGTGAGGACATATTACACACATGTGCACAGCTGGTCTAACAGCTTGAGTACTCCCCTGCTCCACAAATAAGTCTGATCATATGTCATGTACTGGGAGTTCAGCTAAGTTTTGAGAAGAGTTTGATCGATTGATGTGGTTCAGTTTTTACATCGACACCCACCTCAGGTGATGTGGCCGACGGGGATAGCCATCCCAGGGAAATGGAGGGAAGGAAGGCTTATCTAATCCTATACGACTCCACCAGAACAACAATGATGTTAAGATGGGACAGTGAGAAGGCCAGTTTTAATGTAGCGCACCCTGGGATTCGAACCCACGAGCATTAGCATGTGAATCTGACGTTCTGACGTGTGTGTGTGTGTGTGTTGTGTGTGTGTGTGTGTGTGTGGGGTGTGTGTGTGTGTGTGTGTGTGTGTGTGTGTGTGTGCGTGCGTGTGTGTGCGTGTGTGTGTTGTTATGTGTGTGTGTGGTCTTTGATTTAATGTCTACTCACTAAAGTGATTTTAGACCCAAAAAAGTGGGGTTTGAGGAGGAATGAAGAGGATATTTGAAAATAGTCAAATCTTGAGAAAAGATGAACCAGAAAACTGCTGTTTCGAGGAGGGGAAGGAAAAACTAACAGATGACGTTACCATAATTAACAATTCAAACATTAAAATTTACTAGCCATTATTGTGAGAAAGTTAAATAACAACGTGTTAAAGTTAATTCGCTATTGGACATTTTGATAGGCTATCACAAAATTCATATGTTAATGATGAAGAGGCAAATATGTCAGATACTGACTTTGTAGATAATGTGTGTATGTATATATGTGTGTGTATCGTGTGTGTGTGTGTGTGTGTGTGTGTGTGTGTGTGTGTGTGTGTGTGTGTGTGTGTGTGTGTGTGTGTGTCTGTATGTCTCTGTGTGTATATACGAATTGCATACATACGTGCATTTGTGGTGGTTGCATACATAGTGTGTTGTGTGGTGCTGCATACATGCGTACGTGTGTGGTGGCTGCATACATACGTACGTTGTGTGGTGGCTGCATACATGCGTACGTGTGTGGTGGCTGCATACATACGTACGTTGTGTGGTGGCTGCATACATACGTACGTTTGTGTGGTGGCTGCATACATACGTACGTTGTGTGGTGGGCTGCATACATACGTTGTGTGGTGGCTAGTACATACGTACGTTGTGTAGTGGCTTTATACATACGTACGTTGTGTGGTGGCTTTATACATGCGTACGTTGTATGGTGGCTGCATACATACGTACGTTGTGTGGTGGCTGCATACATGCGTATGTGTGTGGTGGCTGCATACATCCGTAAGTTGTGTGGTGGCTGCATACATGCGTACTTGTGTGGTGGCTGCCTACGTGCGTTGTGTGGTGGCTGCATACGTACGTGCGTTGTGTGGTGGCTGTATACGTACGTACGTTGTATGGTGGCTATATACATACGTACGTTGTGTGGTGGCTGCATACATACGTGCGTTGTGTGGTGGCTGCATACATGCATACGTGTGTGATGGCTGCATACATACGTACGTTGTGTGGTGGCTGCATACATGCGTGTGTGGTGGCTGCATACATACGTACGTTGTGTGGTGGCTGCATACATGCGTACGTGTGTGGTGGCTGCATACATACGTAAGTTGTGTGGTGATTGCATATATGCGTACGTGTGTGGTGGCTGCATACGTACGTGCGTTGTGTGGTGGCTGTATAATACGTACGTTGTGTGGTGGCTGCATACATGCGTACGTGTGTGGTGGCTGCATACATGCGTACGTGTGTGTGGCTGCATACATACGTGTGTTGTGTGGTGGCTGCATACATACGTACGTGTGTGGTGGCTGTATACATACGTGTGTTGTGTGGTGGCTGCATACTTGCGTACGTTGTGTGGTGGCTGCATACATACGTACGTTGTGTGGTGGCTGCATACATACGTACGTTGTGTGGTGGCTGCATACATGCGTACGTTGTGTGGTGGCTGCATACATGCGTACGTGTGTGGTGGCTGCATACGTACGTGCGTTGTGTGGGGCTGTATAATACGTACGTTGTGTGGTGGCTGCATACATGCGTGCGTTGTGTGGTAGCTGCATACATACGTACGTTGTGTGGTGGCTTTATACATACGTACGTTGTGTGGTGGCTGCATACATACGTGTGTTGTGTGGTGACTGCATACATACGTACGTTGTATGGTGGCTGCATACATGCGTGCGTTGTGTGGTAGCTGCATACATACGTGCGTTGTGTGGTGGCTTTATACATACGTACGTTGTTGGTGGCTGCATACATACGTACGTTGTGGTGGCTGCATACATACGTACGTTGTGTGGTGGCTGCATACATACGTTGTGCGGTGGCTGCATACATACGTACGTTGTATGGTGGCTGCATACATAAGTACGTTGTGTGGTGGCTGTATACATACGTACGTTGTGTGGTGGCTGCATACATACGTACGTTGTGTGGTGGCTGTATACATACGTACGTTGTGTGGTGGCTGCATACATACGTACGTTGTGTGGTGGCTGCATACAAACGTACGTTGTGTGGTGGCTGTATACATACGTACGTTGTGTGGTGGCTGCATACATACGTGCGTTGTGTGATGGCTGCATACATACGTACGTTGTGTGGTGGCTGCATATATACGTGCGTTGTGTGGTGGCTGCATATATACGTGCGTTGTGTGGTGGCTGCATATATGCGTGCATTGTGTGGTGGCTGCTCAGGGACGAGCTGTACTGCCAAGTGTGCAAGCAACTGACCAACAACCCGTCACGGAACAGCAGCGTCAGAGGTTGGGTGCTTCTGTCCCTCATTGCTGGTAGCTTTGCCCCTTCAGAAAAGGTGACGTATAGATAATCATGTGTACTTAACCTTTTGAGTCCCGGTACTTAACCCTTTGAGTCCAGCACCTTGTCCACCAGCTTCCTGTATTGTGAACCATGCTAGCAAAGCAAAACCGTAACCCTTTGATTCCGTCACCCTATCCACCAGCTTCCAGCACAGGGTGAGGGAGTCAAAGGGTTAAATTTTCTTTTTCCCTTTTTTTCCTGTTGAAGTATTGTGTGTGTGTGTTTTGAAGAAACGGCCTGACTGAAGTTTGAGGTCCCCTAGGTTGGGTACTGATACTGACAATGGTTTACCATTTCTTTGTCCATATCTCAGTTGTTTATCGTTTCTTTGTCCATATCTAAGTTGTTTACCATTTTTTTGTCCACAGTCTAAGTTGTTTACCATTTCTTTGTCCATATCTAAGTTGTTTACCGTCTCTTTGTCCATATCTAAGTTGTTTACCGTTTCTTTGTCCATATCTAAGTTGTTTACCGTTTCTTTGTCCATATCTAAGTTGTTTACCGTTTCTTTGTCCATATCTAAGTTGTTTACCATTTCTTTGTCCATATCTAAGTTATATACCGTCTCTTTGTCCATATCTAAGTTGTTTACCGTCTCTTTGTCCACAGTCTAAGTTGTTTATCATTTCTTTGTCCATATCTAAGTTGTTTACCATTTCTTTGTCCATATCTAAGTTGTTTACCGTCTCTTTGTCCATATCTAAGTTGTTTACCATTTCTTTGTCCATATCTAAGTTGTTTACCGTCTCTTTGTCCACAGTCTAAGTTGTTTACCGTCTCTGTGTCCATATATAAGTTGTTTACCGTTTCTTTGTCCATATCTAAGTTTTTTACCGTCTCTTTGTCCATATCTAAGTTGTTTACCGTCTCTTTGTCCACAGTTTAAGTTGTATATCATTTCTTTGTCCATATCTAAGTTGTTTACCATTTCTTTGTCCATATCTAAGTTGTTTACCGTCTCTTTGTCCATATCTAAGTTGTTTACCATTTCTTTGTCCATATCTAAGTTGTTTACCGTCTCTTTGTCCATACCTAAGTTGTTTACCGTTTCTTTGTCCATATCTAAGTTGTTTACCGTTTCTTGTCCATATCTAAGTTGTTTACCGTTTCTTTGTCCATATCTAAGTTGTTTACCATTTTTTTGTCCACAGTCTAAGTTGTTTACCATTTCTTTGTCCATATCTAAGTTGTTTACCGTCTCTTTGTCCATATCTAAGTTGTTTACCGTTTCTTTGTCCATATCTAAGTTGTTTACCGTTTCTTTGTCCATATCTAAGTTGTTTACCGTTTCTTTGTCCATATCTAAGTTGTTTACCATTTCTTTGTCCATATCTAAGTTATATACCGTCTCTTTGTCCATATCTAAGTTGTTTACCGTCTCTTTGTCCACAGTCTAAGTTGTTTATCATTTCTTTGTCCATATCTAAGTTGTTTACCATTTCTTTGTCCATATCTAAGTTGTTTACCGTCTCTTTGTCCATATCTAAGTTGTTTACCATTTCTTTGTCCATATCTAAGTTGTTTACCGTCTCTTTGTCCACAGTCTAAGTTGTTTACCGTCTCTGTGTCCATATAAAGTTGTTTACCGTTTCTTTGTCCATATCTAAGTTTTTTACCGTCTCTTTGTCCATATCTAAGTTGTTTACCGTCTCTTTGTCCACAGTTTAAGTTGTATATCATTTCTTTGTCCATATCTAAGTTGTTTACCATTTCTTTGTCCATATCTAAGTTGTTTACCGTCTCTTTGTCCATATCTAAGTTGTTTACCATTTCTTTGTCCATATCTAAGTTGTTTACCGTCTCTTTGTCCATACCTAAGTTGTTTACCGTTTCTTTGTCCATATCTAAGTTGTTTACCGTTTCTTTGTCCATATCTAAGTTGTTTACCGTTTCTTTGTCCATATCTAAGTTGTTTACCGTTTCTTTGTCCATAATCTAAGTTGTTTACCATTTCTTTGTCCATACCTAAGTTGTTTACCGTTTCTTTGTCCATATCTAAGTTGTTTACCGTTTCTTTGTCCATATCTAAGTTGTTTACCGTTTCTTTGTCCATAATCTAAGTTGTTTACCATTTCTTTGTCCACAGTCTAAGTTGTTTACCGTTTCTTTGTCCATAATCTAAGTTGTTTACCATTTCTTTGTCCACAAACTAAGTTGTTTACCATTTCTTTGTCCACAAACTAAGTTGTTTACCATTTCTTTGTCCACAAACTAAGTTGTTTACCATTTCTTTCTCCATAATCTGTTTACCATTTGTGTGTGTATAATCTAAGTTGTTTACCAATGTGTGTCTATAATCTAAGTTGTTTACCATTTGTGTGTCTATAATCTAAGTTGTTTACCAATGTGTGTCTATAATCTAAGTTGTTTACCAATGTGTGTGTATAATCTAAGTTGTTTATCAATGTGTGTCTATAATCTAAGTTGTTTACCATTTGTGTGTATAATCTAAGTTGTTTACCAATGTGTGTCTATAATCTAAGTTGTTTACCAATGTGTGTCTATAATCTAAGTTGTTTACCAATGTGTGTCTATAATCTAAGTTGTTTACCAATGTGTGTCTATAATCTAAGTTGTTTACCATTTGTGTGTCTATAATCTAAGTTGTTTACCAATGTGTGTATATAATCTAAGTTGTTTACCAATGTGTGTCTATAATCTAAGTTGTTTACCAATGTGTGTCTATAATCTAAGTTGTTTACCATTTGTGTGACAATAATCTAAGTTGTTTACCATTTGTGTGTCTATAATCTAAGTTGTTTACCAATGTGTGTCTATAATCTAAGTTGTTTACCAATGTGTGTCTATAATCTAAGTTGTTTACCAATGTGTGTCTTAAATCTAAGTTGTTTACCAATGTGTGTCTATAATCTAAGTTGTTTACCAATATGTGTCTATAATCTAAGTTGTTTACCAATGTGTGTCTATAATCTAAGTTGTTTACCAATGTGTGTCTATAATCTAAGTTGTTTACCATTTGTGTGTCTATAATCTAAGTTGTTTACCAATGTGTGTCAATAATCTAAGTTGTTTACAATTTGTGTGACAATAATCTAAGTTGTTGACAAATTTCTCTGTCCATAATCTAAGTTGTTGACCATTTCTTTGTCCGTCATTTCTTTGTCGTCATCATCATCATTATCATGAACATCATCATCATCGTCATCGTCGTTATCGTCATTATCATCCTCCTCCTCCTCGTCTTCATCATCATCATCATCATCATCATCATCAAAGTTATCATCGTCATAATTATAATTTTTCTATAATGTTGATCTTTGCAGTTCGCAGCGTGTTTTGACGGGTTTTTACTGGACGGCCCTATGGAGTTCTCCCAGAAAGTGGAGCGACTCGTGAGAAGAACTTGCACTGTGGGTACACGAGGTTATCCCCCTTCCTGGTTGGAGTTTCAGGTGGGTGTCTTGGTGTTTGTTGCCGTGCTTGTTTCTGCCTGTGTCTGTTTTGTCTGTGTTCGTGTTTGTCTTTGTTTTTGTGTTTGTTTTTGTCATGCTTGTGTCTGTGTCTGTCTGTCTGTGTTTATATATATGTATTGGTTTCAGGCCTGATGCTAATCTGTATTTCTGACATGGCTTCAGGCCTGATGCTAATCTGTATTTCTGATATGGCTTCAGGCCTGATGCTAATCTGTCTGTATTTCTGACATGGCTTCAGGCTTGCAAGAACAACAAGCCCTTACTGGTACCAGTGACCTTCATGAACGGCTACAGAACGCTGTGTGAGGTTGACTCGGCCACCACCGTACAGGAGCTGGTTCACAACATCGCTGAGAAGATCGGTCTGATAGACCCTGCGGGGTTCTCCATCTACGTCACCCTGCACACCAAGGTCAGTCTGGAGGTATTCCTTGCATTCAGATAATTCCATATGCCCTCCACTCAAATCTGCCAGCACTGATCTGGTAGTCGCCCCAAGCGGACTCCGTGAAGAAATTAGACAAATCAGCTAAAGACGGTGCACCAAGTAATGCAAATACCGTGACATTCAGTAATATAAGACTGTCAGTTCATGAATTTAGTTCTATGTTAAACGTTCAGTTTATGCTAATTTCGCAAATACCCAGAGCCCGACACCTTACTGCTCCAGACAGCTAGCGTCCTTGATATACAAACTAAGGCTTAACTCTTGGAAAACAAAATATACACACAATGTATTCAAAAGCATTATCAGTCCACCATCTGCTCTTGGAATGTCCTATCTTACATACGACATGTAGAAATAACAATCTCGAATTTTACGTATACTGACACAAGTTGATATATTGTTGTATGTTATTATTTGGCACTGTTAATTCATTGTTGTAAAGTATTGATTGTAATTGTTCCCTTTCTGACATTCAGTTCACGAGGGATTGTTGGCGTTTGGCCATATCCTTATGCGCTTCACCCAAGTTTGCCAGCAAGTGATTTGGCAGATTCCCTGAGCCTGTTGTTCATTGGAGTTTTATGTTTGTTCGAGAGGGATTCTTGGCGTCTAACCATCTCCTTATGCGCTCCACCCAAATCTGCCAGCATTGATCTGGCAGACTGCCTGAGCCTGTTGTTCACTGGAGTTTTATGTTTGCTGAAGAGTGAATTTTTGACACTTGGTCATCTCCTTATGCGCTCCACCCAAGTCTGCCTGCAAGTGATCTGGCAGTCTCCCTGAGCCTGCTATTCACTGGGGAATTCATGTTTGTGTTCAAGTCATGAAGCAATTTTAGGTAATTTAGACCCGTTTTCATATATGTTTTAGTCTCCTTGGTTGTGTTCAAATTTGTATTTAGGTGTGTTTTTTAAACCCCCTGTGTGCTGAAGTGGACGGAATGGTCAACGCTAGGGGGCATTTCCTTAGGATTATGTGCGTGAATGCATCGATATATATGTACTTAATTTTCTTTTCTTTTCTTTTCTTTTCTTTTCTTTTCTTTTCTTTTCTTTTCTTTTCTTTTCCCCCTTGTTGAAGTAGTACGTTTTGAAACGGGTTATACAGCCCTGATATGGCTCTGCGCAGTCGGCTGGGCTTTAACCTTTGACTCCCGCACCCTATCCACCAGCTGCGAAAACTTAACCCTTCGACTCCCTCACCCTATCCACGAGCTGGTGGATAAGGTGAGGGAGTCAAAGGGTTAAGTTTGTGCTTTGCAATCACTAAGGTTAAACAAAAATAAAATATCAGTAGCAGTAACCTCGTGCAAAATAACGTCAAACGGCACAACCTTGAGACAGGTTGATAAGTTTAAATACCTGGGAACGATCATCTCACCAGACAGCAGATGCACATCAGAAATAGCCAGCAGAATCGCCCAAGCCAAAACAGCGTTCAAGAAGATGAAAAGCATTATTACCAACAACTACCTATCAATTAACATCAGCAAGAGAGTTCTTGAATGTTATATAGAACCGATAATGATACACGGTTGTGAGGCGTGGAAAGTCAACTCGCAAAGCCTGAACAATATTGAGGCAGCCGAAATGTGGTTTCTAAGAAGAATGTTGAGAGTTCCATGGCCAGCAAAGAAAACAAACGAGACAGTCTTGATGGAGGCAGACACAAGAAGATCATTGATAAGGAAGATTTAGGAAAAGACAGGCAACATTTATAGGCCATCTTATGAGGAAAGGGAAATTAGAGCACCTGGTCACAACAGGAAAGCTGGAGGGACAGAGAGCACCAGGTAGACCCAGGGAGAAAGTATTGGACGGACTTGAAGGGTGGAAGATATGCTTTTGGCAACAAGGGATAGATACATATGGAGGGCCATGATCGCCAACGCCATGCGGCAGGGCACATGATGATGATGATGAACAGTAGCCGGTGATGTTGGGTGTGTGTTTCTGGGTGTGCAGATCTCGTGTCTTGGTCACAGCACTCACCGTGTCATGGACGCCATATCGGAGTGTGAACAGCACACCAAGCAGATGGGCATGCGCGAGAGCAGTTCCCTCTGGCGCCTCTTCTTCCGCCGCGAGTACTTCTCGCCCTGGCACGTGCAGGAGCGAGACCTGGTGAACTGTGACCTCATCTACCAGCAGGTCATGCGGGGCGTGGTGCTGGGCGAGTACAAGTGTGAAAAGGTGGGTTGCACGCACGCGCGCGCACGCACGCACGCACGCACGCACGCACACACATACACACAGACACACATACATACACGCGCGTGCATGCGCGCACAACACATACACAACACAAACACACACACACACACACACACACAAAACACTCGCACACACA
>JAPXFY010000031.1:39267531-39270031 GCA_030674185.1 Monoplex corrugatus
GTATGTGCGTGTGCGTGTGCGTGTGTGTGTGTTTGCGTGCGTGCGTGTGTTTTTACGTGTGTGTGTGTGTGTGTGTGTGTGTGTGTGTATGTGTGTGTGTGTACTCACACTCGCGCATGTGTATGTGTTTGCGTATATGCGTGTGCATACGTGTGTGTGTGTGTCTTGTCCGGGTGTGCAGACATCGTAACTAATTGAACAGAACCGCGATGTCTTTGCCTCAGTGCTCTTTGCCTCAGGGCTCTTTGCCTCAGGGCTCTTTGCCTCAGTGCTCTTTGCCTCAGGGCTCTTTGCCTCAGTGCTCTTTGCCTCAGGGCTCTTTGCCTCAGGGCTAGAAATAGCTTCTGGTTGTTATCACAGTAAGGCTTTCTTTTGCCATTTCTGTCTGTTATTGTCTTAATGTTCTTGTAAAAGACGAATTTAAAACAAGTTTGGGAAAAAAGTCGTCAGTCAGTCAAGTTTACTTGCACGTGCCTTTGACGTCATGATTGACAGGGGCGAGTTGTGACACAGCTGAGGAAAGACCCCGCCTTGTTGCAGAGCGAAGTGGACTACAAGTCCCACACCTTGCAACAGTACTCACGTCTCAGCTTCAGGTATATTAACCCTTTTGACTCGTGCACCCCTCTCCACCAATTGCGAAAACTTTATAAAAACCTTTTGACTCCCTCACCATGTCCATCAACTTCCTGTAAGCAACTCAACACAACAAGGGTTTTGTTCACTGACACGTTCGTTAAACCCCATCATCTGCTTTCATTCCATTAGCCCGTCCTCCACCCTGGATAAAAAAAATAAATAAAGAAAAGAAAAAAAAAAAAGGAAAAAAAGAAAACAGGCACATTCAAGCACAGTTTGGTAAATGGTGAGTTAGTTAGTAATGATATGATTTTGTGGAGCAGTTTTTTCTTGGTGATAGATGCTGCGTTTTGTTTTTGCTTGGTGTGCGTGTGTGTGTGTGTGATGCGTGGGCGTGAATGTTGTTTCGTTGTGCATAGAATGGGTAATAACTTGTCCTGGTTAATGATAATTTCTATGCTTTTGAATATTCATCAGTATAAAAAAACAACAAAAACAAACAAAAAACAAACACATTTTGGGAAATTTTGACCTTGACCGCTCCTTCTCCGAAGTTGGCGTGCAATGGGCCTGGTGGGAAGACTTTGACCACAACATTGAGTTTCATCCCCTTTACGGGATGCGTCATTGAGGGAGATTTCTTCCTCGAATGGTCCTTCTCAGAAGTTAGAGTCCTATGGTTTGGTGGGAAGACTTCGACCACAACATTGAGTTTCATCCACTTTACGGGATGCGTCATTGAGGGAGATTTCTTCCTCGACTGGTCCTTCTCAGACGTTAGAGTCCTATGGTTTGGTGGGAAGACTTTGACCACAACATCGAGTTTCATCCACTTTACGGGATGCGTCATTGAGGGTGTTGCTCAGCTTTCTTGAGCGTCATCGTAGCTGGGGTCTGTATCTTTCGGGCCTGGTTGACATCAGTATACATTATCCAAAACAAGTGTGACTGCCCGCGTTCAAGCAAACGGGAACCAGAAAAAAAAACACGTAAAAAGAACAAGAACGCTTATTTAATACAACCAGACAAGACAGGGGCAAATTTTGGGCCAACTGGCCTTTGTCAAGCGTAAGATCACAAACAAACAAAACACCAGATACAAAAATTAGGAGAAAAAGACTGAAACTTCCCTGCTGCTTCGTCATTGAGGGAGTTACTCAAATTTCTTGAGCATCCTTGTAGGTGGGGGTCTGTATCCTAATTTTTGTATCTGGTGTTTGTCTGTTTGCGATCGTACGCGTGACAAAGGCCAGTTGGCCGAGAATTTTTACGCCTGTCTTGTCTTGTTGAATTACGTACGCGTTCTTATACTTTTTTCGTGTTTTTTTTCTGGTACCAATATACATTATCAAACTAAGCGTAGGGTACAGCCCTGTCATACTGTCTCAAACCAAAATTCGAAAACTCCATAGCATCATGATCATCATCCGCACTTTCATTAACAATAAGCATTGTGAAAACTTTTCATTTGTCCCAGATTCTCTGGCCTTTTATGCCCTGCTTTCATAGCTAGTTGTGTCGTGATTCAGACCTTAAATTATTTATTATTTACATTATATCTATGTTCCTTTTTTGAAGGTAAGATACACACATACACATACACATGTCATTTACACATACACATGTCATTTACACATACACATGTCATTTACACATACACATGTCATTTACACATACACATGTCATTTACACATACACATGTCATTTACACATACACATGTCATTTACACATACACATGTCATTTACACATACACATGTCATTTACACATACACATGTCATTTACACATACACATGTCATTTACACATACACATGTCATTTACACATACACATGTCATTTACACATACACATGTCATTTACACATACACATGTCATTTACACATACACATGTCATTTACACACACACATGTCATTTACACA
>JAPXFY010000031.1:39280031-39297531 GCA_030674185.1 Monoplex corrugatus
AGGGGATTTGGAGCACCTGGTCACAACGGGAAAGCTGGAGGGAAAGAGAGCACCAGGTAGACCCAGGGAGAAAATGCTGGACGGACTTGCAGAGTGGCTGGGGACGAGGAGGGTGGGGGAGATGCTAGGGCAACGAGAGATAGAGACAGATGGAATTCCATGATCGCCAACGCCATGCGGCAGGGGACCTGATGATGATGATATATATGTATATATATATATGTATATAGAGAGAGATATGTATATCATCATCATCATCATCATCATGTGTGTGTATGTGTGTGTGTGTGTGTGTGTGTGTGTGAGAGAGAGAGAGAGAGAGAGAGAGGTGATAGAGGAGAGAGAGAGAGAGAGAGAGAGTAGAGAGAGAGGGAGAGAGAGAGAGAGAAGAGAGAGAGAGAGAGAGAGAGAGAGAGAAAGAAGAGAGAGAGAGAGAGAAAAGAGAGAGAGAGAGAGAGAAGGGGAGAGAGAAGAGAGAGAGAGAAGAGAGAGAGAGAGGAGAGAGAGGAGAGAGAGAGAGAGAAACAAGCTCAGACTTCAGACTTCAGATGATTTATTCATTTTAGGCCATGGCCCCTCATGAAGGGGTATGAACTACGAAATATATCGTTTCCGAAAATATGTTGTGAACACAGAAACACTGTATATCAATGTAAGAAGTTAAACAATTTGCAACAAACACATAACCTAGTCTAGTAATGAAACAAGATTTAAGCAAATGAATATCTACGAGAGACTTCCACAGTTCTGTACTTGGTGCTGAAGATGATGGTGCTATTTCTCCAGACTGTGTTCTGTCTTGTCATGTACTGAGTTATCATACAGAAAATCTGCTTACATCAAAAAACCGGGAAACAAAATGATCTGCCTGCGTGCAGAAGACGAGACAAAACAGACACCATGGAAAAGACCCAAGAAATAGGTATCCACAATGCGTGGTCGTGAGTTAAAATAGCAAAAACTTACATTTATTTTTCGGTTCACAAGGGACAACAATCATTTTATTACTCAAGAATATACTGTTGAGACGGGCAAGTGGCGAAATTTGCGAGCTGTTTGTCTTGTCTTGTTTGTTCGTTTCGTTTTTGTTTGTTATACTAACAACCTTCTTTCATTTTTTATCTTTTGTATTACCTTGAACATTCCTAATTGGACCGAAAATATTTGCGCCGCTGTCAATAATTTTCTTGTCTTCGTCTTGTCCAATCTTTTATGTCGTCTGCTTGTATATAAACCTTCTGTGTCAGCTGTCATTACTTTATTGTGTCTGTTCTGGCCTTCCAACAAATAACTTTCGTTCTGTCATTTCGTCTTCAAATAACTTCCTGTCGTCTGCTGTCCAAATAACTTTCTGTCGTCTGCTGTCCAAATAATTCTGTCGTCGCTGTCCAAACTTGTCGTCTGCTGTCCAAATAACTTTGTCTCTGCTGTCCAAATAATTTGTCGTCTGCTGTCTAAGTGTCTGCTGCCAAATAACTTTTGTCGTCTGCTGTCCAAATAACTTCCTGTCGTCTGCTGTCCAAATAACTTTCTGTCGTCTGCTGTCCAAATAACTTTTGTCGTCTGCTGTCCAAATAACTTTATGTCGTCTGCTGTCCAAATAACTTTCTGTCGTCTGCTGTCCAAATAACTTTTGTCGTCTGCTGTCCAAATAACTTTCGTCCAAATAACTTCTGTCGTCTGCTGTCCAAATAACTTTCTGTCGTCTGCTGTCCAAATAACTTTTGTCGTCTGCTGTCCAAATAACTTTCTGTCGTCTGCTGTCCAAATAACTTTCTGTCGTCTGCTGTCCAAATAACTTTTGTCGTCTGCTGTCCAAATAACTTTCTGTCGTCTGCTGTCCAAATAACTTTCTGTCGTCTGCTGTCCAAATAACTTTTGTGTCTGCTGTCCAAATAACTTTTGTCGTCTGCTGTCCAAATAACTTTCTGTCGTCTGCTGTCCAAATAACTTTCTGTCGTCTGCTGTCCAAATAACTTTCTGTTGTCGCTGTCCAAATAACTTTCTGTCGTCTGCTGTCCAAATAACTTTCTGTGTCTGCTGTCCAAATAACTTTCTGTCGTCTGCTGTCCAAATAACTTTCTGTCGTCTGCTGTCCAAATAACTTTCTGTCGTCTGCTGTCCAAATAACTTTCTGTCATCTGCTGTCCAAATAACTTTCTGTCTGTCAATACTGCTGTCCAAATAACTTTCTGTCATCTGCTGTCCAAATAACTTTCTGTCATCTGCTGTCCAAATAACTTTCTGTCGTCTGCTGTCCAAATAACTTTCTGTCGTCTGCTGTCCAAATAACTTTCTGTCGTCTGCTGTCCAAATAACTTTCTGTCATCTGCTGTCCAAATAACTTTCTGTCATCTGCTGTCCAAATAACTTTCTGTCATCTGCTGTCCAAATAACTTTCTGTCATCTGCTGTCCAAATAACTTTCTGTCATCTGTCTGCTGTCCAAATAACTTTCTGTCATCTGCTGTCCAAATAACTTTCTGTTGTCTGCTGTCCAAATAACTTTCTGTCATCTGCTGTCCAATAACTTTCTGTTGTCTGCTGTCCAAATAACTTTCTGTCATCTGCTGTCCAAATAACTTTCTGTCATCTGCTGTCCAAATAACTTTCTGTCATCTGCTGTCCAAATAACTTTCTGTCATCTGCTGTCCAAATAATTTCTGTTTCTGCTGTCCAAATAACTTTCTGTCATCTGCTGTCCAAATAACTTTCTGTCATCTGCTGTCCAAATAACTTTCTGTCATCTGCTGTCCAAATAACTTCTGTCATCTGCTGTCCAAATAACTTTCTGTCATCTGCTGTCCAAATAACTTCTGTCGTCTGCTGTCCAAATAACTTTCTGTGTCTGCTGTCCAAATAACTTTCTGTCATCTGCTGTCCAAATAACTTTCTGTCATCTGCTGTCCAAATAACTTTCTGTATCTGCTGTCCAAATAACTTCTGTCGTCTGCTGTCCAAATAACTTTCTGTGTCTGCTGTCCAAATAACTTCTGTCGTCTGCTGTCCAAATAACTTTCTGTCGTCTGCTGTCCAAATAACTTTCTGTTCTGCTGTCCAAATAACTTTCTGTCATCTGCTGTCCAAATAACTTTCTGTTCTGCTGTCCAAATAACTGCTTCATATCGTTGCTGTCCAATAACTTTCTGTTCTGCTGTCCAAATAACTTTCTGTGTTGCTGTCCAAAACTTTCTTGTCTGCTGTCCAAATAACTTTCTGTTCTGCTGTCCAAATAACTTTCTTCATCTGCTGTCCAAATAACTTTCTGTTGTCTGCTGTCCAAATAACTTTCTGTTGTCTGCTGTCCAAATAACTTTCTGTTGTCTGCTGTCCAAATAACTTTCTGTCATCTGCTGTCCAAATAACTTTCTGTTGTCTGCTGTCCAAATAACTTCTGTTGTCTGCTGTCCAAATAACTTTCTGTCTCTGCTGTCCAAATAACTTTCTGTCTCTGCTGTCCAAATAACTTCTGTGTCTGCTGTCCAAATAACTTTCTGTGTCTGCTGTCCAATACTTCTGTGTCTGCTGTCCAAATACTTCTGTCTCGCTGTCCAAATAACTTTGTTGTCTCTGCCATTCTGTTGTCTGTGTAAATTCTGTCGTTCTGCCTACTTTCGTTGTGTCCAATATCTGGTCTGTGCCAAAATAACTTTCTCTCGTTGTGTCCCGTAATTCCTGTTGTTGTGTCCAATGACTTTCTGTCGTCGCTGTCCAATTTTTCTTTGTCGTCTGCCATGTCTTGTCAGTCGTCGTCTGTTCCCTCCACGTGCAGCACGAGTGGTGTAGCTACCCATCGTTCGTCTGCAGTGTGTTGCCTCTGAGTCCTGTGTGTATGTTTTTTCTCTTCTCGTTTTTTCTTCTGTGTCTGGTTGTTTTTGTTTCTCTGTTTATTTTTGTTGTTGTTTGTTTTGTGTGTGTGTTTGTGTTGTTTTCTCTGTGTGTGAGTGTGTTTTGTTTCTTGTTGTGTGTGTGTTTGTGTTTGTGTTGTGTTTTTTTGTGTGTGGTGTGTTTTGTTTCTCTGTGTGTGTGTTTTTGTGTGTGTGTGTGTTGTTTTTTTGTTGTGAGTGTGTTTGTGTGTTTGTATTCTCTGTGTGTGTGTTTGTTTGTGTTGTGTGTTGTTTTGTGTGTTTGTTGTTTTCTGTGATTGTGTTTTATTTCTGTGTGTTTTTATATGTTATGTTTGTGTTTTGTTTGTTTCTCTGTGTGTTTGTGTTTTGTTCCTCAGTGTGTTTTTTCATGTGTAGTATATGTGTGTATGTCTGTATATGTGTGTGTGTTTTCATATATTGTGTATATGTGTGTGTGTGGTGACTCTGTGTGTGAGTGAGTGTGTGTATGTATATGTATATTTATGTATGCTTATTTGTGAGTGTGTGTGTATGTGAGTGCGCACAAGAGCAAAAGATAAGTGGTGTGTGTGTGTGTGTGTGTGTTGTGTGTGTGGTGTATGTGCGAGTGTGGTTGTGTGGTGGTGTGTTATGTGTGTGTGTGTGGTGTGTGTGTGTGCGTGTGAGTGCGCGTGTGTTTCTAAAATCCGTGACTTTTTCAGACCCTGGAGGTGGGATGCCGGACACGGGTGTCGGACATCAAGCGAGAGGTGAAGAGGAGATTACGGCTGGTCAGTGCTGCTGAGTACAGTCTCTTTCTGTCTGGGCCGGACACCAGTGAGTCTTTGTATCCTGCTGTCTGTGTGTAATGTGTGCGTTTCCATTTCTTTTGTCCTCATTTTGTTCCTTTTCTCACACTGGACAGAGCAGCAGGAAGTTTCAGTCTTTCTCTCCTTATTTTTGTATCTGGTGTTTGTTTGAGATCTTACGCTTGACAAAGGCCAGTTGGAACCGAAAAAAAAAAACACGAAAGAAGAATAAGAACGCGTATTTAATACAACAAGAGAAGACAGGCGCAAATTTTTGGCCAACTGGCCTTTGTCAAGCGTAGGATTACAAACAAACAAACACCAGATACAAAAATTAGGAGGAAAAGACTGAAACTTCCCTACTGTTTGGTCCAGTGTACTCATTATGTGCCGGAATGATCATCCTCGAGATCGTGGGCACCAAGGAAAAGAAGAAGAGAGAAGACGAAAATGAAGGTTTGACGTAAACGTGACGTCATGCAACAAATTACGTAACAAAAACAAGACGTGACGTGATAAGACGAAAATGAAGGTTTGACGTAAAACGTGACGTCATGCAACAAATTACGTAACAAAAACAAGACGTGACGTGATAAGACGAAAATGAAGGTTTGACGTAAAACGTGACGTCATGCAACAAATTACGTAACAAAAACAAGACGTGACGTGATAAGACGAAAATGAAGGTTTGACGTAAAACGTGACGTCATGCAACAAATTACGTAACAAAAACAAGACGTGACGTGATAAGACGGAAAAAATGAAGGTTTGATGTAAAACGTGACGTCATGCAACAATACGTAACAAAACAAACGTACGATAAACAAAATGAAGGTTTGACGTAAAACGTGACGTCATGCAACCAAATACGTAAACAAAAAATGCAGTGACGTGATAAGACGAAAATGAAGGTTTGACGTAACGTGAGTCATGCAACAATTACGTAACAAACAAGACTGACGTGATAAGACGAAAATGAAGGTTTGACGTAAAACGTGACGTCATGCAACAAATTACGTAACAAAAACAAGACGTGACGTGATAAGACGAAAATGAAGGTTTGATGTAAAACGTGACGTCATGCAACACATTACGTAACAAAAACAAGACGTGTCGTGATAAGACGAAAATGGTTTGATGTAAAACGTGACGTCATGCAACAAATTACGTAAACAAAAACAAGACGTGACGTGATACCAAGACGACTAATACAGATAAAATGCAGTCTTAGAGTAAAACGAAATCATTGTCTTTTCGGTTGTGAGTCCCTACGCAATCATTTTTTACCTTTAAGGACTCTCTTTACAGTCAATCAAATCCTCTGCACCTGCTTCAACTTACCAATCAACAACTATCCATGGATGGGATCCTCTCGTCTTGGCAGCTACTCTTTCCCACTCTTCGGAAGTTGGACCATACTTATAGAGACTTTTCATTATTTCAAGACTCCTCACTTCTTCTATGATCGGAAGATCTTCAAAGCCTTGTGAAAATTATAAGACAACCCTTCTTCTGTAACTATAAGACAAAATTCGTTCCTTGACAGTCCCTAATCGTTATTGCGTTGAGACATAAATACAACAAAGAAAGAAAGAAAACGAAATCCAAAACAAGTGTGACTGCCCCGCGTTCAAGCAAACAGGAACCAGAAAAGACACGAAGTTGGCCCGAAAATTTTGCGCCTGTCTTGTCTTGTATTAAATACGCGTTCTGATTCTTTTTTCGTTTTTTTTTTTCTGGTTCCTCATTTTTGTTGTCACTAGGGTTTAATTAACCCTTTGACTCCCCCCACCCTAGCCACCAGCTTCCTGCAGGAAAATGAGTTTTTAAACAGGGAACGTTGTCTATGCTATTTTGGGAAGATGGTGAGACATCTGACTTTAGATTCATTGATAATGAAAAATGATCATCACTCATCATCCATCATTCACTTATTTACTCATAATGAC
Source organism: Monoplex corrugatus (assembly GCA_030674185.1). NCBI lineage: Eukaryota > Metazoa > Mollusca > Gastropoda > Littorinimorpha > Ranellidae > Monoplex > Monoplex corrugatus. Next base: position 39,286,616 of record JAPXFY010000031.1, read on the forward strand.
AAAAACGACTCGTGGGTACAGCACATGAATATGAGAAGAGTTAGACTGGATGGTAGTGGGATGATCAAAGGATGGTTGCGTGAAGGGGAAATCACTGCTGGATAAAAATGGTGTGTCTTCAAGTCAGATTTGAAGGAAAGACTTTGTAACTAACGAAGCCTTCACATGTTTTATTTTTAAAAAAATGCCACTAAATCTCTAAGTGCTGAAAATGCGTTACAAAAAAAATTATAAATAAAGAACAAGAGGTAATAAATGACAACAAAATAACAAGGTGCTAAAAATGCGTAAAAAATCACATTAGAGAACAAGAGTAACAAATGACATCAAAATAGCAAAGTACACGAGGACGTGGTAATTACCGTTGATTCAGATGTTTAAAACAGAAACAAACCGAAATTCTTAACAGAAGCTTAACAAGTTGAGCTTAATGATAAACACAGCTTAACCCTTTGACTCCCGCACTCTGTCCACCAACCGCAAAAAAACTTGACCCAGGAAGCTGGTGGATAGGGTCAGAGATCAAAGGGTCAGGTTAGGTTTTTTGCGCTTTGCTAGCATGGTTGACAACGCAGGATGCTGGTGGACAGGATGCGGGAGTCAAAGGGCTAAACGTGTTTGGATTTTTGTAATATTTTTGTGAGAATAACTTTGATCGAAGATTGTCAAATCCTGGAGATCAGAGGACAAAGTTGTTTTGTCTTCTTTTGCATATATTCATAGAGGACTCATTAAATCAGAATCTTTATGTTCCTTGTACCTCAGCTGGTGAATGTTCAAAGTTGATATATCAATTTTTTTTTTTCAAATGGATATCCAGATCAAGGCTAATGTAAGGTTTACTAATGTTGGAATTTACGAAAGACCATGGACATTTTTTTTCGATTTAAAACGATCATTCTGTTTCTGCCATCTGCAATCAGTTAATCTATATAAAAAATAATAATAAAAGCACAAATACATTGATTCAGATTTTCAGTTCCGTGGAAGAAAAGCAAAATATTACCAAACCCCTGGGGAGAAGAAGAAGAAGGGGGGCGGGAGAGGGGGGGGGAAGAAAAAGAGAGAACGAGAAAAAGAGAGAGAACGAGAAAAAGAGAGAGAACGAGAGAGAGAGCGAGAGAGTGGGAGATAGACAGACAGACAGACAGATACAGAGAGAGGGGGAGAGAGAAAGAGAGAACGGAAGATAGAGAGAGAGAGGGGGGAGATAGAGAGAGAGAGAGAGATAGAGAGAGAGAGAGAGAGAGAGAACGAAAGATAGATAGATAGATAGAGAGAGGAGAGAGAGAAGAGAGAGAGAGAGAGAGAGAGAGAGAGAGAGAGAGAGAGAGAGAGAGAGAGAGAGCGTTGAAGTGGTAATTTTATGTGCGTTAGGGAAGTAGAGACTACACGTCAAATCAGAACTTGCTGACGTGTTTTGTGCAGTGCATTGTTTACCGGACAGAGGTTTTTACTTCGACTGCCTGGCCCACGCTGAGCTGTACTGGCTGAGACAGCGAGGATCCACTGGTCAGTTTGGTTGGTTGGTTGGGTGGTTGGTTAGTTGGTTGGTTAGTTGGTTGGTTGATTGGCTGGTTGGATGACTTGTTGGTTGCTTGGTTGGTTGGTTGGGTGGGTGGGTGGTTGTTTGGTTGATTAGTGTTTGGTTTGGTTGATTGATTGGTTTGTTGATTGATTGATTGGTTTGTTGGTTGTTTGGTTGGTTGGTTGTTGATTGGTTGGTTGGTTGGTTGTTTGGTTGGTGTTTGGTTGGTTGATTGATTGGTTGGTTGATTGATTGGTTTGTTGATTGATTGATTGGTTTGTTGGTTGTTTGATTGGTTGGTTGGTTGTTTGGTTGGTTGGTTGTTGGTTGGTTAGTTGGTGTTTGTTTGTTGGTTAGTTGGTTGGTTGGTTGGTTAATTGATTAATTGGTGTTTGAATGGTTGAATGTTTGGTTGGCTGGTTGGTTGGAACTGGAAAAAAAAACCGGCCACACTCATAACCAGCTGTGGCCGTTGAACGAAAGAAGAAGAAAATATTGGATGGACATATCACTACCTATAAATGGTTCTATTTGGCACTGTTCTACATATGACTACCTATAAATAGTTCTAAACCTTTGCCACGACCCAGACCCTTGCTCATGACAGACAGAGGTGGAGACAGACGGTGCGACGTTCATCCATGTGGAGCCCCCACGACCTGGATAGGTTAAGGGACAGGAAGAAGGAAGGAAATAGTTCTATTAGGCACTGTTCTACATATGATTACCTATAAATAGTTCTATTAGGCACTGTTCTACATATGACTACCTATAAATAGTTCTATTAGGCACTGTTCTACATATGATTACCTATAAATAGTTCTATTAGGCACTGTTCTACGTATGACTACCTATAAATAGTTCTATTAGGCACTGTTCTACATATGACTACCTATAAATAGTTCTATTAGGCACTGTTCTACATATGACTACCTATAAATAGTTCTATTAGGCACTGTTCTACATATGACTACCTATAAATAGTTCTATTAGGCACTGTTCTACATATGACTACCTATAAATAGTTCTATTTGGCACTGTTCTACATATGACTACCTATAAATAGTTCTATTAGGCACTGTTCTACATATGACTACCTATAAATAGTTCTATTAGGCACTGTTCTACATATGACTACCTATAAATAGTTCTATTAGACACTGTTCTACGTATGACTACCTATAAATAGTTCTATTAGTCACTGTTCTACATATGACTACCTATAAATAGTTCTATTAGGCACTGTTCTACAAACTCATTTAAGCTTACTGTGTATTACACCTGATCAAAACTTTTCATGGGAGCATAGAGAACTCAGGCTGTTTTGGCGAGCTGATCACATTCCAGTTTGGTTTGTGCACAGTTTGCATCTTTGATGGACGTACATAAACCAGTCTTTGACATGCCTTGACAGTATGTATTTGACATTCTGCATGTGTGTGCATACAAAAGACGGCAGATGCACATCAGAAATAGCCAGCAGGATCGGCCAAGACGAAACGGCCTTCAAGAAAATGAAAAGCGGTCTTACTAACAAATGCCTATCAGTTAACATCAAGAAGAGAGTTCTTGAGTGTTATATAGAACCGATACTGTTGTACGGTTGTGAGGCATGGACAATCAAGACGCAAAGCCAGAGCAAGATTGAGGCAGCCGAGATGTGGTTTCTAAGAAGAATGTTGAGAGTTCCATGGACAGCAGAGAAAACAAATGAGACAGTCTTGATGGAGGCAGACACAAGAAGATCATTCATAACGAAGATTAGGAAAAGACAGGCAACATTTATAGGCCATTTTATGAGGAAAGGGGAATTAGAGCACCTGGTCACAACAGGAAAGCTAAAAGGAAAGAGAGCACCAGGGAGAAAATATTGGACGGACTTGCAGGGTGGCTGAGGACAGAGAGGGTGGAAGATGTGCTTGCAGCAACAAGGGATAGATGCATATTGAGGGCCATGATCGCCAGCGCCATGCGATAGGGCACATGATGATGATGATGATGATACACACAAAGGGAGTTTACACGCAGGCAGGTCTTTGATAGTCTGGTGTTTCTTGACCACATTGGTGTTCTGTTCTGTCAGGGATGAGGGTGTGTGGGTGGGGGAGAACTGGCATTCAGGCTGTTGAGTGCCATGGTCAGGCGATTATTGTCGGTATTAAGAGATTCGGATATGACGTGTGATAGTCATAGTGTTAAACTACAATGATGACCAAGGGACAGTACCACAGCGATGACATAATTACGACAATACACACCGTGTCACGATCATGACAATTCGGTGACGTCATAATCATGACATCACAGTGACGTCAGTGTCATCACACATCGGTGACGTCATGATCAATACAATAGATTGACGCAATAATCACGACAACAGAATTGCGTAGCAGTCACGACAACACGGTGGACTCATAATCACGACAATTTCGTAACGTCATAATCATGACAACACAATGATGTCACTGTTCGTGACGTGTGCAGGAAGTGGAGCGTCAGCAGTCCCACCAACCCCCAGCCTGGTGATGTTGAAAAAAATCTGGGTGAACATCAACCCCGGTGACGACCCAGAGGCTGATAAGTACTTTCACTTTCCACAGGTAGGTATTGTGTGTGTGTGTGGTGTGTGTGTGTGTGTGTGTGTGTGTGTGTGTGTGTGTGTGTGTGTGTGTTGTGTGTTGGTGTGTGTGTGTGTGTGGTGTCCCATTTTCAACATTCAACCATGTATTTATTTTGCAATCCCCTCTTTCAATATAACAGCAAATGGCACAACTTTGAGACAGGTGGATAAGTTAAAATATCTGCGAACGGGCCATCTCACCAGACGGCAGATGCACATCAGAAATAGCCAGCAGAATAGGCCAAGTCAAAACAGCATTCAAGAGGATGAAAAGCATTCTTACCAACAAATGCCTGTCAGTTAACATCAGGAAGAGACTTCTTAAATGTTGTATAGAACGGATAATGTTATACGGTTGTGAGGCGTGGACAGTCAACACGCATGCGCAGAGTAAGAACCAAATGGAGGCAGCCGAGATGTGGTTTCTGAGAAGAATGTTGAGAGTTCCATGGACAGCAAAGAAAACAAACGAGACAGTTTTGAAGGAGGCAGGCACAGGAAGATCATTAATAAAGAAGATTAGGAAAAGACAAGCAGCATTTAAAGGACATTTTATGAGGAAAGAGAAATTAGTGCACCTGGTCACAACAGGAAAGCTGGAGGGAAATGGAACACCAGGTAGACCCAAGGAGAAAATATTTACTTATTGACTTACCTGTCTGTCTATTATTTATGTATTTATTGACTTATCTATTTGTCTGTCTTTATTTCTTTGTTGATGTATCGGTCTACCGGTCTATTGGTCTGTCTATCTATCTATCTATCAATCTATCTATTTATCTATCTATCTATCTATCTATCTATCTATCTATCTATCTATCTGTCTCTCTGTCTGTGTCTATCTCCTTATCTATCTATCTGTCTGTCTGTCAGTCTATCTATCTATCTATCTATCTATCTATCTATCTATCTGTCTATCTATCTATCTCTCTATCTGTCTGTCTATCTATGTGTCTATCTCTCTCTATCTATCTACTTGTCTATATATCTCTCTCTACCTATCCACCTATCTTATCTGTCCACCTATTTTATCTATATATCCACCTATCTAGCTAGCTAGTGAGCTAGCTATCAGTCTGGTTGCCTATCTATTTATCTATCTATTTACTGATTATTTCCCACCAAATATCTCATGAAGAAGAAACTGATATCAGTTATTCTGCTTTATGTATTCATTTATTATTTATGATTGTTTTGTTTCACCACGAAGCTACTACCATCAAGTATCTCATAAAGAAGCAGTTGATATTTCCTTATTTATTTATGTATTCGTTTATCAGTTTGTTCGTGTATTCATCCGTGTGTTAATTTCTTTCTGTTGTCTCACGTACGTATAGGAGGTGCCCAATTTTGTGAGAGGCTGTCATCAAACATCTCATGAAGAAACAGTTGATGTTTCCTTATTCATTTATGCATTCATTTATCTGTTTGTTCATGTATTCATTCGTGAATTTATCTTTTTTGTTTGTTTGTTTTTTGTTTCATGTACATACAGGAGGCGACCAATTTTATACGAGCCTATCATCAAGTATGTCATAAAGAAGCGATTGATGTTTCGTTATTTATTTATGCATTCATTTATAGGTTTGTTATTTTATTCATTCGTGTATTTCTTTCTTTCTGTTGTTTCACACACGCACACACAGGAGGCGACCAATTTTATACGAGGCTATCATCAAATATCTCATGAAGAAGCAGTTGATGTTTCGTTATTTATTTATGCATTCATTTATAGGTTTGTTATCTTATTCATTCGTGTATTTCTTTCTTTCTGTCGTTTCACACACACACACAGGAGGCGACCAATTTTATACGAGCCTATCATCAAGTATGTCATAAAGAAGCGATTGATGTTTCGTTATTTATTTATGCATTCATTTATAGGTTTGTTATTTTATTCATTCGTGTATTTCTTTCTTTCTGTTGTTTCACACACACACACACACACAGGAGGCGACCAATTTGGTACGAGGCTATCATCAAATATCTCATGAAGAAGCAGTTGATGTTTCGTTATTTATTTATGCATTCATTTATAGGTTTGTTATTTTATTCATTCGTGTATTTCTTTCTTTCTGTTGTTTCACGCACAATGCAGGAGGTGCCCAATTTTGTACGAGGCTATCATCAAGTATCTCACGAAGAAACAGTTGACCTTTCCGTATTCGTTTATGTATTCATTTGTCGGTTTGTTCATGTATTCATTCGTGAGTTTCTTTCTTTCTGTTTGTTCGTGTGTTTATTCGTGTGTTTCTTTCTGTTTGTTCGTGTGTTTATTGGTGTGTTTCTTTCTGTTTGTTCGTGTATTTATTGGTGTGTTTCTTTCTGTTTGTTCGTGTATTTATTGGTGTGTTTCTTTCTGTTTGTTTGTGTATTTATTGGTGTGTTTCTTTCTGTTTGTTCGTGTATTTATTGGTGTGTTTCTTTCCGTTTGTTCGTGCATTTATTCGTGTGTTTCTTTCTGTTTGTTCGTGTATTTATTGGTGTGTTTCTTTCTGTTTGTTCGTGTATTTATTCGTGTGTTTCTGTCTTTCTGTTGTTTCACATACATACAGGAGGTGCCCAACTTTGTCCGGGGCTACCACAAAGTGTCTCATGACGATGTGGTGCGGTTGGCGGCTTTGCTTTACCGCTTTCGCTTCGGCAAAGATGACGGTCAATTCAAAAAGTTCAGGTAGGGTGTGTGTGTGTGTGTGTGTGTGTGGTGTGTGTGTGTGTGTGTGGTGTGAGTGTGAGTGTGTGTGTGTGTGTGTGTGTGTGTGTGTGTGTGTGTGTGTGTGTTGTGTGTGTGTGTGTGTGTGTGTGCGCGCGCAGAGAGAGAGAGAGAGAGAGGGCTTGGCTGATTGACTGATCATTGAGAGAGAGAGATACAGACAGAGAGAGACAGAGGAGAGATAGAGAGAGACAGAGAGCTTTACTTATTGACAGATCTTTGTGAGAGAGAGAGAGACAGACACACAGAGAGAGACAGAGACAGAGACTTTGTGTGTGTGTGTGTGTGTGTGTGTGTGTGTGTGTGAGAGAGAGAGAGAGAGAGAGAGAGAGAGAGAGAGAGAGAGAGAGAGATTGACTTATCTTTATGAGAGAGAGAGAGAGAGATAGAGAGAGAGAGAGATTTATCATCGACCTATAAGAAAAAAGATTTGAACCCTGACGCCTACTTTGCCCCGTGTATGTGACAGTGAGTTGGCGCCAACGTTACTGCCTCGAGGGTTTTTGGAGAACATTGCTCTGGACGACGCTAAGAAGGTAAGACCGTTGTGTCCGCTTCCCCAGTGCTTCTGTCTGTCTGGGTCACATGCATAAACTGGCTGTCTGTTGTTAATTTTACCTGTGTTCTTGGCTGTCTGGGTCACATGCATAAACTGGCTGTCTGTTGTTAACTGTACCTGGTTCTTGGCTGGTTCTTGGCTGTCTGGGTCACATGCATAAACTGGCTGTGTGTTCTTGGTTCTCTGTGTCACATCCATAAACTGGGTGTCTGTTGTTAACTTTACCTGTGCTCTCGGCTCTCTGGGTCACATCCATAAACTGGCTGTCTATTGTTAACTTCACCTGTGTTCTTGACTGTCTGGGTCACATCCATAAACTGGCTGTCTATTGTTAACTTTACCTGTGTTCTTGGCTGTCTGGGTCACATCCATAAACTGGCTGTCTGTTGTTAACTTCACCAGTGTTCTTGGCTGTCTGGGTCACATCCATAAACTGGCTGTCTGTTGTTAACTTCACCTGTGTTCTTGGTTCTCTGGGTCACATCTATAAACTGGCTGTCTATTGTTAACTTCACCAGTGCTCTTGGCTGTCTGGGTCACATCCATAAACTGGCTGTCTGTTGTTAACTTCACCATGTTCTTGGCTGTCTGGGTCACATCCATAAACTGGCTGTCTGTTGTTAACTTCACCAGTGTTCTTGGCTGTCTGGGTCACATCCATAAACTGGCTGTCTGTTGTTAACTTCACCAGTGTTTCTTGGCTGTCTGGGTCACATCCATAAACTGGCTGTCTGTTGTTAACTTCACCATGTTCTTGGCTGTATGGGCCACATCCATAAACTGGCTGTCTGTTGTTAACTTTACCTGTGTTCTTGGCTGTCTGGGTCACATCCATAAACTGGCTGTCTATTGTTAACTTCACCTGTGTTCTTGGCTGTCTGGGTCACATCCATAAACTGGCTGTCTATTGTTAACTTCACCAGTGCTCTTGGCTGTCTGGGTCACATCCATAAACTGGCTGTCTGTTGTTAACTTCACCTGTGTTCTTGGTTCTCTGGGTCACATCCATAAACTGGCTGTCTGTTGTTAACTTCACCTGTGTTCTTGGTTCTCTGGGTCACATCCATAAACTGGCTGTCTGTTGTTAACTTCACCTGTGTTCTTGGTTCTCTGGGTCACATCCATAAACTGGCTGTTGTTAACTTCACCAGTGTTCTTGGCTGTCTGGGTCACATCCATAAACTGGCTGTCTGTTGTTAACTTTACCTGTGTTCTTGGCTGTCTGGGTCACATCCATAAACTGGCTGTCTGTTGTTAACTTTACCTGTGCTCCTGGCTGTCTGGGTCACATCCATAAACTGGCTGCTTATTGTTAACCCTTTGACTCCCTCACACTGTCCACCAGAATTCTGGGTCACATCCATAAACTGGCTGTCTATTGTTAACTTCACCTGTGTTCTTGGCTGTCTGGGTCACATCCATAAACTGGCTGTTGTTAACTTCACCAGTGTTCTTGGCTGTCTGGGTCACATCCATAAACTGGCTGTCTGTTGTTAACTTTACCTGTGTTCTTGGCTGTCTGGGTCACATCCATAAACTGGCTGTCTATTGTTAACTTCACCTGTGTTCTTGGCTGTCTGGGTCACATCCATAAACTGGCTGTCTGTTGTTAACTTTACCTGTGTTCTTGGCTGTCTGGGTCACATCCATAAACTGGCTGTCTATTGTTAACTGTACCTGGTTCTTGGCTGTCTGGGTCACATCTATAAACTGGCTGTCTTTTGTTAACTTTACCTGTGTTCTTGGCTGTCTGGGTCACATCCATAAACTGGCTGTCTGTTGTTAACTTTACCTGTGCTCCTGGCTGTCTGGGTCACATCCATAAACTGGCTGCTTATTGTTAACCCTTTGACTCCCTCACACTGTCCACCAGAATTCTGCATTGCCAACCATGCTAATAAAGCAAAACCTTAACCGTTTTGACTCCCTTATCCTGTGGAGTGAAAGGGTTAACTTCACCAGTGTTCCTGGCTCTCTGGATCACATCCATAAACTGGCTGTCTATTGTTAACCCTTTGACTCCCGCACCCTGTCCACCAGCATTCTGCATCGCCAACCATGCTAATAAAGCAAAATCTTAACCGTTTGACTCCCTTGAGGTAGTCAAGCAGTTAAGATTTTGCAGTTGGTGGATAGGGTGCGGGGGGAGTCAAAAGGTTAACTTCATTAGAGCTCCTGGCTGTCTGGGTCATATCCATAAACAGGCTATTTATATGTCCCCTTCACAAATGCTCCTAGTTTTTTTTTGTTTTTTTGTTTTTGGTCACATTCATAAACTGGCTTCCTGTGTGTGTGTGCGCGCGCGTGTGTGTGTCTGTATGTGTGAGAGAAAGAGCATATGTGTGTGTGAGTGTGTGTGTGTGTGTGTGTGTGTGTGTGTGTGTGTGTGTGTGTGTGTGTGTTGCTGTTTTATTTTTATATTTTTATTCTTTTATTTATTCTTTTTTTTTTTTGGGGGGGGGGGGGGGTGTTGTAAGGTGGTCTGCGTTGATCGCATGCGTATGTCTGATTCATGGGTGCGCTTTTATTTGAATTGTCAATAATTGGCGCCATGTAAATACTGTAATGATGATTATTATTATTACTGTTATTATTATTATTATTATTTTATTATCATTATCATTATTAATGTTGTTATTGTTGTTATTATTCTTATTGTTGTTGTTCTTGTTAGTTATTATTATTATTGTTGTGTGTGTTACGGATCATATTCCATCACTTGGCATAATGTGGTGTTGGCGCTTATGGAATTGCCCTGTGGCGAGAGAAACTGACAGTGACCCTGTCTGTCCGTGTGTTAGGAAGTGGAGGCCGCTTACCACAAGAACCAAGGCGTCAGTCAGGACGAGGCTCGATCAAGTTTCCTGGCCGTGGCCTCCACGTGGCCTACATACGGGTCTGTCTTCTTTGAGGTCAAGGTCAGTTCATGTAGTGTCTCAAACCCCCATTATGGTGTTGTTTTGTGGTGTTGTTGTTGTTGTTGTTGTTGTTGTTGTTTTTGTTTTGTGTTATTTGGAGTAAAGTGTTCTACTTCGTTGAATTAATTGTTTCGTTCATATGTGAAATAAGACACACACACACACACACACACACACACACACACACACACACACACACACACACACACACACACACACACACACACACACACACACTACACACACAATATATATATATATATTATATATATATATATTGTTATATATATATATATATATATATTGTTATTCTTTATTATTTTTGTTTAAAGCCCAGCCGACTGCGTAGAGCAATATCAGGGCTATAACCATTTCAAAACATACACAATACTTCAACAGGAAAAAAAAAGGGAAAGGAAAATTAAGTACACATATCAATGCATTCTAAAGAGAGGCCCCTGGCGTTGACCACTCCTTCCAATTTATCACACAGGGGATTTAAAAAACGTACCTCAATACAAATTTAAACGTAACTAAGGACACTAAAACATATATAAAAACTGGCCTAAATTACCTAA
>JAPXFY010000031.1:39305031-39310031 GCA_030674185.1 Monoplex corrugatus
ATCTACCCCACCCTATATACCCCACCCATCTACCCCACCCTATATACCCCACCCCATCTATCCCACCCCATCTACCCCACCCCAATGTATTCTACTGTAACTGAGACGACAGCTTCTGCTGACTCCGGACCCTATCTACCCCACGCCAAAACGACAGTTTCTGCTGACTCCCCACCCGATCTACCCCACCCCAACTACCCCACCCAACGTATTCTGAAGTAACAAAAGCGACGGATTCTGCTGACTTCCCCCCCTCCCCCCATCTACCCCACCCCAACGTATTCTACAATAATGAAAGCGACAGTTCGTGCTGGCTCCCCACCCCATCTACCCCACCCTATATACCCCACCCCATCTACCCTATATATCCCACCCCATCTATCCACCCTATATATCCCACCCCATCTACCCCACCCCATCTACACCACCCTATATACCCCACCCCAACATCATCATCATCATCAGGTGCCTTGCCACATGGCATTGGCGATCATGGACTTCCGTCTGTTTCTATCTCTTGTTGCCTCAAGCATCTCTTCCACCCTCTTTGTCTTCAGCCACTCTGCAAGTCCGTCTAGTATCTTCTCCCTGGGTCTACCTGGTGCTCGCCCTCCCTCCAGCTTTCCCGTTGTGACCAGGTGCTCCAATTCCCCTTTCCTCGGAAAATGGCCTACAAATGTTGCCCGTCTTTTCCCAATCTTCCTCATGAATGATCCTCTTGTGTCTGCCTCCATCAAGACTGTCTCGTTTGTTGTATTTGCTGTCCATGGAACTCTCAACATTCTTCTTAGAAACCACATCTCGGCTGCCTCAATCTTGTTCTGGCTTTGCTTGTTGACTGTCCACGCCTCGCAACAGTACAACAGTATTGGTTCTATATAACATTCAAGAACTCTCTTCCTGATGTTAATTGATAGGCATTTGTTGGTAAGAACCCTTTTCATCTTCTTGAATGCTGTTTTGGCTTGGCCGATTCTGCTGGCTATTTCTGATGTGTATCTGCCCATCGTATTCTACGGTAACGGAGGTGGCGATTTCTGCTGGCTTCCCACCCTATCTACCCCTCCCCCCAAACGTATTGTACAGTAACGAAGGTGACAGTTTCTTCCGACTATCTTCGCACCCCTTTGTCTACCCACCCCAACGTATTCTACATTAACAAAGACGGCAGTTTCTGCTGGATCCCCATTCCATCTACCCCACCCTAACATATTCTACAGTAACGAATGCGACAGTTTCTACTGACTCACCATCCCATCTACCCCACCCTAACATATTATACAGTAGCAGAGACGACAGTTTCTGCGGACTCCTCCCCCCCCCACCCCCCATCTACCCCACACCAACATATTCTACAACAACGAAGGCAACATTTCTACTGGCTCCCCATCCTAATTACCCCATCCCTTTTACTTTCTGGAAATGAAGAGACGTGATTGGTGAACATGGGGTCCCACAGGATGTTGGGGAAAGAGTTCTAGCTGAACATGACGAAAGACTTGCAGCGACAAGGGCTGGATTCGTTTGGAGGGCCATGATCGCCAACGACAGTGCGGCAGGGCACATGATGATGATGATGATGATGATGATGACAAAAGACTCATCCATCCTGTTTGCGTGAACTGCCAGGTCACTACCTCAGTGGTGGCACGGGCTGAATTGTCATTCCTCCACCGTAATTTGAGGTCTACCAATTCCTCCACCGTAATTTGAGGTCCTCCACCGTAATTTGAGGTCTACCAATTCCTCCACCGTAATTTGAGGTCTACCAATTCCTCCACCGTAATTTGAGGTCTACCAATTCCTCCACCGTAATTTGAGGTCTACCAATTCCTCCACCGTAATTTGAGGTCCACCAATTCCTCCACCGTAATTTGAGGTCTAGCAAGTGATAAAAGAAATGCAAAATGAATAAATAAATGAATAAATAAATAAATAAATAAATAAATAAATAGAATAAAGATGAAAAAAAAGACCGTAAAGCTTTAATGACTGAAAGATTAAACCCGGGGGTTTTCTAAATCCTTCGCTATGTTGTGCATGACACTGTTGATGCTATGGGAAAGGTTCATCATTGGACTCGGATACGCAGATCAGCTTGAAAACTGAAGCGGGACATTGCGCACTCATCACTGAAACAGGAAAACAGGAAGTGGTCCTGGTGAGGTTCCGTAAGGGACACAACTGGCTCTAACGCCACGTGAAACTTGAAGATCAAACTGCCGCCTTCATCAAACTGTATAATGTACCATCTTTTAACATCATTGTTGTTCTGGTGGAGTCAGTATAGGATTTAGATAAGTCCCCCCTTCCCCTACTTCCTTGGGACGGTTAACCCCGTCGGCCGTATCACCTGAAGTGGGTGCTGACGTAAAAGCTGTACCAAATCAATCAATCAATCAATCAATCAGTGAATCAATCAATCATCAAGCCTGCACGTAGGGTCCAGAGACCAGACAGCTGAAGACCCATTGCAGTGATGTCGCTCGTCTTTGTGAAATGGGGCGACAGGAGACATGCCTGATGGCTGACCACAACTTCTCTGACTGCCAAGCTCCATGACAACGGCTGAGATTTGGGGGGAAAAAATCAAATCAAACCAAACCAAACCAAAATGAAACAAACAAAAAACAAAACAAAACAAAACAAAACAACAACAACAACAAAACTGGTCACATTCATTGCCGGATGTGGCCTCACTAAAGACGTTGTACTATAATCTTCAAGATCTTTGGGCCAGACCTTGTAGGTGGAGAACCAAAGAAGATCTAGTGAAACAGTGCAGATGTGCTGATCAGTGAAGTATGATATATGTACGGTGACCAGCAGTACATATGTACTCCATCAGCGAAGCAGAACATACGTACAGTGAGCAGCATGTGTGCTCATCAGCGAAGCTGAACATATTTACAGTGAACAGCAGTATATGTGTACTCATGAGCAAAGCAGAAAGTACCTACACTGAACAGAAGTACATATGTACTCATTAGCGAAGCAGAACGTACGTACAGTGAACAGCGGTACATGAGCGAATCAGAACATATTTACAGTGAACAGCAGTACACATGTACTCATCAGCGAAGCAGAACGTACGTACAGTGAACAGCAGTACATATGTACTCATCACTGGCCCATGACAATTCTATAGTGAACAGCAGTACATATGTACCCATCAGTGAAGCAGAACATGCGTACTATGAACAGCAATATGTGTGTACTCATCTGTGCAGAACATATTTTGAATAGCAGCACACATGTTCTCAGAGCAGAGCATACGGTGAACAGTAATACATGTGTATTACATGAGTGAATCCTGATATATGCATATGTGGACAGCAGTACAGGTGTACGCATCAGTGAAGCAGGACATTGGTAAAATGAACAGCAGTACATATGAACTAGCAGGATATACGTACTAGTGTGTGGTTTATGTGTGTGTGTGTGTGTGTGTGTGTGTGTGTGTGTGTGTGTGTGTGTGTGTGTGTGTCTTTGTTTTCATGTTCGTGTGTGTGTGTGTGTGTGTGTGTGTGTGTGTACATTGTGACAGTTTCTACATGCCTGTGAGCTATGCATATCTGAGTGCATATACGCACCAATACCTACATCCTGGAACCTGTACATTTTGTAAGAGAGTGTGTGTGTGTGTGTGTGTGTGTACAATTAGATCCACACCAAAGAAAAGAAAGATAACGACGATGGTGCCGAGAAACGATCACCAGTAACTATAAAATGATCATGTGTATATGTGCGTCTCAGAGAGAGAGAGAGAGCGCGAGATAATATAAAGGGAAATAACCCCTGTCAGCTTGAGAATATCCAAAGAAGAGTTTCGTACCTTCCATCAAAGGAAAGTGGTTGTTGAAATGGTTGTGTGTGTGAACCCGATAAACCAGAAAGACTGAGAAAAAAAAAATGCCATGTTCATTTTATCATCATGATTTTTCTTCACTAACAATATTTTTTCCAATGACGCTATTCATTTCGATACATTGAAATGTAAAAGACACAGAGAGTATGCATACAGAAATACTGGTACCACGTACTTACCGGTACACAGGTGAATATATACATAGTCCAGTTATACATACACGTGCTATGGTCATAGGCATGCATAGATGAATAATTACATAATGCCACATGTTCAGTAGTTCGGTGTTGTTGTTTTAATACAGTAGTTCAGTGTTTTCTTTTTTCAATACAGTAGTTCGGTGGTTTTTTTTAGATACAGTAGTTTGGTGGTGTTTTTTTTTTAATACTACTAGTAGTTCGGTGTTGTTGTTTTTTAAAATATAGTAGTTCGGTGGGTGTTTTAAATACAGTAGTTCGGTGGGTTTTTATAATACAGTAGTTTGGTGGGTTTTTTAAATACAGTAGTTCAGTGGTTTTTTTTAGATACAGTAGTTTGGTGGGTTTTTTAACAGTAGTTTGGTGGGTTTTTTAAATACAATACAGTAGTTTGGTGGGTTTTCTAACAGTATTTCGGTGGTTTTTTTTAAAAAATACAGTAGTTTGGTGGGTTTTTTAATTCAGTAGTTTGGTGATTTTTTTTAATACAGTAGCTGGGTGAGTTTTTTTTTCAATTCAGTAGTTTGGTGGGTTTTTTTTTTTAATTCAGTAGTTTGGTGGGTTTATTAATACAGTAGCTAGGTGGGTTTTTTTAATTCAGTGGTTCGGTGGGTTTTTTAATACAGTAGTTCGGTGGGTTTTTTAATACAGTAGTTCGGTGGGTTTTTTAATACAGTAGTTCGGTGGGTTTTTTTTCAATACAGCCGTCCGGTGGGTGTTTTAAATACAGTAGTTTGGTGGGGTTTTTTAATACTGTAGTTCGGTGGGTATTTTTAATACAGTAGTTCGGTGGGTTTTTATAATACAGTAGTTCGGTGGTTTTTTTAATTCAGTAGTTTGGTGGTTTTTTTTTAATACAGTAGTTTGGTGGGTGTTTTAAATACAGTAGTTCGGTGGGTTTTTATAATACAGTAGTTCAGTGGGTTTTTATAATA
>JAPXFY010000031.1:39320031-39322531 GCA_030674185.1 Monoplex corrugatus
TTGTGGGCTGTGACTAAATTCGAGATATCACATCGTGAATCCACTACTCTATCATAAGAAAAGAAATAAATTAAAAAAGAATATCAAAAACAAACAACAAACAAACGAACAAGTAAAACAAACAAACAAACAGACAAACAAACAAACAAACAAACAAACAAAAATGTCCAAACTCCTGGTATAACACAGTTGATTCAGCGAAACAGTCGGGCATCAATACTAGAGCTGTCCTAAACAGAAAGTTCGTTGAGATGCCAATCTGTCTTTTTATATCTATGCTAGGCTGCAGAGCGCAGCCCAGAGCTGTCAAAGCAAAAATTCGTTGAGATTCCAATCTGTCTTTATATCTATGCTAGGCTGCAGAGCGCCAAGCGGAACTGTCATAACAGAAAGTTCGTTAAGGTTCCAATCTGTCTTTTTACGTCTACACTCGGCTTCAAAGCGCCAAGCCCGGAGCTTGAAATAAGCAGAAAGTTCGTTGAGAGGCCGATCCGTCTTTTTATATCCATGCTAGCGCTGCAGAGCTGTCATAAGCAGAAAGTTCGTCGAAGTGCCAATCTGTCTTTTTATATCTATGCTAGGCTACAGAGCGCCAAGCCCCTCAACTTGAAAAGACAAAGAATCGGTGGAGTGATAAGCATTATAGATTGGGCAAGGAGAGCAGACGACAGGCTAGGATGTAGTTTGCACAGTGTGTGAAAGAGAACAAAGTGAGAGAGATGTAGTAGTGGTCGTCCTGATCCGTGTGAATGATTCAAGCTTGACTTCTCGTCGGAGTTGCTTTTCCCCTCTTTGTGAAGGTAGGTGAGGGCAAGAGTAGTTAATTTTCTCTGGGTAGGTCATTTACAAGACATTTTATGAGGAAAGGGGAATTAGAGCACCTGGTCACAACAGGAAAGTTGGAGGGAAGGAGAGCACACGAGGTAGACCCAGGGAGAAAATATTGGACGGACTTGCATGGTGGCTGAGGACAGAGAGGGTGGGAGATGTACTTGCAGCGACAAGGGATAGGTTCGTACGGAGGGCCATGGCCATGATCGCCAACGCCATGTGGCAGGGCACGTGATAATGACGATGATGATGATGTCAGGTGTGAGTGTGTGTGTGGGTGGTGTGTGTGTGTGTGCGCGCGCGCGCGCGTGCGCCTGTGTGTGTGTGTTTGTGTGTGTGTGTTGTGTGTGTGTGTGTGTGTGTGTGTTGTGTGTGTGTGTGTGTGTGTGTGTGTGTGTGTGTGTGTGTGTGTGTGTGTATGAGTGTGTATGGTGCGATGTGATTTGGGTAGTTGATTTTCTGGCTGGATGAGAGAGAGAGACAGACAGACAGACAAAGAGAGATTTGAGAGAGAGAGACAGAGAGAGATTTGAGAGAGAGAGAGAGACAGACAGACAGACAGAGAGATTTGAGGAGAGAGAGAGAGAAGACAGACAGACAGACAGAGAGATTTGAGAGAGAGAGACAGACAGAGAGAGAGATTTGAGAGAGAGAGAGACAGACAGAGAGAGAGAGAGACAGAGATTTGAGAGAGAGAGACAGACAGACAGAGAGAGATTTGAGAGAGAGAGAGAGAGAGAGAGAGAGAGAGAGATTTGAGAGCGAGAGAGAGAGAAGAGAGAGAGAGAGAGAGAGATTGAGAGAGAGATATATTTGAGAGAGAGAGAAGAGAGAGAGAGAGAGACAGACAGACAGACAGAGAGAGACAGACAGAGAGAGAGAGATTTGATAGAGATATATATTTGAGAGAGAGATATTTGAGAGAGAGAGAGAGAGAGGAGACAGACAGATAGACACAGAGAGAGAGAGAGAGGAGAGAGAGAGAGAGAGAGAGAGAGAGAAAGATATTTGAGAGAGAGAGATTTGAGAGAGAGATTTGAGAGAGATATTTGAGAGATATTTGAGAGAGAGAGAGAGACAGACAGACGAGAGAGAGAGAGAGAGAGAGAGAGAGAGAATTGAGAGAGATATATATATATATTGAGAGAGACAGATATTTGGAGAGAGACAGACAGAGAGAGAGATATTTGAGAGAGATATTTGAGAGATATTTGAGAGAGAGAGAGAGACAGAGAGAGAGAGAGAGAGAGAGAGATTTGAGAGAGAGACAGACAGACAGACAAAGAGAGAGAGATGAGAGAGAGAGAGACAGACAGACAGACAGAGACAGAGAGGCAGAGAGACAGAGACAGAGAGAGAGCATAATTTTCAAGAGTAAAGGTGTTGGCCGCTGCACACCTGGACACCACCATCTCCCTCCAGGCCGCTCTGTCCTTGACTTTTGTGGACAATTTCTTGACCATTTAGGCCACTGATGTCGGTTATGTTCTCGATTGTATAAGACTGGGGGGTCTGCCTTTCTTCCTTCCTTTTTGCCGCTGTTTTTTCCTTGAAAGATGGTTGCTATGAGGTCTGTGTTCTTGCTGCGTGACACATGGCCAATGTCTTTTACTTTAGTCTTCTCTTGTTGATGTCTGCTAGTGCACACAATGATGCCACAGAATCAGAG
>JAPXFY010000031.1:39330031-39337531 GCA_030674185.1 Monoplex corrugatus
CTATAAATGTAAGATCGATAAACGTGTTCCGAATGTACCTATTTTCAAAGACTACCAACATAAGATTCAAAATTGAACAATATAATGCTAAAATAAACTTTCACATGTCCGTCTTTAATGCTCAGTGGAATAGCTATAAGACACTGTTTTCTCAGTAGAGAACAAAAATTCATCTTTATGACCTAATCATGATATTCATTTTGAAACCTCCAGTGTTTGAAATATTGTTATATGTTTACTGTATGTTGTTTGTCGTCAGATGTCCAAAATATTCCTCTTATGTGCAATGATGTATATAATTTTCCTTAACTACATTGTATGTTCATGTGTGTTTCTTGTGTAAAAAAAAAAAAAAAGAATAAAAAAGTGAAAAAGAAAATCCTCTAGCGCCACCTAAGTGGAGTTGATCCCGTACCGTTCATTCTGGCTCCACAACACACCACCAAGTTCATTGTGGCTCCATGACACACCACCAAGTTCATTGTGGCTCCATGACACACCACCAAGTTCATTGTGGCTCCATGACACACCACCAAGTTCATTGTGGCTCCATGACACACCACCAAGTTCATTGTGGCTCCATGACACACCACCAAGTTCATCTTGGCTTCAAAACAACACACCACCAAGTTCATCTTGGCTTCACAACAACACACCACCAAGTTCGTTGTGGCTCCACAACACACCACCAAGTTCATTCAGGCTTCAGAACAACACACCACCAAGTTCATTGTGGCTCCACAACACACCACCAAGTTCATTCTGGCTTCAGAACAACACATCACCAAGTTCATTGTCGCTCCACAACAACACACCACCAAGTCCGAATTGGCTTCACAACTACACCACCAAGTTCATCTTGGCTTCACGACACACCACCAAGTTCATTCTGGCTTTAGAACAACACATCACCAAGTTCATTGTGGCTCCACAACACACCACCAAGTTCATTGTGGCTTCAGAACAACACACCACCAAGTTCATTCTGGCTCCACAACACACCACCAAGTTCATCTTGGCTTCACAACAACACACACCAAGTTCATCTTGGCTTCACAACAACACACCACCAAGTTCATTGTGGCTCCACAACACACCACCAAGTTCGTTGTGGCTCCACAACACACCACCAAGTTCATCTTGGCTTCACAACAACACACCACAAAGTTCATTGTGGCTCCACAACACACCACCAAGTTCATCTTGGCTTCACAACAACACACCACAAAGTTCATTGTGGCTCCACAACACACCACCAAGTTCATCTTGGCTTCACAACAAACACACCACCAAGTTCATTGTGGCTCCACAGCACACCACCAAGTTCATCTTGGCTTCACAACAACACACCACAAAGTTCATTGTGGCTCCACAGCACACCACCAAGTTCATCTTGGCTTCACAACAACACACCACAAAGTTCATTGTGGCTCCACAGCACACCACCAAGTTCATCTTGGCTTCACAACAACACACCACCAAGTTCATTGTGGCTCCACAGCACACCACCAAGTTCATCTTGGCTTCACAACAACACACCACAAAGTTCATTGTGGCTCCACAGCACACCACCAAGTTCATCTTGGCTTCACAACACACCACCAAGTTCATCTTGGCTTCACAACAACACACACCAAGTTCATCTTGGCTTCACAACAACACACCACCAAGTTCATTGTGGCTCCACAACACACCCCCAAGTTCGTTGTGGCTCCACAACACACCACAAAGTTCATTGTGGCTCCACAGCACACCACCAAGTTCATTGTGGCTCCACAGCACACCACCAAGTTCGTTGTGGCTCCACAGCACACCACCAAGTTCATTGTGGCTCCACAGCACACCACCAAGTTCATTGTGGCTCCACAGCACACCACCAAGTTCATTGTGGCTCCACAGCACACCACCAAGTTCATTGTGGCTCCACAGCACACCACCAAGTTCATTGTGGCTCCACAGCACACCACCAAGTTCATTGTGGCTCCACAGCACACCACCAAGTTCATTGTGGCTCCACAGCACACCACCAAGTTCATTGTGGCTCCACAGCACACCACCAAGCCAAAGTTCTTTCTGGCTCCACTATACATCACCAAGTTTATTCTGGCTCCACAACCAAGCACCAAGTTGATTTGACAATGCAGGATGCTGGTGGACAATGCAGGAAATTGGTGGACAATGCAGGATGCTGGTGGACAATGCAGGATGCTGGTGGACAATGCAGAAAGCTGGTGGACAATGCAGAATGCTGGTGGACAATGCAGGAAGCTGGTGGACATTGCAGGATGCTGGTGGACAATGCAGGATGCTGGTGAACAATGCAGGAAGCTGGTGGACATTGCAGGATGCTGGTGAACAATGCAGGATGCTGGTGGACATTGCAGGAAGCTGGTGGACATTGCAGGAAGCTGGTGGACAATGCAGGAAGCTGGTGGACATTGCAGGAAGCTGGTGGACATTGCAGGATGCTGGTGAACAATGCAGGATGCTGGTGAACAATGCAGGAAGCTGGTGGACATTGCAGGAAGCTGGTGGACATTGCAGGATGCTGGTGAACAATGCAGGATGCTGGTGAACAATGCAGGAAGCTGGTGGACATTGCAGGATGCTGGTGAACAATGCAGGATGCTGGTGAACAATGCAGGAAGCTGGTGGACATTGCAGGATGCTGGTGAACAATGCAGGATGCTGGTGGACAATGCAGGAAGCTGGTGGACATTGCAGGATGCTGGTGAACAATGCAGGATGCTGGTGGACAATGCAGAATGCTGGTGGACATTGCAGGATGCTGGTGGACAATGCAGGATGCTGGTGGACAATGCAGGATGCTGGTGGACAATGCAGGATGCTGGTGGACATTGCAGGAAGCTGGTGGACATTGCAGGAAGCTGGTGGACATTGCAGGAAGCTGGTGGACAATGCAGGAAGCTGGTGGACAATGCAGGATGCTGGTGGACATTGCAGGAAGCTGGTGGACATTGCAGGAAGCTGGTGGACAATGCAGGAAGCTGGTGGACATTGCAGGAAGCTGGTGGACATTGCAGGAAGCTGGTGGACATTGCAGGAAGCTGGTGGACATTGCAGGAAGCTGGTGGACATTGCAGGAAGCTGGTGGACAATGCAGGAAGCTGGTGAACAATGCAGGAAGCTGGTGGACATTGCAGGAAGCTGGTGGACATTGCAGGAAGCTGGTGGACATTGCAGGAAGCTGGTGGACATTGCAGGAAGCTGGTGGACATTGCAGGAAGCTGGTGGACATTGCAGGAAGCTGGTGGACATTGCAGGAAGCTGGTGGACAATGCAGGAAGCTGGTGGACAATGCAGGAAGCTGGTGGACAATGCAGGAAGCTGGTGGACAATGCAGGAAGCTGGTGGACAATGCAGGAAGCTGGTGGACAATGCAGGAAGCTGGTGGACAATGCAGGAAGCTGGTGGACATTGCAGGAAGCTGGTGGACATTGCAGGAAGCTGGTGGACAATGCAGGAAGCTGGTGGACATTGCAGGAAGCTGGTGGACAATGCAGGAAGCTGGTGGACAATGCAGGAAGCTGGTGGACATTGCAGGAAGCTGGTGGACATTGCAGGAAGCTGGTGGACAATGCAGGAAGCTGGTGGACATTGCAGGAAGCTGGTGGACATTGCAGGAAGCTGGTGGACATTGCAGGAAGCTGGTGGACAATGCAGGATGCTGGTGGACAATGCAGGAAGCTGGTGGACATTGCAGGAAGCTGGTGGACAATGCAGGAAGCTGGTGGACATTGCAGGAAGCTGGTGGACATTGCAGGAAGCTGGTGGACATTGCAGGAAGCTGGTGGACATTGCAGGAAGCTGGTGGACAATGCAGGAAGCTGGTGGACAATGCAGGAAGCTGGTGGACAATGCAGAAAGCTGGTGGACAATGCAGAATGCTGGTGGACAATGCAGGATGCTGGTGGACAATGCAGGAAGCTGGTGGACAATGCAGGAAGCTGGTGGACAATGCAGGATGCTGGTGGACAATGCAGGATGCTGGTGGACAATGCAGGAAAGCTGGTGGACAATGCAGGAAGCTGGTGGACAATGCAGGATGCTGGTGGACAATGCAGAAGCTGGTGGACAATGCAGGAATGCTGGTGGACAATGCAGGATGCTGGTGGACAGGGTGCGGGAATCAAAGGGTTAAGGGATTAGAAGGAAAAAACGAAAACAAAACAAAAAACAAAAAAAAAAAAAACCCGGCTTTACTTTTTTGATGGTTTTGGGTGCTTAATTATGATCGGAGATCGGGCTCCACCTCAATGCGAACAAAACAGAGTTCATCTGTCTGAACCAAGATGCATCAAAAGGTATGAGAAGTCTCAATGGAGATACAATCAAACAAGTTCAAGACTTTAAATACCTGGGCAGCTACATTGACTCCACAGAACAAGACGTCAACATCAGACTCGGAAATGTCTGGGGCGCTCTAAATCAATTGGACAAAATCTGGAAATCCAATCTGCCAGACAACCTGAAAAGGAACTTCTTCCGAGCAGCAGTAGAGTCCGTTCTTACATATGGCTCAATCTCTTGGACCCAAACAACGACATTGGAGAAGAAGACTGATGGAGCATATACAAGAATGCTGCGTGCAGCCCTGAGCAAATCCCGGAGAGAACATCCAACTAACGAAGAGTTATATGGTAAGACCCAACAATCAGTAAATCAATACGTCAGCAAAGACTGCGCTTCGCGGGACACTGCTGGCGTAGCAAGGAAGAACTGGTGGGGGATGTTCTACTATGGAGACCCAGCCATGGCAAACAAAGACCAGGACGTCCAAAGAAGACCTTCATCGACCAACTGATGGATGATACGGGCTGTCAGTATGATGAACTACCTACTGCAATGTCTGACAGAGAAGGATGGAAGAAACGTGTCATGGATAGCCGAGCAAGCTCGACATGATGATGATGATGAATTATGATCGATTTGTGTTCGTGTTTTCAGTAGTTTGGGTAATGATGTGTATCTGATAGGAGTGTAGTATCTACGCTCTCTCTCTCTCTCTCTGTCTGTCTGTCGTTGTCTGTCTGTTTCTCTCTCTCTGTGTCTCTGTCTCTCTCTCTTTCTCTTTGTCTCGTTTTCTCTGTCTCTGTCTCTGTCTTTCTCTCTCTGTCTCTCTCTCCCCCCCCTCCCTGTGTGTATGTGTGCATGTGTGTGTGATGTGTGTGTGTGTGTGTGTATGTGTGTGTGTGTGTTCTTCTTTTTTCTTTCTTTCTTTCTTTCATTCTTTCTTTCTTTCTTATCATTTTTTTTCCAACTTGGGATTAACCAAGTAGTGTTGTGTTTGTGTCTGTATCTGACGCCGGCAGTATCTCCGCCAGGGACGGCGCCAACGACCCTGACTTGTTGCCTCTGTACCGAGATCTGTACAGTCAGGAACCGTGGCCTGGGGTTGAATGGAACGATACTGAACCCTCCCAGGTGCGAGGCAGGAGAGAGAGAGAGAGAGAGAGAGAGAGAGAGAGAGAGAGAGAGAGAGAGAAGAAGACAGACAGACAGACAGAGAGACAGACTGACAGAGATCAACACGACAGACAGACAGACAGAAGACAGACAGAGAGACAGACAGACACAGCACAGAGAGACAGACAGACAAAGGAGAGACAGACAGACACAGACAGAGAGACAGACAGAGAGACAGAGAGAGAGACAGACAGACAGAGAGAGAGAGAGAGAGAGAAGAGAGAGAGACAGACAGACAGACAGAGACAGACAGAGAGACAGACTGACAGAGATCAACACGACAGACAGACAGAGAAAAGAGAGACAGACAGAGAGACAGGACAGTACAAATAGAGAGAAGAAGACACACACAACACACACACACACCACACACAAAGACAGATGGACAGATAGACAGACAGACAGACAGTGAATTCAAAACTCAGGAAGTGTTTATTGTACAAAGGTTTCGGCACACATTACGCACACATGTCATTTTCTCTTATATATACTTATGCACACATGTTCATTTTCTCTCTTATATAACTTATGCACACATGTCATTTTCTCTTATATAACTTATGCACACATGTCATTTTCTCTTATATAAACTTATGCACACAATGTCATTTTCTCTTATATAACTTATGCACACATGTCATTTTCTCTTATATAACTTATGCACACATGTCATTTCCTCTTATCATGTAACTTATGCACACATAATCATTTTCACTTACCATATAACTTTTGCACACATTGTCATTTTGTCTATTCATAGAACGTATGCACTCATCATTTTCTCTTTCATATATAACTTATGCACACATCGGAAGGTAAAAAAAATATGACCGCTGGATCTTTAAGGTAAAACACAAAATATTGAAAAGTAGCTAGATCTAGTTTGTGAAAGTTCTCCAAAATGTGGATGCCCGTTTTGTGGAACATTTAAGATCCATGAAACTGAACTACAACAATCCAATAGGCCAACATTTCAATAGCCCTCAACACAGCTACGTCCATGCACAAATGTCAGCAGTGTGGCAAAACACCAGAGACCGACAATACAGAAAATACATGGAAAACTGCATCATCCACCGACTGGGAACAGTCCAGCCGGCGGGCCTGAACACCCGAACTGCCGACACGTAGCGGTGACTAGGCCCTCTCCTTGTCCTATTAATCCCTACTGTTTCCCTTTCTTCTCCCCCACCCCACCCCCCACCAGTACTGCTCTGTTATTTTATTTTCCACGTCATTTTATTTTCCACGTCATTTTTGTTTTCCACGTCATTTTATTTTCCACGTCATTTTATTTTCCACGACATTTTTATTTTCCACGTCACTTTCATCTACCACTTTTCATTCACTTGACAAAGGGTCTGGGCCCGAAACGTTGTGTTTATATTACTGCAAAGGATCTTTCACAAACTAGCTACTTTTCAATATTTTGTGTTTATGCACACATCATTTTCTCTTATCATATAACTTACGCACACATTAACATTTTCTCTTGTCATATGACTTACACTTTGCCCACCACCTTTTTGCTTACTCTACGTCCATTTTGTCTCTTTTCTATAATTCTTGGAGAAGAGTGGCAGAATGGTTCAGACGATCATCGCCAACCAATAACAAAACTCAAGGTTCCAAGGATCGCTCCCCGTGGAGGCCTCGATTTTTCTCCTCAGTTTGACCGGAAAATCAAACTGAACGTTAAGTCCTTTGGAAGAGGACGAAAAACGAGTCAGACCCGTGTGCCTTCTGGCTGCACACGTTCTTGATCCCACGGCAGTTGAAAATCGTGAAGAGCAGGGCATTGCCTGGCTGCCTTGGTACAAAACATTGGAGAGATAGGTTGATTTCCCAGGTCCCACTCCTTGAAGACCAGTTAGCATTCATGCCTTTCTGAAGTCTGGGTAAAAAAAAAAAGTGAATATGAATAATAAAATAATGAATTTGAAGCGAGGGAGAGGGGATGGGCGCCTCTCTCGTGGTGCTGGTCCTGGGAAAAGTTTATGTCTCTGCCACCTC
>JAPXFY010000031.1:39340031-39347531 GCA_030674185.1 Monoplex corrugatus
ACACACACACACACACACACGCTCGCGCGCGTGTGCACATACACGAAATGTTAAGCCATTTCCACAGTTTCTCTTTTTTATACTTGAAGTTTTTGCTTCCCACTAGAATATCCATATTCTGTAGTTTTCAGGGTCACTGTGACCTTTGTGAAGCATCAGAAACAAATCATGAAGACAGGACAATGGTAGACTTGTCACAGCAGTGAAAACATATTGTAAAATATTTGTTCTTGATCATACACCTCCTTGAAACAATGCAGATTGTAAGCATTTTTGGTCCCTGTGGCTTTGACATTGACGCCATGACCTCGAAATGCACTCAAGTCATTCGTGACTCCTCAACGGTCCGCACACCTGTGACCAAAATTTGGCAAATTTCCATTCGAGAACTGCTCAGAAAATGTTGCTAATGTATTGTCTGTCTGTCTGCCTCTGTCTGTCTGTCTGTCTGCCTCTGTCTGTCTGTCTGTCTGCCTCTGTCTGTCTGTCTGTCTGCCTCTGTCTGTTTGTCTGTCTGCCTCTGTCTGTCTGTCTGTCTGCCTCTGTCTGTCTGTCTGTCTGCCTCTGTCTGTCTGTCTCTCTTTCTCTTCCCCCTGTGGGGATGCTGGGAGCTCTTTCATTGTAAATGGTATGCCCACCTTCTGAAAATTCGGTGCTAGAAATTTCCTCTTTTCTGTCGTTCTGGAAAACATACAGGTGAATGGACTAGCAAGGCACAAAATGATAGGAAGAGATGACCGAAAGTAAAGGAACAAGAAAGAATCAAAGAAAGTGACAGAAAAGACATTTCTTGTACACAAAATGTCCAAAAGGTGGGGATACTATTTGTACTTCAAGAGCCTCAGGCATCCCTACAGGACTAGCATCTGTGTCTGTACAGATATGACACGCATGGACTTTAATTTAACCCTTTGCCACCTGCACCCTATCTACCAACTGCAAAAACTTAACCCTTTGACTCCCTCACCCTATCCACCAGCTTCCTTCAGGAAGCTGGTGGATAGGGTGAGGGAGTCAAAGGGTTAAGTTTTTGCTCTTCCAGCATGGTTGACAAAGAAGGATGATGTTGGACAGGCTGCAGGAGTCAAAGGGTTAAATGATTAAAATCAATATCATCGACAGATGGTTTACTCTTAACACATATGTGTATTTCAACCTTCAGTGTCCTGAGCGCTCTACACGTGGCTGAACTGGACCATGTATACGTACATGGCGATGTGGAGCCTTCGGGACCCTGGTGGGAGGAGCTGAGGACACAGAACGTCACCTTCCTCCGTCTGGAATCCCCGGCTACAGTGTTTCAACAAACAATCCTGGTCCCTGCTCATGCCAGTGATGTTGTTCGGTTAGTCTCTCTGTCTCTGTCTCTGTCTCTCTCTCTCTCTCTCTCCCTGCCTTGGTTTCACTCTCTGTCTGTGTGTTTCTGTTCTCACGCAAAATCAAGTACTTTTTAAAACGTAAGATAATCGATCGTGCACATGTAAATGTGAAGAAAACCAAATCTGTGTATGAACATGCCCTTTAAAATCCTAGAAGCGACAAAATCCTTTGTAAATCCCTTTTTCATTGTCTAATCATCTCATGTATAACAAGTGCAACATTATGCATAAAATTGTAGGCAAGAAATTTTCTTCATATCTGAGACAAAAATCTCATGCAAAGAGAAACGTAAATCAAACTCCAGGAAGGTTATTTTGCTGTTGTCAAAAACAAGGCTGGATCTGTATAAATCTAGTTTAGCGTATTCTGGCACAAGCTTATTTTATCATTGTTATTTTTGTTTAAAGCCCAACCGACTGCGTAGATCCATATCAGGGCTATAACTGTTTCAAGACATACACTATACTTCAAAAGGAAAAAAAAAAGGAAAAGAAAATTAAATACACATATCAATGCATTCGCGCACATAATCTAACGAGATGCCCCTGGCCTTGACAATTCCGTCCAAGTTATCGTACAAGGGATTTAAAACACACACACACACACACACACACACACACACACACACACACACACACACACACACACACACACACACACACACACACACACACACACACACACACACACACAGTCTTTTAAAAAAAAGTACAGTGGAACATCCACACACACACAGAAAACACAGACACACACAACACACACACACACACACACACAACAACACACACACACACACACACACACACAGTCTTTTAAAAAAAAGTACAGTGAAAAATCCACACACCACACAGACACACACACACAGACACACACACACACACACACACACACACACACACACACACACACACACACACACACACACACACACACAGTCTTTTAAAAAAAAGTACAGTGGAACATCCACAACACACAGACACAGACACACCAGACACACAGCACACAGACACACAGACACACACACACACACACACACACATCACACACACACACACACTACCACACACACACAACAGTCCTTTTAATCCTTGACTCTTCACCCTGTCCACCAAGTGCAAAAACTTAACATTCAACTCCCTCACCCTATCTTATCCACCAGCTTCCTGCTGGAAGCTGTAATGGACAGGGTGACAGACTTAAAGGGTTAAGTTTTTGATTTGCTGGCATGGTTGACAATGCAGGATGCTGGTGGACAGGGTGACAGACTTAAAGGGTTAAGTTTTTGATTTGCTGGCTGGTTGACAATGCAGGATGCTGGTGGATAGGGTGACAGACTTAAAGGGTTAAGTTTTTGATTTGCTGGCGTGGTTGACAATGCAGGATGCTGGTGGATAGGGTGACAGACTTAAAGGGTTAAGTTTTTGCTTTGCTGGCGTGGTTGACAATGCAGGATGCTGGTGGACAGGGTGACAGACTTAAAGGGTTAAGTTTTTGCTTTGCTAGCATGGTTGACAATGCAGGATGCTGGTGGACAGGGTGAGGAGTCAAAGGGTTAAGTTTTTGCTTTGCTGGCATGGTTGACAATGCAGGATGCTGGTGGACAGGGTGAGGGAGTCAAAGGGTTAAGTTTTTGCTTTGCTGGCATGGTTGACAATGCAGGATGCTGGTGGACAGGGTGGAGTAAAGGGTTAAGTTTTTGCTTTGCTGGCATGGTTGACAATGCAGGATGCTGGTGGACAGTGTGAGGCGTCAAAGGGTTAAGTTTTTGTTTGCTAGCATGGTCGACAATGCATGATGCTGGTGGACAGGGTGCGGAATTCAAAGGGTTAATTTTTGATTTGCTAGCATGGTTGGCAATAGCAGGATGCTGGTGGACAGGGTGAGGGAGTCAAAGGTTCAGTTTTTGCTTTGCTAGCATGGTTGACAATGCAGGATGCTGGTGGACAGGGTGAGGAGTCAAAGGGTAAATTTTTCCTTTGCTAGCATGGTTGGCAATGCAGGATGCTGGTGGACAGGGTGCGAAGTCAAATGGTTAAACTTTTGCTTTGCTAGCATGGTTGACAACAGATGCTGGTGGACAGGGTAGGGATCAAATGGTTAAGTTTTTGCTGTTGCTAGCATGGTCTGACAATGCATAATGCGGTGGACAGGATGAGGGATCAAAGGGTAAAGTTTTTGCTTTGCTAGCATGGTTGACAATGCATGAATGCAGGTGGACAGGGTGAGGAGTAAAGGGTAAAGTTTTTGCTTTGCTGCATGGTTGACAATGCAAATGCTGGGGACAGGTGCAGGTGAAGGTGCAGTGGACAGGTGCAGGTGGACAGATGAGGGAGTCAAAGAGTAAGTTTTTCTTTGCTAGCATGGTTGACAATGCAAATGCTGGTGGACAGGTGCAGGTGGACAGGGTGAGGTGATCAGGATGAGGAGTAGGTAAAGTTTTTCTTTGCTAGCATGGTTGACAATGCATAATGCTGGTGGACAGGGAGGTGCAGGGAGGAGTCAAAGGGTAAATTTTGCTTTGCTAGCATGGTCGACAATGCAGATGCAGGTGGACAGGGTGAGGGAGTCAAAGGTAAGTTTTTGCTTTGCTAGCATGGTTGACAATGCATAATGCTGGTGGACAGGGTGAAGGAGTCAAAGGGTAAAGTTTTTGCTTTGCTAGCATGGTTGACAATGCATAATGCTGGTGGACAGGGTGCGTGGACAGGGTGAGGAGTCAAAGGTAAAGTTTTGCTTTGTTATCATGGTTGACAATGCATAATGCTGTGGACAGGTGGGGACAGGGTGAGGGAGTCAAAGGGTAAGTTTTTGCTTTGCTAGCATGGTTGACAATGCATAATGCAGGTGGACAGGTGCAGGTGGACAGGGTGAGTCAAAGGGTAAAGTTTTTGCTTTGCTAGCATGGTTGACAATGCATAATGCAGGTGGACAGGGTGCAGGTGGACAGGGTGAGGAGTCAAAGGGTAAAGTTTTTGCTTTGCTAGCATGGTTGACAATGCATAATGCAGGTGGACAGGGTGCAGGTGGACAGGGTGCAGGAGGCAAAAGAGTTAAATCTCTAACAGTCAGTGTAATTGTCAACAGGTACAGCATTCTCTACAAGTACGGAGGCGTGTACCAGGACAATGACGTCATATGGGTCAACAAACTGCCGGACTGGTTGCTAGGTTACCCGGCAGTGGCCTGCCCCGAGTGGCCGCAGTACGGCGAATGGCCTGATGGGCTCAACCTCGGCGTCCTGCTAGCTCGCCGCCACGCGCCCTTCTTGCGTCACTTCCTGTCCACCTACCGCTACTTCCGGGACGGGGATTGGAACTTCAACGCCGTGTTGATGCCTTATCGGACCTACGAATGGTTCCCTGACACCCTCTTCGTGGACCAGTTTCTCCAGGTTTCATTTCTTCCCTTCAATTGAAAAATAAAATCTGTTCTCTCTCTCTCTCTCTCTCTCTCTCTCTCTCTCTCTCTCTCTCTCTCCCTCTCTCTCTCTCTCTCACCAACTGAGCTAATGGGCCGCACATAATTAGGCTGATAAAATACCAGTATGAAATAGAGACTAGGTAAAACATAGTCTAGGTAGGGCCTCAGGACCTGGTCAGCTCATGGGTTTATATGCAGGCTTAAGGCTTGTACCATGATTTCCAAACACATGGCACCTGTGATGTTAGAGCATATGGAATTAGTTCCGCGCGCGGAGACGTCATCTTGAGAAACTGAAACTGAAACTGAAATCTCTCTGTCTGTCTGGCTGTCTTCTCTCTTTGCTCTCTCTCTCATACAAATACACACGCACACACACATAGATACACACACACACACACTTATACACAGACCACACGCATACACACAAACGCACACATATACACACATGCTCGCGCGAGCACACACACACACGCACGCACGCACGCACACAGATGACACAGACACACACACACAGACACACACACACACACACAACTAAATGAGGATTCTCATGGCACACCTTTCGCCCGTAAACAAATCGGTGTAACTGAATTACAGCACCATTACCATCATCCACCACCCCCTACACCAGCAGCACTATAACCACAACCATCATCATCATCACCATCATCATCACCACCATCATCATCACCACTATCACCACCATCATCATCACCACATCATCATCACCACTATCATCACCATCATCACCACCACCATCACATCACCACTATCATCACCATCATCATCACCACTTCATCCACCACTATCATCCACCATCTCTACCACATCATCATCATCACCATCATCATCACCACTATCACCACCATCATCACCACCACTACATCATCACCACCACATTCATCATCATCACCACCATCATCATCATCATCACCATCATCATCACACACCATCATCATCACCACTATCACCACCCATCATCATCACCACCATCATCATCATCACCATCATCATCACCACCACCATCACACCACCAGTACCGTTACCATCACCACCACTATTACCACCACCACCACCTCACAACACCACCACTGTTACCACCACCACCACCACCATTGCTAGCACATCACCACTATTATCACCCACCCCACCATTACCACTACCACCACCATTACCACCATCGCCACTATTACCACCACCACCACTATTATTACCACCACCACCACCATTACCACTACCACCATCACCACTATTACCACCACCACCACCACCACCACCAACCACCTCTCTGACTTATTTCAGGCAATCTGCTCGCATGGGGTCTGTCACGCAGCCTGGGCGGAGGAGGAGGATGACCACGACATCAACGACGACGACCACCAGCCCAACCCCACCGATGACACCACCACCAACGACGACGACGACAACAACAACAACAACGTCCTCACCCACCAGCGGCCCCGCTTCAGTCTGCGGGAGGTGCGCGCCGTCCATTTCAGGGTTCCAAAAGTTCCGGACTCCCTGAGAAGCCCAGGAGCTCTGAAGGGCAATATCGACATGTTCGCTGACATCGGGCGCTACGTACTGCGACAGGCCGACAGAATGGACTTGTTAGATGATGACGATGTCGGCCCCAGTGATGGTGGAGATCTTTATTAACCCTTTGACTCCTGCACCATGTCCACTAGACTAGCATCATTCATTGCCAACCGTGTTAAAAAAAAAAAGCAAAAACTTGACCCTTTGACTCCCTCACCCTGTCCACCAGCTTCCTGCAGGAAACTGGTGGATAGGGGGAGGGAATCAAAGGGTTAAGTTTTTGCAGTGATGGGTAGGCTGCGGGAGTCAAAGGGTTAACTGACTTTGGCCCCCCCCCCCCCCTTTTTTTTTT
This sequence comes from Monoplex corrugatus, assembly GCA_030674185.1. Classification (NCBI taxonomy): domain Eukaryota; kingdom Metazoa; phylum Mollusca; class Gastropoda; order Littorinimorpha; family Ranellidae; genus Monoplex; species Monoplex corrugatus. Next base: position 39,346,726 of record JAPXFY010000031.1, read on the forward strand.
TCACTCTGTCACCCTATTCGCCAGCTTCCTGAGAGAGTGAAAAGGTTACAGACTGAATTGATTATTTGATTTCTGAGTATACAGACCAACTGATTATTTGATTTACGAGTATACAGACTGATTTACGAGTATATAGACTGATTGAATATTTGATTTATGAGTATCTTTGTTTCGCAACTGGTAGGCATTGCACGCAATATATGATAGTGTTGTTTTGGTCAAATTTTCATGAACAAAAAGAGAGAAAATAAACCAAATAAAAAAAAACCCCACCCATAAATATACAAATGAACAAAAAAACAGAACAAAACAAAACAACAACAACAACAAAACCAACGAAGTCAAAGCAGATCCCAAGAGGGCAATAACAAAAACCTAACATAAACCAAAACTACATGAGAAATAAATTATAAGTAAATATGCAACACTTAATTACTGGCTTAAAACGTTTTAGAATATATATGCAGCACCGATGACAGAATTGTATGAAAGAAAAAAAAAAGACACAAGTTGGTTCACAAAAACTGCTGTAGGTGTAAAGCAGTTTTGTGAATTTTGTGCATCTATTTATCATTTGATTTATATTTTTATGTATCTGTATATAAACAGTAGTAAATATGAAATAGAATATTTAACTAGTGTCGGTCGCAGGTATGTGACAACACACACACACACACACACACACACACACACACACACACACACACACACACACACACACACACACACACAAATGCATGCTGAAATGGATGGTGGTGTTTTCAAAAAATGCATTTTGTTTTGAATGTGGTGGAATCCTATTAAAA
>JAPXFY010000031.1:39350031-39362531 GCA_030674185.1 Monoplex corrugatus
TGACGAACTTCTGCATAAAGAGTTCAAGATCAAGAACAATGTCAGGGTTCTTGGCTGAATCAAGAAAAACAAGAGTCTTGTCACCTAGCTGGAACTAAGATAGAAGGAAACTTTTACGGTTAAAAGCTTGTGTTTGGTGCCAGTGAACACTGCTTCTGTCTTATCCCCATACATCATCATCATCATCATCATCATCATCATCATCATCAGTCCCGTAGTCTGGTTGACCGTTGGGGCACCACTGAAGATTTTGCAACCAACTTCCTCCACTCCTCACGGGTCCTCAGCTTTCCGCAGAATGATGTTCCATTCAAGGCCAGTCCACTCTCTGATATTGTCTTCCATCTTTTTCTCTGTCTGCCTCTTCGTCTCCCTCCCTGTACTGTTCCCTGCAAGACGGTCTTGGCCAGTCCAGATGATCGTGTGACGTGCCTGTACCACCTCAGTTTGTCTTTCCATACAGCTGTAGCTTATTCTGTATCACCCAAGTTCTGGATTTCAGCATAACGGTCACAGGCTTTGGAAAGAAGAGTTGGAAGATTTTCAGGAGGTGCATTGTTATACAGAAGAGAGGGAGTCATCAGCACAGAAATGATACATGATGTTGTGCTAAATAATGATATCGGCAGGTGGTGAAGTGCAGAGTGTGAAGAAAACAGGCCCATGAGCAGAGCCTTGGGAAACTCCATACATAAGTCTTTTACTTTGAGAAGTCCACTAGCAGTTCCGCCTTGGTCACACATTCATATTTAACCCTTTGACTCCCCTACCCTATCTACCAACAGCAAAAAGATAACCCTGTGGGAAGCTGGTAGGTAGGGTGAGGGATTCAAAGGGTTAAGTTTTTGCTTTGCTAGCATGGTTGACAATGCAGGATGCTGGTGGACAGGGTGCAAGAGTCAAAGGGTTAACGATAGTATTACACAGCTGAAAAGAACATTAACAACACACGTTACTGCAACATGCTGAAAAAGAATGCCCTATGAGAAAAGGCATTTCTCTTTGGTAAGGGAAAGGATAAGTCTTGCAAACTAGTGACAGAGATCAAGTGGGAATTTCTGGACAAGATTTCGAAATTTTATTCCAAACAAATAACAATGGCATCATGAATCAATAGCTAAAAAGAAAAGAAACATGTTGTTGCATCAAACAAAAATTTACAATTGACTTAACAATGATATTACAGTTAGTATGGTTAAATGAACAAAAAAAAATCTCCTGAATGCATGTGGTTGGTATATCACAGACACCAACAAGTTGTTTAAGAAACGTAGTACAAACATATCTATGCAATCACATATATGCGTTAACTTAAAAAAACATATATATGCAATCACATATATGCATAACTTAAAAAACAACATATATACAATTAATATATATATGCATTAATTTAAAAACGATATGTGTGCGCTGAATGAAAAAAAAATGATAAAGACCAACAGCAATGTTTGTAATCATACTAATACAGACTTGGATTATGGATGAACACATGAACTGGATGATATGAATAAATGGATGAACCAAAGAGTGCGTACCCCAGGCTTGCATGAAGTAAATATGTAGAAGGAATGAATGATGCTGATAAGCATTTAATGAATGCAGGCTTTGCATTACATCAATATTCATGAACGCTTCAAAGACTGGCTAACTCTTCTGACAGAGCCATGAACTCAAAATCTCATGCCAGTCCCAATCCACAACATAAACACTGGCTTCTTCGCTGCCCATCTTAATGCTCCAACCTTTCTGGTGGTGTCAGTGTTTGACAGTCATGCCCCCCCCTCCCCCCACCTCCTCCCTATTTCAAGATCTTGCCAGAGTGCAGAAGTTTGCCAGATAATTGTTGGCAGGCAAAGACCTGCTGGATGTTCAGAAAGATGGCAACTTGGGATCCCATTTAGGGCATATCAGACCATGCTGAACAGCAAAATGGGGTGTGTCTAAGAGCATCATGCCTTGCCACTTTCAGTTTCACGGCCGTTCAAACAACCCCTGTGGTTGAAGTAAGGCAACGTTGGGAGTTCTGACTGCTAAGTGTCGAGACTATAGTACGGGGAAAGGTGCTGACAGCTAAGTGAGCTGGCAGCAAGGTGGGCTGCTGGAAAGAGAGATGAAGACCAGAGTGGGGCAAGAGAGGGGTCTTCCATTTCTCTCCTGGTCCAGAGGCTGGGCTGGACCTGGTTGGTGCGCGTTGTGTGGCTTTGTCCCGGGTTTGTCATGTCCGCACCTTGCCATTCGGTTTGTAAACAGGATGACTGATGGCTGGGTCAGAACGGGTCATACAATGCACAGACAGCCACCCTTTGCTTGTTCAAATGGCTTTCGAGTGGCGTCGAGAGTTAAGGAGGTGATTATCGGAGAGTGGCCAGGCATTTGTGCTCTGGGTCCCATCCGGATCCTTGTGGTGTGTCTGAGTACCTTCTTGAACAAACTCCAAATTACTGAAAGCATGACGCACACTTGATAAACACTCACATGAAACCAGAGGAACAGCTAATAAACACAGGCTGTGTGTGGAACTGATCAGCTCTTAGGCTGGAGCAAACATCAGGAAAAAAGCAGCCTGTCACTAAAACGACTGTATACAGTAACAAGGATCAGTGTTACAGAAACTACTGGGGGCAACCAGGCAATGACCGCTCAAATGGAATTCTATGTATTGTAATAATGCTCATATGTAAGACATACGTCTGAAAGCGCGATGAGTTTGGTGGTCTAATATCACTCACAGTGAAAAGACGTTAAATCAAAGAACAAACAATGTGTTTGGGATCCCATTTTCATAAACAAAGAAAACCAGCAAAAGCAACAACTATGACTTAAGTTTACATGAACTTAAAGGGCACTCAGAAAAGCTGGATATGCTGGAACCGAATGAACACAGCACATCTACATGCTGATTTTAACATGGGAATCATTTCTGAAGATGTTTTAAACTTTTCTAATGTTTGCCAGAGCCTGTTTCTATCCATGATATCAAATACTTTGTAAATAAATGCCACATAAACTTTCTGCTATTTTGTTTAAAAAGTGAAACCAGGGAGAACATATGATCAGCAGTTGAGTAACCCCTTTGAAATTCTGCTTGTTCTTTACTTATCTTCTTCTTTTTCCCATTTGTACAAAGGTCATGCAATAAATATTGCGAATGTCCTCATAACTTACAGTCATGCAATAAATAATGACAATGTCCTTATAACTTATAGTCATGCAATAAATAATGAGAATGTCCTCATAACTTACAGTCATGTAATAAAATAATGACAATGTCCTTATAAACTTACAGTCATGCAATAAATACTGAGAATGTCCTAATAACTTACAAAGTAACTGTGACAGCGCTTTGAAACTTTCCACACACCTGGTCCAGTTATTCTGTGATCTAATGACTGATTCCCATCTGTTGGGAAGGTTTAAAGTGCTGCAACAATTACTTTTTAGCTCATTAGCACATTCTCACTGGATGACCATTGTACAGTCTCTCGATGAATGGATTTAATTACTTTCCTCACTAAACTGAGAGGTGAGATTCTTCTGTAATTATCTGAGTCATTTCCATCAACTTTTTATGAAAATTGGTAAAACTACAACCTTGCAACAGTCTGTTAGAAAAGATATATATATTTTCTAAGTTTTTGACTAATCTGTTTAAAAATGAAAAATGTGCATTTCGTTTTTGAATAATTGGTTTTAAAATGAAACACATATTTCTGCCTTTCAAAAAAATTCTCCACAAATATTATCAAAGTCTGCAGCTTTTACTACTTTGCACCTATGCTTGATCGAATCCTGAACTTCATTTTCCCATATGGCAGTATTAGGAAAGGAACAGAATTTCTTGATCTTGAAAATGTAATTTTTTGGTCCTGTTCCTTCCTATGCTTTTGTTGATTTTCTGTAACACTTCCAAACATTTTGCAGTGATTTTCTTGCCTCTCCATGTCAACTGTTGATTGTCCACTTTGCTTTTTTATAAACACTTTGACTCCTTTACCCTATCCGTCAGCATCCTGCACTGTCATCCATGACAGCACAGTAAAAGCTTTAGTCTTTCACTCCCTCACCCTATCCACCAGCTTCCTGCAGAAAGCTGGTGGATAGGGTGAAGGAGTGAAAAAAGGCTCAAGTTTTTGCAGCTGGTGGATAGGATATGGGAGTAAGAGGGTTAACAGACTTGATTGTTTTCTATTATTTATTGGCGTTTCTTTCAGAGTCTACATCAAGTCAAGGGCATCAAGAAGGTTAACCATTCAGGACACATGACGGGATTTCCATCATGCACGGTTCACTTTGCCTGTAAAGGACTTTACTACACACGTACCATTCTCTCAGATTCACATGCATCACTCTATAAGATTTTACTAAACTATCAACACTCTCTGAATGTCCACTGTCTGAGATTTAAGGTTTGGTAACAATCTGTGAAGATCTCTAATCATCATGACTCTTCTTTTTATGTCTTTTCAAATTATATCGGTTCGTGAAAGGTTTATCACAAACATCGCACACAAACGGCCTTTGACCCGTATGGGTGATCTTGTGTCTGGTCAAAGTAGATAATGTGTAAAAGTCTTAAAGCATTCATCACAGGTGAATGGTTTTTGACCAGTATGGGTGATCTGGTGAGTCTTCAAGTTAGACTGGTCTGTGAAAGACTTATTACACACAGCACACACAAACGGTCTTTCACCAGTATGAGTCCTCTGGTGTGTCTTCAAGTTTGATGCTTGTGTAAACGTCTTGCTGCACACATTGCACACAAAGGGTCTCTGACCGGTATGGACCAACTTGTGTCGTTTCAAGTGAGCTAACTGGGAAAAAGATTTACTACACATATCACACACAAAAGGTTTTTCACCAGTGTGGGTCATCTTGTGCGTCTTCAAATGCTGAGGCCGGATAAACGTCTTGCTGCACACGTCACACACAAAACTTCTTTGGCTGGTAGGCGTGTGTGTCTGCTTGTGCTTCTTTAAGCTCCACGCTATGGTATACGTCATACTGCAGACCTCGCATAAGAACCTCCTTTGACTGCTACGGATAAGCCCATGTCTTTTTAAAACTTGCCACAGAGCAAAAGGTTTACGCCACGGACTCTGCAAGAATGACCTCTGACAAGAAAACACCTTGTGTAGCTTTAAGTTGTACCCTCGTGGAAACGTCTCACAGCACACACTGCACACGAAAGGTCTCTCACCGCTGTGGATGATATTGTGCCTCTTGTACTTTGATTCCTGTTTAAAGATTTTACAGCACACGTCGCAGGTAAAGGATCTGTGAGCTGCACTACGAGTCGTCTTGACAGCGGATGCTGGCCGGCCTACCTCAGCATTCTGGAAAAAAAGTAGCAGAAGATGGTTAATCAGTCCTGCAACATTAAAAAGATGAACATGACACAAAAAAGTTGGATTTTATGCTTAAAGAATTCAGAAAAGAAAAATTCTTACACTGATCTCAACTATCCACCCACCCCATCTCCCTCTCCCCACCTCCCTCTCCCCAACTCCACCCACTCGCCTTATGTTCCAGGTCTGACAGAAAGGGGGTACCAAAATCATTCCGCAAAGTCATAAGTCTAGTATACCGTACAATCACCATTAGGTCCCCTCATTCATGCAGTGATAATGATGATTTGTGAGAATACGGATTATACAGCTCCATTTGATAGAGACTGCATGTCAGACTCACGCTCCACACTGCCTACCATACTATGCCCTGGCGTCAACCAGGCCTGAGATATGCAGATGTCTGTGATTTGGTAAGGAAATACAAGCAATGCTGTCAAATTCAAACCAGGCCTGAGATATACAGATGTCTGTGATTTGGTAAGGAAACACTAGCAATGCTGTCAAATTCAAACCAGGCCTGAGATATACAGATGACTGTGATCTGGTAAGGAAACACTAGCAATGCTGTCAAATTCAAACCAGGCCTGAGATATACAGATGACTGTGATCTGGTAAGGAAACACTAGCAATGCTGTCAAATTCAAACCAGGCCTGAGATATACAGATGACTGTGATCTGGTAAGGAAACACTAGCAATGCTGTCAAATTCAAACCAGGCCTGAGATATACAGATGACTGTGATTTGGTAAGGAAACACTAGCAATGCTGTCAAATTCAAACCAGGCCTGAGATATACAGATGACTGTGATCTGGTAAGGAAACACTAGCAATGCTGTCAAATTCAAACCAGGCCTGAGATATACAGATGACTGTGATCTGGTAAGGAAACACTAGCAATGCTGTCAAATTCAAACCAGGCCTGAGATATACAGATGACTGTGATCTGGTAAGGAAACACTAGCAATGCTGTCAAATTCAAACCAGGCCTGAGATGTAAACATGTATGGATGATTGTGATTTGGTAAGGAAACATTAGCAGTACTGTGAAGTTCAAAGAGATGTCTGCAGGTAGACGAATTTGACTGCATGGTTCAAGTTTTTCTAAAGCAACCCACAGGTATAAATTTTTCATTTATTAGAGATAAATGCTTTCAATATAACTTTCCAAACTGACGGTTGTGGGTTCAAATCTTGGGGTGCGCTACATTAAAACTGGTCTTCTCATTGTCCCATCTAAACATCACTGTTGTTCTGCTGGTGTCAGTACAAGATTAGATTAGGATTAGATAAGAAAAAAAACCCCTCCCTTTCCCCACTTCCCTGGGATGGTTATCCCTGTCGGCCATATCACCTGAGGTGGGTGCCAACATAAAAACTGAACGAAATCAATCAATCAATCAATCACTTTACAAATTGAACAGGTACAGGAGATAATAATCATTTCATAGTTTGTAAGGATGAACACTCCAAGTTAAAAGCACACTCACTGCACTTTACCAAGCCATGATCATCATTTACATTTCATACAAAGATGGCAGTAGGAAACATGTATAAACACATTAAATTGATTAATACAACGAGAATAAGACATTTCATCAAGGATAAATAACAATGAGATATATTAAATCAGGTATTTGAACAAGTATAACATTTCATCAAGAACAATAACAAACAATAACTAAAATTAGGCATTAGAACAAGCAAACATAACATTTCATCAAGACTAATAATAATAAACAATAACTGAAATTAGGAATTAGAACAAGCAAGCATAACATTTCATCAAGACTAATAATAATAAACAATAACTGAAATTAGGAATTAGAACAAGCAAGCATAACATTTCATCAAGACTAATAATAAACAATAACTGAAATTAGGAATTAGAACAAGCAAGCATAACATTTCATCGAGAACAATAACAAACAATAACTAAAATTAGACATTAGAACAAGCAAGCATAACATTTCATCAAGACTAACAATAGACAACGACTAAGATTAGGTATTAGAACAGGAAAGCATAACATTTCTTCAAGAATACTGATAGACAATAACTGAAATTAGGTATCAGAACACAAAAACATAACATTTCATCAAGAATAATAATAAACAATAGCTGAAATAATAATAATAATAATTACAATATTTATATAGCGCAAAATCTCGACAAAATCAAATCTAAGCGCTGAAACAGACACACACGCACGCACGCACGCACGCACACACACGCACACACACACGCACACGCACACACACACACACACACACACACGCATGACTATAAATGGGGAGAAAGAATAAAAGCAATAAAAGCAAGAATAAAAGCAATGGAAAATTATAGAGAGCATATCATATACAATTATATATTAAAACAAAGTGATTCCCCTCGGAGCGGAGACAGGCTGCAGAGGGGGGTTGAGTGAGGTTAGGATTTTATGCAGAGGAGAAAAGGTGAGTTTTGAGAGCGGACTTGAAGGAGACAAAAGTAGGTTGCTGACGGACTGAGAGAGGAAGTTTGTTCCAGGAGAGTGGACCAGAAACAGAGAAGGCTCGTGGACCATAGGTATTGAGCTTAGTGCGTGGAAAGCGAAAAGTCAGAGGATCGGAGGCAGAGCGGAGGGTACATGAGGGAACATAGATCTCAAGTAGGCTTGACAGGTAATCGGGGGCTGCGTTATTGAGGCTTTTGTAGCACATGGTGTCTAGTTTGTACTGTATGCGCTTTGATACAGGGAGCCAGTGAAGTTGTGCCAGGAGAGGAGATATGTGGTCAGCTTTTTTCTTTTTGAGTACAAGGCGTACAGCATTGTTTTGAATGCGCTGTAGGATGTGAATGGTGGAGGCAGGAAGACCAGACAAGAGTGAATTGCAATAGTCAATGCGAGACATTATGAAGGAGAGAACGAGTTTTGCAGTTGTTTCGACAGAGATACTTCCTGATCAGGCTTATACGATGGAGATGATAGTAGCAAGATCTGGCAGTTTGAGAAACAAAGTTGTTCATGGAGAGGGTAGAGTCAATGCAGACACCAAGGTTTTTAGCTGAATCAGAAATTGGGACTGATGTGTTACATAATGGGAGAGAAAGAGGAGGCAGCTGAGAAAGTTTCTGACGGGTGCCAATCAGGATAGCTTCTGTCTTGTCGTCATTAAGCTGAAGTTTGTTGAACGTCATCCAGTTCTTAATGTCCGAGTAACACTCAGTGGTGCGAGTCAACAGGCGCTGTATATTATCAGGTGAGTCACTGTCTTGAAGTTGGGTGTCATCAGCATAGAAGTGGTGTTTTATTGAGTGGGAGTTGATGATGGTGGACAGGGGGGAGGTATAAAGAGTGAAAAGAACAGGGCCAAGTATAAGAACAAGCAATCATAACATTTCATCAAGAATAATCATAGACCATAAGTGACCAAGTAAAATTAAAAAAAAAAATTCACTGATATCAGACAAAACAATCATAATTAAAAGTTTTTCTTTCTTTCAACATGCACACACAGACATTCGTATAGTGAGAAACACGCATAAACAGTTCATTAAGAATAATAACTGACGAGATTAAAAAAAACATCTTTACATAAGTACATGAAGAGTGTACAAAAAAGAATCTTTCTCCTCTCTTTCTCTCTCTCTCACACACACACACACACACACACACACACACACACACACACACACACACACACACACACACACACACACACACACACACACACACATACACACACACACTTATGTAGATTCTTTGCAATGTGACCCACTTGTAAGTAAGTATAAATGAGTATAAATTGCTGCTGTTTTGTATATGTTTTCTGAATGAGATCTATAGTTTGAAGTGATTTCTGAAAGTAAGCACACACTTGCTTTGTCTCAGAGACAATGGGAGAGAGTTCAATGTTTTGGGGCCAGAACTGGAGAAAGATTTCTTTCCACAAGTTGTTACAGAGTGTTGAGATTCTATCAAGAGAGAGGCTCCTTGATACTTGAGAGCTCCGAAAAGTTTGTAAGGCCGGAAAACTTTGAACTGAATTCTATGCCGACACTGACACTGAAAGAAAGCTGGTAACTCAATTCACAAGTCGCCATTATGTAGTGGTTAACGCAATGGACTACTGACTGGAAGGTTGTGGGTTCGAATCCCGATCAGTCCCTTCAAAAACATATCATTGTGGCACTTTTCGGCTCTTACCAGCTCCTACCCAGAGTTGGGCATGCTATGGGCTCATTGGGAAGACTGGGCCACACAGTCGAGTCTCATCCACTTCACCGGTGTGTCATTGAGGGTGTTGCTCAAATCTTCTGACCAGCACCACAGGTGTCTGTATCTCTCGGGCCTGGTTGACGCCATTATGATAGTAAGCGTAGAGCACAGCCCCGTCATGCAGTCTCAATCCTAGATGGAATTCCACAACATCATAATTATCATCCTCATCGACATTATCATACTCCACAGAATCATAATTATCATCCTCATTGACATTATCATTATTGCATTGTATTAAAAAAAATATAAAAAAATGTGCCAGCTTCTGTGGCCATTAAGGTGGCAGAGGAAATGAGACGGGAAACAAAAAAAAGGTGAGCACAAAGGAAACCTCCCTGAGTGCGATGATCCTTTAAAAAAAAATCATACTCAATTCATGTTTTGACTGGAAGCTGGAGTAGTATGCGTGCAAGGATTTTTACACTGTACCGTTTACTTCCCACAGCACGAGTCAAGTCACACACAGCATGTGTCACGGAGTGCAGCGGCCAACACTGAACCTGGTGATGGTGACAGGTGACTGCCCATTATACTCATCATCATCATCATCATCATCATCATCATGCGCCCTGCCGCATGCTGTTGATGATCATGGCCCTCCATATGCATCTATCCCTTGTCGCGGCAAGTACATCTTCCACCCTCTCTGTCCTCAGTCACCCTGCAAGTCTGTCCAATATTTTCTCCCTGGGTCTACCTGGTGTTCTCTTTCCCTCAAGCTTTTCTGTTGTGACCAGGTGCTCTAATTCCCCTTTCCTCATAAAATGTCCTATAACTGTTGCTTGTCTTTTCCTAATCTTCCTTATGAATGATCTTCACGTGTCTGCCTCCATCAAGACTGTCGTTTATTTTCTTTGCTGTCCATAGAACTCTCAACATTCTTCTTAGAAAGCACATCTCGGCTGCCTCAATCTTGTTCTGGCATATTATGCTACTGGAACATATTGCAGCAATGAATAGAGACCCTACATATTTCAATTGCCTTCTCTGTCATTCTTGAAAACTTATGAACGGACACCCACCTTGTCCCTACTCCAGTGAAAATGGCGGAAGTTTTACATACCTGTTCATCACCTGATTGCTTGTCCTTGCAGTCATCCTGGAGAACTGGCTCTGTCTTAATGTCCTGACAGGTGTCTGTGTCCTCCACTGGTTCAGACTTGATGTTTATGACCAGTCGGAAGCCTGTGTTTGTCTCTTGTGTATCAGTTGTCCCCACATGATGCTTGGGCCAGTCAGATGTGGTACGTGTATCTGCAAAACACACACAATTGTTTGTTGCCATCACATTTCCATAAAACATGTTTTATTTCCTTTTCTTTATCTACTGTCATATTTTCCATGTAGCCTGTTTTTTTTTTTAATCTTCTTCTAATTTCACTCACTTTATTTTTGTTTTTCTCCTTGCTAAGATGGTTCTTTTACTTATTTGTTTATTACCATCATGATTTTTTTCTTCTGTCCACTTGTACCACCATACCAGAAACTAAAATGGTTCCTTTATTTATTTATTTATTTATCTATTAATGTGTTTATTATTATCATCATCTTTTATTTTTCATCTGTTCACTTACACCATCATACCAGAAACTTTGATGGCTCCTTTACTTATTCATTTATTAATGTATTTATTATCATCATAATATTACTCATAATAATTTTTTTCATCTGTCCACTTGTACCATCAAACCAGATACTAAGAGTTCCTGTAATTATTTATTTACTTATGCATTTATAATTATCATCATCCTTTTTTGTTGTTGTTGTTCACCATCTAGGTCAGACCACATCTGGCAGTGAATGCAGTAATTTTTTCCCTGTTCCTGCTGGCTGCCATGGGGTTTGGTGTCAGAGGAGTCACTCCACTTGAAAGGGATGACATCATCATCATCATCAGACAGACAGACACAGACAGACAGACAGACAGACAGACAGACAGACAGACAGACAGACAGACAGATAGACAGAACTTGAAAACTTAACCTGGAGTCATCCATTCTGGTTCTTGTTCTCCATCAGCACCAAGCTCTACTTTCAGCTCTGGAATCACCAGCTGTTCATGTGACGCCATTTGGTCAAACTCAACGTGTCTGAAACACACATCTGATCTTACACTGAAGGCAGTTATTTTCACTGAATCTGAAGAATAAAGCAATGTTTGAAGACAGACATCTGATCATATACTGAAGGCAGTTAGTGAGTTACTGTCATTGAATCTGAAGAATAAAACAATATCTGAAAATAGACATTTGATCATATACTGAAGGCATTGTTTTCACTGAATCTGAAGAATAAAGCAATGTTTGAAGACAGACATTTGTTCACATACTGACAGCAGTTATTTTCACTGAATCTGAAGAATAAAGCTACGTCTGAAGACAGACATCTGATCACATATCGAAGGCAGTTGCTTTCACTGAATCTGAAGAATAAAGCAATATCTGAAGATAGACATTTGATCATATATTGAAGGCAGTTATTTTCATTGAATCTAAAGAATAAAGCAATGTTTGAAGACAGACATTTGTTCACATACTGACAGCAGTTATTTTCACTGAATCTGAAGAATAAAGCAATGTTTGGAGACAGACATCTGATCATACACTGAAGGCAGTTATTTTCATTGAATCTAAAGAATAAAGCAAATGTTTGGAGACAGACATCTGATCATACACTGAAGGCAGTTATTTTCATTGAATCTAAAGATATAAAGCAGTGTTTGGAGACAGACATCTGATCATACACTGAAGGCAGTTATTTTCATTGAATCTAAAGAATAAAGCAATGTTTGGAGACAGACATCTGATCATACACTGAAGGCAGTTATTTTCACTGAATCTAAAGAATAAAGCAGTGTTTGGAGACAGACATCTAATCATACACTGAAG
>JAPXFY010000031.1:39367531-39392531 GCA_030674185.1 Monoplex corrugatus
AGTTTGAGAAACAAAGTTGTTCATGGAGAGGGTAGAGTCAATGCAGACACCAAGGTTTTTAGCTGAATCAGAAATTGGGACTGATGTTACATAATGGGAGAGAAAGAGGAGGCAGCTGAGAAAGTTTCTGACGGGTGCCAATGAGGATAGCTTCTGTCTTGACGTCATTAAGCTGAAGTTTGTTGAACGTCATTCAGCTCTTAATGTCCGAGTAACACTCAGTGGTGCGAGTCAAAAGGCGCTGTATATTGTCTGGTGTGTCACTGTCTAAAAGTTGGGTGTCATCAGCATAGAAGTGGTGTTTTATAGAGTGGGAGTTGATGATGGTAGACAGGGGGGAGGTGTAAAGAGTGAAAAGAACAGGGCCAAGGACAGATCCTTGTGGAACACCACAGGTCAGGTATGCATGTTGAGAGTAAGTGCCATTAATGATATAGCCTAGCTAACGATATAGCCAAGCTAAATCCTGCTTGGGTTTGACTTCCACATGCACAACGAAACACAAAAATACAGAGAAAAAAGCAACAAATTCTTGACAGAATGTGATCTGTTATCACAAACTTGATGCTACCCTTAGACAAACGATCAAAACATGTAATAAGAGCATTCTTGTGCCCAGTGAAATAAAATATCAGAACGTCATGGCAATGTCAGCTTATGTATTAACACACGTCTAACTTTAGAGTCAGTCGTCTGTTTTTCTTCATCATCATCATCATCATCATCATCATCATCATGATGTCATCACAGCAAATATAACACGAACACGAGTTAAGTTACGTATCTTCCAAAAAATAGAGAAGTATACAGTTGAATATCTTTTGTGTGGAATGTAAAAATGCTATATCGTCGATTTGAATTATTCGACCCAAACCGCAGATATAATATTATAGCCTATTCATATCAGCTTTGTTATGTGATTTTCAATTTCTTTACTTGATTGCATTACAGTCTACATCTAGCCTACAAGTGGGTCTTTTTCTTCTTCTTTTCTCTCTCTCTCTCTGTCTGTCTCATTAAGGTAAAGCTTATGGGCCTAATAATGATATTGTAAATGTGGCTGACAACATGTTTCAGTAAAGCTTTGTCATTTTGTGTTGTTAGATTTAACACAATTGTAACCGTCAAAGGCCATCCGTTATGTTATTGTGTTTGGATCGTAATCTCAACAATTTGACAGCTGTGATATTACAGGGTAATCAATTTTACACGATTAAGATGTTCTGTCATGACTGATACACTGCCCGAAACGCTTTCAGTGACTCCAAACGGAAACTAACACCGGATATGGCGCTAGGATTGTGCCAGGCTGACTAGCTGTCGCCAGTCAAATGTAATCAAAACAACTAAGATGGCGACACGAACATTGCCGATTTCGGCTATTTTCGACTGCAGCAGCAAGAATAAACTTCAAATTCGATCGGTGAATGGTACCGAATCTGAGAAAATACACCATTTGATTGCTAACTTTTGAAAAGTAGAAATTCATCAGTTAAGCGAAAATCGTATGAGACTATGACGGCGGAGTAGTCACGAGCCGTAATGGGTGAAAGTGAAACTTCAAATGGGACAGGCTGGGGTTCGATATTGCCAGGGTTTCTCCCGCATGCTGGGTAAACAGTGGATTTGTTTCCGATCTCTTTGATCAGCATGTGTGCAGACCTAGTGCCAAAACCCCCAAACCGAATACTTCAACAGAAAAAATCGGAATTAAAAAACAAACATAAAAAAAAAAAATAAGAAAACAAAGAAGAAAAAGAAGAAGAAAGGAAACAACAACAACAACACACACACACACACACGCACGCATGTGCACACACACACACACACGCACGCATGTGCCACACACACACACACACACACAAAACAAACAAAAAACAAACAACAACAACAACAACAAATAAAAAAAAAAGGAAGAAAGAAAGAAACACGCACACAGAATTTCAAGTATGACGTTAAAAATTCTGTACGTCATGTCGGTATCTGGTGACTCAGTATGGAAAAAAAAAAACACCCAGTATGCAGACCGCGCATCACAACATCACCCGCACAGTGTGGGAAAAACAACATGCATGTATTACACACAATTGAGAAAAGGCGTATGAAAAACAAAACAAACCAAACAAACAACAACAACAAACAAACAAACAAAAACATGGCACTCCAGACTGTTCTCAGCCAGGATCTTCGTGTTTTTATTCCCTCTTATTTTTCGTTAGGTCTCTCAGGCCGGTTACTCCCCCCCCCCCCTCTGTGTGTGTGTGTGTGTGTGTGTGTGTGTGGTTGTGTGTGTGTGTGTGTGTGTGTGTGTGTGTGTGTGTGTGTGTGTGTGTGTGTGTGAGAGAGAGAGAGAGAGAGAGAGAGAGAGAGAGAATTAATAAAAGTAACAATATTTAGTAATGACAAGGACTACTTGTAGTTGTACAACACCTCATCTCACAAGAGCACTATAAGCACTTTACAAAAGTGTAAGTGTCACAAGCGGAACATACTTAAAGGGACAGCAGGACTATATAAGGCGGGAAAGTAGATCGGAAGTCACTAGCGGGCCTCTGTAGCTCAGTTGGTTTGAGTGTCGGATTCACATGCTAATGGTTGTGGGTTCGAATCCCGGGGTGCGCTACATTAAATCTGGCCTTCTCACTGTCCCATCTTAGCATCATTGTTGTTCTGGTGGTGTCAGTATAGGATTAGATAAGTCCCCCATTGCCCTCATTTTCCTGGGATGGTTATCCCCGTCGGCCATATCACCTGAGGTGGGTGCTGACGTAAAACTGAATCAAATCAATCAATCAATCGGAAGTCACCTCATTCACCCATTCGATTGCCATCCAGGGTGGATCGGAGAACCGAATAAAGCATCGGTTTCTCACAATGCATTAAAATTATTGAAGGCTTCTTCAAAAAAATTGTTTCGCTAGTCCTCGTATACTCTAAGAGTGGTAGGACTTTAAAACTAACTGAACTGAACTATATAGCCTAAGGCGGGAAGTAGATCGGAAGTCACTTGAATTCAAACGTTTGCCGAAGCAACACTGGCTGTCTGCTCTGAGTTAATTGCAGATTTCGGACGCTGTAGGAGAGCTACCTGGCTCATATTTGTCACACAGTACAATCTCAATCCCTGCTTTTAAACTTTTGTTATATTTTTATCGAAAAATGTGCGTATATGCATTAATTAGGAAATTAAAATCTGAATTGGACGAACTTAAGAGGCAGGGCTACAAAACATGACGAGACATCTGACAGGCACGCCATCCAAAAATAGAAAAGCACGTGGAAAGAAAACAACGAAGGTATGCTGTCGCAACACACACACATACCCGAAAGGCCTACAATATAGACGTCTAGAGAATTAAACGATCAGTTTAATTAAAATGTAGTGTATGAAAAGAAATCAAGCACATGCAATATATATGCACACACAAGCTGTGCGCACATACACCGTACTCATATAGACACACCACACACAAACACACACACACACAACACATCGGAGCACAATATGAACACAACACTGTTATACAGTCACCACCACTTATGTCCCATGTACTGCTTACCAGGTGGGTTAGGGTACAAGTCTTACACGCCACAGCACACAGTCTGGCATTATCTCACGAAAGACTGTCACCACACATTCATCTACACCATCACGCCCCATAGTCACCGATTTCTTCCTGCAGGAAACTGGTGGATAGGGTGAGGGAATCAAAGGGTTAAGTTTTTGCGTTGCTGGCATGGTTGACAAAGCAGGGTGCCGGTGGGCAGAAAGCAGGAATCAAGGAGTTAAACAATCTGATAAATTGTTTATTTATTTTAGTTTAGTCCAGAGAAAATAGCATTTAAAGAAATGAAACCGTTCTTACCAACAAATGTCTGTCAGCTAACATCAGGAGGAAAGACCTTCAGAGCTATATAGAACCGATACTGTTGTACAAATGCGAGGCCTGGACAGTCAACACGCAAAGTCAGAACAAGACTGGGGCAGCTGAAATGTAGTTTCTTACAAGAATGCTAGAGTTCTGTGGACAGCAAAGAAAACGAACGAGATGGTCTTAAAAGAAGCAAACATAAAAAGAACATTAATGAAGAAGATCAGAAAAGAAAAGCAATCAACACTTATACGAAATTTCATAAGGCAAGAGAAATTAGAGCACCTGGTCACGACAGGAAAGTTAAGGGAAAAAGAGCACCAAGTAGACCCAGAGAAAAAATATTAGACGGTTTTGCAAAGCCTGTGGGGACGTAAAGAGTAGGAGACATATTTGCAACAACAAGAGATAGATTCGTATGGAGGGCCATGATCACCAACGTCATGCGGCGTGGCATATGATGATAATGATTATTCATCTTTCTTTTTCCATATATATAAAAGAACATTGTTTCATATCGACCAGAGGGGTGTACGTGTATGTGAGTGTGTATGTGTGTGAGCGCGCGTTTGTGTGTGTGTGTGTGTGTGTGCGTGAGTACATGTACCTGAGCGTGTGCGTGTGTGTGTGTGTGTGTGTGTGTGTGTGTGTGTGTGTGAGAGAGAGAGAGAGAGAGAGAGAGAATGTGTGTGCGTGTGTGAAAAAGAGAACAAGGATATGTGTGTGTGTGTGTGTGTGTGTGTTTGTGTGTGTGTGTGTGTATGCGTGTGTGTGTGTGTGTATGCATGTGTGTGTGTGTGTGTGTATGCGTGTGTGTGTGTGTGTATGTGTGTGTGTATGCGTGTGTGTGTGTGTGTGTGTGTGTGTGTGTGTGTGTGTGTGTGTGTGTGTGTGTGTGTGTGTGTGTGTGTGTGTGTGTGTGCGACTGTGACAAAAGCATGTAAGCAAGATTTACTCAGCTGTTTCCGTTTCAAATTTTGGTCAATGTTGTAAATTGTTGAAATATCGTAAATGCACAAACATGGAAGTCATGGCATCAAGGTCAAGGTCACACAGACCAGCGACAACAACAACAACAACAACACAATAACAACAACCAAAAAGCCTAAGACAAACTTTTTTTTTTAAAATCATGTGTGTAAACAGCCAGTACTATCTCACGACATTTTGACAATATCTTTATTTCCTTTTCCTGTTGTGACAGTCACTCGTGTGGATGTCGGGGGCTCTTTCAGTACAAATAGTATCCCCACCTTCTGGAAATTCTGTACTAGTAATTTTCTCTTTTCTGTCACTGTTTGTTTCTGCCTTGTTCCTTTGCTTTCTGTCATTTCTTTCTATCATTTTCTGCCTTGCTGATCCATTCAGCCGTACCCTCATCATCATCAGGTGCCTTGCCGCGTGGCGTTGGCGATCATGGACTTCCATCTGTCTCTCTCTCTCTTGTTGCCTCAAGATCTTTACCACCCTCCCTGTCCCCAGCCACTTTGCAAGTCCGTCTAGCATCATCTCCCTGGGTCTACCCGGTGCTCTCTTTCCCTCCAGCTTTCCCGTTGTGACCAGGTGCTCCAATTCCCCTTTCCTCATAAAATGGCCTATAAATGTTGCCTGTCCTTTCCTAATCTTCCTTATGAGTGATCTACTTGTGTCTGCCTCCATCAAGACTATCTCGTTGGTTTTCTTTGCTGCCCATGGCCTGTCTGTAGCCTATATGTTCGATAAAGTCTTACGTACTTTCTCTTACGATTGATAACTGGGTACATACACTGACACCGAGTGCATTTTTGGCTCTAGGGAAATGAGATATGGAGACGCAATTTTAGGTCATGTTTTTTAAATTCCCTGAGTGATGAATTGGACGGAGTGGTCGGCGCCGGCGCCGTCTCCTTGGATTGTGTGCGCAAATGCATCGACATAATTTATGTGCGTAATTTTCTTTTCCTTTTTTTCCCCTCTGTTGAAGGTTTGTATGTTTTGAAACGGTTATAGCCCTGATATAACTACGCAGTTGGCTGGGCTTTATAAACAAAAGAGTAACAGTAACTGTTGTGACAGTCTACCCACTGTCCTCACCTCACATCAATTTTTATTTCATTTGATGCTTCAAGGTCACAGTGACCGTGACAAGTAAAAAATCTGGATTTTCTGTGCTCGTATGGGTATCGAAATGAGAGATGTTCCAGAACGGCTTGACCATTTTACGTTCTTCTTTCTTTTCTCCCCCCCCCCCCTTCCCACTCCTAACAACCGACATGAGAAGTGTTCCGTACCCGGAGCGAGCCGAATCCGGGTACATCAAGGGCGTGAATTACCCCTGGTGTATTATCCGTCGGCTGACCCTCCCCATGCAGTGCAGACAGAACGCACGGCGTCCAGTCGACACCATGCCTGTACAGGAACGGTAGAATGCTCATTTGCATGTGTCCTGTTTACAGCTCGTCAGCCTTGTGAACCTGGCTTGTCTCTTGATCGTTTGACTCCCGCACCCTATCCACCAACTGCAAAAACTCAACCCTTAGACTCCCGCACCCTATCCACCAACTGCAAAAACTCAACCCTTAGACTCCCGCACCCTATCCACCAACTGCAAAAACTTAAACCTTTGACTCCCACACCCTATCCACCATCTGCAAAATCTTAACCTTTGATTTCCTTACCCTGAATGGTTAAGTTTTTGTTTTGCTAGCATGGTTGACAGGATGCTGGTGGACAGGGTGCGGGAGTCAAGTTAAAAGTTGAGATCTTTGTGGCTGTTGTTTTAATGTATTTGACAAATGTTAAAGTTGTCACACAGAGGTGGTAGGGACCTCTTTTTTTTTTCTCGGAACCAGGATAAAGATGATGGTCCTAACTTTCCCCAATTCTTAACAGGGTCAGGCAGCAATTTACAGCTGGATAAGTTGGACGGTATACCCACGAAGTTGTTGTTGTTGTTGTTGATTTTCTCGGGTCTAATTCGAACCTGTGTCAACAGACTGGAAAGCAGGCCACTCAGGCTGATTAATTAATCAGACTGTTTAGATTATGAATTCTTGGTGCTATTGATATTTCAGCTTTTAATACCATAGACTGAAATTCAAAACAAGTTCGACTGCCCACGTTCAAGCAAACAGGAACCAGAAAAACACGAAAATAGAATCAGAACGCATATTTAATACAACCAGACAAG
The DNA here is from genome assembly GCA_030674185.1 of Monoplex corrugatus. Classification (NCBI taxonomy): domain Eukaryota; kingdom Metazoa; phylum Mollusca; class Gastropoda; order Littorinimorpha; family Ranellidae; genus Monoplex; species Monoplex corrugatus. The sequence goes on from JAPXFY010000031.1 coordinate 39,374,573, forward strand.
ACAGGCGCAAATTTTCGGCCGACTGGCCTTTGTCAAGCGTAAACCTAAGATCACAAACGAACAAACACCAAAATACAAAAATGAGGAGAAAAAGACTAAAACTTCCTTGCTGCTTTGTCCATGGATCGGTCTAGTTAGAAGATGGCACAATGTCAAAGGTTATGGTCAGATGCCCTCTCTGTTCTCCAGGCCCTGGAGATTGACAAAACCTTCCATCTGACCAAGGCTTTCCATCAAGCTAGAAGAACAAGAATAGTTGTCCTCCAGTGGATCCCTGCCCACTGTGGAATACCAGGAAACGCTTTCCATCAGTTCACACTTAACAGGAAACACCACAAGAATGCAGATGGGACCAGGAGCACCAATGCCTCGCACGCCACTCTCCAGCCAATCACCTCCAAAGCTTATAACGCCACTCGACAAACATTTCATTAAGCAAAGGGGTGGACAGGGGGTGGGAGGGGGGATGGTTGTCCATGCATTTCACGACCCATTCAGACCAAGTCATTAGTTACTTTGTTTACTAACCGAATGGCAAGGTGGGGAGATGACAAACCCCGGAACATAGCCATACAACGCACACCAACCAGGTCCAGCCCAGCCTCTGGGCCACGAGAGAATGGAAGACCCCTCTCTCGACCCACTCCAGTCTTCATCTCTTTTTTCGGGCAGTCCACCCTACCACCTTCTCGCATAGCTGCCAGCTCCTTTCCCCTTACTATAGTCTCAACAGTTAGTAGTCGGAAGCTCCCAACGTTGCCTTACTTGAACTGCCACGAAAGTGGCCAGGCAAAATGCTCCAGACACAGCCCAATCGACTGTTCAGCAAGGTCTAAAATGTCCTGAATGGGATCCCAAGTTTCCGTCTTTCCGAGTAGCCAGCAGGTCTTTTCCCTGCAATCATGAGGCCCTGATTCCCTGAAGTCAGCGGCCAAGCCACAAGCTGAAGTTAACAAGAAACACCATAAAAGGTGTGGATTTGATGCAGAGCGCCAATGCCTCGCCACTCTCCCTCGCAGAAACCCATCCATGGACAATCCAACATCCAACAGCTTCTCGCCTTCCAACACAATTTATCACCCCCATCATCTTAAGCCTCTCTTAGCCCATCATTTACTTTTGGTCCACAGAAGCAAAATACACGCACATACAAACAAACAAGCGCAAATGCGCACACGCACACACACACACACAGGTACATGCACACAGAAACACATACATATACTCCTAATCATAATTTAAGGGCCACTTCTTCCTTCCTCTCTAATTTTAAGTTGAAATAATTGACAATGTTTAGAATTAATTCTATGTTTTATTTCATCATTTCCACACCTGTTTTGGAAAAAGAAATTAGCACAATGACCCATTAGTGAACAGCACATGCATTTAAAGGAACATCCCCCCTTTTCAAAAAACAGAAAGTGTCAGATTTGGCCAATCTGTTTTCAATATCGCGTGTGTCCGCCCCGAGCCTGGATGCATGCTTCACAGCGCCGATGCATCGACCCTACAAGGGTACGGACTGTGTCCTGAGGGATGGCCGCCCACTCGATCTGCAGGATGTCGACCAGCCTGGCCAGGGTGCCCGGTGGGGGGTGGTTGTCCCTGATGCGCCTCCCGAGCACATCCCAGAGGTGTTCAATTGGGTTCAGGTCAGGTGAGCACGCTGGCCAGGCCATACGGACGACTTCATGCTGCTCCAGGAAGTCGGTCACAAGGCGTGCTCGATGCGCAGGTGCATTGTCGTCCTGGAAGATGGCGCCTTGACCAAGGTCCACAAGCGCAGGCAGTGCCACGGCCGCCAGAACCTCGTCCCGGTACCGGACCCCGTTCAGGATGCCGTCAATGGGGAGCAGGGGGGTCCGGGTACCACGGCTCATGCCACCCCACACCATCACCGACCCGCCGCCGTACCGGTTATGCTCTTGGACAGTGGCGTCAGCGAACCTCTCCCCTTGACGTCGCCACACCCGAGCCCGGCCATCGTTAAAGGTCAGGGTGAACCGGGACTCATCCGAAAACAAGACCCGGGCCCACTGTTGCCTTGTCCAGGTCACGTGCTCCCTGGCCCAGGTCATGCGGCGCACTCTGTTGACCGGTGACAGCACGGGTCGGACGGCCGGTCTCCGTGACCTCAAGTTTGCCTCATGTAGCCGTCTTCTCACCGTGCTGCAGCTGATGTTAGCACCTGTTGCGTCCCTCAGCTGACCCCTCAAGGTCACCGCAGTGGATGCCCTTTCCCTCAGGACGGAGAGGGCAAGGTAGCGGTCTTGCTGTCTTGTCGTTACTCTGGGTCGACCCGTGTGACGCCTTTCCTGGACTGCTCCAGTCTCATTGAAGCGCTCCAGCAGTCTCTGGATTGTGGAATGCGACACTTCAAGTCATCTAGCAACTTCCCGCTGCGCTAGGCCTTCATCAAGCAGAGCGAGGGCTCTCCCCGCTGCTCATCCGTCATCCGTCGTCTTGCAAGCATGGTTAAAACGAACCAAGAACGGGTCCTTTTTATCCTCGTCTGCGGGCAACTTTGGCTGGAGTAGTGTTCAAAAAGGGCTTGCCTTGCACGTGCAAAGCGAATTTTGTCGCTACCTTGCCTGCGTCGTCAGAGAGACCCTGCTGAAGATTCGACAATTTCGTGTGGAAATTGTCTTCCTTGGGCCGCCCATTGCAAATCGGCAAATCCCCAAACACGTGCCAAAAGGAAACTGCAATGTTGTCTGAGCTCTTATCCATTCAGTTACGGCAACGAATTGGAGAAAAGAGTAAGAGAAAATAGGTTATTTCTCCTTTCAAAAATTGACTCAAAAACGTTCCTGGCCCTTCAATAATGACGTGTAGTATATATACAAACAAGCACACACACACACACAATCAAAGGGTTAAGTTTTTGCTTTGCTAGCATGTTGACAACGCAGGATGCTGGATGCTGGTAGACAGGGTATGGGAGTCAAAAAGGGTTAATACCCGTCACCCTATCCACCAGCTTCCTGCAGGAAACTGATGGATAGGATGAGGGAGTCAAGGGGTTGAATTTTTGCAGCTGATGGATAGGTTGTGGGAGTTGAGGGGGTTAAAACAAGAAGCCTACGGTAACTCTAGTCTGACAAGCTGTAAATAGTCGCACGTTCCCTTTTCGTGCCTACAGTACTGAGCGGCGCCTACCCCTGCCGCCGTCGTACCCATAAACACCACCACGCCCTCTGTCGGCCTCCGCATAAAGCTTAAAGGGAGACAATGCCGAGAATCAAACATGGCCGTGACGAAGGGAGCGAGGGGAGATAACCCGCTGTTTGGCTAGCAGACGACATCGCCGTATGGGGTGAGCGCCCAGGGGTGGACCGTCGTGACAAACGTACACATCCCTGTCAGCCCGCAAGTTGTCTTTATGGCCGTTTTTGTCGGTGTGGGTTTTTATTTTTAGACCCCGTGGCTTGAGTCCTGCGCTTCACTCTCATTGTCAAGGGAGAAGAGTGGCAGAATGGTTCAGACGTTCGCCTGCCGGTAACTACACTCGAGGTTCCAGGGTTCGTTGCTGTAGAGGCCTCGACGTTTCTCCACTCTTTGACCGGAATAATAATAATGATTACAATAATACTAGTAATAATAATCAGCAGCAGCAGCATCGTTATTATCACCGTTATCATTATCGTCGTTATCATCATCATCAATATCATCATCATCGTCGTCGTCGTTATCATCATTATACACTCGCACGTAAAGTGACACCTGGCAACAAAGGAGCTGTCACTGACAAAATTGTGACAGAGACAGACAGACAGACAGATAGAACAAAGCGGGGGAGTGAGGAGACAAAGAGAGAGAAAGAGACAGATAGACAAACAGAGTGACAGAGAGAGAGAAAGACAGACACAGACAGATCTACAGACAGACAGAGAGAAGAAGAAGAAGAAGAAGAAAAATAAAATAGAACAGGGTAACTAAATAACTAAAAATACAGAAACAATCCAAAGGTGGCGCTGCGTTGTGGCAATCTGCTCTACCTGGACAGAGCGCCAGACGTTCATACAAGACATTCGATGTGACACGTGCTTTAGTCTAAGTGTAAACAAACACCACCCAGATGTGTGCATGCACCTTCTGAAAGGGAGAGGTTTGTGGTTTACGGATATTCAAGCGGGATTCATCGCACTCGGACTATTCCATAAGCGCTCCACCCAAATCTGCCAAAAATTCCGTGGAAGATTCTCTGAATCTGCGAAAAACCCTTTGCGCTGACAAGATCTTGAAATGGGGGGGAACCTGTAAAATCCAGTAAGCTGACAGCGCCAGAACGACGGAAACATTAAGATGGGCTGTGAACATGCCAGTTTTTGATGTGTTGCGGGACTGGGATTGAACTCGAGATATGGGATCTTGAGTCCACCATGGCTGTGTCAAAAGAACCAACCAGCCCGGAGAATAGTCTACAGGAAATACAGGCAAGGGAGGCAATCTGAATATGTTGCAGACGGACAATACTGACAATATGGCCATTGGACTGACCGAGCCTGAACTCAGAAGAAATTGTTTGTTTGTTTGTTTGTTCGTTTTTGTTTATTCGATCGTTTGTTCGTTTGTTTGGTTTTTTTTGTTTGTTTGTTCGTTCGTTCGTTACTTCGTTTGTTCGTTCGTTCGTTCATATGTTCGGTCGGTCGGTCGTTTGTTCGTTCGTTCGTTTGCTTGTATGTTTGTTTGTGGTTTTTGTTTTGTTTCTTTGTCTGTTTTGCATCTAAGCCACACTATTATGCTTCAGACGTTTTTTTGTTTTGTTTTGTTGTTTTATTTGCGCGTTGTTTTGTCCACACTGCGCAGGTGACATGTAGCTGCACAGTCTAATAGTCTACATACTCCGCGTTCGATGGGCGTGCATGTTAGGTGTTTACATGTTTCCACAAACCACCGACCACTGGCATGACTTACAGGATCTTTAACATGCATAGTTGATTTTGTACATGTACATGGATATACACATGAATGGGGTTTAGGCACTTTACACTTCGCATACATCCTGACTTGAGGATCGGAAAAATCTCCACCTTTTGTCAACCATCCAGGAGGCATTATTCCTTGGCAAGAATCGAACTCAGACTTTCTAATCTGAAGTCAGACGTTTTACCCACGTAACTATCGCGCTCATCCATCAGACGGACATACTTACCCATTTGAGGCGTGGACAAACAACAACGCAGAATTAGAAGACACTAGACGGACATACCTGACTATTTGAGGCGTGCACAAACTACAACGCAGAATTAGAAGAAATTTTTTTTTATTATCATTGTTGTTATGAACCAAACCCGAAACTCAGCCCTGTTTGTTTTTCAATCCCAACGGACGGACGGACGGACGCAGCAGGACAATAAATGTCAGCCAGCGATGACAGTAGGAGGAAGTTAAAAGTTATCGCCGTGAAATCGTCGCAGTCGCCGTAAAGATGACCCGAGAGCAGTGATGTCTCTACCAATCCACTCCACAACCGTCACGTGGTTAATGGGTCACTTTTATTCGATCGACCTTGACCCTTTTCACGCGGGGTCCCAGTAGCTCAGTTGGTTTGAGCTTCGGATTCACATGCTAATGGTTGTGGGTTCGAATCCCGGGGTGCGCTACATTAAAACTGGCCTTCTCACTGTCCCATCTTAATATCAATGTTGTTCTGGTGGTGTCAGTATAGGATTAGATATCCCCCCCCCCCTTCTCCCATTTCCCTGGGGTGGTTATCCCCGTCGGCCATATCACCTGAGGTGGGTGTCGACGTAAAACCTGAACCAAACCAACCAACCAACCCTTTTTACTGTTTCGAGTTTGTGAGGTCCATCGGTCGTCGTCGAGGCGATGCTCTGGTTCTCACTCTGACCGCATGAGTTCGAGCTCTAAGACAATTTCCTGCGTGCGGCCTTTTCTGAATAGGAAAGCCCGAACCTGTGGTTCTTGTGGTAGGCTGGGTGGTTGATTGGCATCCTGGTCAGGTGGCTAAACCGTTTGGTCCTCTGTGGTGTGATGGAATTGGTTGACAGGTCTGTGGTGTGATGGAATGGTTGACAGGTCTGTGGTGTGATGGAATGGTTGACAGGTCTGTGGTGTGATGGAATGGTTGACAGGTCTGTTGTGTGATGGAATGGTTGACAGGTCTGTGGTGTGATGGAATGGTAGATGGGTCTGTGGTGTGATGGAATGGTTGACAGGTCTGTTGTGTGATGGAATGGTTGACAGGTCTGTGGTGTGATGTGATGGAATGGTTGACAGGTCTGTGGTGTGATGGAATGGTTGACAGGTCTGTGGTGTGATGGAATAGTTGACAGGTCTGTGGTGTGATGGAATGGTTGATGGGTCTGTGGTGTGATGGAATGGTTGACAGGTCTGTGGTGTGATGGAATGGTTGACAGGTCTGTTGTGTGATGGAATGGTTGACAGTTCTGTGGTGTGATGTGATGGAATGGTTGACAGGTCTGTGGTGTGATGGAATGGTTGACAGGTCTGTTGTGTGATGGAATGGTTGACAGGTCTGTGGTGTGATGTGATGGAATGTTTGACAGGTCTGTGATGTGATGGAATGAATTGACAGGTCTGTTGTGTGATGGAATGGTTGACAGGTCTGTTGTGTGATGGAATGGTTGACAGGTCTGTTGTGTGATGGAATGACAGACATACAGACAGACAAAGACAGAAAGACAGTGATGGACAGACAGACTGAGAAACAAGAGACAAAGTGAGAGTGAGAGAGAGGGGCGTACAGAGAGAGATAGAGAGAGAGAGAGAGAGAGAGACACACACACACACACAAACGTACAGACACACAGACAGACAAAACAAGAACATTTTACCATGTGTCATCCATTCTGTTTCTGTTTCTCCATCAGCACCGAGCTCTACTTTCAGCTCTGGAATCACCAGATGTTCATGGGACGCCATTTGGTCAAACTCAACGTGTCTGAATCACACATCTGATCATACACTGAAGGCAGTGAGTGAATTACTGTCACTGAATCTGAAGAATAAAGCAATGTTTGAAGACAGACATCTGATCATTTATCGAATTCAGTAACTTTCACTGGATCCAAAGAATAAAGCAATGTTTCAAGACAGACATCCGGTCATTTATCGAATTCAGTAACTTTCACTGGATCCAAAGAATAAAGCAATGTTTCAAGACAGACATCCGGTCATTTATCGAATTCAGTAACTTTCACTGGATCCAAAGAATAAAGCAATGTTTGAAGACAGACATCTGGCCATATATCGAATTCAATAACTTTCACTGAATCTGAAGAATAAAGCAGTGTTTGAAGACAGACATCTGGTCATTCACTGAAAGCAATAACTTTCACTGAATCTGAAGAACAAAGCAGCGTTTGAAGACAGACATCTGTCATACTCTGAAGCCAGTTACTCCCACTGCATCTGAAGAATAAAGCAATGGCGGGAGACAGGCATCTGATGCATAGAATGAAGCAGTTTAATCTGTTCAGTGCCTATAGGCCGTCAGCTGACATCCTACAAAAAGTGTTGCCATATTGCCTATAGGCCGTCTGCTGACGTCCCAGGAGTTTCCCGATTTTTCGTTCACTACAGTGTGAGCCAATAAGCACAAAGGAACGTTGCACAGTGAGCTCTAAGTGTCTACAATATGAAAATACGATGTAAATTAGGATACGTCATATGGAAGACACCTTTATTGTCGCTAATGATTTGGTAACTCGACCACGTGAAGTGGAGCAAAATGGCGACCCAACCTTCGACAAGCCGGAACGGTGGCTCACGTCAGCGGACTTTCACGACTCTTAGAGGCCGTTCAAATGATTTTAGAGCATGATGACGACAGAGATGATTTGTTATCTGATAGTTCGCTTGAACATGAGGGTGAAGAAAATAACAATGACGACCCTGACACTGACATTCAACGCTTGCTGGCAGAACTGATGCAAGCAGACGATAACAAGTCCGATTCAGACCGTGATCGCCGTGGTCAGTGCGAATGGCGAGCGCGCAGGCCGTGACACTTCGGACATTGGACCCAACAGCAGTGAAAGTGATGATGAGAGAGGTCACGCACATGTTCGTGGTGTGGGAAGGGGGGGAAGACGAGAAGGGGGAGAGGGAGAGGAGAGGTGCAGAGGAGTTGTACTCCATTTAGAAGGCATGGCAGGGGGCGTGGCAATCAGCGAAGTGTTGCGTTCACTGCAATTCTATTGCCTCCAAATGGCATTCCTCGATTTTTAGGAAATTCAGGATTGAAAGTGGGAACTGGAGACACGTGCTACGCATTTTTCAAGCTGTTTCTCACTGATGAGCTGATGGACTTATTTGAATGAGGATTCTAATTCTGGCTTATTTTTCTCTTGTTTTGATTGCAGAACCCGAAGAACAGACAGAACCAATTCATGAGTGTCATGTAGTTTGACTGTTCAGTGTCTGAGTACAATAACTGTCATGTAGTTTGTTCAGTGTCTGAGTACAATCAGTTTTATGTTTACTGAAACCATGTCTGTCATTGGTGGGATGGTTACTCACTTATGTGTCTGCATGAGTTTAGAATCATTTCATGAACATTTTATGATGTCATGTTTTCTTTTCATTTATGTATGTACACTACGCACAAAAAGTTAAGGATCACTATGAGAAAACAGGTGCGTAATAAACTCAGTTCGCTACTGTTATTTATTTCTCAGTCCAGCCAAATTGTTATGAATTCTTGTTCAGCTGTAAGTGGGCGGATGTTGTGTTAGTGCGAAAATTGCACGGGATTCTCTACTACTGAGCTTGGTCGCAAACGGAAAAGCGGAAACTTGCGAAAAAGGACCTTGTTTTGGACGTTCTGCCTGAACACATTGCACAAGCCAGATGGAAAAACCATTATGCACGTGCAAGCACTGCTGTTTATGTGTGAGATGCTGTCTCTTGCTTGGCTTTATGAGAAGACATTCCACCAGTAGTAGGCCTGATCTGACAATGCCTCCACGACGAAAATTGAGCGAGTTTGAGAGGGGACGAGCTGTTGCATGGTTCCAAGATGGTGTTCCCAAGCGAGAAGTGGCCAGGCGACTTCAGGTGTCCATCTCGGTCATTGTCAGACTGATTCAACGCTTCACAGCCACTGGGAGGGTCCATGAAAGACGCAGATCTGGTCGACCGAAGAAGACAAACCCACGTGAAGATCGTCTCATTGAACGACAAGCCCTGCAGACAAGAACAGCCTCTTCCAGCATCATTCGAAGGCAGCTGAGGGTGGCTACTAACACCAACATCAGCCAGCAGACCATACGGAACCGCCTTCATGGGTTTAACCTCCGTTCTCGTCGCCCAGCTGTACGGCCACGCTTAACTCCAGCCCATAGGGCAGCACGCCGCGCCTTCTGCAGACGTCACGTGAGGTGGACACGTCAGCAATGGTCCCAGGTTCTGTTCAGTGATGAATCACGCTTCACCATGAACCACAACGACGGCCGACTGAGGGTCTGGAGGCGCCCAGGGCAATGCTTTATTGACACCACTGTCCAAGAAAAGGTGGCCTTTGGTGGAGGTTCTGTAATGGTCTGGGGGGCCTTCAGCCTTCACCACAGAACACCCTTGTATCATGTACAGGGTAACCTGACTGGCCTCCAATACCGGGATGAGATCCTTCGACCGCTGGCTGTGCCTACACTGCAGCAGATGGGACCGACGGCTGTCTACCAGGATGACAACGCTCGCCCCCACAGGGCAAGGGTGGTCAACGACTTCCTGCAGCAGTCTGGAGTCAACAGAATGGAGTGGCCAGCATGCAGTCCCGATCTCAACCCGAATGAGAACCTCTGGGATGAGCTGGATCGCAAAGTGAGGAGCAACCACCCCCCTCCCAGGGATGCCCAACACCTCTACCAGATGCTGCAGGCTGAGTGGCAGGCGCTTCCACAGAGGATCTTCACCAACCTGGTCAACTCGATGAGGACTCGCTGCGTCGAGTGCCAGAACAGCCATGGCGGTTACACGCATTACTGAACTTTTGGGAGCATCAGAATGCCCTGTCTTGTGATTTCAATGACTTTGGGAAATCAAATTTCGATACGTACCCACTTTGATCAAATGTACACACCAAACGATTGCTCGAAATTGAAGGCAATTGTGTATCGTTATCACTAAAGCATGGAATTAAATGTTTGCCAAACTTCAACGCATTGGCTTTCTTATTTTGAAAGTTATGAATTTTTGTGCAAGTGATCCTTAACTTTTTGTGCGTAGTGTATATCATTTTTGTACTTTTTGGACAAAACCACTGGACAAATACATAACATGTAATAACCAAACAAACACAACAATGTCTTTCCTTTTTTTCAGTTTTACTATTAATTTTCATTTTTATATTTTCAGGTTAAGTAAATATTAAAATGACTGGACTGCAATTTGCGTAACTGAATGAATAAATAACCAAGCAACCTATTACATATAACAACCACACGGACAAAATAGTTTTTTTACATTGTTTTTATACAATTTTTTTTCTCTTTTATGCACGTATGTGTGGGTTTACATCTTTTAAGTATTTTTCGTTGTTGTTGGTGGAGGTTTTTTTGGTTTACTTTTTCATACTGTATTTCATTTTAACTGAATAAATTTAAGCAACAAATCAAAATTGTAAAGCAAACTCAAAACTCAATCACTTCAAAACTCAATACTGCAACTTCAATTCAAAAACTTAAAACTCAATCATGTCAAAACTCAGAACTACAAAAAGTCACTCAAAACTACTCATTATCATCATCATGGTGATCATGGACTTCCATTTGTCTCTATCTCTCGTTGCCCCTAGCATCTCCCCCACCCTCCTCGTCCCCAGCCACTCTGCAAGTCTGTCCAGCATTTTCTCCCTGGGTCTACCTGGAGCTCTCTTTCCCTCCAGTTTTCCTGTTGCGACCAGGTGCTCCAAATCCCTCTTCCTCATAAAATGGCCTATAAATGTTGCCTGTCTTTTCCTAATCTTCCTTATGAGTGATCTACTTGTGTCTGCCTCCATCAAGACTGTCTTGTTTTCTTTGCTTTCCATGGAACTCTCAACATTCTTCTGAGAAACCACATTTTATTGTTGTTGTTTAAAGCCCAGCCCACTGCGCAGAGCCACATCAGGGCTATAACCCCTTCAAAACACACAAAACTTCAACAGGGGAAAAAAAAGAAAAATTAAGTACACATATTTATCAATGCCTTCACGCACATAATCTAAGGACATGCCCCTGGCATAGGACCATTCCAACTTATCGCACAGGGGAGATTTAAAAAAACACACCTGAATACAAATATAAGCATACATAAGGACACCAAAACATATATACAAACAGGCATAAATTACCTAAAACTGCTTCCGCATATCTCACCTCTTTAGAGCCAAAAATGCACTCAATACATGTACCCAATCATCAATCTGGAGAAAAAGTACGTAAGACTTTATCGAACAAATACAGGTGAATGGACCATAAAGGCAGAAAATGACAAGTAGAAATGACAGAAAGCAAAGCAACAGGCAGAAACAAAGAGTGACTGAAAAGAGGAAATTTCTAGCACAGAATTTCCAGAAGGTGGGGATACTATTTATACTGAAAGAGCCCCCGGCATCCCAACGGGGGAATTCAGGGAAACTGCGAGTTGACATCTAAATGTTGGAATACCTCACAAGCCTCTCCATACATGTTCAGCGGTGTCTGCCGTGTGCAAGTGTAAGCCTTGTGCAGTGTTATCTGCGTGCATGGTGTTGGGGTCTCCCAATTCCCTATTGTGTACAGCTAAACTGTTGACTGGAGCCTGTGGTCCCTGCCAGGAAGAATCCTCAACATATTCATATTTGCCCACTTATCTTTTCTTATCCACACCATTCACTTGAACATTCACACACGCATGCACACAGCCATTTCCCTTTGATACCCATGTGGTGACACATTAACGAAGCCAATCGTCCAGCACGTCAATGAAGCCAGTCGTCCAGCATTCGTCTGGTCAAGTCCTCCCCCTGAAACAGGAAAAATTATTGTTTACTCTAAAACAAATGATTTCCAATCATGAGTAGTTCAACAAATTTGCCAAAACCAACAATCACCATTTCAGGTGATACAGTCACTATCATATTTAGAGTGAAACGAATTAGCCAGATGGGTGAATGTTGGACTTTCAACAAGAAGGTCCCTGGATTCGATCTGCCTTGATGCCTCCGTCTGACGAGTAAAAGGTGGGATTTTTCTAATCTCCCTGGTCAACATGCGCTGACCTGCCAGTGCCTAAGCCCACTCAGAATACAGTGCTGTTTGCTCGATTGATCAGAGACAATATTTGTGGTCTGTTTCTTTTTCCGAGGATTGATTCTTCCGACGAAGAAGACCTGATTTTGCTCCTGCTCAGGAGGAGGAAGTGAAAGACAAAACATGGAGCCGAGAATATTTCTTCCTTACAGAATTCCACCATACATTCCATCATCTTAACTTCAGGTTCGTTCAGAATCTTCGCCAAGTCTTCCCAAACTTTTTTTGTTTTGCTTTGTTTTTTTTATCTTTGCCCTTGTAGTCAGGCACACGTAGATTCCAGGAGGGGCCTTGCCCGGACAAACTCGATCAATTTTTCTTTGTCATCCATCCTGCATGTGAGGAGAATTGAAATGGCCAATGGTAACCAGGAACTTCAATTCATGCATTGAAAAAAGTTGACAGTCCCACTTCTCCCCTCATGCGTGAATCGTGAACCATGAAGCGCGAGTGGAGTTGTATGGCCCCGCACAAGAGACCTCGTCTGTTCATTTTTCTATTCATGCACGAGGCATAAAGCATGAGGCCTGAGACAAGAGTTTCTATGGCCCAGCAGCCTTAAACATGTAGGTACGTGAGAAAACCGAGCTCCGCGCAGCCGTGAGCGTTTGATAAAAAACTGACGTTCTGGCGCTTTGATGGAGGGATGTCCAGTATCGGACCCTTGATTGGTCTTTCTCTACGATCATTAATCGAAACAATACATGTCAGGACGCTAAACACTGATGGAACTACAGCCTCGGATTGCGATTCATTTTGTGCTGTCACACGACAGCAGACGGACATTTGGCTGACCACTTGGTTGTAACCCCTGCAAACATCGAAGGTAAGTAAATGATCCTCGTGAAAATTGACTGCGGAGTAGACTAATCCCTCTTCTGCTGACATGCCAGATTTAAAACAGATCTATGGCCAATCTCATTGATTTGATCCCGCTGGGTTGGTGCGTGTCATGCCGCCAGTGTTGGTCGATCTTAAGCAAAGACTGAACGACTACACCTACACAATATTGCTGATAGCAGACTTCTTTGTATTGATATAGCAATGTTTTGGGCGATGACATAGTGTGTGTGTGTGTGTTGTGTGTGTGTGTGTGTGTGTGTGTGTGTGTGTGTGTGTGTGTGTGTGTGTGTGTGTGCAATCCCTACGAAGACTTATCAGAATATCAGTTGACAGAAGCTGGGAATGACCAGTCAGACCACCTAATCAGTATCAGATCATCTAGTTGCATGGATTGTTTGTTTATTGAATTTGAAATCAGTCTGGTAGTTATGACAATTTTTTGTATGAAAATATAGATTCCAGTAGCTTGGCACAACCAATCTGACCATCTCATCCTATGATCATGAATCATCAAAATCAAATCTAGATAGATCTGTTTGCATGGATTCTTTGTTTAGCCTTACTGAAATAATTCATCTGCTTTGTATGACATTGTTACTTTGGAGATTTTTCAGGTAACTTAAGACAAAATGAAAACTTAATGAGCCACTTTTTCTTTAATTCAACACTTGATTCAAACAGTAAAAGAAACATTTAAGCCTATTTATGTAGGCTTTTAAGCGAAATTGTTTAGGTTTAAGTTTTAGTTTAACTTTTTCCTTCACATGTTTAGTCCTAATGCATTATATCACATTTCTTTGAATAATTGGTTTGGGATTTTTTAAAGTCACAAGTAATGATAATGATTACAATAATGGGGCACTAGTATTTAATGCATTAGGAATAATTGTGTATGTGTGCACTGTGTGTGTGTGTGTGTGTGTGTGTGTGGTGTGTGTGGTGTGTGTGTGTAGTGTGTGTGTGTGTGTGTGTGTGTGTGCGTGTGCTGTGCGTTCCTATCTATAAAAATCTGAAGTGATGAGTTAGTCGATGCACTATTTTTTTTCTTTTTGCATCTATTCATCTTGATCAGCTGATTTTGGCTGATGCCATGTAACAAGAGCACAAGTGACCCGAGCGTGGTTCAGATTTTTTGTTTTTCCTCTTGTTTATCTGTACTATTCCATGATGCACAAAATACATTTTCGCAATACAAGTAACATAACACTGTGTATCCATGAGATGACTAAATGCTTCACAGGGCTTGCAGATAATAATGATACATTTTATGTTTGCATGTTCTGAGTATATATTGATGCTTCTGGAATGATACTCAGCGTCACGTAAAAAATTGCATTGGCATAGTGCAGCTAAACCTTTTATCTACCAAGTGTGTCATTTTGTTCAGACAGGATTTTCCATGGAATTTTGCCATGAACAAATCTTTGTTACCATGGATTCTTTACTTACACTAAATGTATGCTAAGACTTGAGTAATAAGGTGTTCTGAAGTATGAGGGACTGTTTTTCATCCAAAAGACCAGCACTCACACCGTCTGTCAGGATTTGGGGAGGTGGTGAGAATCCAAGTTCAACTGAATCTGTATGACTGAATCAAATAATTTTATAGAGTTGCAGGCTTCTGCCTAAAGGTGAATTTATAGGGATTTTTAAAAGCAAGATAGGAGTTTTCTTATTAAAGTTCTTTAAATAATGAATACTTGGGCTAATTAGTAATTATATACTTTTTAAAAATTATTATTATGATTTGATTTTCCTGAAAATTAGGAGACTTTGTATCAAACTCCAAGCTAGAATTACTGTAATTGTTGAAGATATAGCAATTTTTGAACAGAAATCTCCAAATTGTAAGATATCTTGATTAAAAACCTCATTTAAGTAATTATTTACTGTATAAATCAACACAGCTACTACGATTCATCATCCTTTGCACGAGTGTTATCTGGAGTGAGTCTGTGGTAAAATCAAGACAAGAATTCAACAATTGGGAAAGTGAAGTGTTTTTAGAAGTCTCACTCTCAGGCAGATAACATGTTTAAAGATTTTCAAGACAATTATTGGATTAGTCACAGTGGGTATTACAATCATTTTTTCATGATGATAATACTTGCAGTCTGTGGCAAATTACAAACCAGAATTCAAACTATAATAGTAGAAGTTAAAATGTTTTATGGCTGTTATGTATTTTGTTTTTTTTAAAGATCATTAGGTTATTTGATTATAAGTTAATTATTAAAACTAATATCATTGATCAGATTTTTTGTGATAATACAGTGTTGTGGCACATTACAAGCCAGAATTCCAGCTATTATGCAACTCATGTTTTAGACGCTAACAACATAGGTTTTTTTCTTTAGCTCATTAAGGTAGGTAGTTAATTATTAGGCTAATTACTGGACTAATTACCAAAGCTATATGGCAAATCAGTTTTTCATGATGAGTAATACCTGGAGTCTGCAAGTGGCAATAATATAAGCCAGAATTCCAACTATGATGGAAGTTGAAAAGGTTAAAGGACTGTTATATACTATTTTTATGCTTGTTAAGTTGATTAATTGCTGGATTAATTACCACAGCTATTATGACCAATCATATTTTCCATGATGAATGACACCAAGAGTCTATAACAAATTACATGCCACAATTACAGCTATTGTAGAAGTTACTGTGTTTTTTGGACTCACACTTTTTTAAAGATCATTAAAGTGTTAAATAATTTAATTACTGGGCTAATTACCCAAACCATTATTACTATCTTAGTTTTTCATAAGTAATACTTGGAGTCTGTGTGGTAAATTAGAAGCCAGAATTCCAGCTATTATGGAAGTTGTAATGATTTTAGTACCTTCACATGCATTTTCTTAAAAGCTCGTTTAATTAATTGAATTATCAGTAATTAGTGCACAGTTTCATCAACTTGTGAATACTTTGTCTTGTGCTTGTAAACCCTTTCTGGAGATAGTTTTTGATTCTTGGTTCAGTCTTTCCAAAGTTATGTCACTTTATATTCATAAAATCAAGACAATTGATCAGTTTCTATGTGAACCATGTTAAAAAAAATGGCCTGAATATTTAGGCTTATTATTTCAAAAATTTGTAACTTTCGTTACAGTCAACCAAATGAAAAGCTTTTTATACTGTTGTAAAACTACTTTTTCTCTTTTCAGTGGTACCAATTATACAATTATTTTCATAAATGAAAAATGTTAACACATACCAGATCTAGTTGTATTGCTATTGAGTGGAGATTATCCTTTCCGTTTCCGTTACTGTGTTTGTACTCGTTAACTTCAGGGAGTTAACTTTGTCACTGCTGGTTTTATCAGAAATATCATATTCATAGCTATGACAATGATGCTGAACCACAGCCAGTAGAATTTACCGAGGCCAGTGCCTTGAATCTTATTTAAATTAATGCTGGCACTAACTGAGCAGGCCGTCGTTTGTATGGTTCCGCGGCACCGAGCAGCTGTTTTGTCTTTCGCGGTGGCTCAGTCAGTCAGAACGTTTAACTGAGTGGGATATGTGCTGCAGCAGAAAAGCGAGTTCGCAGAAAAGGGATGACAGCCAACAAGACCAGCATCAGCATACACATGCGACCGCTGCGACAGAGACTGCCTCTCGCGCATTGGTCTCTACAGTCACAGGCGACGCTGCTTGGACCAAGCAGACAGCCCATCTAGACATTAGAACGGATGTACTTTGTACATGGTCAGCCATGACCGAGGGAGGCCTACTATAAGTATAATTATTATCATTTAGGCCTATGTGCAAAGCCGTGGCCCTGAATTTAGACAAATTACATAGCCCTATGGCCTATTTATTGCATTCTGAAAGTGATTCATTAAATGTCACACGTTACCTTAATTTAAGCATTTTCATATTCATTCCCTATTCACAAATATTTGTAAATAGTTCAGCCTTCAGGAATAAAATCAAAATTCTTTCTATTAATTATACACTGTGACTGTCGGGGGCAGTGCATCATTATCACGTGACCAGGTGAGCAGTTTGAGAGTAGCCTATCAAAAATATTCTAAAAATTTACTTGAAACAGCCCCTAGAAAGAAACTGGTTTTATGGGTTGCTCGAATAGGCATCTCACGTACAACTGTTCAAATTACATGACAATGTCTAATTTATTTACCCCAAACGGAAGCCATTTTAACAGACTCAACCAGTCACCATAACTACAGACTCAGCACCGTACACGTCTTCTCTGTTCACAAGGTTCCGGCGAAAAAAACACACAAAGCGCCTGCGTGGGCTTTTGACCAATAAAATTGTAGGTGAACTGTTGTCACGACGTCACCGCAATACAGCTGAAACAAGATAATCAAGACATTAGGAAATTGTCTGTTTTTACAGTTAGCCACCATATTATGTGTGCTGTAGCCTAATTGAAAACAAAGCGACAACAAAAACAAACCAAAATGTCACTCAAAACATTTGTAGGCCGAGTTCTGAACTCAGGTTAATAAGTTCAAATACCTGGGAACCAATACTGTTGTACGGATGCGAGGCATGGACAGTCAGCAAGCAAAGCCAGAACAGGATCGAGGCAGCCGAGATGTGGTTTCTCAGAAGAATGTTGAGAGTTCCATGGACAGCAAAGAAAACAAACGAGACAGTCTTGATGGAGACAGACACAAATAGATCACTCATAAGGAAGATTAGGAAAAGACAAGCAACAATTATAGGCCATTTTATGAGGAAGGGGGTTTGGAGCACCTGGTCACAATGGGAAAGCTGGAGGGAAAGAGAGCTCCAGGTAGACCCAGGGAGAAAATGCTGGACGGACTTGCAGAGTGGCTGGGGATGAAGAGGGTGGGGGAGATGCTGGGGGCAACGAGAGA
>JAPXFY010000031.1:39395031-39397531 GCA_030674185.1 Monoplex corrugatus
TATTATTAGATGGATGTGTGAGAATGCTTCAAAGTGGTATTATTAGATGGATGTGTGAGAATGCTTCAAAGTGGTATTATTACATGGATGTGTGAGAATGCATTCAAAGTGGTATTATTACATGGATGTGTGAGAATCTTCAAAGTGGTATTATTAGATGGATGTGTGAGAATGCTTCAAAGTGGTAGTTATTACATGGATGTGTGAGAATGCTTCAAAGTGGTATATTAGATGGATGTGTGAGAATGCATTCAAAGTGGTATTATTAGATGGATGTGTGAGAATACTTCAAAGTGGTATTATTAATGGATGTGTGAGAATGCTTCAAAGTGGTATTATTAGATGGATGTGTGAGAATGCTTCAAAGTGGTATTATTAGATGGATGTGTGAGAATGCTTCAAAGTGGTATTATTACATGGATGTGTGAGAATGCTTCAAAGTGGTATTATTAATGGATGTGTGAGAATGCTTCAAAGTGGTATTATTACATGGATGTGTGAGAATGCTTCAAAGTGGTATTATTAGATGGATGTGTGAGAATGCTTCAAAGTGGTATTATTAGATGGATGTGTGAGAATGCTTCAAAGTGGTATTATTAGATGGATGTGTGAGAATGCTTCAAAGTGGTATTATTAGATGGATGTGTGAGAATGCTTCAAAGTGGTATTATTAGATGGATGTGTGAGAATGCTTCAAAGTGGTATTATTAATGGATGTGTGAGAATGCTTCAAAGTGGTATTATTAGATGGATGTGTGAGAATGCTTCAAAGTGGTATTATTAATGGATGTGTGAGAATGCTTCAAAGTGGTATTATTAGATAGATGTTGAGAATGCTTCAAAGTGGTATTATTAGATGGATGTGTGAGAATGCTTCAAAGTGGTATTATTAATGGATGTGTGAGAATGCTTCAAAGTGTATTATTATGGATGTGTGAGAATGCTTCAAAGTGGTATTATTAGATGGATGTGAGAATGCTTCAAAGTGGTATTATTAATGGATGTGTGAGAATGCTTCAAAGTGGTATCATTAGATGGATGTGAGAATGCTTCAAATGGTATTATTACATACATGTGAGAATGATTCAGACCGATTATTGCATGCATGTGTAAGAATATTGAGAATGACTGAAACTGGTATTATTGCATGTACATGCGAGAATGATTCAAACTTGCATTTTTATATACATTGTGAGAATGATTCAGATTAGCATATCATAGGTATGCATGAGAATGATTGAGACTGGTATTATTACATTTAGGTGTAAGAATGATTGAGACTGGCACTGTTACATACCTGTGTGAGTGCAAGGTAGGCTTGTTTCTTGTGGGTTGTTTGACATGTTTAATCATTCGTTCATCGTATTCCCTTAGTTTGAAAAACACTGTAACAAATCTATGTGTTGTCAGGTTTGGTGATCTGGTTAGTATGTTGGAAGTCCTCTTCGTTTGAATTATTACTTTATTTTTCAGTTTAGGAACAGTTCATGAGTACTATATTTTTCAGTTTAGGGAACAGTCATGAGTACTATTATTTTTTCAGTTTAGAGAACAGTCATGAGTACTATATTTTTCAGTTTAGAGAATAGTCATGAGTACTATATTTTTCAGTTTAGAGAACAGTCATGAGTACTTATATTTTTCAGTTTAGAGAACAGTCATGAGTACTATATTTTTCAGTTTAGAGAATAAGTACATTAGTTAGAACTATACTATTTTTCAGTTTAGAGAATAGTCATGAGTACTTTATTTTTCAGTTTAAAACAGTCATGAGTACTTTATTTTTCAGTTTAGAGAACAGTCATGAGTACTTTATTTTTCAGTTTACAGAACAGTCATGAGTACTTTATTTTTCAGTTTAGAGAATAGTCATGAGTACTATTATTTTTCAGTTTAGAGAACAGTCATGAGTACTAATATAGGATTTTTTCAGGTTAGGGAACAGGCACGAGTACTTTATTTTTCAGTATAGAGAACAATTATTTTTCAGTATAGAGAACAATTATTTTTCAGTATAGAGAACAATTATTTTTCAGTATAGAGAACAATTATTTTTCAGTATAGAGAACAATTATTTTTCAGTATAGAGAACAATTATTTTTCAGTATAGAGAACAATTATTTTTCAGTATAGAGAACAATTATTTTTCAGTATAGAGAACAATTATTTTTCAGTATAGAGAACAATTATATTTCAGTTTAGGGAACAGTCATGAGTACTGTATTTTTCAGTTTACAGAACAGTCATGAATACTGTATTTTTCAGTTTACAGAACAGTCATGAATACTGTATTTTTCAGTTTACAGAACAGTCATGAATACTGTATTTTTCAGTTTACAGAACAGTCATGAATACTGTATTTTTCAGTTTAGGGAACAGTCATGAGTACTGTATTTTTCAGTTTACAGAACAGTCATGAATACTGTATTGTTCAGTTTACAGAACAGTCATGAATACTGTATTGTTCAGTTTACAGAACAGTCATGAATACTGTATTTTT
>JAPXFY010000031.1:39405031-39415031 GCA_030674185.1 Monoplex corrugatus
TCCTTCTGTCTGTCTGTCTGTTTCTCTCTGACCCTCCCTCTCTCTACTCCCCTCTTCTGTCTCGTCTGTCTGTTTCTCACTGTCCCTCCCTCTCTCTACTTCCCTCTTTCTGTCTGTCTGTCTGTTTCTCTCTGACCCTCCCTTCTCTACTCCCCTCTTTCTGTCTGTCTGTCTGTTTCTCTCTGACCCTCCCTCTCTCTATCCCTCCTTCTGTCTGTCTGTCTGTTTCTCTCTGACCCTCCCTCTCTCTACTCCCCTCCTTCTGCCTCTGTCTGTTTTCTCTCTGACCCTCCCTCTCTCTACTCCCCTCCTTCTGTCTCTGTCTGTCTGTTTCTCTCTGTCCCTCCCTCTCTCTACTCCCCTCCTTCTGTCTGTCTGTCTGTCTGTTTCTCTCTGACCCTCCCTCTCTCTACTCCCTCCTTCTGTCTGTCTGTCCTGTTTCTCTCTGTCCCTCCCTTTCTCTACTCCCCTCCTTCTGTCTCTGTCTGTCTGTTTCTCTCTGACCCTCCCTTTCTCTACTCCCCTCCTTCTGTCTCTGTCTGTCTGTTTCTCTCTGTCCCTCCCTTTCTCTACTCCCCTCCTTCTGTCTGTCTGTCTGTTTCTCTCTGACCCTCCCTTTCTCTACTCCCCTCCTTCTGTCTCTGTCTGTCTGTTTCTATCTGACCCTCCCTTTCTCTACTCCCCTCCTTCTGTCTGTCTGTCTGTTTCTCTCTGACCCTCCCTTCTCTCTACTCCCCTCCTTCTGTCTCTGTCTGTCTGTTTCTCTCTGTCCCTCCCTCTCTCTACTCCCCTCCTTCTGTCTGTCTGTTTCTCTCTGACCCTCCCTCTCTCTACTCCCCTCCTTCTGTCCCGTCTGTCTGTCTGTTTCTCTCTCCCTCCCTCTCTCTACTCCCCTCCTTCTGTCTCTGTCTGTCTGTTTCTCTCTGACCCTCCCTCTCTCTACTCCCCTCTTTTTGTCCTGTCTGTCTGTCTGTTTCTCTCTGTCCTCCCTCTCTCTACTCCCCTCCTTCTGTCTCTGTCTGTCTGTTTCTCATTGTCCCTCCCTCTCTCTACTCCCCTCTTTCTGTCTGTCTGTCTGTTTTCTCTCTGCCCCTCCCTCTCTCTACTCCCTCTCTTTCTGTCTGTCTGCCTGTTTCTCTCTGACCCTCCCTCTCTCTCTCTCCCCTCTTTCTGTCTGTCTGTCCTTCTCTCTCTGACCCTCCCTCTCTCTACTCCCCTCCTTCTGTCTGTCTTCTGTTTCTCTCCTACCCTCCCTCTCTCTCACTCCCCTCCTTCTTCTGTCCTGTCTGTTTCTCTCCTTCCCTCCCTCTTTCCCTTCCTCTCTTTCACTCTTTTCTCTCTGTCTCTTTCTATCTCTCCCTGTCTCTCTCCCTCTCCGCGCTCCCCTCCTCTCTGTCTCTGTTTCTTTCTGCCCTCTCTCTTTCCCTCTCTCTCCTCCTCCTCTCCCTCTGTCTGTCTTTTCTCTCTGTCCCTCCCTCTCTCCCTCTCTCTCTCTCCCCTCCTTCTCCTGTCTGTTTCTCTCTGCCCCTCTCTCTCTCCCTGTCTCTGCTCCCCTCCTTCCTCTGTCTACGTTCTGTCTGCCCCTTTCTCCCTCCCTCTCTCTCTACTCCCCTCCTTCTTTCTCTGTCTGCTTTTCTCTCTTCCCCCTTTCTCTCTGTCCTGTTTCTCTCTCCCTCCCTCTCTCTCTCTCCCTCCTTCTGTCTGTTTCTCTCTGCCCCTCTCTCCCTCCCTCTCTCTCTTCTCCCTCCTTCTCTCTGTCTGCTTCTCTCTGCACCCCTCTCTCCCTCCTTCTCTCTTCCCACTCCTTCTGTCTGTTTCTCTCTGCCCTCTCTCTCCCTCCCTTCCCTCTCTTCGCTCCTTCTCCACCCTTCTCTCTCTTCCTGCGTTCTCTCTGCCCCCTCCCCTCCTCTCCTCTCCTCTTCTTTCTCCCTGACCCTCCTCCTCTCTGTCTGTTTCTCTCTCCCCTCATTCTGCTCTTCCTCTCTCTGCTCCCTTCCCCTCCCCTCTCTATTCTCTATTTCTCTTTCTTCCCCCCCCCCCCATCCTGTCCCTCCTCACTGAGCACTTTCCGAACATGGAGTTTTGCGTTTGTTCAAGAGAGGTTCATGCGCCTGGCAATAGCGATGCCTACACCCAATCTGCCAACAGTTGTCAGCAACCCTTTGAGCCTGCACAAAACACTATGCTCGGAACTGTTTTGAAGTAGGGGCAGGGGCAGAGGAGGGAGGATAGTACAGACCTGTGAAACATTAAGATTGACAACCAACCAGAATAATGGAAACATAAATAGGCAGCGAACAGGCCAGTTTTTCTTTTTCAAATGCCTGCAGCCAGAGCGAGAAGACATGCAACGTCCAAACAAACAAACAAACAAACAAACAAACAAACAAACAAACAAACAAAGAAAGAAAAGAGGGGAGAAAAAAAGAATGAAGAAAGAAAGAAAAAAAGAAAAAAAGAAAGAAAGAAATATAAAAGAAAAAGAAAGAAAGAAGAAGAAAAAAGAAAAATGAAAGAACAAGAAAGCAAGAGAAAAAAAAAGAAAGAAAGAAAGAAAGAAAGAAAGAAAAATAAAAAGAAATAAAAAAAGAGAGAAAGAAAGGGAAAAGAGCGTGTGTACTCCATCTCACAAAATATGTAATTATCATATTGATATACATAACGAACAAAGAAAGAAAGAAAGAAGGAAGGAAAGGAAGGAAGGAAGAAAGGAAGAAAGAAAGAAAAAAAAATGAATGAAAGAAAGGAAGAAAGAAAGGGAAAAGAGTGAGTGCACTCTATCTTACGAGATATGTCATTATCATAGTGATATACGTCACACACACACACACACACACACACACACACACACACACACACACACACACACACACACACACACACACACCACACACACACACACACACACACACACACACACACACACACACACACACACACACCACATCACCACACACACACACACACACACACACACACACACACACACACACACACACACACAACACACACACACACACAGATGACTAGAGACTAGATCAGTGGGTGGAACGCTACGAAATACGTGTCTACAGCATCATGCTAGGTGTCTATCATAATAGTAACAATGAAAATAATAACACTATTGATGATGATGATTATGATGATGATGATGACGACGATGATGATGATTATGACGACGACGATAATAATAATAATAGTAATAATAATAATAATAATAATAATAATAATGATGATGATGACGATGGTGATGATGATGACAATAATAGTAATAGTAATAACAATAATAATTACAATAATAACAATAATAATTCAGCACAACCAGAACCCTGGGAAACCACAAAATCCAAACTGTTTTTTTTAAACCATGTACATGTAGATTAAAAAAAAAAAATCCATCAGGCATTTTTACTTGGATTTCAGAATTAACCCTTTGACTCCCGTACCCTCTCCACTAGCATCCTGCATTGTCAACCATGCTAACAAAGCTAAAGCTTAACCCTTTTCACTCCCTCACCCTATCCACCAGCTTCCTGCAGGAAGCTGGTGGATAGGGTGAGGGAGTCAAAGGGTTAAGTTTTTGCAGTTGGTGGATAAGGTACAGGAGTCAAAGGGTTAATACGGTAATATATTGAATGACATAAAAGAAGAAGTGAAAATACATAACAGATAAAAACAACAAGAACAAAAAAAAAAAAAAAAAAAAAAACAGAATTGTACATTTTCATGGGAAAACGTATCACCACAACAATTGTTACGATAAAAATCAGAAATGTATGTACAAAATTTCTGTACAACAAGCTTCCTCTTTTTTTTTTTTTTTTTTTTTTTTTTTTTGCTATTGGCTGTATTCATGGACGTTCATCGTCTGGTCAATTCCAGTGGACATCGTGAAAAGTTGTAGGCCTACATTATAGTTTACACGTTGTAGCCTACATCCTTGTCATATCACGCCTGTTCATGCTATTTGTGCTCTGAAATCAAAAGTAGCTTACCATCATTGAAGCAGCAACTGAGCTAGAAAAAAAAGAACCCTATGACGAGAGAAGGAGACTGTGTATTTTAATTGACGAAACATGACGGGCAAATGAAGAGTGACGTCAAATACTACATCTGTATCACCTATGACGAGAGAAGGAGACTGTGTATTTCAATTTGACGAAACATGACGGGCAAATGAAGAGTGACGTCAAATACTACATCTGTATCACCTATGACGAGAGAAGGAGACTGTGTATTTTAATTGACGAAACATGACGGGCAAATGAAGAGTGACGTCAAATACTACATCTGTATCACCTATGACGAGAGAAGGAGACTGTGTATTTTAATTGACGAAACATGACGGGCAAATGAAGAGTGACGTCAAATACTACATCTGTATCACCTATGACGAGAGAAGGAGACTGTGTATTTTAATTGACGAAACATGACGGGCAAATGAAGAGTGACGTCAAATACTACATCTGTATCACCTATGACGAGAGAAGGAGACTGTGTATTTTAATTGACGAAACATGACGTGCAAATGAAGAGTGACGTCAAATACTACATCTGTATCACCTATGACGAGAGAAGGAGAAAGTGTATTTTAATTGACGAAACATGACGGGCAAATGAAGAGTGACGTCAAATACTACATCTGTATCACCTATGACGAGAGAAGGAGACTGTGTATTTTAATTGACGAAACATGACGGGCAAATGAAGAGTGACGTCAAATACTACATCTGTATCACCTATGACGAGAGAAGGAGAAAGTGTATTTTAATTGACGAAACATGACGGGCAAATGAAGAGTGACGTCAAATACTACATCTGTATCACCTATGACGAGAGATGGAGACTGTGTATTTTAATTGACGAAACATGACGGGCAAATGAAGAGTGACGTTAAATACTACATCTGTATCACCTATGACGAGAGAAGGAGAAAGTGTATTTTAATTGACGAAACATGACGGGCAAATGAAGAGTGACGTCAAATACTACATCTGTATCACCTATGACGAGAGAAGGAGAAAGTGTATTTTAATTGACGAAACATGACGGGCAAATGAAGAGTGACGTCAAATACTACATCTGTATCACCTATGACGAGAGAAGGAGAAAGTGTATTTTAATTGACGAAACATGACGGGCAAATGAAGAGTGACGTCAAATACTACATCTGTATCACCTATGACGAGAGAAGGAGAAAGTGTATTTTAATTGACGAAACATGACGGGCAAATGAAGAGTGACGTCAAATACTACATCTGTATCACCTATGACGAGAGAAGGAGAAAGTGGTATTCTAATTGACGAAACATGACGGGCAAATGAAGAGTGACGTCAAATACTACATCTGTATCACCTATGACGAGAGAAGGAGAATGTGTATTTTAATTGACGAAACATGACGGGCAAATGAAGAGTGACGTCAAATACTACATCTGTATCACCTATGACGAGAGAAGGAGAAAGTGTATTTTAATTGACGAAACATGACGGGCAAATGAAGAGTGACGTCAAATACTACATCTGTATCACCTATGACGAGAGAAGGAGACTGTGTATTTTAATTGACGAAACATGACGGGCAAATGAAGAGTGACGTCAAATACTACATCTGTATCACCTATGACGAGAGAAGGAGACTGTGTATTTTAATTGACGAAACATGACGGGCAAATGAAGAGTGACGTCAAATACTACATCTGTATCACCTATGACGAGAGAAGGAGAATGTGTATTTAATTGACGAAACATGACGGCAAATGAAGAGTGACGTCAAATACTACATCTGTATCACCTATGACGAGAGAAGGAGAAAGTGTTTTTAATTGACGAAACATGACGGGCAAATGAAGAGTGACGTCAAATACTACATCTGTATCACCTATGACGAGAGAAGGAGAAAGTGTATTTAATTGACGAAACATGACGGGCAAATGAAGAGTGACGTCAAATACTACATCTGTATCACCTATGACGAGAGAAGGAGAGTGTATTTAATTGACGAAACATGACGGCAAATGAAGAGTGACGTCAAATACTACATCTGTATCACCTATGACGAGAGAAGGAGAAAGTGTATTTTAATTGACGAAACATGACGGGCAAATGAAGAGTGACGTCAAATACTACATCTGTATCACCTATGACGAGAGAAGGAGACTGTGTATTTTAATTGACGAAACATGACGGGCAAATGAAGAGTGACGTCAAATACTACATCTGTATCACCTATGACGAGAGAAGGAGAAAGTGTATTTAATTGACGAAACATGACGGCAAATGAAGAGTGACGTCAAATACTACATCTGTATCACCTATGACGAGAGAAGGAGAAAGTGTATTTTAATTGACGAAACATGACGGGCAAATGAAGAGTGACGTCAAATACTACATCTGTATCACCTATGACGAGAGAAGGAGATGTGTATTTTAATTGACGAAACATGACGGGCAAATGAAGAGTGACGTCAAATACTACATCTGTATCACCTATGACGAGAGAAGGAGAAAGTGTATTTTAATTGACGAAACATGACGGGCAAATGAAGAGTGACGTCAAATACTACATCTGTATCACCTATGACGAGAGAAGGAGACTGTGTATTTAATTGACGAAACATGACGGGCAAATGAAGAGTGACGTCAAATACTACATCTGTATCACCTATGACGAGAGAAGGAGAAAGTGTATTTCAATTGACGAAACATGACGGGCAAATGAAGAGTGACGTCAAATACTACATCTGTATCACCTATGACGAGAGAAGGAGACTGTGTATTTAAATGACGAAACATGACGGGCAAATGAAGAGTGACGTCAAATACTACATCTGTATCACCTATGACGAGAGAAGGAGAAAGTGTATTTCAATTGACGAAACATGACGGCAAATGAAGAGTGACGTCAAATACTACATCTGTATCACCTATGACGAGAGAAGGAGAAAGTGTATTTAATTGACGAAACATGACGGGCAAATGAAGAGTGACGTCAAATACTACATCTGTATCACCTATGACGAGAGAAGGAGAATGTGTATTTCAATTGACGAAACATGACGGGCAAATGAAGAGTGACGTCAAATACTACATTGTATCAAAGTGACTTGACAGCGTTGTAGCAAACAGGAACCGGAAACCGACAAAACTAGAATCAGAACGCGAACGTAATATAAACGAAACAAGACACTCCGCAAGTTTTCTTTTGGCCTTTATATAGATATAAATATGACTATGATATACATATAAATATAACTAAACAAACAAAACAAGTTAAAGTAAATAAATAAATATATCAAATCAATAAGTCAATAACGCCATGCTTTCCGCCATTTTCTCCTATTCAGAAAACGTCAAAAATTCTTCTACAGTTTCCCCCTCCCCTCCCCCCCCCCCCACTTCACGCTAAGTTTTTTGTTGTTGTTGTTGTTGTTGTTTGTTAACAATTGACGAAGACCAGTTGGCCCCAAATTTGCGCCTGTTTTGTTTTATTATATCAAATACGCGTTCTGATTCGAATGTGTGTGTGTGTGTGTGTGTGTGTGTGTTGTGTGTGTGTGTGTGTGTGTGTGTTGTGTGTGGTGTGTGTGTGTGTGTGTGTGTGTGTGTGTGTGTTGTGGTGTGTGTGTGTGTGTTTCTGTTAAAACAGAGTGCATTTTGAAAAAGAGACAAAGAACATTACTGATTGACGAAAGACGAAACAAGAGGCAAAAAAAAAAAAAAAAAAAAAAAAATGAAGACATGACGTGAAACTTGACGTATTTTGAAAACAGAAAAAGAGCACGTGTTTATTTGACGAAACAACGCAAATTATCAGCCATCTGGCTGTGTGAAACATTCTCAAAGAGACAAGTTCACTAGGTTTAGAATTAAAAAAAAAAAAAAAATCCCAAATCAGATATCATTCTACCCTGATTCCCCCCCCCCCCCCCTCCACTTAAGGTTGTTTTGTTGAGTTGGAGAATGATCACCTCTCATCATCATTATGTGCCCTGCCGAATGGCGTTGGCGATCATGTCCTCCATACCAATCTATCCCTTGTCACGCGCTGCAAGTACATCTCCCCACCCTCTCCGTCTTCATCCACTCCGCAAGCCCGTCCAATAATTTCTCCCTGGGTCTTTTTCGTGCCCTTTTCCCCTCCAGCCTTCCTGTTGTGATTAGGTGCTCTAATTTCTGTTGCCTCATAAAATGTTGTTTATTCTGATCTTCTTCATTAATGTTCTTTTTTTTGTTTGTTTGCCTCTTTCAAGACTGTCATCTGTAACTCCATCGAAATATCAGATGTGCTTTTTTCTTCTGCTTTTTTTTCCCCCTCCTAACTCTAGTGAATTTGTTTCTTTGTTGTGTTTTGTATACGCTTGACAAAGGCCAGTTGGATGAAAAATTGTACCTGTCTTGTTTGGGCAATTAAACGTACTTTTCGTTTCTGTCTGTCTTTGTCTGTCTGCCTGTTTCTGCTCTGTCTTTCTTTCTTTTTTTCTTTCTTTCTTTCCTTCTTCCTTTATTTGTTCTTTTTCTCTTTCTTTCAATATTTCTTTTTTTCCCAATCTTTTTTTTCTTTAGATCTTTCTTTTCTATCTATCTTACTGTCTATCTATCTATCTATCTATCTATCTATCTATCTATCTATCTATCTATCTATCTATCTATCTATCTATTATCTATCTATTATTTATCTATCTATCTGTTGTCTGTCTGTCTATCTATCTATAAATCCATTCATCCATCTATCTCTCTATCTATATCTCTATCTATCTATCTATCTATCTACCTACCTACCTACCTACCTATCTATCTATCTATCTATCTATCTATCTATCTATCTATCTATCTATCTATCTTTAAATCTTTTTTTTTTCTTTCTTTCTTTCTTTTCTCAGAATAAGTCATTTTTACGTCATATCTTCATTTGCCTTATTGTTTCGTCATTAGACAAGCGTTTTCATTTTCTTTTAATTATTGAATCATTATCTCGTCATAGTTTCACCTTCTAAATGGTGTGTGTTGTGGTGGGGTCATACCCTGTCATTATTTCAGTTCATCACTGACACGTGACGTGATTCATACCTCGTGACATCATTTCAATTGATCACTGACACGTGACGTGATTCATACCTCGTGACAATTTCAACTTGTCAATGATGACCGATGTTATTGTTCTGTCGATGAAAGTTTCAACTGTTCGGCGATAAGTGATCTGATTCATACCTCGTGACAATTTATTTCAACTTGTCAATAATGACTGACGTTACTATTTTCTGTCATTGCAAGTTTCGACTGTTCGGCGATGAGTGACGTTATTCATACCTCCGTCACAGTTCCAACTGGTTCGATGTCCTTCAGAAATCTTCACAGTTTTCGACTAGTCGGCATAAATGACGTCATTTGTATTTCGTCACACGGTCCCCGAACCGATGACGATAACTGACGTCATTCGCACCGCTTCACAGTATCGATGTCAGTGTCATTTTTCAACGTTTGTGTCCTCGTCTCTCATCGCGGTCATTGTCAGTTGACTGACGTCATCGTTTTATCACTGTCAGTGACAGTTGAGTGACGTCATCTCTCATCCCTGTCAGTGTCAGCTGGCTGACGTCATCTGTCATCACTGTCAGTGTCAGTTAATTGACGTCATATGTCATCACTGTCAGTGTCAGCTGACTGACGTCATCTGTCATCGCTCTTAGTGTCAGCTGACTAATGTCATCTCTCATCACTGTCAGTGCCAGTTGACTGACGTCATCTCTTATCACTGTCAGTGCCCACTGGCCGACGTCATCTCTCATCATTGTCGGTTTCAGTTAAATGACGGTCATCTCTCATCACTCGCAGTTTCACTTAATTGACGTCCACGATGTCGTCAGAGCTGACGTCACTGTCCACGTGGATGTCTCCGTCTTCCTCGTTGCCGTTGCGATCCGTCCTTTTGGCGGAGGACACAGAATCACAAGTACCAACGACAGGAGGAGAAGGAGGAGGAGGAGAAGGAATCTTGCCA
>JAPXFY010000031.1:39422531-39427531 GCA_030674185.1 Monoplex corrugatus
ACTGCTGGTGGCTGTCGCCGCCGCGGCCGCAGCGGCTGCAGCTGCAGCGGCTGCTGCAGCGGTGGCCGGATGGTGGTAGATGGCGGGGTACTGCAGCAGCGGGGAGGGAAGGGCCAGGGCCGCTGACACAGCTGGGGAAGGGAAAGGTAGACCTGGAAACGAAACGAACTTGAATGAAATGAACATCAATTTTGTTTTGTCTTCCTTTCTATTCAACGGTTGTGAGGCGTGGACAGTCAACAAGCAAAGCCAGAACAAGATTGAGGCAGCCGAGATATGGTTTCTTGCCTCCATCAAGACTGTCTCGTTTGTTTTCTTTGCTGTCCGTGGAACTCTCTAACATTCTTCTGAGAAACCACATCTCGGCTGCCTCAATCTTGCTCTGGCTTTGCTTGCTGACTGTCCACGCCTCGCATCCGTACAACAGTATTGGTTCTATATAACATTCAATAACTCTCTTTCTGATGTTAATTGATAGGCATTTGTTGGTATAAATAGTATAAGAAGTGAGAACGGATTTATGTAATACTAAGCTGACATCACCAGAATGATGTGAATATTAAGATGGGCAGCAAAGAGTCTATCTCTCTCTGTGTGTCTTTTTAAAATTTTTTTTTTAATCATCCCACTTAGGGAGGTTCCCTTTGTGCTCACCTTTTTTTTTTATCGTCCCATTTTCTACGTCACTTTACTGGCCACAGATGCTGGGGCATTTAAAAAAAATTTTTTTTTAACAATGCGATGATGATGATGTCGATGAGCATGATAATCATGATCTACGGAGTTCCATCTAGGATAGAGACTGCGTGACAGGGCTGTGCTCTACGCTTATTGGAACCAGAAGAACAAGAAAACCACTGCAAGCGCGTATTCAACAAAACAAGACAAGACAAGCGCAAATTTTCGGCCAACCGGCCCTTGTCAAGCGCGAACGCACGGTCACAGACAGACCACAAACACCAAACACTGGATAATAAAAACAGGACTAAAAACTTCCCTGCCGCCTCATCCAGTGGATAAAAAGGGGACCAAATGACCAAATACCACATATCCACTGGACGAGGCGGCAGGGAAGTTTTTAGTCCTGTTTTTATTATCTGTTATTTGGTGTTTGTGGTCTGTTTGTGACCGTGCGTTCGCGCTTGACAAAGGCCGGTTGGCCGAAAAATTGCGCTTGTTTTGTCTTGTTTTGTTGAATACGCGCTTGCATTGGTTTTCTTGTTCTTCTGGTTCCTGTTTGCTTGGGCGCGGGCAGTCGCACTTGTTTCGGATCTACGCTTACTATCATGATATATCCTGGCGTCAACCAGGCCCGAGAGATACAGACACCTGCAGTGCTGGTCAGACGATTTGTTGTTCTCATCCAATTTTTTTTTTACAGTTATTCTGATAAAGCATATTAATTGAATAATATATCTATTTATCTAGCATTCATTTATTCGGATAAAGCGTATTAATTGGTTAAGTGATCTATTTATTTATCGTTCATTCATATATGTATTAGTTCATTTACGTGTTTGCTTATCTATAGATTAAGATTTTTTATAATTATTAGATTACAACATTTCTTTACACTACTTATGTGGTATTTGCTCATATACTTATTTATTCGTTTAGTATTTATTTCATTAAGTTGATAAACTATGTCGGTTTTTTAAATCTATCTAATAAATTATTTGACTTATAACTTAAATAGTTTTCCACAGAGTAATTTGTTTATGTGATTATTCTCTATCTCGTTCAATAATTGAATCAAATTGTCTATATGTTTATTACTTATCTCGTTCATTTAATTGAATCAAATAAGTTGTACGGTTTAAGAAATCACTTTCTTGATGTTTTTCTGCGTGCATTCATTCATTCATTCATTCATTCATTCATTCATTCATTCATTCATTCATTCATTCATCATTATTCACTCACTCACTCCTCACTCACTCGTTGATTGATTGATTGATTGATTCGTTGCATTACCTGCAGGAAAAGCCGGAGGACGTATGCCCGGCACGGCCGCCATGGCGTTGCTCAGCGACAGCGGAAGCGCTGTTCTGACGTCACCTCTGCTGTCACTGGCTCTGACGTCAGCCCTTGAACTGACGTCAGTGCGGGGCCTGGGCGTGACGTCAGAAGTGTTTCGTAAAGATGGCGGCCTGTTCAAGAATCCTCGTTCCACGTCCGGCGGAAAGCGATTGTGACCCCGCTCTGAGAGACCAGCATTACTGCAAGACAATGAATAATGGATGAATGAATGAATGAATGAATGAATGAGTTATTGTTGTTATAGTTATTACTGTTTAAAGCCCAGCCGACTGCGTAGAGCCATATAAGGGCTATAACAGCTTCAAAAAGTACAAAACTTCAACAGAAAAAAAAAGAAGAAGAAAAAAAAAGAAGAAAATTAAGTACACATATCAATGCATTCGTGCACATAATCTAAGGACGTGCCCCTGGCGTTGACCACTCCGTCCAATTTATCACACAGGGGATTTAAGAAACAAACACACACGAATACAAATATAAGCATACCTAAGGATACCAAAACATCTATAAAAACAGGCATAAATGACCTAAAATTGCTTCCGCATGTCTCACCTCCCTACAGCCAAAAATGCGCTGAATACATGTACTCAATTATCAATCCTCAGAAAAAGTACGTAAGACTTTCATCATCATCATCATCATCAGGTGCCCTGCCGCATGGCGTTGGCGATCATGGACGTCCATCTGTCTCTATCTCTCGTTGCCCCTAGCATCTCCCCCACCCTCCTCGTCCCCAGCCACTCTGCAAGTCCGTCTAGCATCTTCTCCCTGGGTCTACCTGGTGCTCTCTTTCCCTCCAGCTTTCCCGTTGTGACCAGGTGCTCCAAATCCCCCTTACTCTTAAAATGGCTTATAAATGTTGCCTGTCTTTTCCTAATCTTCCTCATGAGTGATCTACTTGTGTTTGCCTCCATCAAGACTGTCTCGTTTGTTTTCTTTGCTGTCCATGGAACTCTCAACATTCTTCTGAGAAACCACATCTCGGCTGCCTTAATCGTAAGACTTTATTGAACATACACAGGCGAATGGACCAGCAAGGCAGAAAATGACAGGTAGAAATGACAGAAAGGAACAGAACAAGGCAGAAACAAAGAGAGTGACAGAAAAGAGGAAATTTTGATGGGGATATTATTTATAATGAAAGAGCCCCTGGCATCCCCACGGGGGGTGGGGGGTGGAGGTGGGGGATGAACGAGTGAGTGAATGAATAAATGAGTGAATGAATGGATGAATGAATAAATGAATGAATGAATGAATAAGTCAATGAATGGATGAATGAATAAATGAATGAATGAATGAATAAGTGAATGAATAAATGAATGAATCGCGGGATGGATGGGTAAATGGAAAGCGATTATGACCCCGCTCTGGGAGACCGGCATTGCTGCAAGACATGAACGAACGAATGAAGGAATGAATGAATAAATGAATGAATGAATGAATGAATGAATGAATGAATGAATGAATGAATGAATGAATGAATGAATGAATAAATGAATGAATCACTACAGTCATTGAATCTAAGTTGAACACAACAAAATCCTTTAATAATTTAAGAGTTTGCATTGCCTCCCATCTCTTTAACTTCTAACGTTCCGTTCCTCTGCCTCTACTGTCTCCTTCTCTCTCTCTCTGTTCTCGTCCTCTTCTCTTGTCTTCTCTCTCCTCTCTCTCTTCTCTCTCTCTCGTCTCTCTGTCTTCACTCTCTCCTGTATTCTCCTGTCTCTGCTTCTTCGTCTCTGTCTCTGTCTCTTTGTCTCTGTCTCCTCTCTCTCTCTGTGTCTCCTCTGTCTCTGTCTCTCTCTGTGTCTCTGTCTCTCCTCTCTGTGTCTTGTCTCTTTCTCTTTCTCTCTCTCTTGTCCTCTCTTTCTCTTTCTCTCTTCTCTTCTCTCTCTCTGTCCTCTCTGTCTTTCTCTTTCTCTCTCTGTCTTCTCTCTTGTCTCTCTTTCTCTCTGTGTCTCTCTTTCTCTTCGTCTCTCTTTCTCTCTCTCTCTCCTCTCTCTCTATCTTTCTCTCTCTTTCTCTCTCTCTCTTTCCTCTCTCTCTCTCTTTCTCTCTCTCTCCCTCCTCTCTCTCTCTTTCTCTCTCTCTCTCTCTCCTTCTCTCTCTATCTCCTCTCCTGGCACAACTTCACTGGCTCCCTGTATCAAAGCGCATACAGTACAAACTAGACACCATGTGCTACAAAAGCCTCCATAACGCAGCCCCCGATTACCTGTCAAGCCTACTTGAGATCTATCTTCCCTCACGTACCCTCCGCTCTGCCTCCGATCCTCTGACTTTTCGCTTTCCACGCACTAAGCTCAATACCTATGGTCCACGAGCCTTCTCTGTTTCTGGTCCACTCTCCTGGAACAAACTTCCTCTCTCAGTCCGTCAGCAACCTACTTTTGTCTCCTTCAAGTCCGCTCTCAAAACTCACCTTTTCTCCTCCGCATAAAATCCTAACCTCACTCAACCCCCCCCCCCCCCCTCTGTAGCCTGTCTCCGCTCGGAGGGGAATCACATGGTTATAATATATAATTGTATATGCTATACTCTCTATAATTTTCCATTGCTTTTATTCTTGCTTTTATTGCTTTTATTCTTTCTCCCCATTTATAGCCATGCGTGTGTGTGTGTGTGTGTGTGTGTGTGTGTGTGTGTGTGTGTGTGTGTGTGTGTGTGTGTGTGTTTGTGTGTGTGTGTGTGTGTGTGCAGGCGTGTGTGTGCGTGCGTGCGTGCGTGTGTGTCTGCTTCAGCGCTTAGATTTGATTTTATAAAGATTTTGCGCTATATAAATATTGTAATTATTATTTATTATTATTATCTCATTCTCTCTCTCTTTCTCTCTCTCTCCCTCTCTCTCTCTTTCTCTTTCTCTCCCTCTCTCTCTCTCTCTTTCTCTCTCCTCCTCTCTCTCTCTCTCTTTTCTCTCTTCTCTCTCTCTCATCTCTTCTCTCTCTCCTCTCT
Organism: Monoplex corrugatus; assembly: GCA_030674185.1. NCBI lineage: Eukaryota > Metazoa > Mollusca > Gastropoda > Littorinimorpha > Ranellidae > Monoplex > Monoplex corrugatus. The sequence goes on from JAPXFY010000031.1 coordinate 39,427,524, forward strand.
TCTCTCTC
>JAPXFY010000031.1:39430031-39440031 GCA_030674185.1 Monoplex corrugatus
AAAGAAAGAAAGAAAGAAACAAGAACACTTTCATCTGTGGTAAATAACAAAACAAACAAACAAACAAGAACACTTTCATCTGTGGTAAATAACAAACAAACAAACAAACAACAAGAACACTTTCATCTGTGGTAAATAACAAACAACAAACAAACAAACAAACAAACAAACAAACAAAAAAGAACACTTTCATCTGTGGTATATTATACAAAGAAACAAAGAAAAACAACAACCAACCAACCAACCAACAACCAACCAACCAACCAACCAACCAACCAACAACCAAACAAACAAGAACACTTTCATTTGTGGTAAATAACACAAACAAACAAACAAACAAACAAACAAACAAACAAACAAACAACAAACAAACAAACAAACAAACAAACAAACAAGAACACTTTCATTTGTGGTAACAAACAAACAAACAAACAAACAACAAAAAACAAATAACAAGAACACTTTCTTCTGTAGTAAATAACAAACAAACAAACAATCAAACAAAACAAACAAACAAACAAACATACAAACAAACAAACAAACAAACAAACAAACAAACAAACAAACAAACAAACAAACAAACAAGAACACTTTCATCTGTGGTAAATAACACAAACAAACAAACAACCAACCAACCAACAAACAACAAACAAACAAACAAAAACAAACAAACAACACAAACAAACAAACAAACAAACAAATAACAAACAAAACAAGAACAATTTCTTCTGTAGTAAATAACAACAAACAAACAAACAAACAAAACAAACAAACAAAACAAACCAAAACAAACCAGAACACTTTTATCTGTGGTGCATTTGGTCCAGTGATCAAACACCTACCTAGAATGTGAAAGACCAAGGTTTGAATGACGGATTGGACAAGGGATTTCTCCCCCCTTTCACTCCACCCCCAACCCCACCCCCATCTTCCGCTTGACTGAATTGTGGCCTGAGTGGTAATCTTTTGGTTGAGACAGTGAAACAAAATGCCGTGTGCAAGATAGTAGGCTACTTGGCGCACATAAAGCAGCCCACCACATGCAGTGACGGCTTTCCCAGGCAAAATTCCAGTGAAGTTTCTGTGAGCTGCACCATGCACTTCGAGCACGTAAAACATCCCACGGCAACAATGAGTTATAACTGGAAAATTCTGTAGGAAAATAAGGTTAACAAAATTACACGCAGACGGGCAAATAATAATAATAGTAATAACAAATACAACAACAATAATAATGATGATGATGATAACAATAATACAATACAATACAATACAATACAATACAATACAATACAATACAATACAATACAATACAATACAATTTTTATTTATATAGCGCAAAATCTTGATAAAATCAAATCTAAGCGCTGAAACAGACACACACGCACGCACGCACGCACACACACGCACGCACGCACGCACACACACACACGCACACACACACACACATACACACACACACACACACACACACACACACACACACACACACACACACACGCACACGGCTATAAATGGGGAGAAAGAATAAAAGCAATGGAAAATTATAAAGAGCATATAATGATAATGACAACAATAATAATAATAATAATAATAATAATAATAATAATAATAATAATAATAATATAATAATAATAATAATAATATTAATAGTATTGAAAATATAACAATAACAATAATCATAACAAGAAGAACAATGATAATGATAATAACAATGATAACAACAATACTATCTATTACTACTACTAACATATATAATAATGACGATGATGATGATGACAACAATAATAATAATAGTAATAATAATAATTCATGATAATAACACTCACAATAATAATGATGATGATTATTCTACTACTACTACTACTACTAATGAATAAATAAAATAAATAGAAACAAAGAATGGCGCAGCATTGTGGCGACGTTGTCTTCCCTGGAGTGGAACCCCAACATTTCACGTACGAACCACCTCACCAAGCTGCCCCCTACGGTCAGGAGGGACACACAACCGAACATGATCATCACAAAGTGTCGCCTCCATCACTGAAGTGAAGCGACAGACGACATGGCTGGTTACAGCTCTGATGGCCACAAGTCTCCACGACTGCTGGCAGGAATTAGGGGGGGAAGAAGAAAAAAAAAAAAAAGAAATGAAAAACAAAATACAGAAAAGTCACATTCATTGTCAGATGTGGTCAAGATCATGTACATGTACCCGACGAACGAAAGGAGAATCTTTTTTCAAATCGTTGTGAAACCATCCCCCTCCCCCCCCCCCAAACAAACGAACAAACGAACAAAAGAATAAATAAGCAAACAAACAAACAAACAAACAAACAAACAAACAAACAAACAAACAGTCAAGCAAACAAAGAAACGAACGAACAAACGAACCGACGAACAAACGAGCAAACAAACAAACAAAATAAAAAAAAGAAAAATAAATAAATAAAAATAAAAATAAATAAATAAATAAATAAATAAATAAAGAAAGAAAGAAAGAAAGAAAGAAACGAGCAGAACAAGAAGAAGAACACACAACAGCAACAACTATTTTTTTTTAAAATGAATGATTTATGTAATAAATGAAAAGATAAAAACAACATCCACTTCTCCAACCTACACCAATCCATAAAGCTTAAAAGATCATCCTTAACTCTCACGCCACCTTAATCCCATTAAAGGGCAGACCACTAGAGTACAAACAATTCCCTCCCCTCTGCCCCTCCCCCTCCCCTCCCCCTACCTCCCCCGCCCCGCCCCCGTCCCCCGATCCCTGCTCAAACTGAAACCCAACCCTCACCGCGTAATTTGAAGTCGAGTGACGAGGATTATCGCCCCTTTCTCATCTGGCGAGAGGGCGGTACGGGCGAAGAGCGCCACAAAAGAGGAGACAAAACGAAGGCAAGGGAGACAAACGAAGCAAGAAATTGCGCCTGTCATTGGCTTTGAATACAGGGAGGGGTGGGGGTGGGGGTGGGGGGATGGACGGCGCGACGAACACCCATTATGGTCCTTGCAAGAGCTTCCCTCCCGCTTCTCTCGTAAATAAGACTTTGGCACTCGCAGAGACAGCGAGCTAGCGCCTCGTGTGTACGAGGTGTGTAGGCCTGTATGTGTGTGTGCGTGTGTGTTTCAATTTCACTTTCACTTTCAGTTTCAGTTTCAGTTTCTCAAGACAACGTCTCCGCGCTCGGGATAAATTCCATATGCACTGACGTCACAGGTGCCATGTGTATGTTGATCATGGCACAAGCCTTTAGCCTGCACATAAACCCATGAGCTGGCCAGGTCCTGAGGCTGTGCCTAGACTATGTTTTACCCAGTCTATATTTCATACTGGTAGTTTATCAACCTACCGCTGGAATAATCTTGGCTATATGTAAATGACATGTGTATGTGTGTAGCTTACCTTAAAAAGAAGGAACATATAGACTACATAAAGTAAATGAATAGATAATTAACGCTCTGTGTGTGTGTGTGTGTGTGTGTGTGTGTGTGTGTGTGTGTGTGTGTGTGTGTGTGTGTGTGTGTGTGCATGCACATGTGTGTGGGGCGGGGAGAGAGAGAGGGAGGGAGACCGAGAGAGAGAGAGAGAGAGAGACAGACAGAGAGACAGACAGATAGAGACAGATAGAGAGACAGAGACAGAGACAAAGAGACAGACAGAGAGATAGACAGACAGACAGATGCAGAAAGACAGACAGAAAGAGAGAGAGAGAGAGACAGAAAGAGAGAGAGAGACAGACAGAAAGAGAGAAAGACAGACAGAAAGAGACAGACAGAAAGAGAGAGAGAGAGACAGAGAGATAGACAGAAAGAGAAAGACAGACAGACAGAAAGAGAGAGACAGACAGACAGAAAGAGAGAGAGAGACAGACAGACAGAAACCGGGAAAGGCTGCGACCATCCCCAACCCGGCGGGTCCATAGGTGGCGGATAAAGGAACGGCCCTCAGATATGGGGGTTAGCTGCGATATAAGTCAGGATTGCCTGGTCGAATAAGCAGTCCCGGACCAACTGGCGATGTTCCTACCAGGACGGGGCGGGACAGCAGGTGGCGCTGTTGATCTCCACTGAAATACCCTATATGTCCTATGGTGGGTTCATCCTGCGGTTAAGAGGCGCAGTATAACCTCTAGCCTCAGGGTGGGACCCCTGGCTAATCAATCCCTCCTGTGCTTCCAGGGCAGGACATACGGACCAGGAGCTAAGGGCGGGGTAACCCCTACAGAAAACCTAGAGAGCTGAAGACGGAGAAATGGAGCCTGTATGGCGCTCTCTAACAAATCACCATGCCACGCACCATCGCACAATGGACAATGTCAGACAGATGTGACACGAATGGCGCTCGCCCACTGAGGTCCCCCCAGGGTGGAGCAGCGTCGGACTCCGCGCCTCAACGGAGTCCACCCTCAGCAACTGGAGGTCCCTCTCGTCCGTCCTGGCATGCCAGGGGACGGCGGAGGAATGCGACTGGCAGCACCTCAACATCTCCCATGCAGAAACCCTTCATGGTTATGCATTGGAATGCAGAAGGAGTCATAAACAAGAAGACAGAGCTAGAACATCTGCTCCATGAAAAAAACATCAACATCTGTTGTCTTCAAGAAACCCATCTGCAAAGTGGGAAAACACTCAAAGTGAGGGGCTACCAAAGCTTTAGATCAGACAGAACTGACCGACGAAAAGGCGGCATCCTGACACTCGTCAGGAACAACATTCACGCCTGCGAGGAGACTGTCTACATGGAGGGTGCTGAGTACCAGATGATTCGGGCCCAACTGAAGGACACAGAGTTGCGCATACTCAACTTCTACTGCCCCAATGATCGTCCGCTCTCCCTTGACACCATATATGTCCCAGACTCGCGCTTCATTGCAGTCGGTGATTTTAACAGTCACTCCCAGAGCTGGGGATATAACCACATGGACCGTCGAGGAGAAGAAGTGGAAGACTGGCAGGATGAACACCATCTCGTCCTCATCAACTCACCGCATGACACTCCAACCTTCTACTCCAGACGTTGGCGAACCACATCCACACCAGATCTGGCTCTCTGCACCGAGGACATCCATAGGGGTGTAATTAGAGAGGTGGGAGACCAGCTTGGAGGAAGTGACCACAGGCCTGTGTTCCTCACTCTCAACGAGAACACAACACAGAACCCTGTAGCCCCACGCTGGAACTACAAGAAGGCAAAGTGGAAGCTCTTCAGCCACCGCACAAATGTTCTCACCAATGACCTTCAAGTCAGAGGAAGAGACATCAACAATGCAGTCCACGAATTAAATTCATGTATCCTGAAGGCAGCCCAAGAGTGCATTCCACGAGGTGCTCGGAAAGACTACAAGCCATATTGGAACAACCTACTACAAGAACTGCAGGACGAGATGACCGAAGCCAGACAGAAAGCAGAAAATAACCCATCGGATGAGAACCACCTGCGGCTCCAGCAGACAAAAGCCAGGTTTCTCAAGGCAAAAATCCAAGCCAGACGACAAAGCTGGAGGGAGAAAACAGCTGCTCTGAACCTTGAGAGAGATGGCAAGAAACTCTGGAGAGTCCTGGGACAACTCAACGATGAAGAGAGCAGACATCACAACATCACACTGGAAGATAACGGAGAGTTGTTGACTGGTAGACGCGCTGCCAATCGATTTGCAGACAACTACGCAAATGAGAGCAACATACCAGTCACACCCCTCCAACAAAGAGAAGCAAGAAGAGAACAGCGAGAACGTCCTCACCAGACCACCAATGTGAAACCCATGAAGCAACCCTTCACGCTTCATGAGCTTCAGACAGCTCTCAGGAAGCTAAAAACCAAGAAATCTCCGGGACCGGATGGGATCACTAACGAGATGCTGAAGCACCTTGGCAGCACAGCCATCTTGAAACTACTGGAGGTCCTCAATCACAGCTGGGAAACCGGCACCTTGGCACAAACATGGCGTGAGGCTATCATGACTCCAATCTATAAGAAAGGAAAGGACAAGAAGAAGCCTGCCAGTTACAGACCAATCAGCTTGACCAGCTGCATGGTGAAGACCCTAGAGAGGATGATCAATCAGCGCCTCCTTTGGTATCTCGAGACTGAGAACATTCTGGTCCCGGAGCAAGCAGGATTCCGATGCTTTCACAGTACAGAAGACCAGGCCACCTTCCTTTCCCAAGAAATTGAAGACGCGTTCCAGGAACAGAAAGTTGTCTTTGCTGCCTGGATCGACCTGCAGAAAGCCTTTGACAAGGTCTGGACTGATGGCCTCTTGGTGAAGCTGCAGAGATGTGGAGTTGGAGGCAATATGCTACGGTGGATCCGAGCCTACCTCCACAACCGCAGAGCACGAGTCACAGTCAACGGACGCAAAGGCAAGAAAGTTCTCTTGCGACATGGAGTCCCTCAAGGTGGAGTTCTCTCCCCCACACTCTTCTTGGTCTTCATTAATGACCTCATAAAAGATCTGCCAAAAGGCATCCATGCAGCACTATACGCGGATGACCTGGTGATATGGTGCAAGGAGGAGTTCACCACCACTGCCACCTACAGAATGCAGCTAGCAGCAGACAAACTGGCAGCATGGGCAGAAGAGTGGAACATCTCGATTAATAAAGACAAGTCCTCCACGGCACTCTTCACCCTGTCATCCAAGCAGAAATCTGGCACCATCAAACTTGGTGACACTCCATTGAAGAAAGATGAGGAAGTTACATACCTTGGTGTCACCTTCGACAAGCGGCAGACCTGGAAGCCCCACATCGAAAGAGCTGAAAGAAAAGCAAGACAAAAGCTCGCCATCCTGCGCAAACTGGCCGGAACCAGCTGGGGAGCCAACGAGAAGGTGCTCAAGCAAACGTACCAGGGAGTGGTCAGACCCCACCTTGAGTACGGTTCTACAGCCTGGTCTACAGCAGCCAAAACCCATCTGCAGACCCTGGACAAAGTCCAGAACCAAGCATTCCGTCTCATCACAGGATCAATGCGATCCACACCAATTCAGGCCATGGAGGAAGTTACTGCCATTCAGCCCCTGGTGCAGAGAAGAGACATGAAAAACTTGGTCCAGGCAGAGAAGATCAAGGTTCTGCCACACCATCCAATGGGACAGAGAATGGACCAACCAACCAAGAGCCGTCTCAAACGCAGCAGCTTCCTCCACGAAACTAGACGGCTTGCCAGGGTGCACCTGGCTGACACACCAACAACACTTCCTCTAAACACCTCTGACCTGCTACCACAACCTTGGAACAACGACTACAAGTTGCTCCAAATCACCACCTCAGTCCCTCAAGTTACCCCAGGAGAGTCCCAAGATGACAGCGTCAAACGCACTCTGACACTCGCCATGATCGACGAGCAATATCCTGCAGAATCCTGGATTCACGTATACACGGATGGCTCGGCAACCAATGCTGTGGCAGATGGAGGAGCGGGCGTACATATCAACTCTCCTGACGGACACGTCATCACAGCAGGGATACCCACTGGCAAACACTGCACCAACTATGCAGCAGAAGTGGAGGCTCTTATGAAGGCAGCGGCTCTAATTCATGACATTCAGAGCGACTGCACCCAAGTTGTCTTCCTCTCCGATGCAAAGTCTGTATTGGAAGCACTTGCAGGGGACAAACTTCCACATCTCATGGAAAAGCTGCAAGATGTCGCCAAGCATCGACGTGTGGTCCTGCAGTGGGTTCCGGCCCATTGTGGGATACCTGGAAACGAAGCAGCAGACCAGCTTGCCAAAGATGGAGCCAAAGGAAGACAACCAGAAAAAAGCCTTAGCTTCAGGGAGAAGAAGACCCTTGTGAAGGCAGCCTTCTGCAGAACAACCTCAAAGGATCCATACCATCTCCTTAGCCGTCTGCAGCAGGTGGCGATCTTCAGGCTCAGAACAGGTCACTGTCGCCTGAATGCCCACCTGTTCAGGAAGATGAAGCTGGCCCCATCACCTATCTGTCCTTGTGGTCTGGAAGAACAGACACCAGAACACATCCTTCAGATCTGCCCCCTCTTCCAAGAGCAGAGGGAACAAGTGTGGCCGACGGCAGCTCCCCTCCGCACCAAGCTCTATGGCTGCCGACAGGACATGGAGGACACGACAACATTCGTCTCCCTGACTGGACTGACCTTGTGAACGTGCGAACGCAGAAGAAGAAGAAGAAGAAGACAGACAGAAAGAGAGAGAAAGAGAGAAAGGGGAGAGAGAGAGAGAGAGAGAGAGAGAGAGAGAGAGAGAGAGAGAGAGAGAGAGAGAGAGAGAGAGAGAGAGAGAGAGTCCCATCGTCAGGGATGTTTCTTCGTTAAAAAAACACAAACAAGAATCGAGTAGGTAGTCCTTATACTTCACATGGAAGAGGACAGGGGGCAGAAATCATCTTTAGGGTAAAACACAAAACATTGAAAAGTAGGTAGTTTGTGAAAGATCGTTTGGAGTAATATAAGTACAACGTTTCGAGCCCACACCCTTTGTCAAGTGAATAAAAAGTGGTAAATGAAAGTGACATGGAAAACAAAAATGACGTGGAAAATAAAATGTGGAAAACAAAATGACGTGGAAAAATAAAAATGACGTGGAAAACAAAAATGACGTGGAAAATAAAATGACGTGGAAAATAAAATGTGGAAAACAAAATGACGTGGAAAAATAAAAATGACGTGGAAAACAAAAATGACGTGGAAAACAAAAATGACGTGGAAAATAAAATGACGTGGAAAATAAAAAATGACAAGAGCAGTACTGGTGGGGGGTGGGGTGGGGGAGAAGAAAGGGAAACAATAGGGATTAGTAGGACAAGGAGAGGGCCTGGACACCGCTACGCGTGGGCAGTTCGGGTGTTCAGGCCCGCCGGCTGGACTGTTCCCAGTCGGTGGATGATGCAGTTCTCCATGTATTTTCTGTATTGTCGGTCTCTGGTGTTTTGCCACACTGCTGACATTTGTGCATGGACGTAGCTGTGTTGAGGGCTATTGAAATGTTGGCCTATTGGATTGTTGTAGTTCAGTTTCATGGATCTTAAATGTTCCACATCTACAGGGTTAGCTTGGGAAGGTAGATCCCACATGTCTACCTTGCTTCTTGACATTCCCCGACCTTGAACGGGGTGAGGTTCCAAGCCACAGCGGGGTGGGCTGGCAGCTATAAAATGTTTGGACAGTAGGCTATGCTCACTGACTTTTAGAAAACAAGATTCAGGGCTATGAAACCAAACACTTGAGGAAACAGCTTCGCTTAACTTTCTGCTTTCTTCTCCTTCTTTTCTTCTTCTTCCTTAACCCCGTGAAAAGCCACTGGGGCTGAATTAAGTGGTAATGATGATGATGACGATGAGGAAGAGGAGGAAGATGATGATAAATTAAAAGAAGAAGAAGGGAAAAGAAGAAGAAGAAGGAAAAGGAAAACGAAAAGAAGAAAAGAAGAAGAAGAAGAAGAAGAAGAAGGGAAAAATGAAGAAGAAGAAGAAAGAAAAGAAGAAGAAGAAGATTTTAATGACGACAAGACAGAAGCTATCCTCATTGGCACCCGTCAGAAACTTTCCCAGCTGCCTCCTCTTTCTCTCCCATTATGTAACACATCAGTACCAATTTCTGATTCAGCTAAAAACCTTGGTGTCTGCATTGACTCTACCCTGTCCATGAACAACTTTGTTTCTCAAACTGCCAGATCTTGCTACTATCATCTCCATCGTATAAGCCTGATCAGGAAGTATCTCTCTGTCGAAACAACTGCAAAACTCGTTCTCTCCTTCATAATGTCTCGCATTGACTATTGCAATTCACTCCTGTCTGGTCTTCCTGCCTCCACCATTCACATCCTACAGCGCATTCAAAACAATGCTGTACGCCTTGTACTCAAAAAGAAAAAAGCTGACCACATATCTCCTCTCCTGGCACAACTTCACTGACTCCCTGTATCAAAGCGCATACAGTACAAACTAGACACCATGTGCTACAAAAGCCTCAATAACGCAGCCCCGATTACCTGTCAAGCCTACTTGA
>JAPXFY010000031.1:39462531-39467531 GCA_030674185.1 Monoplex corrugatus
CTGTTGTGACCAGGTGCTCTAACTTCTCTTGCCCCATAAAGTGTCCTATAGATGGTGCTTGTCTTTTCCTAATCTTCTTCATTCCATTCATGTTCTTCTTGTGTTTGCCTCTTTCAAGACTGTAAATCCAGGGAAAACGTTTGAGGAAAAATGTTAAAACAATCTTCGTTACGCAGATGACACCGTTCTAATTGCAGAAATTGAAAAAAAAAAAAAAAAGACCTACACTATCTTGTGTATATAACAGAAATAGACAGCAGAAATAAAGGGCTGGAGCTAAATAGCAAAAAGACTGAAATCTATTACTATCCCTAAGTAATAAAGTGTTTCAGTATTAAGATTTTGATCTTTATTATTTCCACGTCTGTTAGTGTTTGACGTTAAACAGATTTCTTGAATGTTTTAGTTTTCGAAAACGGTGTGAATTTATGCTTAATTATCCTGCTAAACGATGGCATCCGATAATTATAATTATCTTTAGGACCGCGGCAGCAGAGTCCAATGGTCAAAGGTTTACCTGTTTTTACATCTAAAATTATACTTTTATGTGTAGTGTATAATTATTTCCTTCAGAACTTTTTACTTAAACGTGTCTGTCTGTCTGTCTGTCAGCGTCCGATAATTATAATTATCTTTAGGACTGCGGCAGCAGAGTCCCATGGTTAATATTTTACCTGTTTTTAGATATAAAATTACACTTTTATGTGTACTGCATATTTACTTTCAAATAGTTTATTTAAACATTTCTGTCTGTCTGTCTGTTTGCATCCTTTTCTGGGCGATGCTCTTTATTTTCAATAGATTTCAAGAATTTTGTTTCTGGTTGTGATAATCAGGGGTGATGTTTTGATCCTCGTGTTTAGAAACCATTTATCTGTTTGTTCATAAATGTTTAGATATTTAGATAGGATGTTAGTCTATTTATTTATTCATTTATTTATTTATTCATTTTCCCTCGTGGGGATGCCAGGGGCTTTTTCAGTATAAATAGTATACCGGACCCACCTTCTGGAAATTCTGTGCTAGAAATTCCCTCTTTTCTGTCACTCGCTTTGTTTCTGTCTTGTTCTTTTTGCTTTCTGTCATTTCTATCATTTTCTGCCTTGCTGGTCCATTCATCTGTATGTGTTCGATAAAGTCTTACCGTACTTTCTCTTAAGACTGATAATTCGGGTACATGTATTAAACGCATTTTTGGCTCCAAGGAAATGAGATAGCGGAAGCAATTTTAGGTAATTTCGGCCCGATTCTACATGTGTTTTAATTTCCTTAACTTTAGTTATGTTTAAATTTTCATTCAGGTATGTTATATTTTTTTTATCCCCTGTGGCGATAAATTGGACGGAGTGGTCAAAACCGGGGCTATCTCTTTAGATTATGTGCGCGAATGCATTGATATGTTAAGCATATTTTTCTTTTCCGTTTTTTCCTGTGAAGTATTTTATATGTTTTGAAGCGGTTATAGCCCTGATATGCTCTACGCAGTTGGCTGGGCTTTAAACAACAACAACAAACAAACAGAAATTAATCTATTTGTTTATTTATGTATTCATTTCTGTATTTATTTATTTTATTTTATTCACTTTCAACATTTTTTTTGACGACTGTTTTTTTAAATTTTTTTTAGCTTAATGCACTATATCACAAGCATGGAGTTCAATGTTAGTTCAGGGAGGAACCATTACGTTCAGACAACTCCACATGCGCTCCACCTACAAATATGAAATAAGATGTTAAAACACGGTCCGCAAAAGACACTTGAAAACTTGAAAATTAGATAATAAACAAAGAGATAATAAATACATAAATTGGATGAAATAATGAAATAATGAATTAATGAACATGAATACATAAAATGTATATATACAAATAAATAGGTAGATAGCTAGATAAATAGATAGACAGCTAGATAGATAGATAGAGATAGATAGATAGAGAGAGAAATAAATAAATAAACAAATAAACAAATAAATGATAAATAAATGAATGAATAACTGGATAAATGAATAGATAAATAAATAAATAAATACAAATAAATAAATAACATAAATAAATACATAATAAATAAATAATAATAAATAAATAAATAAATACAATAATAAATACATACATAATAAATACATAATAAATAAATAAATAAATAAATAAATAAATAAATAAATAAATAAATAAACGAACGAGCACAGTACACAGAAAGACACAATTTATAAAAAGTGTGAAGTTTTGTCATGTTGAAGTCATTTCTAAATAATGTTTTCTTTTCATGACATCGTATTCAAGTCTTTGTGTTGAGCTTTTTCCATTCATTTTGTTTGGTTCTATTTTGCTCTGGTAATCTATTTTTTAAAAGCTAGTTTCTGTTTTTAGCACACACACACAAAGCACAACACAACACAACACAACACAACACAACACAACACAAACAACACAACACAACACAACACAACACAACACACACATACACACACCAACGCACGCACGCACGCACACGCACACAACACACACACCAAAAACAAAAACAAACAAAAACAAACAAAAACAAACAAAACAAAACCCCACTTCAACCAAACAATCAGTTATCGAAAAAATAAACGTTTTTTTTTTCTATTAAAGCACAGAAAAACAAAATCTTTCACTAAGATTAAAAATTAACCACTTTTCACCCCCCGCCCCTCCCCCCAAAAAAAACAACAACAAAAAACAACAACAAAAAACCAAAAAACAAACAAAAAATCAAAAAAAAACAAAACAACAAAAAAACAAAACAAAAAAAAAAAACAAAACAACAAAACACAAACAAAAAACAAAAAAAAACAAAACAAAAAAAACCAACAAAAACAAAGAAAAAACAAAAACAAACAAAACAACAAACAAAAAAACCAAAAAACAAACAAAAAAAAAACAAAAAACAAAAAAAAGCAAAAACAAAAAACAAAAAGCAAAACAAAACAAAAAGCAAAACAAACAAAAAACAAACAAACAAACAAACAAACAAACAGAAAAAAGATAAACTATCTGTTACGTTTTTGTTACTGTTATTGTTGTTTTAAGCCCAGCCGACTGCGTAGAGCCATATCAGGGCTATACCCGTTTCAAAACATACAAAATACTTCAACATGAAAAAGAAATGGAAAAGAAAGTTTAATGCATTCGCGCACACAATCTAAGGAGATGCCCCTGGCGTTGACCACTCCGTCCAATTTATCACACAGGGGATTTTAAAAAAAATACCCGTATGCAAATTTAAACATTAATGACACTAAAACATACATAAAAACAGGCCTGAATTACCTAAAATTACTTCCCCATATCTCATTTTCTTAGAGCCAAAAATGCACTAAATACATGTACCCAATTATCAATACTAAGAGAAAGTACGTAAGACTTTATCGAACACATACAGGTGAATGGACCAGCAAGGCAGAAAACGATAGGTAGAAATGACAGAAAGCAAAAGAACAAGGAAGAAACAAAGACAGTGACAGAAAAGAGGAAATTTCTAGTACAGAATTTTCAGAAGGTGGGGATACTATTCATATTAAAAGAGCCCTTGGCATTGCCACGGGGGGAAAGGGCTGGTTACACACGATATGGCCAGTTGTTTGGTCACTTGGTTTAGCTGGGGTTTTCACATCCCAGATCAACATGAAACCAACAAAAAAAAGTCACTGTCGGTCGCCATTCACTCAAAATTATGACGGAATAAAAAAAAAATATTGACAGAAGATGACAATCCTTAACACTTCAAAATAGCGATAAAATAAAAGTACCGGCAGAGGCAAAAACAATTTTTTAAACATTTTTAAATAATAACGGAATGAAAATTTGTCAGAAAGAACAATTTTTAACAATTCAAAACAGTGACGGAATAATTTTACAGGCGACTTTGAAACCTCCAATGTATGAAATGTCATTATATATATATATATATATATATATATATATATATATATATATATATATATATATATATATATATATATATATATATATATATATTATTTTATATGTTGTTCACGTCTCAACTATACTTTTCCCAAAGTATATGAACTGATATCACTTTCGTTACAACATTGTATGTTAATATCGATTTGCTGTAAAACATAAAAAATGAATTTAAAAAGTTTGTTAAAATCTTACAGGCAGAAGAAGAGAATTTTAACACTTCAAAATAATAGGAGAATAAAAATACAAGGCAGAGGAGACTTTAACACTTCAAGATAGTGACAGATCCAAATCATAAGCAGGAGAGAAAACATTTTTTTTTATGAAGGGTAAGAGGAAGATAGGTATATCTTCAACCTAAATTATTTGCTTTCAAATACAGGGGGGTGCAAAAGTAGGTATACAGTTATGAAAAAAGAAAACACGCACAATACTCATTGCACTTATTATACAAACAAATGAATATTGCATATACATGTAATAACAAGCACAGCCTTAATCCCTCAGATACTCAAACTGCTTGCCGTGGGTATTCACACACTCCTCTAATGGAGAGCGGAACTAAGCTTTATGATAATGATGTGATACTTACCGTATACCTACTTTTGCACCCCCCCCCCCCCCCTATATTACAGACTACGGCACAAACTAGCTTCGCTATGGTAGAAAACTGTTAGTTTTTGAAAAAAAAAAGAATGAAATCAATTAACAACGTGAAGCACATCTCAGAACTAAAAGAGACCGAATTGAAATTGATCAGAAGTAAGTAGAGAGACATGTATCTAAACTACTGTTAATATTACTGTTTTCATTTAAAGCCCAACCGATTGCATAGAGCCTCTTACGACAGTCCCTAATCGTTATCACGCTGGGACGTAAATACCACTGAAGAAGAAGAAGAAGAAGAATGCGAAGAAGAAGAATGCGAAGAAGAAGAAGAAGAAGAATGCGAAGAAAAAGAATGCGAAGAAGAAGAATGCGAAGAAGAAGAAGAAGAAGAAGAAGAAGAAGAAGAAGAAGAATGCGAAGAAGAAGAATGCGAAGAATGCGAGGAA
>JAPXFY010000031.1:39477531-39480031 GCA_030674185.1 Monoplex corrugatus
GAGAGAGAGAGAACAGCGGTGGCACCCATGGTCGAGCGTGGTTGGCGAAGTGTTGGAGAGAGAGAGAGAGAAAGGTTCCATCTCATCCTGTGGGTGAGGTCCCCCGTACTAGAACTCCCCACCTTGAGGCGAGCGTCGCCAGTTTTTACTGGGAACCTCCCGGCTGTCACCCAGTCAGCTCCCAAACTTTTGTGGGCCCAACACAAGTCAGCTCATCATCACTACCACCTCCACCCCAACCCCACCCCACCCCACCCCCATCCTTACCTCACGCACACGTACACACACACACACACACACACACACACACACACACACACACACACACACACACACACACACACAGAGGCACAGACACATACCACCAGCCCCCTTCTTCTTCCCCCTGTTTCTTCACCTCCCTTGCGAAAAGAAGGCGAAGGAAAAAATGGGCGTGGCTTTTCTCTCCCAATCTCTCTCTCTCTCTCTCTTTCTCTCTCTGTCTCTCTCTGCTGTCTCTGTCTCTCTTCTCTGTCTTTCTGTCTCTGTCTCTTTCTTTCTCTGACTCTCTGTCTCTCCATCTGTCTGTCTGTCTCCCTCCCTCTCTCTCTTTTCTCTCTCTCTCTGTCTCTCTCTCGCTCTCTCTCTCTCTCACTCACACACACAGCCACAAACAGCCACTCACACGCGCACACACGCACGCACGCATCGCACAAACACCACGTGACAGTTTATGAAGGTTTGATTGGCCATCGCCACGCCCCCCTGCTGTGATTTGATGGCCGTTTGAAGGCACAGGCCCTGATGGCTTGACACACACAAGTTATGTCCCTGGCGCTTTTGGAACGACCACCCCCTCCCTCCCCCCTCCGTCCGCCCTCCCACACTGTCCCTTTCTCTCCACCCCATCCCCACCCCACTTTCCTTCTCTCTGTCTCTTTCTGTGTGTGTGTCTCTCTGTCTGTCTGTCTGTCCATCTGTCCGTCTCTTTCTCTATCTGTCTCTCTCTCTATCTCTGTCGTCTCTTTCTGTCTGTCTCTGTCTGTGTCTGTCTGTTCTTTCTCTCTCTGTCTCTCTCTCTCTGTCTCTCTCTTTCTCTCTCTCTTTTCTCTCTCTCTCTCTCCTCTCTCTCTTCTCTCTCTCTCTCTTTTACCCCGTCTCTCTTTCTCTTTCTCTCTCTCTTTCTCTCTCTCACCCCATCTCTCTGTCTGTCTTCTGTCTGTCTGTCTGTCTCTCTCTCTCACCGTCTTCTCTTCTCTTACCCCGGACGGAGACATGGGGGAGGGGCGTAGTGATGGCGGCATAAGGGGCGGGAGCTTAGGAGTAGGGGGTGGCGACAGAGTGGAAAGGAATGGGGGTGGAGTGGGGGGGGGGAGAAGGGGAAGGCAGGGAATCATCGTTACGGGGACTAGTGGGTATAGTCCTGTCTGTGTAGAATAAGTCAAGTCATAGGGGGGAGGAGCCGGCCGGGTAGCGTAGGATGAGGATAGGGTAGGGTAGGGTAGGGTGAGGGTAGGGTAGGGTAGGGTTAGGGTTAGGGTAGGGTGGGGAGGGTAGGGTAGCGGTAGGGTAGGGTTTGGTAGGGTAGGGTAGGGTAGGGTAGGGTGAGGGTAGGTAGGGTGAGGGTATGGTAGGGTAGGGTAGGGTTAGGGTAGGTGAGGGTAGGGTGAGGGTAGGGTAGGTGAGGGTAGCGTAGGGTGAGGGTATGGTAGGGTAGGGTTAGGTAGGGTGAGGGTAGGGTGAGGGTAGGGTAGAGGTAGGTAGGGTAGGTGTAGGTGGTAGGGTAGGGTAGGTAGGGTAGGGTAGGGTAGGGTAGGTAGGGTAGGTAGGGTAGGGTATGGTAGGGTAGGTGGTAGGGTGAGAGGTAGGGTAGGTAGGGTAGGTAGGGTAGTAGGGTAGGTAGGGTAGGGTAGGGTGAGGGTAGGGTGAGGGTAGGGTAGTTGGTAGGGTAGGTAGGTAGGGTGAGGTGTAGGGTAGGGTAGGTAGCGTAGGGTAGGGTAGGGTAGGGTAGGGTAGGGTAGGGTAGGTAGGGTTGAGGGTAGGAGGTAGGGTAGGGTAGGTAGGGTGAGGGTTAGGTAGGGTAGGGTAGTAGGTAGGGTAGGGTAGAGTAGGGTAGCGTAGGTGAGGGTATGGTAGGGTAGGTGGTAGGGTAGGGTAGGGTAGGGTAGGGTAGGTGAGGGTAGGGTAGGGTGAGGGTAGTGTAGGGTAGGGTAGAGTGTAGGTAAGGGTTGAGGGTAGGGTAGGGTAGGGTAGGGTAGGGTAGGGTAGGGTAGGGTGAGGGTAGGTGTAGGGTAGGGTAGGGTAGGTAGGTAGGGTAGGTAGGGTAGGTGAGGGTAGGGTATAGGGTAGTAGGGTAGGTAGGGTAGTAGGTAGGGTAGGGTAGGTAGGGTAGGGTGAGGTAGGTAGGGTAGGTAGGGTGAGGGTAGGTAGGGTAGGGTTAGGGTAGGTGAGGGTAGGGTAGTGTAGGGTAGGGTAGGTAGGTAGGGTAGGTAGGGTAGGGTAGGTAGGGTAGAGGGTAGGG
>JAPXFY010000031.1:39485031-39495031 GCA_030674185.1 Monoplex corrugatus
GGAAACATTAACATGGGCAATGAACAGAGCAGTTTTTAATGTAAATGATGGAAACATTAACATGGGCAGTGAACAGAGCAGTTTTTAATATAAATGATGGAAACATTAACATGGGCAGGGAACAGAGCAGTTTTTAATGTAAATGATGGAAACATTAACATGGGCAATGAACAGAGCAGTTTTTAATGTAAACGATGGAAACATTAACATGGGCAATGAACAGACCAGTTTTTAATGTAAATGATGGAAACATTAACATGGGCAATGAACAGAGCAGTTTTTAATGTAAACGATGGAAACATTAACATGGGCAATGAACAGACCAGTTTTTAATGTAAATGATGGAAACATTAACATGGGCAATGAACAGAGCAGTTTTTAATGTAAATGATGGAAACATTAACATGGGCAGTGAACAGAGCAGTTTTTAATGTAAATGATGGAAACATTAACATGGGCAATGAACAGAGCAGTTTTTAATGTAAATGATGGAAACAATAACATGGGCAATGAACAGACAGTTTTTAATGTAAATGATGGAAAAAATTAACATGGGCAGTGAACAGAGCAGTTTTTAATGTAAAGATGGAAACATTAACATGGGCAATGAACAGACCAGTTTTTAATGTAAACGATGGAAACATTAACATGGGCAGGGAACATAGCAGTTTTTAATGTAAATGATGGAAACATTAACATGGGCAATGAACAGAGCAGTTTTTAATGTAAATGATGGAAACATTAACATGGGCAGGGAACAGAGCAGTTTTTAATGTAAATGATGGAAACATTAACATGGGCAATGAACAGAGCAGTTTTTAATGTAAATGATGGAAACATTAACATGGGCAGTGAACAGAGCAGTTTTTAATGTAAATGATGGAAACATTAACATGGGCAATGAACAGAGCAGTTTTTAATGTAAACGATGGAAACATTAACATGGGCAGGGAACAGAGCAGTTTTTAATGTAAATGATGGAAACATTAACATGGGCAGGGAAAGAGCAGTTTTTAATGTAAATGATGGAAACATTAACATGGGCAATGAACAGAGCAGTTTTTAATGTAAATGATGGAAACATTAACATGGGCAGGGAACAGAGCAGTTTTTAATGTAATGTGGGAGAATTGAATCGAGGAAGACAGATTGGAGTTTATGTAAATGAAAATAAAATGAGAGGAACAGAATTTTTGATTCTGGGTTTCCAACTTCTGCCTTCGATTTTGACTTTTGATTTACTTAATGATTCAGTAGTTGTTGTTCTTGTTCTTGCTTGTTCATTGTCTTGTTCTTCGTGTTCTTGTTGTTGTTCTTATTGTTCTTCGTTGTTGTTCTTGTTTTGTTCTTGTTTTTCTTGTTGTTTTGTTTTGTGTTCTTCTTCTTCTTCTTCTTCTTTTCTTGTTCTTGTTCTTGTTCTTCTTGTTCTTGCTCTTGTTGTTCTTGTTGTTGTTGTTGTTGTTGTTGTTCTTTTCTTTTCTTCTTGTTCTTGTTCTTGTTGTTCTTGTTCTTGTTGTTGTTGTTGTTGTTTTCTTCTTCTTCTTCTTCTTGTTCTTGTTCTTCTTCTTGTTCTTGTTTCTTGTTCTTCGTCTTTGTTCTTCTTGTTCTTGTTCTTCTTGTTCTTGTTCTTCTTGTTCTTGTTTTCTTGTTCTTGTTCTTCTTGTTCTTCTTGTTCTTCTTCTTCGTTCTTCGTTCTTTCTTCTTTTTTTGTTTTTTCTTGTTTGTTCTTCTTCTTTCTTCTTGTTCTTGTTCTTGTTCTTGTTCTTTCTTCTTCTTTTTCCTTCGTCTTCTTCTTGTTCTGCTTTCTTCTGCTTCGTCTTCTTCTTGTTCTTCTTCTTGTTCTTCTTGTTCTTGTTCTTGCTCTTCTTCTTCTTCTGCTTCTTCTGCTTCGTCTTTCTTCTGCTTCTTCTTCTTGTTCTTTCTTCTTTGTTCTTCTTGTTCTTGTTCTTGTTCTTGTTCTTGTTCTTCTCTTTCTTCTTTTTTCCCTTCTTCTTCTTCTTCTCCTTCTTCTCTTCTTCTTCTTCTTCTTCTTCTTCTTCTTCTTCTTCTTCTTCTTCTTCTCCTTCTTCTCTTCTTCTTCTTCTCTTCTTCTCTTCTTCTTCTTCTTCTTCGTCTCTCTCTCTCTCTCTTTCTTTTTACTGTGGTCTTCGTTCGTGATACTTTATATTTTGTTCTCTCTCTGTGTCTGTCTCTGTCTCTCTGTCTGTCTGTCTTTCTGTGTATCTCTCTTTTTATTTTTTTTTTACTCTAGTCTTTGTTCGTTTATACCTGGTTTTGTGCTCTATTTTGTTTTAATTAACCTTTTGACTCCCACACCTTATCCACCAACTGCAAAACCTTAACTCTTTGACTCCCTCATCCTATCCACCAGCTTCCTTGGCTGCACCACGCGCATATGAAATTGCTCCTTGAGCCTGATTTGACACCCCCCCCCCCCCACGTACAAACTGATACAGGCAGATTGGAAGGGGAAGGTCAACCTCTGCGCAAGCAGGCCTAAAAAACAAACAAAATCAAACAAAAAACAACAAAATCAAACAAAAAACAAAAAAAAAACACACAAAATCAAACAAAAACAACAAAAAATGCACAACAAAAAACACAAAACAAACAAAAACAACACAAAAACAAACAAAAAACAAACAAAAATCAAACAAAAAAACAAACAAAAAACAAACAAAAAACAAACAAAAATCAAACAAAAAACAAACAAAAACAAACAAAAATCAAACAAAAACAAACAAAAAACAAACAAAAAACAAACAAAAAACAAACAAAAAACAAACAAAAAACAAACAAAAATCAAACAAAAAACAACAAAAAACAAACAAAAACAAACAAAAAACAAACAAAAAACAAACAAAAACAAACAAAAACAAACAAAATCAAACAAAAATCAAACAAAAAACAAACAAAAAACACAAAAAAACAAACAAAAAACAAACAAAAAACAAACAAAAAACAAACAAAAACAAACAAAAATCAAACAAAAAACAAACAAAAAACAAACAAAAACAAACAAAAATCAAAAACAAAAAACAAACAAAAATCAAACAAAAAATCAAACAAAAAAACAAACAAAAAACAAACAAAAAACAAAAAAAAACAAACACAAAAAAACACAACAAAAACAAACAAAAAACAAACAAAAAACAAACAAAAAACAAAAAACAAACAAAAAAACAAAAAACAAAAACAAAAAACAAACAAAAAACAAACAAAAAACAAAAAAACAAACAAAAAAAAAAAAACAAACAACAAAAAACAAACAAAAAACAAAAAAAAACACAAAAAAAAACAAAAAAACAAACAAAAAAAACACAAAAAACACAAAAAACAAACAAAAAACACAAAAAAAAACAAACAAAAAACAAACAAAAAAACAAAAAACAAAACAAAAAACAAACAAAAAACACAAAAAAACACAAAAAACACAAAAAACAAACAAACAAAAAAACAAAAAAACAAAACAAAAAACAAACAAAAAACACAAAAAACACAAAAAAACACAAAAAACAAAAACAAAAAAAACAAAAAAAAACAAAAAACAAAACAAAAAAACAAACAAAAAAAAACAAAAAACAAACACAAAAAAAAACAAACAAAAAACAAACAAACAAAAACACAAAAAAACAACAAAAAAAACAAACAAAAAACACAAAAAACAAACAAAAAAAACAAACAAAAAAAACAAACAAAAAACACAAAAATCAAACAAAAAACAAACAAAAAACAAACAAAAAACACAAAAAAACACAAAAATCAAACAAAAATCAAACAAAAAACAAACAAAAAACAAACCAAAAAACAAACAAAAACCAAACAAAAAACAAACAAAAAAACCAAACAAAAAACAAACAAAAAACAAACAAAAAACAAACAAAAAACACAACAAACAAACAAAAATCAAACAAAAAACAAACAAAAAACAAACAAAAATCAAACAAAAAACACAAAAAACAAACAAAAAACAAACAAAAATCAAACAAACAAAAAAAAGGTCAATAGAACGCACGTTGCCGGCTGTGCACATAATATTTGCAGTTAATGAAATTTGTAACGGGAATCGTATTTGTCCATAAATCATGATGTCATCTGTGAGGGACAAAAAAAACGTCAGGTTTTAATGATGTCAGATCAGTGTTTCCTTCCCTCCTTTCCTTTCCCCTCCCCCCGGGACTCTATCCCCTCCTCACCCCCACTCTGTCCTCCCATCCCGTACCCCCCGCTTTCCGCGTGGCGTTTTTTTTTTCTTTTCTTATTTTTTTTTTTTCTTTCTAAAAGACACGTGTCCATTTCTATATAGAGCCGATAACGGAAGTGAATGGTTTTTTCTTTCAGATTCACTCCCTTCCCCCCTCCCCCTCCCCCCACCGCTCCTCGGGATTTTGTGTTTCTTATTGTTGTTGTTGTTGTTGTTGTTGTTCTAAAGGGAGTTTGTTTCAAATCGACATAATGGCTGCACAGCATAAGTCAAATAGCGTACATAAAGTATGCAGACTGCGCAACAACATAAGAGCTGCACAGGATGGGCCGAACATCATGCATACAGTATGCAGACTGCGCAGCAACATAACGCCTATACAGCGCAGGGCGAACAGTATGCAGACTGCGCAGCAACAGAAAGGCTGCATAGTATAGGCCAAACGGCAAGCATACATATGCAGACTGCGCAGTAACACACTGCCTGCACAGCGTAGACCAAATCATCATCATCATCATCAGGTGCCTGCCGCATGGCGTTGGCGATCATGGACTTCCAGCTGTCTCTATCTCTCGTTGACCCTAGCATCTCCCCCACCCTCCTCGTCCCCAGCCACCCTCAAGTCCGTCCAGCATTTTCTCCCTGGGTCTACCTGGTGCTCTCTTTCCCTCCAGCTTTCCCGTTGTGATCAGGTGCTCCAAATCCCCCTTCCTCGTAAAATGGCCTATAAATGTTGCCTGTCTTTTCCTAATCTTCCTTATGAGTGATCTACTTGTGTCTGCCTCCATCAAGACTGTCTCGTTTGTTTTCTTTGTTGTCCATGGAACCCTCAACATTCTTCTGAGAAACCACATCTCGGCTGCCTCAATCTTGTTCTGGCTTTGTTTGTTGACTGTCCACGCCTCGCATCCGTACAACAGTATTGGTTCTATATAACATTCAAGGACTCTCTTCCTGATGTTAATTGACAGGCATTTGTTGGTAAGAATGCTTGTCATCTTCTTGAATGCTGCATAATGTAAACCAAACAGCATGCATACAGTACATAGACTGCGCAGTGACACAACAGCTGCATAGTGTAAACCAAACAGCATGCATACAGTACGGAGCCTGCAT
Organism: Monoplex corrugatus; assembly: GCA_030674185.1. Taxonomy (NCBI): domain Eukaryota; kingdom Metazoa; phylum Mollusca; class Gastropoda; order Littorinimorpha; family Ranellidae; genus Monoplex; species Monoplex corrugatus. The sequence continues at coordinate 39,490,352 of JAPXFY010000031.1, forward strand.
AGCAAAATGTCGCCTGCATAGTGTAGGCCAAACACACATGCATACAGTACGCAGTCTGCGCAGCAAAATATCGCCTGCACAGTTTGGGCTAAACAGTTTCAGTTTCTCAAGATGACGTGTCCGCGCTGGGAATGAATTCCATATGCACTAACGTCTCACGTGCCATGTGATGGGGAAGATCCAGAATGATCACGGCACAAGCCGTGCATAAATACACAAGCATGTGCAAAAATACTTAATTAAGCATGTGCATAAACCCACGAGCTGACCAGGTCCTGAGGTCCTATCTAGACAGTTCCATAACCCTGAGCTCGTAGGGGAGTGAGGTGGCAGAAACCTCATCTTTTCCCCGGGGGCCAGCACCGACGAGGGCGGACACCCATCCCCTCATACATACAGAAAGCAAACTGCGCAGCAACACAGCCCCAACTCAGTGCAGGCCAAACACACATGCGTACTGTACGCAGACCACGCAGTGACATAAGGCCTGCACAGCGTGGACACAAACATGTGCACCGCACGCGCATGCAAAGAAAACCTTGCCAGGAATGGAGTGAAGAATGGCCGAGAAGAATGAGAAAGAAAGTCGATTTGAATGCTGTCAGAAATGGGTATCCACGTGTGTTCGGGCTTCTGTAGCACGTGTCTGTTTCTATAATGTTGTGCGGATGGGTATAGGGGGGGTAGGGGTAGGGGTGGGGGTGGGGTGGGTTGTTGTAGGCAAGAGGGGAGCGGAGGGGAGGGGGAGGGGAGGGATTTTAAAGGGGGGAAATTACATTTGAATGAAAAGGCTTTTATGATTGTTGCTCTGAGCTCTCTGTGACGCTGTCTTGGTTTTTAACCTCTTGTGTTTTTTGTGTGTGTGTGTGTGTGTGTGTGTGTGTGTGTGTGTGTGTGTGTGTGTGTGGTGTGTGTGTGTGTGTGTGTGTGTGTTGTTTATATTATATATATATATGTGTGTGTGTGTGTGTGTGTGTGTGTGTGTGTGTGTTGTGTGTGTTGGTGGTGTGTGTGTGTGTGTGTCTCTTCCTTCTCTTTCTCTGGTTGTCTGTGTGTCTGTCTGTGTGTCTGTCGTCGTCTGTCTGTCTATCTGTCTGTCTATCTGTCTGTCTATCTGTCTGTCTGTCTGTCTGTCTATCTCTGGCTTCTTCTCTCTTTTGTTTTACTCTCGTTGTTGGTCTTGGCTATGTGTCTGTCTGTCTATCTGTCTGTCTCTATTTCTCTCTTCTCTCTCTCTCTCTCTCTCTCTCTCTCTCTCTCTGTGTGCGTGCGTGCGCCTTTATCTCTGTCTCTCCGTCTCAGTCTCAGACTCTCTCTGTCTTTCTGTTTCTCTCTGTCTGTCTGTTTGTCTCTCTGCTCTCTCTCTCTCTTTCTCCTCTTTCTCTTTCTCCGTCTGTCTCTCTTTGTTCTCTCCTGTCTCTCTCTTTCTCTGTCTGTCTCTCTTTGTCTTCTCTCTCTCTCTCTCTCTCCCTCTTTCTCTTCTTATTGTCTCTCTTTGTCTTTTCTCTCTCACCGTCTGTCTGTTTCTCTTTGTCTTCTCTCTCTCAGTGTCTGTCTGTCTCTGCCTCTTCCTCTCTCTCTCTCTCTCTCTCTTGTGTGTGTGTGTGTGTGTGTGTGTGTGCGTGCTGCGTGCGTGTGTTGTGTGTGTGTGTGTGTGTGTGCGTGTGCCTCTCTGTCTCTCTCTCTCTCTGTGTCTCTGTCTCTTTCTTTGTCTCTCTCTCTCTCTCTCTATATATATATATATATATATATATCTTTCATAAAGTATTAAATGGACATGCTCCAAATATCACAGCTAGTCTCATCTCCATAAATCACACACGCAACATTAGAGGAGGGGAAAAAATAACAAAACACATTGATAGTCCCACCCCCGAGACCTGGCCTGTTGAAATCCAGCCTCGTGTATTCTGGAGCTACACCCTCTGGAACACACTACCCGAAGACCTGTGAGAGTGTCTCAGTTTCACCATATTCTGAGAAGAAGACATTTAAAACATCTCGTGAACTGAGCCGTGGACTCAAGATCTGATATCTCAATTCAGTCCCAGCCCGCAGAATTTTAAAAACTGGCCTGTTCGCTACCCGTCTTAATGTTTCCATCATTCTGGTGGTGTCAGCTTGGTGTTTCATGGTCCCTCAATCCCCCCGTTGGAATGCCGGGGGCTCTTTCAGTATAAATAGTATCCCCACCTTCTGGAAATTCTGTGCTAGAATTTCCTTTTTTTTCTGTCACTCTCTTTGTTTCTTTCTTCCTCCTTTGCTTTCTGCCATTCTTTCTATCATTTTCTGCCTTGCTGGTCCATTTACTTGTTGTGTTCGATAAAGTCTTATGTACTTTCTCTTAGGATTGATAACTGGGTTACATGTATTAAGTGCTTTTTTGTCTGTAGGGAAATGAGATATTCGGAAGCAATTTCAGGTAATTTAGGCCCTGTTTTTGTATATGTTTTAGTGTCCTTATATATGTTTAAATTTGTATTCAGGTTGTGTTTTTAAATCAGGGCATTTACTTAGATTATGTGCGCGAATGTTTTGGTATGTGTATTAATATTCTTTTCTTTTTTTTTCCTTGTTGAATTGGTGTTTTGAAATGTTTTGATTTGGCTCTATGCAATGAGCAGTCGGCTGTTGTTGTTGTTATTGTTATTGTTGTTTAAAGCCCAGCCGACTGCGTAGAGCTATATCAGAGCTATAACCGCTTCAAAACAAACAAAACTTCAACAGGAAAAAACAAACAAACAAACAAGAAAAATAAAAGAAAATTAAGTACACATATCAATGCATTCGAGCACATAATCTAAGGACATGCCCCCGGCGTTGACCATTCCGTCCAATTTATCGCACAAGGGAGATTTAAAAAACACACCTGAATACAAATATAAGCATACCTAAGGACACCAAAATATATATAAAAACAGGCACAAATTGCCTAAAATTGCTTCCACACATCTCACCTCCCTAGAGCCAAAAATGCACTAAATACATGTACCCAATTATCAATCCTAAGAAAAAGTACATAAGACTTTATCGAACACATACAGGTGAATGGACCAGCATGGCAGAAATGACAGAAAGCAAAGGAACAAAGCAGAAACAAAGAGAGTGAGAGGAAAGAGGAAATTTTAGCACAGAATTTCCAGAAGGTGGGGATACTGTTTATACTGAAAGAGCCCCCGGCATCACCACGGGGAAAAGCAGTCGGCTAGGCTTTAATTATACAAAAATACCAATAACAGTAAGGGGTAGAAGGTAAGCAGTTGGAACTAAACAGCAGGAAGACTGAAGTCATGGTGATCAGTAAAAATCATAAAATCCCCTCATGCAAAATAACAGCAAATAGCACAACCTTGCCACAGGTTAATAAGTTCAAATACCTGGGAACGGTCATTTCATCAGACGGCAGATGCACATCGGAAATAGCTGGCAGAATCGGCCAAGCCAAAACAGCATTCAAGAAGATGACAAGCATTCTTACCAACAAATGCCTATCAATTAACATCAGAAAGAGAGTCCTTGAATGTTGTATAGAACCAATACTGTTGTACGGATGCGAGGCGTGGACAGTCAACAAGCAAAGCCAGAGCAAGATTGAGGCAGCCGAGATGTGGTTTCTAAGAAGAATGTTGAGAGTTCCATGGTCAGCAAAGAAAACAAACGAGACAGTCTTGATGGAGGCAGGCACAAGTAGATCACTCTTAAGGAAGATTAGGAAAAGACAGGCAACATTTATAGGCCATTTTATGGGGAAGGGGGATTTGGAGCACCTGGTCACAAAGGGAAAGCTGGAGGGAAAGAGAGCGCCAGGTAGACCCAGGGAGAGAATGCTGGACGGACTTGCAGAGTGGCTGGGGTTGAGGAGGTGGGGGAGATGCTAGGTGCAACGAGAGATAGAGATGGTTGGAAGTCCATGGTCGCCAACGCCAAGCGGCAGGGCACCTGATGATGATGATGATGATGATGATGACCAATAACAGTGACAGGTCCCTCTCATCCGCTTCTCCCCCGTATTTCAAGACCTTGCCGGTGCATTCCGTTCTACACAGACTCAGACAGTCTAGGTATGTAAGTTTGTCATGATATGTATATATGGGTGTTCCCCCTCTTTGCTGGTGTTGTTGTTGTTGCTGTTGTTGTTGTTGTTGTAGCTGTTGTTGTCGGCCATCATGCTGTGTAGATATGGGTGTGTATGTGTGAATGTATGTGTGAATGTCTGTGTGCAGTCATGTGGATATATGAATGTATTTACTGTTATTTCTTATTTTCACATCTTACCTGTTTATTTATCTACATACTCCTTTATTTCGTATTTATTTATTCACCTACTTACTTCTTATTCACTTACTCATTCACTCACTCACTTGCTTGCTTACTTATTTACTTACTTACTCACTCACTTACATACCTACGTATGATTAAGAAAATATTGTCTTCACTAGCTGATGGACAGCTGAGCATCGACTGGGGGAGGGGGGGGGGTTCTGTCATGTGAGATGAGTTTATACAGGATAGCTAATTTTGTTGGATTCAGACCTTAATTATTTATTCATTTACTTTACATACATGTGACTGAGTTTAAAAGAATAGTTAATTGTGTTGTGATTCAGCCTTTAATTATTTATTCATTTACTTTACATACATGTGAGATGATTTTAAAAGAATATTTAATTGTGTTGATTC
>JAPXFY010000031.1:39507531-39515031 GCA_030674185.1 Monoplex corrugatus
TTTGGGTCGGTCGAGTGCTGTGTTGTGATGAACCTATTATAGAGAATGGGGCAAGAACTTCGGCATGAAACACGAGATCAGACTCAAACGGGCGCTGGTATATATCCCATCTTCTTGTGTATGCATGATCGCCGACGCCATGCGGCAGGGCACGTGATGATGATGATGATGTGTATGCGTGCGAAGCAAGGACCCTCACAATGGATTTCTTTCAGTTTCAGGTTCTCAAGATGACGTCTCTGCGCTCGGAATGAATTCCATATGCACTAACGTCACAGGTGCCATGTGATGGAAAAGATCTAGAATGATCACGGCACAAGCCTTAAGACTGCAACATAAACCCATGAGCCTTCTTGCCTTTCTGAAGTTTTGATTTAAAAAAAAAAGTGAATATGAATTTGAAGCAAGGGAGAAGGCATGGGCGCCGCACTCGTGGTGCTGGCCCCGGGAAAAGTTGAGGTCTCTGCCACCTCACTCCCCTACGACCCCAGGGTAACGGAACTATCTAGATAGGACCTCAGGACCTGGCCAGCTCATGGATTTATGTGCAGACTTAAAGGCTTGTGCCATGATCATTCTGGATCTTCTCAATCACATGGCACCTGCGACGTTAGTGCATACGGAATTCATACCGAGGGCGGAGACGTCATTTTGAGAAACTGAAACTAAAACTGAAACCTGTCGTCACCGGGTTCAGTGTTGGCCGCTGTACTCGTTGACACCACCACTGTCCTTCCAAACGGCTCTGTCTTGACTTTTGTGGACAACTTTTTGAATACATGTATGTAGGCCACGGATGTTGGTTATGTTCTCGATTTCAGAAACTTAAACTGAAACTGTATGAGATTGGAGGTCTGCGATTCTTCCTTTTTGCCTCTGCTTTTCCTTGAAAAATGGTTGGCCATGAGGTCTGTGTTCTTGCCACGTGACACATGGCCTTAATATATCTATGGCCTGGACGATAGCCCCTTCCCCCACTTCCCTGGGATGGTCATACACGTCGACCATATCACCTGAGGAGGGTGCCAGCGTAAAAAGTGAACCAAACCAAAGATGGCCGCGCCTGCCTGGTTATCCAGCCCGGTTGTCCTCTAGCTCAGTTGTTAGAGCACCATTGTCATGACACAGGGGTGTGGGTTCAATCCAGTCCGGCTGTCAACATTAGGGAGAAAGCAAGAAGCAAGGAAAGGAAAGAACGAAAACCCCTTCTATCCATTGGTATAGGAAATATCCACACTATCATCATCATCATCATCATCATCATCAAGTGCCTTGCCACATGGCGTTGGTATCATGGCCCTCCATATGCATCTGTCCTTTGTTGCCGCAAGCACATCTTCCACCCTCTCTGTCCTCAGCCATTCTGCAAGTCCGTCCAATATATTTTCCCTGGGTCTACCTGGTGCTCTGTTTTCCTCCAGCTTTCCTGCTGTGACCAGGTGCTCCAATTCCTCTTTCCTCGTAAAATGGCCTATAAATGTTGCCTGTCTTTTCCTAATCTTTCCTATGAATGATCTTCTTGCGTCTGCCTCCATCAAGACTGTCTCGTTTGTTTTCTTTGCTGCCCATGGAACTCTCAACATTCTTCTTAGAAACCATATCTCAGCTGTCTCAATCTTGTTCTAGCTTTGCTTGTTGACTGTCCACGCCTCATAACCGTATAACATCATCGGTTCTATATAACATTCATGAACTCTCTTCCTGATGTTGATTGATAGGCATTTGTGTTCACACTATACACGACAAGAATGACACAGCAGAACGGTGCACACAGTCTTGATCACCAGGAAGTGGGATCGCTATAAAAGACTGTTATTGTTATCGTTATTTTTGTTTAAAGCCCAGCCGACTGTGTAGAGCCATATCAGGGCTATAACCGTTTCAAAACATAAACAATACTTCTACAGGAAAAAGAAATGGAAAAGAAAATAACAATATTATCTATCTATCTATCTATTTGTCTGTCTGTCTGTCTGTCTGTCTGTCTGTCTGTCTGTTTGTCTGTCTGTCTGTCCGCCTGCCCGCCCGCCCATCCGTCCGTCCGTCCGTCCATCCGTTTATCTATCTATCTATCTATCTATCTATCTATCTATCTATCTATCTATCTATCTATCTATCTATCTATCTATCTATCTATCTATCTATCTATCTATTTGTCTGTCTGTCTGTCTGTTTGTCTGTCTGTCTGTCTGTCCGCCCGCCCGCCCGCCCGAATGTCCGTCCGTCCGTCCGTCCGTCCAACCGTCTATCTATCTATCTATCTATCTATCTGTTTGTCTGTCTGTCTGTCCGCCCGCCCGTCCGTCCGTCCGCCCGTCCGCCTATCTATCTATCTATCTATTTGTCTGTCTCTTTGTCTATCTATCTATCTATATGTATATTATCTACCTGTTTTTGGACTATGTGCCAGAATTTCAGTTATTTCGCTGTCTGTGCAGTGTCGCTCTTCCTTCTGTACGTTCATTTGTTTATTTGTTTGTCTCTTTGTTTAGATTCATTCGTCCATTTTTAGGCATAACATGTAGAAATTGAAGTAATTCCCAACCTGTGCGCTGTTCGGCTGACATCCCCTTTCGCTTCCACCTCTCTCTGTCTCGTTGTGTGTCTGTCTCTGTCTTTCTCTGTCTGTCTATCTGTCTGACTGTCTGTCTGTCAGTCTCTCTCTCTCTTGTGTTTGTCTCTGACTGTCTGTCTCTGTCTCTCTCTGTTTTTGTCTGTCTGTCCCTCTCTCTGTCTCTCTCTCTCTCTCTTTGTTTCTTTGTTTTTTTCTCTCTCTCTTTCTTTCTTTCTCTCTCCCCCTCTCGCTTTCTCTCTGTCTCTGTCTGTCTGTCTGTCTCTTTCTCTCCATGTCTGTCTGTCTGTCTCTTTGTTTCTCTCTCTCTTTCTCTCGATCTCTCTTTGTCTTTCTGTTTCTCTCTCTCACTCCCTCTCTCTCTCTCTCTCACTCTCTCTTTCTTTCTTACTTTCTCTCTCTCTCCCTCTCTCTTTTTTCTTTTCTTTTTTCTCTCCCTCCCTCCCTGTCTCTGTTTCTCTGTCTCAGTCTCTCTCTGTGCCTGTGTCTCTCTCTCTCTCACCCTCTCTTTCCTTCTCTCTGTCTGTCTGTTTGTCTGTCTGTCTGTCTCTTCCCTCCTTCTCTCTCTCTCTCTCTCTCTCTCTCTCTCTCTTAGTGGCCACAGCAACATCTTTTTTTGTTTCTTGGTTTGTTTTCGTTTCCCATTCATCTGTTTGTTTGTTTATTCATTCATCTGGACGTCGGCTTGCTGTATTTGTTTTCAATCCGCGCTCGCGGAATTTCAATTAATTCCCAATCCACGCCGTATCAAGTCTTACCGTTCTCTCTCACCTCCTCCCCCCCCTCCTTCTCTTTCTCTTCGGCTGCCAAGTTTTGAGATGCCCCGCCCCCTCCCTCCGCGTGCATCGCTTCTGACAGGTGCAGCGCGCAGCTCCTCTTCGTCGGCACGTGATCTGCACGTGCACTGCCGCGCCCTCCTCCCAGTCCCGACATGCAACAGTCAAAAGGGCCGCTATGTCACCCATCCCTAACCCCGCCAGAAGCGCGTTTGATTTCTATTTCGTTGAACCTGTTCCCTGTGTTGGGGGATTTGTTCAAGGAACATGACAGAACAGATTTTGGGTACCAGGCCGGGAGGCGACCTTTCCTGAACTTTTTAAAAAAAATTCTTTCTTTTTGTTTTTCTTGTTTTAATTTTAATTTTTTTTTTATTCTTGATATCTGACAGATGGGGGTTTTATAACGGCCATAACCCCCCCCCCCCCAAGCGGTATATAACCCGACAACCCCCCCCCCCTCCCTGAAAAAAAAAAAAAAGAAAGAAAAATGCAAGAAGAATGAAGGTGTTTGTTCGCCCAGTCTCGTGCGTCCCTTAACTCTCGCGCGAGCGGCGGCAGTTATTAACCCTCTGCACGTGCCGGTGCTAATTAGTCGACGTAATTAGCGCTAACGAAGCACTGAGGAAGTGTGCAGACTGAATTTGGTCGTCATGAAGATCTGATCTTTTTTCTTTTTGTTTTTCTTCTTCTTTTTTTTTTTTTGAGACCGTCAATGGCGACTGGGGGTGGTGTGGGTGGTGGGTGGTGTGGGGTTAAAAAGCTTAGCAGGAATCGGCTGGACGATCTGTTATCGAATCTGGCGCTGCCGTGTTGTGTGTTGTACCTGTGTGTGACTGGGGAATGTTTCAGTGTGGGGTTTTCGCTGATTAAAGTGAAGCAGGTTGGTCATGCTGTGTTTGGTGAATGGCTGTGTGGAATTATCGGGGGACATTAATGGCTTGTTAATTTTTTTTTCTAGGAGAGCATCAACACCTTCGCCTGAGCGTATGTCGTTTTTATTAGGAGTGGGTTTTGAGACCTGGACAAAAAAAGAACGAGGGAGAGAGAGAGAGAGAAAAAAAAGTTCCTGAAAAAGTTTTTGTCTTCTTTTGTCTGCTGGCTGTGTTGGTACATGTTTGTTGTCTTGAGTGCCAGCTGTTTTTGTTTTGTAGTGAAGTGTGTGTGTGTGTGTGTGTGTGTGGTGTGTGTGTGCGTGTGTGTGTGTGTGTGTTGTGTGTAATGTGTGTGGTTGTATGTGTTGGGTGTGTAAGTGGAAGTAGATGTGTTATGCGTTTCTGTGTGTGTGTGTGTGTTGTGTGTGCGTGTGTGTAAGAGAGAGAGAGACGAGAGAGTGTGAGTGCGTTACTTGTGTGTGTGTGTGTGTAGTGTTGTGTGCTTGTGTGATAGGAAAAGTAGGGGAAGAGAGAGAGAGAGAGAGAAGAGAGAGAGGTGTGAGTGCGTTACTTTTGTTGTGTGTGTGTTTGTGTATGTGTTTGTGCTGTGTGTGTTTGTTTGTGTGAGTGTGTGGTGTGTGTGTGTGTGTGTGTGTGTGTGTGTGTGTGTGTGTGTGTGGATGTGTGTGGTGTACTCCTCTCTCTCTCCCTCTCTCTCTTGATGTGTGTGCGTGTGTGCGTGCGTGTGTGTGTGCGTGTGTGTGGTGTGTGTGTGTGAGTGGAGTGTGTGTGTGTGTTGTGTGTGCCTGTTGTGTGTGTTTGTGTGCGTGTGTGTACGTTCCTCTGTGTGTGTATGTGTAAATGTGCGCGTGCGCTTGTGTGTGTTGTGTGTGTGTGAGTGTGTGGTTGTGTGTGTGTGTGTGTGTGCTGTGTGTGGTGTGTGTTTGAGTGCGTGAAGTGTGTGTAGTGTGTTGTTGTGTGTGTGAGTGTGAGTGAGTGTAGTGAGAAGAGAGAGAGAGAGAGTGGGAGAGGGAGTAGGTGTGTGTGTGAGGATGAGGTGTTAGAGAAAAAAAGAGAGAGGAGTAGGATGGGGAGGTGATGAGAAAGGAGTGAGGTAAGAAGTGAGAGAGAGAGAGTGGTGGGAAGTGAGAGAGAGTAGAGAGAGGAGGGAAGGGAGGTGGAGAGAGGAGAGGGGAGACGAGGAGGGAATGGATGTGGTGAAGAGAGTGAGAGAAAGAGGGGTGAAGAGAAGAGAGAGGAGAGAGGAGAAGAAGAGAGGAGGAGAGAGAAAGAGAGAGAGAAGAGAGAGAAGAGAGAGAGAAGAGGAGGGAGAGAGAGAGAGAGAGAGAGAGAAGAGAGAGGAGAGAGAGAGAGAGAGAGAGAGGAGAGAAAGAGAGAGAGGAGAGAGAGAGAAAGAGAGAGAAGAAGAGAGAGAGAGAAAGAGAGAGAGAGAGAAAAGAGAGAGAAGAGAGAGAGAGAGAGAGAGAGAGAGAGAAGAGAGAGAGAGAAAGAGAGAGAGAGAAAGAGAGAAGAAGGAAGAGAGAGAGAGAGAAAGAGAGAGAGAGAGAGAGAGAAAGAGAGAGAGAGAGAGAAAGAGAGAGGAGAGAGAGAAAGAGAGGAGAGAGAAAGAGAAAAAGACAGAGAGAGAGAAAGAAGAGAGAGAGAAAGAGAGAGAGAGAGAGAGAAAGAGAGAGAAGAGAAAGAGAGAGAGAGAGAGAGAGAGAGAGAGAGAGAGCGCATAGGAAACTAGACAATCGTCGGGGGGAAAAAGTTATCAGTTTAAAACTTAACATTTTACCATCGTTACTGTGACCACCTTCTGAACGTTTGCTGCTTTGTATATTTTGAAAACAATGCTAACACAACAACAACAACAAGAACAACAACAACAACAAATCAACATCATCAACAACAACGACAAAAACCCTGACCCTAAAACTACTAACAACAACACGAATGATAAAAATAACAGAGATAAACGAAATAACAAATAAACAAACAAATGAACGAATAACGGAAGAAAAGTGGATAAAAATCAAAGATCAACTGACGTAAGGAAATTATGTAATGATGATGATAATACTACTACTACTACTACTAATAATGATAATAAAGTAATAATAGTAATAAAGTAATAGTAATAATATAAGTAATAGTAATAATAAGAATGATGATAATAATGATAATTATAATAATGATAATAATAATAAAATAATGATGATAATGATAATAATAATAATAATAACAGTAAGGAAACTAAACATATGGCAAATTGCTGAAGGCTGAAGGAGAGGAAAAAGGTTTCTAAGATTACAACATTTAGTTTTTGTTTTCTCTCGCACTCCTGGGAAAGCATTTTAAATACTAGAGTATGAGCGTCAGCTCTCGCATCTTGAAGTGGCGTTTCACCATATGCTGGTACTTACAAGGGTAGAGAGTTCAATTTTTCTGGCGGGCCATACGATTTACATCCATGGCATCAGTCGACATTGAGTTTATTCCCGTCGAGGAAAGCCTAATTTGTGAAACTGAAACTGAAACTGAAACGAAAAAAGAATCAGAAGGCTTATTTAAAACAACCAGACAAGACAGGCGCAAATTTTTCGACCAATCGGCCTTTGTCCAGAGTAAGATCACAAACAAACAAAATTCAAATACAAAACTTAAGAGAAAAAGACTTAAACTTTCCTTGCTGTGCAGTTTAGTCCTTTTCTCATGCTGAACGGTGCAGCAGGGAAGTTTCAGTCTTTTTCTCCTTTTCTCCGTATTTGGTGTTTGTGATCTTACGTCGAAATACCCTAGCAGAATCGGCCAAGCCAAAACAGCATTCAAGAAGATGACAAGCATTCTTACCAACAAATGCCTGTCAATTAACATCAGAAAGAGAGTCCTGAATGTTATATAGAACCAATACTGTTGTACGGATGCGAGGCGTGGACAGTCAGCAAGCAAAGCCAGAGCAGGATCGAGGCAGCCGAGATGTGGTTTCTCAGACGCACGCACACGCACGCACACACACATGCGCACGCCCGCGCGCACGCACGCACAGGCATGCACACACGCACGTACGCACACACACACGCACGCAATACATGCATGCATACATACATACATACATACATACATACGTAATAGCATACATGCATACGTACTACATACATACAGCATACATATATACATACATACATACATACATATATACATACATACTATACATACCTATACATACATATGTATCTATATCTAATTCATATATACATACATATACACGACGACA
>JAPXFY010000031.1:39522531-39525031 GCA_030674185.1 Monoplex corrugatus
GTGCGATGACAGGATCTTTTCCTTTGTTTTGTTTTTCCTGTTGAAGTAATAATGGTCATAGCCCTGATATGGCTCTACGCACTCGGCTGGGTTTGTTATAGCCCTGATATGGCTCTAGGCACTCGGCTGGGTTTGTTATAGCCCTGATAAGGCTCTACGCACTCGGCTGGGCTTGTTATAGCCCTGATATGGCTCTAGGCAGTCGGCTGGGTTTGTTATAGCCCTGATATGGCTCTACGCACTCGGCTGGGCTTGTTATAGCCCTGATATGGCTCTACGCAGTCGGCTGGGCTTGTTATAGCCCTGATATGGCTCTAGGCAGTCGGCTGGGCTTGTTATAGCCCTGATATGGCTCTAGGCAGTCGGCTGGGTTTGTTATAGCCCTGATAAGGCTCTAGGCAGTCGGCTGGGCTTGTTATAGCCCTGATATGGCTCTACGCAGTCGGCTGGGTTTGTTATAGCCCTGATATGGCTCTAGGCAGTCGGCTGGGCTTGTTATAGCCCTGATATGGCTCTAGGCAGTCGGCTGGGTTTGTTATAGCCCTGATAAGGCTCTACGCACAGTCTTGATGGAGGCAGACACAAGTAGATCACTCATAAGGAAGATTAGGAAAAGACAGGCGACATTTATAGGCCATTTTATGAGGAAGGGGGATTTGGAGCACCTGGTCACAATGGGAAAGCTGGAGGGAAAGAGAGCACCAGGTAAACCCAGGTAGAAAATGATAGACGGACTTGCGGAGTGGCTGAAGACGAGGAGGGTGGAGGAGATGCTTGGGGCAACAGGAGATAGAGACAGATGGAAGTCCATGATCGCCAACGCCATGGGGCAGGGCACCTGATGATGATGATGATGGCTCTACGCAGTCGGCTGGGCTTGTTATAGCCCTGATATGGCTCTACGCAGTCGGCTGGGCTTGTTATAGCCGTGATATGGCTCTACGCAGCCGGCTTTATTGTTATTGTTGTTTAAAGCCCAGCAGACAGCGTAGAGCCATAGCAGGGCTATAACCGCTTCAAAACGTACACAACTTTAACAGGAAAAAAAGAGAAGAAAATAAAATAAAGTACACATATGAATGCATTCGTGCACATAATGTAAAGACATCCCCCCTGGCGCTGACCACTCCGCCCAATTTATCGCACAGGAGATTAAAAAAAAACACACCTGAATACAAATTCAAGCATACCTAAGGACACCAAAACGTATAAAAACGGGCATAAATTACCTAAAATTGCTTTCGCATATCTCATATCCCTAGAGCCAAAATACACTTAACACATGCACCCAATTATCAATCCTAAGAGAGAGTACGTAAGATTTTATCGAACACATACAGGTGAATGGACCAGGAAGGCAGAAAAAGATAGGAACAAATGACAGAAAGCAAAGGAGGAAGAAAGAAACAAAGAGAGTGACAGAACAGAGGAAATTTCTAGCACAGAATTTCCAGAAGGTGGGGATACTATTCGTACTGAAAGAGCCCCCGGCATCCCACGAGGGAATCGGAACATTTAAAAGAAAGCAAACAAATAAACAAAGAAAGACAGAAACAAACAAACAAACAACAACAACAAAACAAGCAAACAAACAAGCAAACAAACAAACAAACAAACAAACAAACAAACAAACAACAACAAAACAAACAAACAAACAACAACAACAAACAAACAAACAACAAAAACAAACAAACAAACAAACAAACGAACGAACAAAAAACAAGCAAACAAACAAACTGAAAAACAACAACATAAAACAATCAGACTTACAAACGCTCTTGTGACTAATTTTGATTCAAAATCACCATTTCTTTCTTCTGCAATTTTCTGTTGCCTTCTTTCTTTCTTTTAATATTGTATTCTGTCAAAAAGTATTTGGACGGCTCTCTCTCTCTCTCTGTCTCTCTGTCTTTCTGTCTGTCTGTCTGTCTGTCTGTCTGTCTCTCTCTCTCCACCCCCCCTCTGTGTGTGTATGTGTGCCTATATGTGTGCATGTGTGTGTTGTTTGTGCGTGTGTGAGTGTGCACGCACGTACGTGTGTATGCCTGCGTGTGTGTGTTGTATTAATTGCCATCAATCATTGTCAAAAATCAATTTACATCATGTTTATAGATTATGTTTATGGGACAAAATGAAATAAAAAAAAGACACCGAAATCTCGTCAAACTAGGCAGTCAAACGAGAGAGAGAGAGAGAGAGAGAGAGAGAGAGAGAGAGAGAAGAGAGAGAGACAGACAGATAGACAGAGACAGAGAGACAGAGAGAGACAGTGAGAGACAGAGACAGACAGATAGACGCAGAGAGAAAGAAAGAAGGAGAAACAAAAAGATAGGGAGAGAGAGAGAGAGAGAGAGAGAGAGAGAGAGAGAGACAGACAGACAGACAGACAGGCAGACAGACAGAGGCAGAGAGAAAGAAAGAAGGAGAAACAAAAAATATAGGGGAGAGAGAGAGGGGGAGACAGACAGACAGACAGGACAGACTGACAGACAGAGGCAGA
>JAPXFY010000031.1:39537531-39545031 GCA_030674185.1 Monoplex corrugatus
GCTTTCTTGCTTTCTTTGTTTCTTGCTTTCTTTCTTGCTTTCTTGCTTTCTTTGTTTCTTTCTTGCTTTCTTTCTTGCTTTCTTGCTTTCTCTCTTTCTTTCTTTCTTGCTTTCTTTGTTTCTTGCTTTCTTGCTTTCTTTGTTTCTTGCTTTCTTTCTTGCTTTCTTTCTTGCTTTCTTGCTTTCTTTGTTTCTTCTTTGCTTTCTTTCTTTCTTTCCTTTCTTTCTTCTTTCTTCTTTCTTTCTTCTTTTGCTTTCTTCTTTCTTTCTTTCTTGCTTTCTTTCTTTCTTTCTTGCTTTCTCTTTCTTCTTCTTTCTTTCTTTCTTGCTTTCTTTCTTTCTTTCTTGCTTTCTTTGTTTCTTGCTTTCTTCTTTTTTTGCTTTCTTTCTTCTGCTTTCTTTCTTTCTTTCTTCTTTCTTGCTTTCTTCTTTCTTCTTTCTTTGTTTCTTGCTTTCTTGCTTTTTTTGTTTCTTGCTTTCTTTCTTTGCTTGTCTTTCTTGCTTTCTTGCTTTCTTTCTTTGCTTTCTCTCTTTCTTTCTTTCTTTTTTTCTTGCTTTCTTGCTTTCTTTGTGTCTTGCTTTCTTTCTTTGTTTCTTGCTTTCTTTGTTTCTTGCTTTCTTTCTTTCTTTCTTTCTTCTTCTTTCTTGCTTTCTTTCTTCTTTCTTTGTTTCTTGCTTTCTTTGTTTCTTTGCTTTCTTTCTTTCTTTGTTTCTTCTTGCTTTCTTTGTTTCTTTCTTGCTTTTCTTTCTTTCTTTTCTTTTCTTTCTTGCGCTTTCTTGTTCTTTTTCTTGTTTCTTTGCTTTCTTTGTTTTTCTTGCTTTCTTTGTTTGCTTGCTTTCTTTCTTTTCTTTCTTTTCTGCTTTCTTTCTTTCTTTCTTTCTTTATTTCTTTCTTTCTTGCTTTCTTGCTTTCTTTGTTTCTTGCTTTCTTGCTTTCTTTGTTTTTTCTTGCTTTCTTGCTTTCTTTTCTTGTTTTCTTGCTTTCTTTCTTTCTTGCTTTCTTTGTTTCTTTCTTGCTTTCTTTGTTTCTTTGCTTTCTTTCTTGCTTTCTTGCTTTCTTGTTTCTCTTGCTTTCTCTTGCTTTCTTTGTTTCTTGCTTTCTTGCTTTTTCTTTGTTTCTTTGCTTTCTTTTCTTGCTTTCTTGCTTTCTTCTTCTTTTTTCTTGCTTTCTCTCTTTGTTTCTGCTTCTTTCTTTCTTTGTTTCTTTCTTTGCTTTCTTGCTTTCTTTCTTTCTTTCTTTCTTTCTTGCTTTCTTGCTTTCTTTGTTTCTTGTTTCTTTCTTGCTTTCTTTGTTTTTGCTTTCTTGCTTTCTTTGTTTCTTGCTTTCTTTCTTGCTTTCTTGCTTTCTTTGTTTTTTCTTGCTTTCTTTGTTTCTTGCTTTCTTTCTTGCTTTCTTGCTTTCTTTGTTTCTTGCTTTCTGCTTTCTTTGTTTCTTGCTTTCTTGCTTTCTTTGTTTCTTGCTTTCTTCTTTCTTTGCTTTCTTGCTTTCTTTGTTTCTTTCTTGCTTTCTCTCTTTCTTCTTTCTTTCTTGCTTTCTTTGTTTCTTGTTTTCTTGCTTTCTTTGTTTCTTGCTTTCTTTCTTGCTTTCTTTGTTTCTTGCTTTCTTGCTTTCTTTGTTTCTTGATTTCTTGCTTTCTTTTTCTTCTTTCTTGCTTTCTTGCTTTCTTGCTTTCTTTGTTTCTTGCTTTGTTTCTTGCTTCTTTCTTGCTTTCTTTGTTTCTTGCTTTCTTGCTTGCTTTCTTGCTTTCTTGTTTCTTTCTTGCTTTCTTTGCTTTCTTCTTTCTTCTTGCTTCTTGCTTTCTTTGTTTTTTTCTTGCTTTCTTTGTTTCTTTCTTTCTTTCTTTTTTCTTGTTTCTTCGTTCTTTCTTTCTTGTTTCTTCGTTCGTTCTTTCTTTCTTTCTTCGTTCTTTCTTCTTTCTTTCTTTCTTTCGTTGCTTTCTTCTTTCTTGTCTTTCTTTCTTTCTTTCTTTTTCTTGCTTTCTTTCTTTCTTTCTTTCTTTTCGTTTCTTTCTTTCTTTCGCTTCTCTTTCTTCTTCTTTCTTTCTTTCTTTCTTTCTTGTCTTTCTTTTTCTTTCATCTTTCTTTCTTTCTTTCTTTCTTCTGTTTTTCTTTTCTTCTTTCTTTCTTTCTTTTTTCTTTCTGCTTCTTCTTTCGTTCTTCTTTCTTTCTTCGTGTTTCTTGTTTCTTTCTTGCTTTCTTTCTTCTTGCTCTTTCTTTCTTTCTTTCTTTCTTTCTTTCTTTTTTCTTTTCTTGTTCTTTCTTTCTTCTTTGTTCTTTTTCTTTTCTTATGTTTCTTTCTTTCTTCTTCTTTCTTTCGTTCTTCTTTCTTTCTTTCTTTGTCTTTCTTTTTCTTTCTTGCTTTCGTTTTTCTTGCTTGCTTCTTTCTTTTTCTTTCTTCTTTTTTTCTTTCTTTCTTTCTTTCTTTTTTTCTTCTCTTTCTTTCCTGTCTTTTTCTTTCTGTCTTTTTCTTTCTTTCTTTCTTTCTTTGTTTTCATTCCTTTTCTCCGACATTTTTTTTCTGTTTAATTAACATCAATGAAAAAGTACAATCTGCCAAAGCATCAATTGTCGTATCGCCATGAGCAAAATATTTGAACAATTGGGTATTTACTCCCAGTTTTTTTTTTTCAAATCTACGTCTTTTTTCTTTCTTTCTTACTTTCTTGTTTTCTCTCTATTTTTCTACATCTTTCTATCTTCCTATCTTTGTGTCCAGTATCACATTGAAAAATGAACCCCCCCCCCTCCCCCACCAAAGTATCCCAGTCATCGTAATCGTCGCAGAGGACATACAGTAACAACCAGGGGATTTATGCTTTTATCACGGGAGGGATTTTGGGGGATGTTCTGGAGTTTGGGGATGGTTGTGTGGGGTTGCTTTTCTGTGTAGAGATCACACACAACGACGAGAAAGGAGAGAGACGAGTAGAAACGCACTAAGACACTAGCAATAAGTTTCAAAAGCAGTCCACACATAGCATTACAATTCAATATAGTTTCTTTAATCAAACATATTCAACCGAAAGCATAATCATTCATCCTCTTATTCATTTATTTGCCTACGTCCTAAAGCAACCTACTTCTTTGCCTATCAGCCCTAAACCCTACACTTGAAATAAAATATCAACGTACCTTCACTACATGTTTCTGGCAAAGGCTCAGCACCTCTGCCAAGTTGAGTGGCCCATCTCCTATCACAACCGAGATTGACTGACCGTTCTGTCTCTCTGTGCCTGTCTTCTCTGTGGGTCTGTATTCCCCATGTGTTATGTTCCCTTCTCATTTATAGAGCATGGATCAGAACACGCTGGGGCTCTGACCCCACCTTTCTTAAGACGACTTTCGAAAGGGTTCTATTTGAGAATGCATGAAGGACGGATTAACGTGGACAAGCACAGGCCCAAACCTGTCCACTGAAACAATGGACTCTCTCTTCCACTGGGGGTTTCTCGAACACATTCGCTGCTAGACAGGGGCTATTGTTTAACTGTGTCGTTTACAGTCTAACATAAGTGTTGAGACCGGCTATGCTGCCTTGACGTTGTTTAATCCTAAGCCATCAGTTTCACACGAAGTACCGTAAGGGCCTGTTTCTATTTGAGGGGTTGTACGTTGGTTAATCCTAAGCTTTCACTACAGGCTAGTTCATCTGCCTTGCCAGACATTGTCAACATCTTGGCTCAGACTGAAGTACATGTATGGGCCTGTTTCTACATGAGTCGTTTCTGCAATACTTTTTTGAAATTTGTTTTCTCTCTTTCTTCTTATTCTCTTTCAGTCTATAGTTTGTTTGTTTACATATTTGTTAGTTTGCTCTCTTTCTTCTTTTTATTATTTTCTGTTATGTTTTTATTTGTTTGTTTTGTTTTGTTTTTTCTTTCTTTCTTTCTTAGGTCTTGTCTTTCTGTTCGTCTTTTATTTTGCTTTTCTGTCTGTCTTTCCTTTTTATCTGTCTTTTTCCTTTCTGTCTTTTGTCTGTCTTTCTGATTGTCTGTCTGTCCAGTTTCGAATGGAAAACCAAAAAATCCCGATAAGGCCTTCACAGTTATCGTACTTGTTGAGATTCCGCCCTTACGTCATTTTAACCTTTTGACTTCCGCACCCTGGCCACCAGCATCCTGCATTGTCATCCATGCTAGTTAAGCAAAAACTTAAAAAGCACCAAGCACGTGCACATCGGGAGACGGGAAGAATAGACAGGGAAAGCTTATTCCAGTATGGACCAGACACAGTGAAAGACAGGGGACCGACTGCGGTATATTGGTATCGAGGAATTTGTAAGCAATTTAGTATCAGAAACAGAACGGAAAGGTCGGAAGGGGATGCTATTGTTATCGTTATTTTTGTTTAAAGCCCAGCCGACTGCATAGAGCCATATCAGGGTTATAACCATTTCAAAACACACACATACTTCAACAGGAAAAAAAAGGAACAGAAAACTAAGTACACATATCATTGCATTCGCGCACATAATCTAAAAGAACATGCCCCTGGCGTTGACCACTCTGTCCAATTTATCATAAAGGGGATTTAAAAAGCATATCTGAATACAAACTGAAACGCAACTAGGGACACTAAAACATATAAAAACGGTCCTAAATTACACAAAATTGCTTCCGTATATCACATTTCAATAGAGCCAAAAAACAAAGCACTTAGTTCATGTATCCAATTACCACTCCTAAGAGAAAATACTTGAAGACTTTTTCGAACAATACAGATGACTGGACCAGCAAGGTAGAAAAGACAGGAAGAAATGACAGAAACAAAGGAACAAGGCAGAAACAAAGAGAGTGACAGGAAAGAAGAACTTTCTAGCACAGAATTTCCAGAAAGTGGGAATATATATACACTGAAAGAGCCCCTGGCATCCCCACGGGAGTGGAAAGGGTTGTACATTCGGAGATAATAACAAACATGAATAGGTACAGTACCAATAATACACTTGCAGCATAATATATTGATTTTGTATGCAATTCTTGATAAACAGGCAACCAGCTGAGTAAATAAAGCAAGAAAGCGATATGTTCACACCTCTGTTTCCCAGTCTGTATAACGTCTGTAAAGAAACAAATTGAAATTATCTCTGGCAAAGTTCTGTTAGAAAGAATCTACGTTCACAGGTAAACATAGAGACATGCATACATGAAAAAAAAAACAAACAAACAAACAAACAAACAAACAAACAAACAAACAAAAAACGTTGGCCGTGACGATATAGCGATAGGCTTTCCCTCAGGGAAGACAACCCGTATTTGGGTATCCAATATTCAAGTTTAATATATACATATATATACATAATTTGCCTGTCTATCTATCTATCTATCCTCTATCAATCTATCAATTTATCTATCTATCTATCTATCTATCTATCTATCTATTTTATCTATTCTATCTATCTATCTATCTATCTTCTTATCTTCTATCTATTCTATCTATCATCTCTATCTATCTTTTCTTCTATCTACTATCTTCTATCTATCTGTCTCTATCTATTCTATCTGTCTTGTCTGTCTGTCTATCTCTCTCTCTCTCTATATATATATTTATATATACATATGTTATGTTGTGTGTGTGTGTGGGTGTTGTGTGTTTTGTGTGTTGTGTGTGTGTGTGTGGTGTGTGTGTGTGTGTGTGTGTGAGTGTATAGATATGTAGATGTAGATACATAAACAAAGAAAACGAATAAAGAAAAATAAAAAAGAAATTCAATCCAATCGTGTCCAATTTTTTTCTTTCTGTCTTTCTTTTTAAACAATATTTTTGCTGACACGGAAAAAAGTTTAACAGGACGCTGCACAAGCATAGAAAATCACTGTGCTGTCGTTGTTTGGCTCGGTATAAAAATTGATGTGCATTCTTTTGAAATGTCAATGACTTCATACTTACACCATGAGCTCTGACTCTGGGGTCGTAGGTTCATCTTCCGGGCAGGTCACCTTTTTAAATGCCGATTGATTCTGTTAGACATCTGTTAGTGTTCCTTAAAGCCAAGCCCAGCCGACTGCGTAGAGCCATGTCAGGGCTTTAACCGTTTCTGAACATACACAATACTTCAACATTGTTATTGTTATTTCTGTCCAAAGCCCAGCCGACTGCGTAGAGCATCGGCTATCCTAGGGGCTGTAAAACCGTGTTCATACGATACAAGCACAACACTTGAACAGGAAAAAAAAATGGAAAGAAAATGAAGTGCACATATCAATGTATTCACGCACATAATCTAAGGAAGGTGCCTCTGGCGTTGACCACCCCTTCCAATTTATCACACAGGGAATTTAAAAAACAAATCTGAATACGAAGTTAAACACAACTAAGGGCACTAAAGCATGTATAAAAAAAAAAACAGGCTTAAAATTGTCTTAAATTGCTTCCGCATATCTCATTTTCCTCGAGCCAAAAATGCACTTAACGCATGTACCCAGTTATCAATCTTAAGACAAAGTACGTAAGACTTTATCGAACACATACAGGTGACTGGACCAGCAAGGCAGAAAATGATAGGAAGAAATGACAGAAAGCAGAGAACAAGTCAGAAACAGTTTCAGTTTCAATTTCTCTAAAATGATCGTCTCCGCGCTCAGAATGGATTCCATATGCACTATCATCGCAGGTGCCATGTGACGGAGAAGATCCAGAAAGATCACGGCACAAGCCTTAAGCCTGCATATAAGCCATGAGCTGGCCATGGCCCTGAGATCCTACCTAGATAGTTCCATAACCTCTGGCGGGTCCTCAACTTTTCCCGGGACCAGCATTATGAGGGCGGCGCCCACCCCCTATCCCTCGTTTCAAATTCATATTCGTATTCACATATTTTACCAAGACTTCAGAAAGGCGAAGAAGGCGATTGGTCTTCAAGGGGTGGGACCTGGGACATCAACCTGTCTCTCCAATGTTTTGTACCAAGGCAGCCGGGCAATGCCCTGCTCTTCACTATTTTCAATGCCGTGGGATCTTTAGCGTGCACAGCCAGAAGGCACACGGATCCGACTCGTTTTTCGTCCCCTTCCGAAGGACAGACGTTCAGTTCGATTTTCCGGTCAAACTGAGGAGAAAAGTCGAGGCCTGTACGGGGAGCGAACCCTGGAACCTCGAGTTTAGTTAGTGGCAGGCGAACGTCTGAACCATTCTGCCACTCTTCTCCCAGACATCTGTTATTGTTGCTTAAAGCCCAGCCCGACTGCGTACAGTCATATCAGGGCTATAACCGTTTCAAGACATACACAATACTTCAAAATTGTTATCGCTATTTCTGTCCGAAGCCTAGCCGATGTAGAGCCATATCAGAGCTATAACCATTTCGATGCACATGCAATACTTCCATAGGAAAAAAAAAAGGAAAAAAAATTTAAGTACACATATCAATGCATTCGCGCACATAATCTAAGGAAGATGTCCCTGGCGTTGACCACTCGTCCAATTTATCGCACAGGGGATTAAATAAGCAAAGCTGAATACAAAGTAAAACATAACTAAGGATACTAAAGCATCGTATAA
>JAPXFY010000031.1:39550031-39552531 GCA_030674185.1 Monoplex corrugatus
TCTGTGCTGGAAATTTCCTCTTTTCTGTAACTTCTTTGTTTCTGCCTTATTCCTTTACTTTCTGTCATTTCTTCCCATATTTTTTTTACCTTGCTGGTCCATCCACCCGTATTAGTTCGAAAAAGTCTTACATACTTTGTCTCAGGATTGGTGATTGGGTACATATTAAGCGCTTTTTTGGCTCCAGGGAAATGAGATATGCAGAAGCAATTTTAGGTAATTTAAGCCTGTTGTTTCTTTATTTATATATGCTTTAGTGTCCTTAGTTATGTTTAAATTAGTATTCAGATAGTGTTTTTAAAAAATACCCTGTGCTATTTAAATAGGACAGTAGTGGTGAACACCTGGCCATCTCTCTAGCTTATGTGCGCGGAATGCATTGATTATGTGTGCCTTAATTTTCCTTTTTCTTTTGATACCTGTTGGAATAGTGTGGTGTGTGAATGAAATGGTTTATTAGCCCTGATATGGGGTTCTAGTGCAGTCGGCTGGGCTTTCTACAAAATATAATCAGTTACAGTAATTTCATGAATCACAGCCAGCTGCCTGGCCCTTATAGTAACGCTCTGTGTGACCGTTTCTATATGTCATCATCAATGTGCCCTGCCGCATGGTGTTGGCGATCCATGACTCCTCCGTACGAAAGTATCCTTTGTTGCTTCAAAGTTACAACTCCTCCCTACTCTCTCTGTCCTCGGGCCACCCTGCATAGTCTGTCCAATTATATTTTCTTCCTGGGCCTACCTGGTGCTCTTTTTCCCTCCATATTTTCTGTTGTAACTAGATGCTCTAATTTCTCTTGCTTCATAAAGTGTCCCATGAATGGTGTTTGTCTTTTCCTAATCGTCTTCATTAATGTTTTGTGTGTGTATGTGTGTGTGAGTGTGTGAGTGTATGTGTGTGTGTGTGTGTGTGTGTGTGTGTGTGTGTGTGTGTGTGTGTGTGTGTGTGTGTGTGTGTGTGTGTGTGTGTGCCTCCTTCAAGACTGTCTCGTTTGTTTTCTTTGCTGTCCATGGAACTCTTAACATTCTTCTTAGAAACCACATTTCAGCTGCCTCAATCTTATTCTGACTTTGCTGCGTGTTGATTGTCCACGCTTCACATCCATACAACAGTACCGGTTCTATATAACACTGAAGCACTGTCTTCCTGATACTATATTGATAGGGATTTGTTAGTAAGAACACTCCTCGTCTTCCTGAATGCTGTTTGAACTTGGTTGATTCTGCTCAAAAGTTCCGTAATATGTGTTCCATCGAAATGTACCAGCGATGGTAGGGGCCATGTATGATATCTCGAGTTCAATCCCAGCCCGCACCATTATAAACTGGTCTGTGGCCTATTCACTGTCCATCTTCACGCTCCAATTATTCTGCTGGCGCCAGTGTTTCGGAGGGTCTGGTCCCCGTCTCCATTTCAAGAGCATGCCATGGCATAGGATTTTGCACAGGCTTATAAGGTCTGCCAGATTGTTATTGTTATTGTTATTTTTGTTGTTGTTTAAGGCCCAGCAGACTGCTTAGAGTCATACCAAGACTATAACCATTTCAAAACATACACAATACTTGAACAGTTAAAAAAAAAAAAAAAGAAAAAGAAAAAGAAAATTAAATACACATATCAATGCATTCGCACACATTATCTAAGGAGATGCCCTGGCGTTGACCACTCCGTCCAAATTATCGCAGAGGGAATTTAAATAACATACCTTTGAATACAAATTTGGACATAAGTCATCATCATCATCATCAGGTGCCTTGCCGCATGGCGTTGGCGATTATGGACTTCCATTTGTCTCTATCTCTTGTTGCCTCAAGCATCTCTTCCACCCTCCTGTCTTCAGCCACTCTGCAAGTCGTCTAGTATCTTCTCCTTGGGTCTACCTGGTGCTCTCCTTCCCTCCAGCTTTCCCGTTGTGACCAGGTGTTCCAATTCCCCTTTCCTCACAAAATAGCCTATGAATGTTGCCTGCCTTTTCCTAATCTTCCCTATGAATGATCTACTTGTATCTGCCTCCATCAAGACTGTCTCGTTTGTTTTCTTTGCTGTCCATGGAACTCTCAACATCCTTCTTAGAAACCACATCTCGGCTGCCTCAATCTTGGACATAACTATGGTTTAGTGTCCTTACCTAAAGGACATAACTAAGGACACTAGAACATATAAAAAAAGGAACTAAATTAACTAAAATTGGTTGGGCATATCTCATTTCCCTTGAGCCAAAAATGCACTTAATATACGTACCCAATTATCAATCCTAAGAGATAGTACGCGAGGCTTTATCGAACGCATACAGGTGAATGGACCAGCAAGGCAGAAAATGATGGGAAGAAATGACAGAAAGCAAAAGAACAAGTCAGAAACAAAGAGAGTCACAGAAAAGAAGAAATTTCTAGCACAGAATTTCCAGAAGGTGGGGATACTATTTATACAGAAAGAGCCCCGGCATCCCCACGGGGGGGGGGGGGAGGAAGAGAGATAGACAGATGGAGGGACAGAC
>JAPXFY010000031.1:39557531-39567531 GCA_030674185.1 Monoplex corrugatus
TCTGAAGACGGAGTATGCAGACTGTGTGGTAACAGGCCGCCTGTCGAGTATAAGTAATGAAAGACCGTACAAAAATCAGAAAAAAAATCGACCACTTTAAAAAAAACAACATTGTCACCCAAACGTTAAATTCTTCTGTTTGTCTATTAGTATGTCCGTCCGTCTGTCTGCCTGCCTGCCTGTCTGTCTGTCTGTGTCTGTCTGTCTGTGTCTGTCTGTCTGTGTGTCTATCTGTCTGTCTGTCTCTCTGTCTGTGTCTGTCTGCCTGCCTGTCTGTCTGTCTCTCTGTGTGTCTGTCTGTCTCTCTGTCTGTCTGTCTGTGTCTGCCTGTCTGTCTGTGTCTGTCTGTCTGTCTGTCTGCCTGTCTGTCTGTCTGTCTGTGTCTATCTGTCTGTCTCTCTGTGTCTGTCTGTCTGCCTGTCTGTCTGTCTCTCTGTCTGTGTCTGTCTGTCTGTGTCTGTCTGTCTGTCTGTCTCTCTGTCTGTCTGTGTCTGTCTGTCTGTGTATGTCTGTCTGTCTGTCCCTCTGTCTGTCTGTGTCTGTGTCTGTCTGTCTGTCTGTCTGTGTCTGTCTATCTGTCTGTGTCTGTGTCTGTCTGTCTGTCTGTGTCTGTCTGTCTGTCTGTCTGTCTGTCTGTCTGTCTGTCTGTCTGTGTCTGTCCCTCTGTCTGTCCT
Source organism: Monoplex corrugatus (assembly GCA_030674185.1). Classification (NCBI taxonomy): domain Eukaryota; kingdom Metazoa; phylum Mollusca; class Gastropoda; order Littorinimorpha; family Ranellidae; genus Monoplex; species Monoplex corrugatus. Next base: position 39,558,206 of record JAPXFY010000031.1, read on the forward strand.
GCTGTGTCTGGTCTGTCTGTCTGTCTCTGTCTGTGTCTGTCTGTCTGTCTGTCTGTGTCTGTCTGTCTGTCTCTCTCTATTCCTGTTTGTTCTACTTTCAGTGTCAGTGTTGTCAAGAAGGCACTGGGATGCTCGGATGATTCCATATGCGCTGATTTCCTAAATTGTATGTCGCGAAAGAATAACGTTAAGCATAGAATATGTATAGGCTTGCACATGACCTTACGCAGTGGCCGGGTCCAGAGTCTTTCGTTTGTTTATTCGGCTGCGGTTTTTTGAACGCTGATGATAATAATGAATCGTTGCTGTGCAGCGATATTCTCCAAAGTCATTTGGATTTAGTTGGTGTTATACATTTACAGGACACAAGAGTGTAATACATAAGAGAAGCGCTGGTGTACCATATATACACACTACATTCACACTTGTACACACACACACATATATATACATATATATATGTATATATATATATATACACACACACACACATATATATATACACATGTACATATATATATATACATATATATATATATATATATATATATATATATATATATGTATGTATATATATATGCGTGTGTACACACACACGCACACATGCACACAATACACAAACACACACACACTCGTCTTAAAGCACATATGTAAACAGACGTTAAAGGAAATAATGAACACACACACACACACACACACACACACACACACACACACACACACACACACACACACACACACACACACACCACACACACACACTTGTCCAAAATTACATGCATGAATAGACGTTAAAAGAAATAACGAAACACACACACACACACACACACACACACACACACACACACACACACACACACACAACACACACACACACACACACACACACACAACATACACACACACATACACACACACATACAACACTGGTATACACACATTGGCACACACACACACTCACACACACACACACAAACACACAAACACATGCACATAGACGCACACACACAAACACAAATACACACTCAGACACACACATATACAAACGCACACACACGTACAAACGCTGATACACACACATACAAATACACATACACATACATGCACACACACTTACACCGGTGCACGTACACACACACACACACACACACGCGCACGCGCACGCGCACACACACACAAACATACACACTCACACACCAACATTCTTCCATAAAACAACCCGTAAAATAGACAAGATCAGGATCTTCGACGAAATCCCATCATACCCCATCCCCCATATATTTCACCCTAACCCCCTCCAACACCATAACTGCTCCCCCCCACCACTACCACCACCGCCACCACCACCACCACCACCACTACCACCACCACCTCCCACTCCCAGCTCTTCACAACAGACGACAGCTAAGGTTACCCACGCCACCTATCGGCCACCCGAGCCGCCATGTCTTTTGTCAAGGCCCGTAACTCTAGACCTTTCATCCCGCCAGGGGGGCGTCTCAGGTTGGTGTAAGAGCAAATGAGGCTCTTCCAGCAGACGTCAGCTTTCCACCGGCCCCCCGCAGAGGGGAGAATCCCCGTTGTACACGCCGAAGATGGATCTGGCGACATCGTGTGCCTTTCAAGATTGTCCGGGGACACTTTGGTGTGGGATTTATGGTTATGCTGTGCCACTCAAAATTGCCTTCCCTTCCTGTTTGGCTTAAAAAAAAAAACTTCTAATATTTTTTTTAGTAGATGTCCCAATTGGAAAAAAAAATACAGAAGATTGTCAAGCCATTCTATTATTTTCCTTTTCATTCGAAGAACATCGAAGAAAATCCATCAGGAAGATACATGTAATTATATGAAAGAATTTCTTAATTTTATATTTCCCCCTAACCCCCTCAACACCATCCCTGGTAGACACGTCATGTTATAACTGAAAAAGGATTTCAAGATTTGGACAGCAAAGAAAACAAACGAAACAGTCTTGAAAGAGGCAAACACACATACACACACATACACACGCACACGCGCACGCACGCACGCACGCACGCACACACACACACATACACATACACATACCCATACACACGCACGCACAATCACACACACACACACACACACACACACACACACAACAACAAATACACACACAAACATTAATGAAGAAGATCAGGAAAAGGCAAGCAACATTTATAGGACATTTTACGAGGCAAGAGAAATTAGAGCACCTCGTCACAACAGGAAAGCTGGAGGGAAAAAGAGCAGCACCAGGTAGACTCAGGGAGAAAATACTGGACGGATTAAAATTGTGCAGTGGATGAAGACAGAGAGGGAGGGAGATTTTATCTTACAGCGACAAAAGATAGATCCGTGTGGAGGGCCATGATCGCCAACGCCATGCGGAAGGGCACATGATGACGATGACGATGACGATGACGATGACGATGACAACGATGATGATGATGATGATGATGATGATGATGATGATGATGATGATGATGATGATTGATGATATGATGATGAAGTTCCTGAGAAGTGCTTTCACATACCTTCACACCTTCATCAAAAGGCGCTGATTACAACACTTTTTCTTCTTCTTCCATCAGGTTATACTGGTCATTGGCCATCAGGTGGTACTGGTCAAATCTCCAGCATTTGGCCATCAGGTGGTACTGGCCAAATCTCCACCCTTTGGCCATCAGGTGGTATTGGCCAAATGTCCACCCTTTGGCTATCAGGTGTACAGGCCAAATCTCCAGCATTTGGCCATCAGATGGTACTGGTCAAATCTCCACCCTTGGCCATCAGGTGCACAGGTCAAATCTCCACCTTTGGCATCAGGTGGTACAGGCCAAATCTCCACTTTGGCCATCAGATGGTACTGGTCAAATGTCCATCCTTTGGCTATCAGGTGGTACATGGCCAAATTCCACCCTTTGGCATCAGATGGTACTGGTCAAATGTCCACCCTTTGGCCATCAGGTGGTACAGGTCAAATCTCCACCCTTTGGCCATCAGGTGGTACTGGTCAAATGTCCACCTTTGGCCATCAGGTGGTACAGGTCAAATCTCCACCTTTGGCCATCAGGTGGTACAGGCCAATCTCACCCTTGGCCATCGGTGGTTACAGGCCAATGTCCACCCTTTGGCTTCAGGTGGTACAGGCCAATCTCACCTTTGGCCATCAGATGTACTGGTCAAATCTCCACCCTTTGGCCATCAGGTGGTACTAGCCCAATCTACACCCTTTGGCCATCAGGTTACTGGCCAAATCTACACCCTTTGGCATCAGGTTACTGGCCAAATCTACACCTTGGCATCAGATGGTACTGGCAATTTCCAGCGTTTCGCCATCAGGTGGTACTGGCCAAATTTCCAGCGTTTGCCATCAGGTTGGTACTGGCCAAATTTCCAGCGTTTCGCCATCAGGTGGTACTGGCCAACATCTCCACCTTTGGCTATCAGTGGTACTGGCCAAATCTCCACCCTTTGGCCATAGGTGGTACTGGCCAAATTCCAGCGTTTCGCCATCAGGTGGTACTGGCCAAATCTCAGCGTTTCGCCAATCAAGTGGTACTGGCCTCCCTTGGAAGCCTGGCTCTTCAGTGTAGATAGTATCCCCACCTTCAGGAAATTCTGTGCTAGAAATTTCTCTTTTCTGCACTCTCTTTGTTTCTGTTTCTTCCTTTGCTTTCTGTCATTCTTCCTGTCATTTCTGCTTTGCTATCTATTCATCTGTATGCGCTCGATAAAGTCTTAATATTTCTTAGGATGATAATGGCACATGTACTATGTGCATGTATGTGCATGTTTGGCTCTATGGAAATGAAATATGCAGAAGCAATTTGCTCTATGGAAATGTAGCATGCAGAAGCAATTTAAGGTAACTTAGGCCAGTTTTTATGTTTTATTGTCCTTAGTAATGTATAAGTCTGTATTCAGGTATACTTTTTTTTATAAAAAAATCCCCTGTGTGATAAATTGGATGGAGTGGTCAGCGCCAGCGGCATCTCCTTAGATTATGTGCCCAAATGCACTGAAATGTGTACTTAATTTTCTTTTCCTTTTTTCTTGTTGAAGCGTTGTGTGTGTTTTGAAACGGTTTTTATTAGCCCTGATGTGGCTCAATCGACTGGGCTTTAAACAAAAACGACAATAAAAAAGATTAGGTAACATTGGCGAAATGTCCATCCTTTAACTTATTATGTGGTACCCACCCAGGGAGAAACCCTGACCTTCCAGTAGAAAGGCATTGTCATTGTTATAGTTTGTTTAAAGCCTAGCCGACTGTGTAGAGCCACATCAGGGCTATAGCCTTTTAAAAACATACGATACTTCAACAGGAGAAAAAAAAGGAAAAGAAAATTTAGTACACATATCAATGATTCGCGCACACAATCTAAGGAGACGTCCCCGGCGCTGACCACTCTGTCCTATTGCTGATTGATCGCACAAGGGATTTACAAAACATACCTGAATACAAATTTAAAGAAAGCTAAGGACACGAAAACGTGTATAAAAAAGGGCCTACATATCTAAAACTGGTTCTGCATATCTCATTTCCCTAGAGCCAAAAAATGCACTTTAGTAATGTACCTAATTCTCAATCGTAAGAGAAAGTACGTAAGACTTTATCGAAACACATACAGGTGAATGGACCAGCAAGGCAGAAAATGATAGGAAGAAATGACAGAAAGCAAGGCAACAAGGCAGAAACAAAGAAAGTGACAGAAAAGAGGAAATGTCTAGCACAGAATGTCCAGAAGGTGGGGATACTATTCAAACTGAAAGAGCTCCCGGCATCCCCACGTTGGAAGTAGAAAGACGAGTGTTCTAACTGCTCGACTATCGCACATATCGCTGGCCACAGCCGGTACGACGTTCACATCAACCACAAGGTTCACACTGACGCCCTTCAGCACCCTGCTCATGCGGTCAGTGATGGTGATGATGATGACAATGATAATGATAATAATAATAAAAACAACAACAATAACAACAACAACAGCAACAACAACAACACAATAATAGTAATAATAATGATAGTGATGATAATAATAATAATAATAATAATAATAATAATAATAATAATAAATAGTAATAGTAATAATAATCATAATAATAACAATAACGACAATAATAATAATAATAATAATGATATAATAATAATAATAATAATGAAACAATAATGATAACAACAATAACATTGATGATAATAATGAACGATAATAACTTTCGAAACATTAACCTGACACCATCAGAATGATGGAAACATTACAATGGGCAACCAACAGGCCAGTGGATCTATGTAACACTAAGCTGACACCATCAGAATGACGGAAACATTACAATGGGCAGCCAACAGGCCAGGATTATGTAACACTAAGCTGACACCATCAGAATGATGGAAACATACAATGGCAACCACATGCTATGGATCATGTAACACTAAGCTGACACATCATGAATGACGGAAACATACAATGGCAGCCAACAGGCCAGTGGATCTATGAACACTAAAGTGACACCATCAGAATGACGGAAACATTACAAGTGGGCAGTCAACTGGCCAGTGGATTATGAACACTAAGCTTACACCATCAGAATGGACGGAAACATTACAATGGGCAGCCAACAGGCCAGTGGATCTATGTAACACAAGCTGACACCATCAGAATGATGGAAACATTACAAAGGCACCAACAGGCCAGTGGATCTATGTAACACAAGCTTGACACCATCAGAATGATGGAAACATTACAAAGGGCAGCCAACAGCCAGTGGATCTATGTAACACTAAGCTGACACCATCAGATGATGGAAACATTACAAAGGGCAGCCAACAGGCCAGGTTAATGTTGCAGGTGGGTATGGAACTCGATATCAGATCCTGAGTCCACGGCTCTATGAAGAGAACCAACCAGCACGGGGCTGATGTGGTTGACGACACAAACAGTGCAGAACAGACGAAGAAGAAGTCCAGTCGCCGTGCGTAGTGGTTAATGCAAAGATTACCGACAGGAAGGTTGTGGGTCCAATCCCCTATCATCCTTTCAAAATCATACGGGGTTTTTCGGTCCGGCAGCCCTACCAGTTGGGCGTGCTATGGGCTCATTGGGAAGACTTTTGGGACCACACAGTTGGGCCGTGCTATGGGCTCATTGGGAAGACTTTTGGGACCACACAGTTGGGCGTGCTATGGGCTCATTGGGAAGACTTTTGGGACCACACAGTTGGGCGTGCTATGGGCTCATTGGGAAGACTTTTGGGACCACACAGTTGGGCGTGCTATGGGCTCATTGGGAAGACTTTTGGGACCACACAGTTGGGCGTGCTATGGGCTCATTGGGAAGACTTTTGGGACCACACAGTTGGGCGTGCTGTGGGCTCATTGGGAAGACTTGGGACCACACAGTTGGGCGTGCTATGGGCTCATTGGGAAGACTTTTGGGACCACACACTTGGGCGTGCTGTGGGCTCATTGGGAAGACTTTTGGGACCACACAGTTGGGCGTGCTATGGGCTCATTGGGAAGACTTTTGGGACCACACAGTTGGGCGTGCTGTGGGCTCATTGGGAAGACTTTTGGGACCACACAGTTGGGCGTGCTATGGGCTCATTGGGAAGACTTTTGGGACCACACAGTTGGGCGTGCTATGGGCTCATTGGGAAGACTTTTGGGACCACACAGTTGGGCGTGCTATGGGCTCATTGGGAAGGCTTGGGACCACACAGTTGGGCGTGCTATGGGCTCATTGGGAAGGCTTGGGACCACACAGTTGGGCGTGCTATGGGCTCATTGGGAAGACTTTTGGGACCACACAGTTGGGCGTGCTATGGGCTCATTGGGAAGACTTTTGGGACCACACAGTTGGGCGTGCTGTGGGCTCATTGGGAAGACTTTTGGGACCACACAGTTGGGCGTGCTATGGGCTCATTGGGAAGACTTTTGAAACCACACAGTTGGGCGTGCTATGGGCTCATTGGGAAGACTTTTGGGACCACACACTTGGGCGTGCTATGGGCTCATTGGGAAGGTTTGGGACCACACAGTTGGGCGTGCTATGAGCTCATTGGGAAGGCTTGGGACCACACAGTTGGGCGTGCTATGGGCTCATTGGGAAGACTTTTGGGACCACACATTGGGCGTGCTGTGGGCTCATTGGGAAGACTTTTGGAACCACACAGTTGGGCGTGCTATGGGCCCATTGGGAAGGCTTGGGACCACACAGTTGGGCGTGCTATGGGCTCATTGGGAAGGCTTGGGACCACACAGTTGGGCGTGCTATGGGCTCATTGGGAAGGCTTGGGACCACACAGTTGGGCGTGCTATGGGCTCATTGGGAAGGCTTGAGACCACACAGTTGGGCATGCTATGGGCTCATTGGGAAGGCTTGGGACCACACAGTTGGGCGTGCTATGGGCTCATTGGGAAGGCTTGGGACCACACAGTTGGGCGTGCTGTGGGCTCATTGGGAAGGCTTGGGACCACACAGTTGGGCGTGCTATGGGCCCATTGGGAAGGCTTGGGACCACACAGTTGGGCGTACTGTGGGCTCATTGGGAAGGCTTGGGACCACACAGTTGGGCGTGCTATGGGCTCATTGGGAAGGCTTGGGACCACACAGTTGGGCGTGCTATGGGCTCATTGGGAAGGCTTGGGACCACACAGTTGGGCGTGCTATGGGCTCATTGGGAAGGCTTGGGACCACACAGTTGGGCGTGCTATGGGCCCATTTGGAAGGCTTGGGACCACACAGTTGGGCGTGCTGTGGGCTCATTGGGAAGGCTTGCGACCACACAGTTGGGCGTGCTATGGGCTCATTGGGAAGGCTTGGGACCACACAGTTGGGCGTGCTATGGGCCCATTGGGAAGGCTTGGGACCACACAGTTGGGCGTGCTATGGGCTCATTGGGAAGACTTTTGGGACCACACAGTTGGGCGTGCTATGGGCTCATTGGGACGGCTTGGGACCACACAGTCGAATCTCATCCACTTCATTGATGCGTCATTAAGGGTTTTCTGAAATATCTTGACCAGCACCGCAGGTGTCTGATCTTTCGGGCCTGGTTGGAACCAAGATATATATCATGATAGTAAGCATAAATTACAGCCCTGTCACGCAGTCTCAATCATAGATGAAGCTCTGCAGCATCATGGTTATCATCCTTCTCGTCATCATCATTATCATCTCTCCTGTCGGCGTCACCTGGATTCTGTGTTGGCCGCTGCACACCTGGACACCACCATCTCCCTCCAGGCCGCTCTGTCTTGACTTTTGTGGACAATTTCTTGAATATTTAGGCCACTGATTTTGGTTATGTTCTCGATGTATGACATTGGAAGTCTGCCCTCCCCCCCCCCCCCCCCCCCCCCCATGAGGTCCGTGTTCTTGTTGCGTGACACGTGACCAATGTATTTCAGTCTTCATTTGTTGATGTCTGCTAGTAGTTTTCTGGTGATATCAAGTTCTTCCAGTACACTTTCATTAGTTCTTCTTTTCCATTTGACACGTCCTAGTCTCCGATAAAACCACATCTCTGCTGCCTCAATTCTTCTGCAATCAGTTTTTCTCAGAGTCCAGGCTTCGCAGCCATAAATCTTGACTGGCCAGATGAAACACGTTAAAATTCTAACTTTCAGGCCATTTGGTATGCCTCTGTCTTTCCAGATGCTGTTGAGTTGGACTATTTTTTTGCTTTGCCATTGTAATTCTTACTTTGATGTCTTTGGAGCAGGTTGCATCATCAGTTTTTACAGTACCAAGATATTTGAAATCCTGATCATTTTCCAAAGGAACTTTGTTAATTAAAATGTCATGATTATATTCAGTGTCGTTGCCTTTGATATGTAGCACTTTTGTTTTCTAGGCGTTTAAGTTTAGACCAGCATTTTTGCCTGCTGCATCTACCCTATATAGAATTCTTTTTATGCTGGTAATGTTGTCTGCTAACAGCGCAGCATCATCGGCATAGCGCATGTTTGTAAGAGTGTTTTCCCTCCTATGTTTATACCCATACCTTTATATCAAGCATCTCTCATGACTTGTTCCTTTGTAGATGTTAAAGAGATATGGTGAGAGGATACAACCTTGTCTGACTCGCCTGTGGATGTCGAAGAATTCACATTTCTGATTGTTCCATCTAATTGTATCCTTTTGGTCTTCATAGCATTGTAAAATCTGTCTTAGCGATCGTGGCCATTAAGGTGGCGCAGAAGATAGACCCACCCCAAAAAATGAAAACGCAGGAAAAAAAACCCTGCCCAAATGCAATGATCCTTAAAATTTAAAACCAAACCTTAAAAAAAAAAAAAAAAAAAAAAAAAAGACCACTTT
>JAPXFY010000031.1:39572531-39580031 GCA_030674185.1 Monoplex corrugatus
TGACCCTACTATGCAGACGTTATGTTGTTCTGGTCACTTTGGACCCATACTATGTAGACGTCATGTTGTTCTGGTACTTTGGCCCAACTATTCAGACGTCATGTTGTTCTGGTTAGTTTGGCCCATACTATTCAGACGTCATGTTTTCTGGTTAGTTTGGCCCAACTATTCAGACGTCATGTTGTTCTGGTTAGTTTGACCCATACTATTCAGACGTCATGTTGTTCTGGTTAGTTTGATCCATACTATGCTGACGTCATGTTGTTCTGGTTAGTTTGACCCATACTATTCAGACGTCATGTTGTTCTGGTTAGTTTGACCCATACTATGCTGACGTCATGTTGTTCTGGTTAGTTTGACCCATACTATGCTGACGTCATGTTGTTCTGGTTAGTTTGGCCCATACTCTAATATGTGTCTTAGTTGCATAATCACGTCATGTTGTTCTGGTTAGTTTGGCCCATACTATGCTGACGTCATGTTGTTCTGGTTAGTTTGGCCCATACTATGCTGACGTCATGTTGTTCTGGTTAGTTTGGCCCATACTATGCTGACGTCATGTTGTTCTGGTTAGTTTGGCCCATACTATGCTGACGTCATGTTGTTGTGGTTAGTTTGGCCCATACTATTCAGACGTCATGTTGTTCTGGTTAGTTTGGCCCATACTACGCTGACGTCATGTTGTTGTGGTTAGTTTGGTCCATACTATTCAGACGTCATGTTGTTCTGGTTAGTTCGACCCATGTTATGCAGACGTTATGTTGTTCTGGTTAGTTTGGTCCATACTATTCAGACGTCATGTTGTTTTGGTTAGTTTGACCCATGTTATGCAGACGTTCATGTTGCTGCACAGTCTGCATAATCCTGTCTTTGCTGGGTCACTCCGCCATATGGGCAGTCACACTTCAACTTTTTTTTTTCTAAGGAAGGTGTGTATGCTGGATAGATTCGTAAGCCACCGAACATGAACATCCTTTACAGGGATCATTAACGTGCGTGCACGTTGCCTGTGTATGTCTATATAGATAATTATGTAGTGGTGAATTACAACTTTATTATTTGCACTCATGTACACCGTGATATGGTTCTCATGTTGCACAGTCACCTCGTCTCCATCTGTCTCCAGGTGTTACGGCAACGAGAATCATCATCATCGTCATCATCATCATCATCATCATCATCATCAGCATCAGCATCATCACCTCCCCTACCACCACCACCAAAACCATCGTCATCGTAGTCACCGTCGTTATCACCACAACCACCATCATCATTCACCACCACCACCACCGCCGCCACCATCGTCGTCGTAGTCGTCGTCACCATCATCATCATCGTCGTCGTCGTCATCGTCGTCGTCATCATCATCATCATCATCATGATCATCATCATGATCATGATCATCATCATATCATCATCATCATCATCATCATCATCATCATCGTCGTCGTCATCGTCGTCGTCGTCGTCGTCGTCATCATCATCATCATCGTCGTCGTCATCATCACTACCACCGCCACTACTATCGCCATCATCACTGTCATTATCATCTAATCCCATGACCAATATTGTCAATGGGGGGTGGGGGGGAGGAAGGGGAGTAATGCACACAGCAGCAGCAGACAAGATGCTCCATGCCTTTCTCTAGGTTTGGGGGGGGGGGGGAGGGTTACAACAACAAGCCGTTCAGGCCTACTCAGATTGGTCTTTGATATTCGTCATCAGCTCTTTCTCTGTCAATCTCGGCGATCGTCTCTTTCTAGGGTACCCCTGAAGGATGGTATCGGATGGTCTGTCATTGTGTATTGTGTATTTGTCATTGTGACCTAATCAAACAGGCTTGGACAATGTGACTTGTTTAACATGTGTGAGTGACTTTCTTGCTTTGGCTGGCCAAAGCGTTCTTACCAACACATGCCTATCAATTAACATCAGGAAGAGAGAATGTTATATAGAACCGATACTGTTGTACAGTTGTGAGGCGTGAGTGCATATTCTCGTTAATATAGGCAACCAGAATTTCACGTGGTAAAGCCATTGTGACAAAATAAATGATAAATAGATAGACAAACAAACAAATAATAAATGAATAAACAAACAAACAAACAAATGAATGAATAGATAAATAAAACACACAAACAAACAAATAAATAAATAATAAAATAAATAAATAAATAAACAAATAAATGAAAAAATAAATAAATAAATGCAACTAATCGAGGAGAGAAAAGGCAAGGTGAACTTCACGTTTTGAACGCAGGCAGACGAGAATCTTACCCACTCTGCTGCCATTTTGCTCTTTGAACTGTCCCTGTCTCTCGCATTATCCAGGATTTCGGCCTGAGTGTCAATGTCAAAATGCTGCAAGCCCATGGACGACAGTTGCATCTCTCTGTCCAGTTTTACAGGGAGAAGCCATTATTCTTACTCTTAGTTTAAAGCCCAGCTGATTGCGCAGAGCCTGCTCAGGGCTGTAACCATTTCAACTGTCGAGACTATAGTAAGGGAAAGGTGCTGACAGCTATGTGAGCTGGTGGCAGGGCGGCTGCCCGAAAGAGAGATGAAGACCAGAGTGGGGCGAGAGAGGGGTCTTCCATTCTGTCTTGGTCCAGGGCTGGGCTGGACCTGGTTGGTGCGCGTGTGTGGCTGTGTCCCGGGGTTTGTCATCTTCCCCACCTTGCCGTTTGGTTTGTAAAGAAGGTAACTGATGACTGGGTCGGAATGGGTTATGCAAGCATGGAGCCCCCCCCCCCCCCTTTTTTTTTTTTTTTTTGCTTGATGAAATGATCGACTATCGAGTGGCGTCGGGTGCGGGAAGGGGGGGGGGGGGGGCTGACTGTCCGGAAAGTGGCGAGGCATTTGTGCTCCGGGTCCCATACGTACTCTCGTGGTGTTTCTTGTTATCTCCAAGTCCACAGACGTCAGCTGAGTTTCGTGGTCATCTCTGTCCACTGTTTCACAGGGCGAAGCCTTTATTCTCACTCTTATTCATAGTGTTTAAAGCCCAGTCGACTGCGCAGAGCCAGATCAGGGCTGTAATCATCTCAAAACGTACACAACACCTTCTTGAAAAAACAGCTGGAACAGAAAATTAAATATACATATTGATGCATTCGCACACATAATCTCAGGATACGCCCATGGCGTTGACCAATCTGTTCAATTTATCATCAGAAAGTTAAAAAACAACAACAACTGAATACAGATGTAAACATAATTAAGGACACAAAAACTGGCATAAGTTACCCAAAATTCTGAATAGCACATTTTCTTAGAACCAAAAATCCAGCAATACATGTACCCAATTATCAGTCCTAAGAGAAGGTACGTAAGACTTTATCGAACACATACAGGTGAATGGACCAGCAAGGCAGAAAATAATAGGATAGAAATGCCAGAAAGCAAAGGAACAAGGCAGAAACAAAGAGAGTGACATAAAAGAGGAAATTTCCAACACAGAATTTCCAGAACATGGGGGTACTATTTATACTGAAAGAGCCCCGGCATCCCCACGAGGGTGGCGAGACTGACTACTTTGAAGTGTAAATATGCTCGAACACAAAAGAAGATTTTGGAGTTTCTTCAAGACGGATTCATCGCATTTGGACAACTCCATATGCGCTATACTCAAGTCTGCCAGCTATCATTTGGTAGACTCTGAAGACGAAGAAGAATGTAAAGGCTTGAGATCATAGGGGGGGGGGGGGGGGGGTGACACGGTAAAGATCTCCACTTTTCTCAAAATCTGCATTACGAAGGCAATGCCTATTTCCTCTTCCACGCTGCTTTATCTTCCTAAGCTCTGAAGAGTGGCGGGTTTTCATCCACAGCTGGGCAGAAGAAGATAGATATAGACAACGAATACAGCACAGTCAAAAACAAAAACGCTGCAAGATCATGTATATATGAATGGTCCTAAATTAACAAAATGACAGAAAGCAAAGGAGGAAGAAAGAAACAGAGTGATAGAAAAGAGGAAATTTCTAGCACCATCCTTTTTCTTTAAACAACCACTAGTCAGCAAGTCCCTTTCGCCCTGATCGGGACTATCAAACAAGATCCCTCCCCCCCCCCCCCCCCCGTGGGGATCCCCGGGGCTCTTTCGGTGTAAATAGTATCCCCACCTTCTGGAAATTGTTCATTCTGTGCTAAAAATGTTCTCTTTTCTGTCACTCTCTTTGTTTCTGCCTTGTTCCTGTGTATTCTGTCGTTTCTTCCTATAATTTTTTGCTTCGCTGGTCCATTCACCTGTATGTGTTCGATAAAGTCTTACGTACTTTCTCTTAGGATTGATAATTGGGTACATGTATTAAGTGCATTTTCGCCTTTAAGGAGATGAGATATGCGGAAGAAAGTTTAGGTAATTTAGGCCCATTTATATATACATGTTTTTGTGTGCTTAGTTATGTTGAAATTTGTAATCAGGTATGTTTTTCAAATCCCCTGTGTGCTAAATTAGTCGGAGTGGTCAACGCCAAGAGCATGTCCTTAGATTATGTTTGTGAATGCGTTCATATGTGTACTTAATTTTCTTTTCCTTTTATTTTTCCTGTTGAAGTATTGTGTTTTGAAAGCGTTATAGCCCTGATATGGCTCAACGCAGTCGGCTGGGCTTTAAGCTAAAATAACAAGAGCAATCAAAGAAGATTATGAATGTCAAGCGTGTGTGAGTTCGAGAGAAGTTGATCGGTTTCCGTTCAGACATTTGTAGTCTCCAGTGTCCACGGTTTTATTTCACTGCCCACGTGGAACCCTCCGCCCTCCCTTACCCCGACCCATACCACAGTGACCACAAACTAGTAAGCTAGACTCAGACATTGACAGGGACTACCAGTAAGCTGGTCACAGGTTACTAAAAACGTCACCGGCAAAGCTTGTATGGAGACTCCATGTCTCGGAGAGAAAATGGTTAACCCTTTGTGTCCCTAGACTGGCCCTCATTAGCTTCAGCAACGTAAGAGATGCGAGTTTGATCCTCACTAACATTACATCTTTTTTTTTTTTTTTTCATCATCAGCGCAGAATAACTCGGTTGCAGTTTGGAGGTTTTTCAAGACTGGTTCATCACATTCGAACAATACCATATGCGCTCCACCCAAATCTGTCAATACTCATCTGGCAGACTCCCCGAGCCTGCGCAAAACCTTATGCATGGCTAGGTCTTGAAATGGGGAGGAGTGAATGGATCTATGAAACACTATGCTGCTGACACTTACATTGTAACATTGACTTATATGTTTTGTAAGTTATGGTTTGTTTTTATGTCAACAATGTTTGTTTATATGTATAAACTGATATCAATTCTGTTACCACATTGTTCTATGATGCTTGATTGTCGTTCAGCAAAGGGATGTGGTTTGTGAAACGGGTTTATAGGGGAAATGCTGACATGTGCTAAATCTTAATGTTCGTTTTTTAACTTCCAATGTATAAAATGTCATTATGTATATTCTGTATACAATGTGGAGTTCATGTGTCAACACTGTCTTTTCATATGTGTAAAAGTTTTTGTTGTTGTCATTCTTCGCTGTCACATTGTATGTTAGATGTCCGTTTGTTGTAAAACAAAAACAAACAAAAAATAGTTTAAAAAAAAAAAGCTGACACCCCTAAAACTAATGGAAACATTTAAGATGGGCTGCGAACAGGACAATTTTTAATGTTGCGGGCTGGGATTGAACTCAAGATATCAGATCTTGAGTCCACGGCTCTATGGAATGAATCAACCAGTTGAGATGGGACAGCGTTAGGCTGAAGATATAAATGTTACTGGTTCAGTCGCTGGGTGAAGATATAAATGTTACTGGTTCAGTCGCTGGGTGAAGATATAAATGTTACTGGTTCAGTCGCTGGGTGAAGATATAAATGTTACTGTGTTTGAGTAGTGTCAGTGAGGTGAAGATATAAATGTTACTGGTTCAGTCGCAGGCTGAAGATATAAATGTGTTACTGGTTCAGTCGCGGGCTGAAGATATAAATGTTACTGGTTCAGTCGCTGGGTGAAGATATAAATGTTACTGGTTCAGTCGCTGGGTGAAGATATAAAGTACTGGTTCATCGCGTGAGTTAAAGTCTGGTTCAGTCGCTGGGTGAAGATATAAATGTTACTGGTTCAGTCGCTGGGTGAAGATATAAATGTTACTGGTTCAGTCGCTGGGTGAAGATATACATGTTACTGGTTCAGTCGCTGGGTGAAGATATAAATGTTACTGGTTCAGTCGCTGGGTGAAGATATAACATGTTACTGGTTCAGTCGCTGGGTGAAGATATAAATGTTACTGGTTCAGTCGCTGGGTGAAGATATAAATGTTACTGGTTCAGTCGCGGTGAAGATATAAATGTTACTGGTTCAGTCGCAGGGTGAAGATATAAATGTTACTGGTTCAGTCGCAGGCTGAAGATATAAATGTTACTGGTTCAGTCGCAGGCTGAAGATATAATGTTACTGGTTCAGTCGCTGGGTGAAGATATAAATGTTATGGTTCAGTCGCAGGCTGAAGATATACATGTTACTGGTTCAGTCGCAGGCTGAAGATATACATGTTACTGGTTCAGTCGCTGGGTGAAGATATAAATGTTACTGGTTCAGTCGCAGGCTGAAGATATACATGTTACTGGTTCAGTCGCAGGCTGAAGATATAATTGTTACTGGTTCAGTCGCAGGCTGAAGATATAAATGTTACTGGTTCAGTCGCTGGGTGAAGATATAAATGTTACTGGTTCAGTCGCTGGGTGAAGATATAAATGTTACTGGTTCAGTCACAGGCTGAAGATATAAATGTTACTGGTTCAGTCGCTGGGTGAAGATATAAATGTTACTGGTTCAGTCGCTGGGTGAAGATATAAATGTTACTGGTTCAGTCGCTGGGTGAAGATATAAATGTTACTGGTTCAGTCGCTGGGTGAAGATATAAATGTTACTGGTTCAGTCGCTGGGTGAAGATATAAATGTTACTGGTTCAGTCGCAGGCTGAAGATATAAATGTTACTGGTTCAGTCGCAGGCTGAAGATATAAATGTTACTGGTTCAGTCGCTGGGTCTGATACCAAATACTGTCTGATGGTAGACACTTTTTTCTTTAACGGAGTGACTGGCCCTTAACTATTAATGTGAACAAGAAACACTACGAGGATGCGGATGGGACCCGGAGCACCAAAGCCTCGCCACTTTCCAGACAATCACTTCCCAAGCTCCCGACGGCACTCGACAGTCATTTCATTAGGCAAAGGGGCGGGGGGGGGGGGGAGGCGCTGTTCATGAGTTGCATGACCCATTCGGACCAGTCATCAGTTGCCTTGTTTACAAACCGAATGGCAAGGTGGGGGAGATGACAAACCCCGGGACATAGCCACACAGCGCGTACCAACCAGGCCCAGCCCAGCCTCTGGACCAAGACAGAATGGAAGAGCCCTCTCTCGCCCCACTCTGGTCTTCATCTCTCTTTAGGGCAGCCCGCCCTGCCACCAGCTCGCATAGCTGCCGGCTCCTTTCCCCTTACT
>JAPXFY010000031.1:39607531-39630031 GCA_030674185.1 Monoplex corrugatus
TTTGTTTTCTCGTTGTTGTTGTTTCTCGTTGTTGTTGTTCTCATTGTTGTTGTTCTCATTGTTGTTGTTCTCATTGTTGTTTTCTCATTGTTGTTCTCGTCGTTGTTGTCCCCGTTATTCTCGTTGTTAGTGTTTTCGTTGTTGGTGTTCTTGTTGGTGTTGTTTTCGTTGTTGTTTTTGTTGTTCTCTTTGCTGTTTTTGTTGTTCTCTTTGTTGTTTTTGTTGTTCTCGTTGGTTTTTGTTGTTGTTGTTCTCGTTTTTTTGTTGTTCTCGTTTTTGTTGTTGTTCTCGTTTTTGTTGTTGTTCTCGTTGTTGTTGTTGTTGTTCTCGTTGTTGTACTCGATGTTGTTATCGTTGTTGTACTCGATGTTGTTATCGTTGTTGTTCTCATCGTTCTTCTTCTTGTTGTCGTCGTTGTTCTCATTGTTGTTTTAGTTGTCGTTGTTATTGTTCTTCTCTTTATCGTTTTTGTCGTTCTTCTCCCTTTTGTCGTTGTCGTTCTTCTCGTTGTCGTCGTTGTTCTTCTCGTTGTCGTCATTGTCGTCATTGTCGTTCTTCTCGTTGTCGTCGTTGTTCTTCTCGTTGCCGTCGTTGTTCTTCTCGTTGTCGTCTTTGATGTTCTTCTAGTTGTTGTTCTTCTTCTCGTTGTCGTCCTTGTTCTTCTCGTTGTCGTCCTCGTTGTTCTCGTTGTCGGCGTCTATTTTCTTCTCGTTGTCGTCCTTGTTTGTTTTCTCGTTGTCGTCGTCGATTTTCTTCTCGTTGTCGTCGTCATTGTTCTCATTGTCGTCGTTGTCGTTCTTGTCGTTGTCGTTGTTGTTCCTCTCGTCGACGTCGTTGCTGTTTTTTTCGTTGTTGTTTTTCTCGTTTTTCTCGTTGTTGTTTTTTCTCGTTTTTCTCGTTTTTCTCGTTGCTTTTCTTGTTGTTGTTTTTGTTGCTGTTCTCGTTGTTGTTATTGTTCTCGTTGTTGTTGTTCTCGTTGTTGTTGTTGTTCTCGTTGTTGTTCTTGATGTTGTTTTGTCGTCGTTGTTCTCCTTGTTGTTGTTCTCCTTGTTGTTGTTCTCCTTGTTTTTGTTCTGGTTGTTGTTGTTCTCTTTGTTGGTTTTCTCGTTTTTCTCGTTGTTGGTGTTCTCGTCGCTGGTGTTCTCGTTGTTGTTTTTGTTGTTCTCGTTTTTGTTGTTCTCGTTGTTTTTGTTGTTCTCGTTTCTGTTGTTCTCGTCGTTGTTATCGTTCTCGTTGTTGTTCTTCTAGTTGTCATCGTCGCTGTTCTTCTCATTGTCGTTCTTTTCATTGTCGTCCTAGATGTTCTCGTTGTCCTCGTTGTCGATTTTCTTCTTTCTTCTTGTTGTCGTTGTTGTTCTTCTCGTTGTCATCGTTGTTGTTCCTCTCGTTGTCGTTTTTCTTCTCGTTCTTGTTCTCGTTGTTGTTCTCGTTTTCTCGTTGTCGTTCTCGTTTTTCTGGTTGTTGTTCTCGTTGTTGTTGTTGTTCTCGTTGTTTTGTCGTTCTTCTAGTTGTTGTTGTTCTCGTTGTCGTCGTTGTTGTTCTCGTTGTTGTCGTCTTTGTTCTTCTCGTTGTCGTCGTTCTTCTTCTCGTTGCTGTTGTTGTTCTTCTCGTGGTCATCATTGTTGTCTTCTTGTTGTCGTCCTTGTTGTTGTTCTCGTTCTCATTGTTTTCGTTGTTGTTCTTGTCGTTCTTCTCGTTGTTGTTCTTCTCGTTGTTCTTCTCGTTGTTGCTCTTCTCGTTGTTGCTCTTCTCGTTGTTGCTCTTCTCGTTGTGGTTTTCATTGTTGTTCTGGTTGTTGTTCTTGTTGTTGTTTTTCGTCTTGTTGTTCTCGACGTTGTGGTTCTTGTTGTTGTTCTCGTTGCTGTGGTTCTCGCTGTTCTCGTTGTTCACGTTGTTGTTCTCGTTGTTGCTGTTCTTCTTCTCGTTGTTGTTGTTTTTGTTCTTGTTGTCGTCGTTGTTGATCTCGTCCTCGTCGTCGATCTTCTCGTTGTCGACGCTGTTGTTTTTCTCGTTGTCGTCGTTGTTGTCGTCCTTGTTGTTCTTCTCGTTGTCGTCGTTGTTGTCGTCCTTGTTGTTCTTCTCGTTGTCGTCGTTGTTCTCCTCGTTGTCGTCGTTGTTGTCGTCCTTGTTGTTCTCGTTGTCGTCGTTGTTCTCCTCGTTGTCGTCGTTGTTCTTCTCGTTGTCGTTGTTCTTGTTGTTGTTCTCGTTCTTGTTGTTCTCGTTGTTGTTCTCGTTTTTTTTGTTGTTTTGTTGTTGTTCTCGTCGTTGTTTTCGTTGTTGTTGTTCTCGTTGTTGTTCTCGTTTTTGTTGTCGTTGCTGTTGTCCTCGTTGCTGTTGTTTTCGCTGTTGTTCTCATCTTTCTCATTCTTGTTCTCAGTGTTCTCGTTGTTGTTCTCGTTGTTGTTCTCGTTGTTATTGTTCTCGTTGTTTTCTCGTTGTTGTTTTTGTTTTCTCGTTGTTGTTGTTTCTCGTTGTTGTTGTTCTCATTGTTGTTGTTCTCATTGTTGTTGTTCTCATTGTTGTTGTTTTCTCATTGTTGTTCTCGTCGTTGTTGTCCCCGTTATTCTCGTTGTTAGTGTTTTCGTTGTTGGTGTTCTTGTTGGTGTTGTTTTCGTTGTTGTTTTTGTTGTTCTCTTTGCTGTTTTTGTTGTTCTCTTTGTTGTTTTTGTTGTTCTCGTTGGTTTTTGTTGTTGTTGTTCTCGTTTTTTTGTTGTTCTCGTTTTTGTTGTTGTTCTCGTTTTTGTTGTTGTTCTCGTTGTTGTTGTTGTTCTCGTTGTTGTACTCGATGTTGTTATCGTTGTTGTTCTCATCGTTCTTCTTCTTGTTGTCGTCGTTGTTCTCATTGTTGTTTTAGTTGTCGTTGTTATTGTTCTTCTCTTTATCGTTTTTGTCGTTCTTCTCCCTTTTGTCGTTGTCGTTCTTCTCGTTGTCGTCGTTGTTCTTCTCGTTGTCGTCATTGTCGTTCTTCTCGTTGTCGTCGTTGTTCTTCTCGTTGCCGTCGTTGTTCTTCTCGTTGTCGTCTTTGATGTTCTTCTAGTTGTTGTTCTTCTTCTCGTTGTCGTCCTTGTTCTTCTCGTTGTCGTCCTCGTTGTTCTCGTTGTCGGCGTCTATTTTCTTCTCGTTGTCGTCCTTGTTTGTTTTCTCGTTGTCGTCGTCGATTTTCTTCTCGTTGTCGTCGTCATTGTTCTCATTGTCGTCGTTGTCGTTCTTGTCGTTGTCGTTTGTTCTTCCCCGTCGTCGTCGTTGCTGTTTTTTTCGTTGTTGTTTTCTCGTTGCTGATTTTTCGTTGTTTTTCTCTCGTTTTTCGTTTTTTCTCGTTGTTGTTTTCTCTGTTGTTTTTCGTTGTGTTCTCGTTGTTGTTTGTTCTCTTGTTGTTGTTCTCGTTGTTGTTGTGTTCTCGTTGTTGTTGTTCTTGATGTTGTTTTCGTTGTTGTTGTTCTCCTTGTTGTTGTCTCTTGTTGTTGTTCTCCTTGTTTTTGTTCTGTTGTTGTTGTTTTTTGTGGTTTTCTCGTTTTTCTCGTTGTTGTGTTCTCGTGTGGTGTTCTCGTTGTTGTTGTTTTTGTTTGTTCTCGTTGTTTTGTTGTTCTCGTTGTTGTTTGTTGTTCTCGTTTCTGTTGTCTCGTCGTTGTTATCGTTCTCGTTGTGTTCTTCTAGTTGTCTCGTCGCTTTTTTCTCTTGTCGTCTTTTCATTGTCGCCTATGTTCTCGTTGTCTCGTTGTCGATTTTTCTCGTTGTCATCGTTGTGTTCCTCTCGTTGTCTCGTTGTTGTTCCTCTCGTTGTCGTCGTTGTTCTTCTCGTTTCTTGTTCTCGTGTTGTTCTCGTTTTTCTGGTTGTTGTTCGTTGTGTTGTTTCTCGTGTTTGTTGTCTCGTTTTCGTTGTTGTTTCGTTCTCGTTTTGTTCTCGTTGTTTGTCTTGTCTCTAGTTATGTTCTCGTTGTTGTTGTTTCCGTTGTTGTTCGTTGTTTGTTGTTGTTCTCGTTTTGTGCTCTTTTGTGTTCTCGTTGTTTTTCTCGTTGATGTTTGTTTTTGTACTGTGTTGTTTGTTCTTTTTGTTGTTGTCGTTGTTGTTGTTCTCGTTGTTGTTATTGTTCTCGTTGTTGTTCTCGTTCTTGTTATCGTCCTCGTTGTTCTCGTTGTTGTTCTTCCCGTTGTCGTTGTTCTTCTCGTTGTCGTCCTTGTTGTTCCTCTCGTTGTCGTCCTTGTTGTTCTTCTCGTTGTCGTCCTTGTTGTTCTTCTCGTTGTCGTCCTTGTTGTTCTTCTCGTTGTCGTCCTTGTTGTTCTTCTCGTTGTCGTCCTTGTTGTTCTTCTCGTTGTCGTCCTTGTTGTTCTTCTCGTTGTCGTCCTTGTTGTTCTTCTCGTTGTCGTCCTTGTTCTTCTCGTTGTCGTCCTTGTTGTTCTTCTCGTTGTCGTCCTTGTTGTTCTTCTCGTTGTCATCCTTGTTGTTCTCGTTGTCGTCCTTGTTGTTCTTCTCATTGTCGTCCTTGTTGTTCTTCTCGTTGTCGTCCTTGTTGTTCTTCTCGTTGTCGTCCTTGTTGTTCTTCTCGTTGTCGTCCTTGATGCTCTTCTCGTTGTCGTCCTTGTTGTTCTTGTTGTCGTCCTTGTTGTTCTTCTCGTTGTCGTCCTTGATGCTCTTCTCGTTGTCGTCCTTGTTGTTCTTCTCGTTGTCGTCCTTGTTGTTCTTCTCGTTGTCGTCCTTGTTGTTTTTCTCGTTGTCGTCCTTGATGCTCTTCTCGTTGTCCTTGTTGTTGTTCTCGTTGTCGTCCTTGTTCTTCTCGTTGTCGTCGTTGTTCTTCTTGTTGTCGTCCTTGTTCTTCTTGTTGTCATCCTCGTTGTTCTTCTCGTTGTCGTCCTTGCTGTTGTTCTAGTTGTCGTCCTTGTTGTTTTTCTCGTTGTCGTCGTTTTTTCTCGTTGTCGTCCTTGTTTTTCTCGTTGTCGTCGTTGTTTTTCTCGTTGTCGTCCTTGTTGTTTTTCTCGTTGTCGTCGTTGTTGTTGTTGTTGTTGTCGTTGTTGTTGTTCTCGTTGTTGTTGTGTTGTTCTCGTTGTCGTTGTTATCGTTATTATCTCGTTGTTGTTGTTCTCGTTCTCGTTATTCGCATTGTTGTTGTTGTCGTTGTAGTTGTTCTCGTTGTTGTTGTTGTTCTCATTGTTAATGTTCTCATGGTTGTTACTCTTGTTATTGTTGTTGTCATTGTTATTGTTGTCGTTGTTGTTGTTGATCTCGTCGTCGTTGTTGTTCTCGTCATTGTTGTTGTTCTCGTTGTTGTTGTTCTCATTGTTGTTGTCGTTGTTCTCATTGTTGTTGTTAACGTTCTTGTTGTATTTCTCGTTGTTGTTGTTCTCGTTGTTGTTGTTGTTGTTCTCGTTGTTGATGTTCTCGTTGTTCTTGTTCTCATTGTTTTTCTCGTCGTCGTTGTTGTTGCTGTTCTCGTCGTCGTCGTTGTCTTGTTTTTGTTCAATTTTAAAAAATTTTCTTTTCTTGTTCATGTTGGCGGTCTTGGTGCTGTAAGGCTTCGTTTTTGTTCTTGTTGCTCTTGTTGTTTTCCTGTTTTTGTTTGTGTTTGTCTTGTATTAGTTCTGCTTTGTATTTTCTTCTTCCTCTTTCTGTTGGTGTTGTGGTGTTGCCACACTGGCATTTGGTGATAATGTTATAATGATAATATACTCCATGATGTCAGGTTTTGCTCTTCTACCCTTGTTCTTTCTTCTTGATCTTTGTTTTTATCCTCTTTTTCTTGACATTTATTTTTTGGGGGTGGGGGGTGGAAGGAGGCTTGCTTTTTGTGTACTTTGGTTTGCTCTGTGTTTTCGTGTATGTTTCGGTTATTTTCGATTGTGGGGTCGGGGTCAAGTTTGTTTTACTTGCCCTTCTTGTTGTCTTCATCTGCATTCCAGTTCTTTCGTTTGTCTTGTCCCACGTCGGTTTTTTCCCTGTCTTCTTGTTCCATTTACTTATTTCTTTGTTGTTATTTGTTGTTTTTTTGTTTGTTTGCTTGTTTTGGGCTTTCTTTTGCACTTACGCCAAAATGTTTCTTCTATTCGTTTTGTTTCTTTGTTTCCCTTCTTTGTGTTTCGTGATTTTGTTTGTTGTCGTGTTCTTAGGTTCTTGTTTCAGTTGTTGCCATGTTTTAGTTCTGTTTTGTTTATTTGTTTCCTCCTTGTTTTCTTGATCATACATTCCTCGTTCTTTTGTTTTCTTATTCTATTTTGTTGGTAGTTTTATTAATCATGGTCTACTTGTCTTTCTGTTATTTTCGCGTTTAATTTTGTCGCCTTGTTTATGTTCGTTCTGCCTTTGGCTTTTATGCTTTATTTTGTTTTTGTTTTTGTTTTCCTTTTCTAGCTTCTTTGATCCTCCTCTTATTGGTATAATTGTTCTTGATGGACTTATTATTCTCGAATTTTTCCCTTTTACTCTTCTTCTTCATGGTGTTCTTGGCGTTTTTGTTGGTGGTGTTTTTGTCGCTGTTGTTATCATTGATGTCCTTTTTCTGTTCATTGTCGTTCTGCTTCTCATCGTTTCTGCTTTTGCTGTTCTCTTGGTTTGCTTGTAGCCACTATTTTTGTTTCCATTTCTGTTTCTCCATGTTGTTCCTGTTCTGGCTGTTGTTTTCAACTGCGTAATGGATTTTGTTCATATTGCGTATTGGTCGACTTTTCTTCTTGTTTAGTGTGTTTCTCTACTTGTTTGTGTGTTTTTGTTTTAATTTTGATTTTGTGTTTTGTTTTCTAGTGCAAGCTTTGTGATTGTTCCTTTTCTTCTTGCTCAGTTTTATGTCGTACCTGCTGTTGTTGTTCTTGTTGTATTTTTGTTATTTTCCCTCTTCTTCTATTTTTCTTGTTGTCCTTGTTCTTGCCTTTCTTGTTCGTGTTCCCTTGAGTTTTTTTCATTTCCTCTTTTTCATCTTTTTGTTCCTTTTTATTGTACATATTTTTCGTGTTTTGTTTTACTTGTTTTTCTTGTTTTCTTATTTGGTTTCTCCTTCTTTATGTTTTTCTCTGGCTTCTATAACATATATAATGGAAGACTTACTTGGTTTTGATCTTCCTGCTGCTGCTGCAGCTTTTTACGAATCAGAGCGTACGCTACTATCCTGGCGTGGTGTGAGGTCATTACTGGCACACTGCAACAATTGAGACCAAACTTGTATGTGAAAAGACTTACACAAAATACGTAAATAGACGAATAGAAAAATAAAAAAGTCCAAATGATTTAACGTAAATGTATACAGACATACAAGGTAGACAGTGGATGCATGTTTAGACATGTCGATAGACAGGGGCGGACAGATGGATGGAAGTACAAAATTCCACGACATAAGAACCGCCTCTGGCAAAATCATGTAGAAAACTCGCTTTCATAGGAAAACAAAAACATGCACACACCGGAAAAACAAACAATCAAAACAGACATATGCACTTAACATACAAACAAGCCTATTAGTCTCTGAACGGTTGCGCAGTCGCACGAATCTGGAATAGATTTAAAAGGAAATAGCAGATACAGTGTTCTGGAAACTTAAATAGCATTTCAGATCACTGCACTCAAGCTGCGACGGGCCTAGCAAGCCGGCGGTGGATTACTCATTGCTCGAGAAAGTAAAAGGAGAAAGAAATGGATCATAACGGAAAACGAACTGGAAATGGAAAAGGACTACGAGAAAGAACAAGCACTTGGAATGTGTGTGGAATCAGAGACAAGGAACCAGAAATCATTGACTTCATGAAAAAATGGAGAATAACAGTGATGGGAATTTCAGACTGTAGGCTAAAGGGTACGGGGACCAAACAGATTCACGAGGATTATGTACTGACCTGGAGTGGTGTGGACATGACAACAAGGGCAACACACGGCGTGGGCTTTTTCTTACACCCAGACACGGCAAAGAAT
Organism: Monoplex corrugatus; assembly: GCA_030674185.1. Lineage (NCBI taxonomy): Eukaryota > Metazoa > Mollusca > Gastropoda > Littorinimorpha > Ranellidae > Monoplex > Monoplex corrugatus. The sequence continues at coordinate 39,615,420 of JAPXFY010000031.1, forward strand.
TTGTTGGAAACAGAGTTTATCTCAGAGAGACTAATAAAAATCCGAGTAAGAGGAGAACGGGAGACCACAACCTTCATCCAGGCTTACGCACCTTGTAATGACTCTTACACTGAAGAACAGAAGGAGGAATTCTTTGAGAAGATGGCAGACACCATCAACACAGTCCCAGACACAGAACAACTCATTGTCATGGGAGACTTCAATGGGAGAGTGGGCAAAAGAAGAGCACCTTGGGAACAGCACTTGGGCCCACACAGTGACACCAATACAGAGTGCAACTACAACGGGGAACAACTTCTAGCACTCTGTGCAGAGCATGGGCTGTGGATTGCAAACACCTTTTTCGAACACAGACACAGCCAGAGACAAACTTGGTACAGGTGGAATGATCTGAATGTGTCATCTCAGATAGATTTCATTCTAACACGAATAGAAGAACGAAGCAGGGTCACAGACGCAAGAGCCATTCCAAATGCAGATCTGGACACTGACCACCGCCCTGTGATCTTGGTCTCTACGATGAAGAAAAGAAGAACACCGAGAACAAAGAGTAAAGCGTGCGACAGACAGATAAACCTAAGAAAACTCCAGAAGGAAGAGGTACAATGGGAGGTACAGACAGAAATCACAAAGAGGCTGGAAGAAGTAGACAGCACAGGCATGACAGCAGAAGAAGCATGGTCAGTCTTCAAGAACACACTGACAGACACACTTAGTAAAACCTGCGGCACAAAGACCGGAAAAGGGCAGGTAAAGCAGACAGCCTGGTGGAATGACACAGTAAAGGAGGCCATCAAGGAAAAGAAGAAGTTGTACAAGGTGTGGGTGAAATCAAAGCTAGAGGAGGACTACGTGAAATATAGAGTGGCAAGAAGACACAGCAAGAGGACAGTCAGAATGGCCAAAGAACAATCATGGAAAACATATGGAGAGGAACTAAGCGAACTGTGCAAGCTCTCGACACGACATTTTTACAAAAGCGTCAAAGCAATGAGATTACGAGACGAGCCATACAGCCCAACAACAGTAGTCAATGACAGAGATGGAAACCCTATCAGTGATGAAGACAGCATCAAGAAGAGATGGCAAGAATATTTTAAGGAACTCCTCAACCCAAACAGACAGGGATACACACAGAGCCAGTTTCACCCTAGCTATCCAGAACACGAAGAGCCAAACATCCTGAGATCAGAGGTACAACAGGCGTTGAAGACCAGCCCAAAGAACAAAGCAGCAGGAATTGATGGCATTACAACCGAAGCTATCCTGGCATGTGGAGAAACAGGAACCACTTGGCTGACCACAATATTCCAGAAAGCATGGACAGAGAGGAAAGTCCCAGAAGACTGGCAGCATGCAGTCGTGGTACCAATCTGGAAAAAGAAAGGCAGCAAGAAAGACTGCAGCACGTATCGAGGTATATCCCTTCTGAGCCACACGGGAAAGATGTATACAAAGATCCTTGAACAGCGCACAAGGTACAAGGTGGAACCTCTACTGAGTGAGGCGCAGATGGGTTTCAGAAAAGGAAGAGGATGCACTGACGCTATCTTCGCTCTCAGACAACTGAGCGAAAAGACTATCGAACACAATAAAGAACTGAACTTCGTGTTCGTGGATCAAGAAAAGGCCTTCGACAGAGTAAATAGAAACAAGTTGTGGAAAACGTTAGAAGAATATGACGTTAGGGGGCAACTTCTAGACAATATAAGAGCCATCTATACCAACAGCATGAGTGCAGTACGCACCCAAGATGGACTCACGGAATGGTTTGGGGTGACGTCGGGAGTGAGGCAGGGGTGTGTTCTATCACCACTGCTGTTCATTGTATATATGGACAAAATCACGAAGGAAGCAAATCCCAACCCTGAAGATCTGAACGAGATGCTGTTTGCAGATGATCAAAGCCTTGCACATGAAAAAGAAGGGGAACTCCAGGAGCACACGAACAACCTGAACACACAATGTGAGAACTTCGGCATGAAAATCAGTATCAGCAAAACCGAGACACTGAAAGTCAGTAGAACACCTGGCCGCCTCAACATCAACATCGAGGGGACAGCACTGAAACAAGTCAGCGAGTTCAAGTATCTTGGAAGTATCTTCACAGAAGATGGACGTCTCAACAGAGAGATCGAGACAAGAGTTCAAAAGGCCAACAGCGTCAGCTACCAGCTTGCCCCACTCCTAAGACACCCCAACATCCCCATCGAGACCAAAGCCAAACTCATCGAGTCCATATTTAGACCAACCTTGACCTACCAGTGTCAGACATGGACCCTTACCAAAAGTCTTGAAAGAAAGATCACCACCTGCGAGATGAGATGTCTAAGGAGAGCAGTCAACAAAACCAGACATGATAAGATCAAGAACATCAAGATCAGAGAAATGATTGGAACAACACCAATTCTCCACTACATCCAACAGCAGAGAACCAGGTGGTTCGGGCACCTGACACGCATGGCACCTCACCAGCTTGCCAGTAAAGCTTACAACACAAAGGTGTCAGGGTACAAGGCAAGGGGTAGACCGAGGAAGACCTGGATCAAGGGTGTGAAAGAAACACTGAAGACCCACAACATCCCACTCAACCAGGCCTTCAAACTTGCCGCAGACAGAAAGCTCTTTCTCCCCTCGACGCCCAAGATGGTATAAGAGGACGGATAAAGTAAAGTAAGTAAGTAAGCACTCAAATTAGGGATTATTTCCGTTTATGTTTAAAAATGAACTCCTCTTGGTTTGAAGGATGTACTATTTTGCGCTGTATAACTAACATTTCACAACAGGAAAGAAAATCTCAGTTGGAAAATTTTCTCATCGCTTTGATCGAAGAAACTAGACTGGATTGGATTGGATGGCATTGGGTTCATTGTTTTTGGACGTAACGCAGTTTTACCACGTGAAATGGGGGTTGACCTTCATGGAGAAACCACATCGCCATCGCACGGCGCCACCTCCCTTTGTTATATCTGTATGCATGTATTTTTGTTTACCTAAGGATGTTTTCTTTTGCCAAGGAAAACTACTTTGCTGCCACAGGTTTTTCAACACAAAGCACATCGCCATCGTACGGCGCCACCTCCCTTTGTTATATCTATATGCATGTATTTTTGTTTACCTAAGGGTGTTTTTCTTTTCCCAAGGAAAACTTTGCTGCCGCAGATGTTCAGCATGCCAGTTTATTACAATCATTAGTACTGTTTAAAGCCCAGCTGCCTGCGCAGAGCTGTATCAGGGCTACAACAATAGCAAAATGTACACATCTCGATGACCTTGACAAACAATGGAAAGGAAATTAAGTACAGATAATGCATTCGTATAATAATCTAAAGATTTGCTCCGGCATTGATCAGTCCCTTAACTTTATCTCCATGAGGTTTTAAAAACAAAACTACCATAAAGATCACTGCCTATCGTGTTTCCTTAGCGCCAAAAATATAGTTAATACAATTACCAACAACCAATATCAATAGAAAGACTGCACAGAACACAAATAGATCAATAGACCAGCATAGTAGAATATGATAGGAAGAAATAATAGAAAGAAAAGGAACAAGGAAGAAACACAGAGAATGAGAGAAAGGAGGAAATTTCTAGCACTGAATTTTCCGAAGGTGGGGATGCCATCTGTACTAAAGATCCTCCGGCATCCACACCCCACCCCACACCCCTTTTCGGGTACAGCATTTCGGTTGAGTATGTCTTCTGAAAGACTAGCACTCAGACGACCGCTCAAGGTGTAGTGGAGGGAGGAGAAAAATCACTGTCCGATGGGACTATAACTTGGATTTCTAGGCGCGTATTCTTTCCACTAGGCCATACTCTGTTTTCAATACAGATTTTTGGATTGTGGCTTTCGTAGCGTTTGTCGCATGAAACCAGAAGACTCAACACAGTGTTTGAAACTGTGTGGTCAAATTCACAACAGATGACCATTTCTGTAATCCTCGGTAGTATACTTGTCAATATCACCGCCTGTCAGGCAAGAGGACTGGGGTTCAAATCTCCGGTTAGGTAGAAACACCAAAATCTCATCTATGAGAAGGGTTTAGTAGTGGTAGGCCTCCGTCAGTCGACGTCGACTATGGATGATGCGCCCAAGTGTCGTGTCGATTCGAGCTGACGCCTTTGGATCAGCATCCACTGTGACTGGTAAGGCCGATGCGGGAAAGGCAGTCTCTGCGACATTGCATGCATGTATGGATGCTGACATGGGACTGCCTTCACTAGAGCTTGCTTTCCACCTGGCTTTCACATCAGCTGAGGTCTGGATCTTCTTTCCCCCCAACCCGAGTTGTTTCTGGAGCACACTGCGCCATCTATTGCGATCGGCTGTGTCGTCTTCCCAGCTCTCTGTGTTGATGTCCAAAGCTTTCATATCGCGCTGGCAGACGACTTTTGGGGGCGGCCAACAGATCTCTTGTGGAGGCTAGTTCACCGTAAAGGTTATCCTTTGGGATATGGCCATCCTTCCGCCGCACATGGCCAAGCCAGAGCAGCCTGCGTTGTCTGAGCAGTGTGTGCATGGTGGGGAGACCAGCGCATGCAAGGAAAAGGGAGTTTGGTAATTTGTCGCTACACACATACTTAGGCAGCAACTTAACACACGCGCGCTTTTAAGAACAGGCACACACACACACACACACACACACACACACACACACACACACACACACACACACACACACACACACACACACACACACACACACACACACACACACACACACACACACACACACACACACACACACACACACACACACACACACACACACGATCACTCACACACACACGCTCGCACACGCACATATATACACACACGCGCGTACACATACGCGCCACACACGCACACACACACACGCACACGCACACGCGCACACGCACACGCGCGCGCGCGCGCACACACACACACACACACACACACACACACGCACGCACGCACGCACGCACACACACACACACACACACACACACGTTCTGTTCAGTTACCTTCGTCGAATACATGCAGGGCCTTTAGAGGTGTGGCTGTGTGGTTTGTCAGCCACATTGACAAAGCAGACGTCAGTTTTCGTCCTTTGCTGTAAAGAAGAAAAGTCCTGGAACTCATCAGTACCGTCCGTTCTGGGGATGTCTGGAATGGTGTCCAGCTTAGACGTTGTTCATCAAGTTTCTTCAGTCATCTGTCAATAAGAGAAGGTATCAAATGTATTCTATTGTCTGTGCGTGTGGTGGTGGTGATGGTGGTGGTGGTAGTTGGTGGTTGGTGGTTGGTAATGGTGGGTGATGGTGACAGTGGTGGTTGGTGGTGGTGGTGGTTGGTGTTTGGTAGATGGTGATGATGTTGGTTTCCTCGAATGTTGATTTCATATTTACATTCATGAAAGAGAAATTTCATGTAAAAAAGTTTTGTCCGTTATGCTTTTGTATTTGTACAAGGTCTGTACAGACACACGTTAATGCTATTTGTTGTGTACGTATATTTGCAGAAGTGTGAAGCAGGACTCTTGCCAAAGATGAAGTTGAAAGAGGACATGCAGTATCTTCATCTGAGGTAGACACGATAGATAAGCAGACACCATCCAGCATCGTCTCAGCAAGACCATAAACATGCTCAGAATGCTGAACAACGTGTGGAGGTTCCCCCAAATCATCATGTGCCCTGCCGCATGGCGTTGGCGATCATGACCCTCCATACGAGTCTATCTTTTGTCGCTGCAAGTACATCTCCCATCCTCTGCCTTCATCCACGCCGCGAGTATGTCCAGTATATTCTTCCTAGGTCCTTTTTGTGCTCTTTTTGCCTCTTCCTTTCATGTTGTGACTAGGTACTCTAATAATTTCTCTTGCCTCATAAAATGCCCTATAAATGTTGTCCGTCCTTCCCCAATACTACTCATTAATGTTCTTTTTGTGTTTGCCTCTTTCAAGACAGTCTCGTTTGTTTTCTTTGCTCTCCATATAACTCTTAACATTCTTCTTAGAAACTACATTTCAGCTGCCTCAATCATGTTGACTTTGCGTGTTGATTGTCTACGCTTCGCATCTGTATCACAAGATCAGATCTATATAACACTGAAGAACTCTCCCCGGTGCCAATCGATAGGGACCTGTCGTCAAGAACGCTGAATGCTTTCTTAGCCTGTCCAGCTCTGCTGGCCATCTCCAAAGTGCATTCGCCGCCTGGTGAGATGACTGGAGGACTGGATGACATGATGGTCGGTGACTATCAGGACAGGAGTAGGGCGTGTGACCCCTGACCCAAGCCGTCATCTTCTGTCTCACGCACACGCACGCACGCACGCACGCACGCATGTACACACTCACACACATACGCATGCACGTGAACGCACTCACACACACACACGCACGCACGCACGCACGCACGCACTCACACGCACCACTCACACGCACGTACACACACACGCACACACACACACACACACACACCACACACACACACACACACACACACGCACACACACACACACACACACGCACACACACACACACACACCACACACACACGCACACAACACACACCACACACGATGTTAAGTTAGAGTACACTCAAGCCTGTTCGACAAATGACCCAAGCTGTCTTCTCTGTCACTTTTTTCCCACCAAGACCCCAGAAAAGCAAGAAGACATTGGGTCTCAAGGGAAGGGAACTGAGATAGTATTTTGCCAGGTCAGCCGGGCGAATGTCCTGCTCTTCACGACTTCCATCTGCCGCAGATTCTTTAGGGTGCGCAGGCCAGAAGGTACACGAGTTCGATTCGTTTTTCGTCCTTTTCTGGAGGGCTAGACGTCCAGTTCGATTTTCCGATCAAACTAAGGAGAAAAGACGACGCCTCTTACGGTAAACGAACCCCGGAGCCGCTAATTTAGTTATTGCAGGCGAACGTCTTAACCATTCTGCCACTTTTTTGCACGAAGGAAAACGCGAAAGAGGAATGAAGAAGACTAAGGATACCATGGCACGAACAGAACAGGAACCAAGGGAAGACTCAAGGCCACTAGAGAGAGGACCATGTTCTAGATCAACGATGAAACGAGGAGGGAGTCGTCTTCAATGTATAGATTGCCCATGATGTACTGGGTCCTAGAGTTGAATCCTCACCAATGAAATAATTGCACAACCATCCAGCTGTCCTTAAAATGAAATCCCACCACCCACTCCACCCATTTCAGCAATTCCCCTTCATCATATCATAGATCCCACCACCACGCCGAAAGTTTCGAGCTTTGGTGTCTTGGTGTTTACCGGGTCTCGGATTGGGGGTATTTTGGACCACGAAGGCAGTGAAGGGTGATACAGCCTCTGTGTGTCTTTGTGGACACAGGAACTTGTCCTTTTGTAATGTACAACAATAATGTATGATCACAATCGTCATATTTTGGGGGCCAGGAAACTTTCTATAGAAATTACAAAAAATTATGATTCACAATATTCTGGTCTTGTCTTGTGGTGCCTGGAATTTAAAAAACGCATGTTCTGGATAAAAATACTATGGTTCACAATATTTTGGTCTTGGCTTGTTGTGCCTGGAATTGAAAAGGCGCACCGTTCTGCATAAAAACGATAATAATCATGGTTCACGATATTCTGATCATGTGTTCGTTATGCTTAGGATTAAGAGGGCGCACTGTTTCAGATACTGATATACCTGATGGACTGAACTCCTGACTGAGCTGGATTGTAATGTTTCTTTGTTCACAACGAATTTCAGGTTTCCCGTGTGACAAACGGGCCGCTCCTTCCGGACATTAACCATATTTTTCTTCTGAATTTTGACAGATGCAATTCTTTTATTACCGTACGATCTTCAACGTGCGCTAGATGTATACTGTGTACGGCACTGAAGTTTATTATCTCATCTAAAGACAAGCAATCAGACCACCACTCAAGGTCTAATGGAAAGGGGAGGGCAGACACATACGATCAGTAATGGAACCTGGGTTTCTTGTATCCTAGGTTGATCAGCTTTGTTATTGTTATTTTGTTTAATTTAAAGCCCAGCCGGCTGCGTACAGCCACATCAGGGCTACAACTGTTTCAAAACATTATACAATACTTCAACAGGGAAAAAAATAAGAAAATTAACTACACATAACACATTCGTGCACATAATCCGAGGTGATGCTCCTGGTACTGACCACTCCGTCCAATTTCTTGCACAATGGGTTTAAAAACCATACATGAATACAAACTTAAAGATAACTAAGGACAATATTAAATTGCTTCCGCATACGTCATTTCCCTAGAGCCAAAAATACACTCAATGCGTGCACCCAATTATCAATCCTAAGAGAGAGCACGTAAGACTTTATCGAACACATACAGGTGAATGGACCAGCAAGACAGGAAATGATAGGAAGAAATGACAGAAAGCAAAGGAACAAGGCAGAAACAGAGTGACAGAAAAGAGGACATTTCTAGCACAGAATTTCCAGAGGGTGGGGATATATTAGTTATACTGAAAGAATCTCCGGCATTCCCACGGGGGAGGGGGGGGGGAGTGATCAGCGTTATAAAGTTTGGAGTTTCAAGAAATTCATTGCACTCAGACAATTCCATATACGCTCCACCAGAATCTGGCAGCAATTACCTGATCCTATTCCTTGAACTTGCGCAAACCTCCTACGTGATGGTTAGTTCTTTAAACGGGGAGGAGGGAGGTTATTGTTATTGTCATTGTTATTGTTATTGTTGTTTAAGGCCCAGCCAACTGCGTAGAGCCGTATCAGGGATATAACCGCTTCAAAACATACAAAACTTCAACTGGAAAAAAAAGAAGGAAAAGTAAATTAAGTACACATGTTAATGCATTCGCGCACACAGTCTAAGATCCTGCCCCTGGCGTTGACCATTCCGTCCAATTTATCGCACAGGGGATTTAAAAAACACGTGAATACAAATGTAAGCATACCCAACGACACAAAAACGTTAGAGAAAAACAGGCATAAATTACCGAAAATTGCATCTACATATCCCTAGAGCCAAAAATGCACTTAATAAATGTATTCAATTATCTATCCTAAGAAAAAGAACGTAAGACTTTATCGAACACATACATGCATCCTCTTACAGCGTGGAACGGAAAGTATTTGGGCTTTTCCTGGAAGAGAGATAAACGAAAAATAAAGAAAATAGACAACTGAAGAACAAGCAAGTTTGCCAAACTGTCTGTGTGTGTGTGTTTGTGGGCTGTTTGTTGATTTTTATTCAGATATGTCTGTAAGTTTGTCATGATATGTATATATGGGTGTCTCCGTTTTGCTGGTGTTGTTGTTGTTGTTGTTGTTGTTGTAGCTGTTGTTGTCGGCCATCATGCTGTGCCGATATGGGTGTGTATGTATGAATACATGTGTAAATGTCTGTGTGTGGGCATGTGGATATATTCTCCTTGAGAAACACTAAGTTAGCGCCATAAGTGTGACTGAAACATTAAGATGAGCAACGAACAGGCCAGTTTTTAAGTTGTCCACCGGATTGAACTCCAGACACTAGATACTGAGTCGACGGACCTATCAACAGAGCCAACAGCCTGTGTAAAAATCAGACATCAGGATTATAACGTACCACGAAAGAAGATATATTTCTTTCAAGTTCAGGTTCATATTGCTTAGAGCCCAGCCGACTACAAGAGCCATATCAGGGCTAACACCACGTTGAAAACGACACCCAGGTAAAACAAAAAGGCAACAGTTAAAAAGTCATGCCCGCCATTAACCTTACCTTGTCCAAAGTTCACAGAGCTGGTGTATTAGCTGATTTGATTTCCACTTGGGGTCGTTTCAACTGCCGGGTGACACTACTAAAAGGTTCAGTGAATAAATACAAATGAATGAATAAATAAGTAAGTAAATAACAGCACTGTGGCACTAGTCATGGCAGAGCTCAAATGTGATTGAAGTTTGAATGTCCAACACCTCAGAAATTCAAACTCACGGATGGTATGAAAAATCACGTGACGGACAAGCAATTCCACGTGCAGATTGTGCAGTTCTAGCACGTTTGTGCGTGTGTGTCTGTGTGTGTGTCTGTGTGTGTGTCTGTGTGTGTGTCTGTGTGCGTGTGTGTGTATGTGTGTGTCTGTGTGTGTGCGCGCGAGAGAGAAAGAGAGACAGACAGAAAGAGAGAGACAGAGAAAGTGAGAAAACCATCACCACCACCACCACCATCATCATCATCATCATCACCTTCACCACCACTATCATCATCAACCACCACCACCATCATCATCACCATCATCATTATCACCATCATCATCGTCGTCGTCGTCGTCGTCATCGTCATCATCATTGTCATCATCACATCAAACATCACATACTCTGCCATCTTCAAAACGAAACATTCTGATGGTGCCAAACGCAACATTAAGTCAGATAGCAGGAGAATATACTTTCATTTCCATTGCATCATCTATCTGGAACTCAGTGCCAGGTGGTCAGAGAGAGTTGGCCAGCCTTTCAAGCTTCCAGTCACTGCTGAAGACTTACCTGTTCACCTGGTCTTTCCGTGGTTAGGGTCATGATCACTCATCCATCAGTATGTACGAGGTTGCACCTCAACTTTTTTTGTGTGTGCTACTCCTCGGGTGAGATGGAGATGATGGCCTCTCATGTCAATCCGTCTTGAAAGAGGCAAACACAAAACAACATCAATGAAGAAGATTAGGAAAAGACAAGTAAACATTTACAGGACATTTTATGAGGCAAGAGAAATTAGAGCACCTAGTCACAACAGGAAAGCTGGGGGGGGGGAATAGCACCAGGCAGACCCAGGGAGAAAATATTGTATGGACTTGTGGAGTGGATGAAGATAGAGAGGGTGGGAGATGTACTTGCAGCGACGAAATATAGATTCGTGCGGAGGGCCATGATCGCCAATGCCATGCGGCAGGGCACATGATGATGATGAGCCACAACAGGAAAACACTGGAGGGAAAAAAGAGCACCCGGTACAACCAGGGAGAAAATATTGGACTGGCTTGTACAGTGGATGAAGACAGAGAGGGTGGGGGATGTACTTGCAGTGACAAAGGATAGATTTGTATGGAGGGCCATGATCGCCAAAGCCACGTGGCATGGCACATGATGATGATAACAGTCTGCATGTGGGATACAAGACTGATCCTGGAGGAAGTTGTTCTTCCATTGGCGCTGCATGGAAAAGAGTCCTTCAGTTCTGGATTCTACATCCACTGGTTACTCTTCTGTTGAACGGTGGCTCGTCTGCTCTGTTCTGTTCAAATACTCCGTTTTTCTCGACATTCCTGTCTTTGTTTTACTGACTGTCTTTTACCACAGACTTTGTCTTGTCTGAAAAAATGCCGGGTAAGAATTTACAGGGTAACTATTTGGTGAGACCATAAGTAATGACCGGGCGCCGGCGACACATAAGCTAAGGGAGACAATAAATGGGGACTTGAATCTGGACACACAAGGGAGGTAAGCGATTAGTGTTTGGCAGGTCAGGGCCCATAAAGCTCTGGGATATGTCATCCAGGTAAAAAAAAAAAGTATGACTCGTCAGCATTTCCTTTTCCTTAAAACTTGTCGGTTATGGCGTCGATGCTGATGAAAACTGTTTGATAATCTGTTCATTTGTTTGTTTGCTGTTCCTTTTTTTTGGCATCCCCCCCCCCACTCCCCATGCTCATGAATTCTGGCACCCCAGTGGTAAAGGCTACCTCCAGTCTGGTAGTGGGGCGACCGTCCCCAAACCAACAGGTCACAAGCAGCGGATGGTAAATAGTAGATGGCTTTGCAATGTGGAGGTAACTTGCGAGATAAGCCAGACTTGCCTGTACGAATAAGCAGTCTTGGATCTAGTGGTGAAGGTTTATATTCGGATGCGGCACGGTGGCACTTAGCAAGACCACACCCAGAAAATACCCTGTACGTCTTATGACGGAGTCATGGGGTGCATACGGGTCGGCCACGGCCCTAGCAAACTCTCAGAGTCAGAACATATTGAGGCAACGCAAATGTGGTTTTTAAGAAGAATGTTAAGAGTTCCATGGACAGCAAAGAAAACAAACGAGTTTTGAAGGAGGCAGACGCAAGAAGAACATTAATGAAGAAGATTAGAAAAAGACAGGCAACATTTATAGGACATTTTATGAGGCAAGAGAAATTAGAGCACCTAGTCACAACAGGAAAGCTGGAGGGAAAAAGCACCAGGTAGAATCCAGGAGAAAATGTTGAATGGACTTGCGCAGTGGCTGAGGACAGAGAAGGTGGGAGAAGTACTTGCAGCAACATAGGATAGATTCACATAGAGGACCATGATCGCCAATGCCGTGGGGTGGGGCACATGATGATGATGATGACCCTAACGCCCTGTGTTCACTGGGTAGGTTTATTGTCCATGAGCTAAAGAGGAGTAACCCCCTAGAAAAAACTTAAATGACTGAAGTCAGAGGTACCAGGCCTATAGGCGTCTTCTCGCAAACCATGGTACCATGTAATATAACAGGGCTGAAGTCAGAGGTACCAAGCCTACAAATGCCTTCTAACCAACCATGGTACCATATTTTAGGACTGAAGTCAGAGGTACCAGGCCTGCAGGTGCCTTTCAACAAACCATGGTATCATGCAACATAACATGGCTGAAGTCAGAAGTACAAGCCTGCATGCGCCTTCTAACAAACCAGGGCATCATATGCTATAAGAGCTGAATTCAGATATATCAGGCCTACAGGCGCCTTCTAACAAACCATGATATCATGCAATATAACAAGGCTGAAGTCAGAGGTACCAGACACACAGGCAGCTTCTAACACACCATGGTACCATGCAATATAACAGGGCTGAAATCAGACTTTCAGGCCTACGGCGTCTTCTAACAAATTATGGTATCGCACAATATAGCAGGGTTGAAGTCACAGGTACCAGACCTGGAGGCACCTTCTAACAAACCAGGGTATCATGTAATATAACAGGGTTAAAATCAGAGATACCAGGCCTACAGGTGCCTTCTAACAAACCATGGTAGGCTACCATATAACACATCACACAGATGTCTACATAGTCATCTACATCAGACAAGGAAGTACCAGGCCTACAGGCACCTTCTAACAAACCATGGTATCACACAAAATGGCACAAATATTTACACGGTCATCTACATCAGACAAGGAAATACCAGGCCTACAGGCACCTTCTAACCAACCACGGTACCATTCTTACTGTGCACAACAGCCGAACACCTTGTTGTGGAGGGGTCAAATTTTCGACTTTAATGTCTTTCTCAAGTAAAATCAGAATGTCCACTGACAACAAAGCATAGCTATTAAAACATAGAATTTGTGATTAAAGTTCATATCAATGTTAAAAGTGATGAAGTGATTAGTGTTAAATCTACATGTCTCTTGCCTGTCACAATCCAACATGTTCACATTTTTCATGATTTTTTTCTAACATACATCTTTAGGCCGCTGCACGCACGCACACACACACACACACACACACACACACACACACACACACAGTCGCACACACATCCACACACTCACACACACACACATACTCAAATACACATACACATGCATACACACACACACACACACACACACACACACACACACACACACACACACACACACACACACACACACACTCACACACACAGAGTCGCACACACCACACACTCATACACACACACATTCACATACCCACAAACACACACACACACACACATTCACATACCCACAAACACACACACACACATTCACATACCCACAAACACACACACACATTCACATACCCACAAACACATACACACACACACACACACACATACTCAAACACACATACACATGCACACACACACACACACACACACACACACACACACACACACACACACACAGAGTCGCACACACCACACACTCATACACACACACATTCACATACCCACAAACACACACACACACACACACACACACACACACACACATTCACATACCCACAAACACACACACACACACACACACATTCACATACCCACAAACACACACACACACAAACACACACACACACACACACACACACACACACACACACACACACACACACACACTCATGCTAAAGTGAAGGGTGTGCTAGCAGGTAAAATTGTCCTTCCTTCCCTCAGCCTTCAATCACGGTACCATGTGACATAAAGGAAAATGTCTACACGGTCATCTACGTCAGACAAGAAAGGCCTACGCCCACTGAGGTCCCTTCAGGTGAATCAGAACCTGGCTTCAGCAGGGTCTATCCTCAGCTCAAACTGACTCCCTCATCAGCTGGCCTCTGCGGTTGGGAGACCCAAACAGCTGGACACTATTGCATCGATGTCGCCTTTGTCAGGTGAAGCGATATGGAGACATGGCCGACTGCAGCTTTTCCTCATCTTTCCACCAGGCTCCGTGGCAGCCGACTAGAGCTGGAGGGGGGGGGGGGAGGGGCAAGACCACATTCATTGCCAGGTATGGCCTCACCTTAGAGGCGATGAACAGTAACAAAATAAAATAAACAAAAGAAGAAGAAGAAGAAGGCGTAGGCATTCCAAAGAGAACCCGGCAGTACTGATGAATTTTGGGTCAGAGCTCTTAAAT
>JAPXFY010000031.1:39637531-39640031 GCA_030674185.1 Monoplex corrugatus
CCAGCCAATCATTTCATTGATTAGAACCTGGTGATGAAGTGGAGATTGTCGCATGCCCCGTCCATGTTGGGACCGCCGTAGCAGGTATTAGATGACCCGAACAGATTAAAATTAAAGTGACAGTTGCCGGATGGAAGGTGGGGAGGGAGGGAGCAGGTAACGAGTGTCCCATAACCCTTGAGGTCGTGGTAGGGGAGTGAGGTGGTAGAGACCAAAACTATTTTTTTCATTTTTTTTTTTCAATATTTTTGAAACCATGATCACTAAGCATATTGCATATGTACGTTCAACATGATAAGGATTTCTACATCCTGTACATACATAACATATGCATATGATAACATGCCAGCACTGTCCAGGCTAAAACCTGTATGAAAAGTATAAGAACATCTCCATAAAACAAAAAAGGGTTTACTTTTTGCTTCGCTAGCATGGTTGATAATCATGAATGCTAGTGATAGGGTGAGGGTGAGGGTGTCAAAGGGTTAAGCCATCGGAATTTTATTGACTGAACGATATTAACTTGTAGGGCTTGTTTGAAAGTTGAGGGTTTAAAAAATTTCTGTGAGCTGATGTATTCCATCTTCCTGTGGACCCTCACAGCGGTTTTGGAAAGATTCCAAGCCGTGGAGATGAGATGTTATTGCAAGATACTAAACATCGGACACACTGATCATATCACCGATGAACAAATGCACCAAAACCATGAAGAGGCACATTGGACCATATGACGATCTGCTTGACATCAGTTAATTTAAGTAAAAACAACAAACAAACAAACTGTGTTGGTATAGGAACCAGAAAAAAACACGAAAGAAGAATAAGAACGCGTATTCAATACAACAATACAGGACAGGTGCAAATTTTCGGCCAACTGGCCTTTGTCAAGCGTAAGATCTACAAACAAACAAACCAGAAACAAAATTTAGGAGAAAAAGCTTGAAATTTCCCTGCTGCTCCGTCCAGTGTGAGAAAAGGGTTAATGGTCCAGTGTGAGAAAAGGTTAATGGTCCAGTGTGAGAAATGGAATATCTGGTGTTTGTTTATTTGTAAGCTTACGCTTGACAAAGGCCATTTCGCCGAAAATTTGCGCCTGTCTTGTCTTGTTCTATAAAATACGCGTTCTTATTCTTCTTTCGTGTTTTTTTTTCTGCTTCCTGTTTGTTTGAACGCGGGCAGTCACACTTGTTTTGGATTCCGTTGGTATAGCCGACCTCATTGGATTTATGACAGTAAAGCTTAACCTTTTGACTCCCGCACCCTATCAATAAACTGCAGAAACTTAACCCATTGACTCCCTCACCCTATCCACCAGCTTCCTGCAGGAAGCTGGTGGATTGGGTGAGGGAGTCAAAGGGTTTACTTTTTGCTTCGCTAGCATGGTTGATAATGCAGAATGCTAGTGGATAGGGTGAGGGTGAGGGTGTCAAAGGGTTAACCATCGGAATTTTATTGACTGAACGATATCAACTTGTAGGGCTTGTTTGAAAGTTGAGGGTTTAACAAATTTCTGTGAGCTGTTTCCCCCCGTGGGGATGCCGGGGGCTCTTTCAGTATAAATAGTATCCCCACCTTCTGGAAATTATATGCTAGAAATTCACTCTGTTCTGTCACACTCTTTGTTTCTTTCTTCCGAAGTCCTTTGCTTTCTGTCACTTCTCTCTATCAATTTCTGCCTTGCTGGTCCATTCACCTGTATATGTTCTATAAAGTCTTACATACTTTTTTTTTAGGATTGATAACCGGCATATGTATTAAGTACATTTTTGCCTTTTAGGGAAGTGAGATATGCGGAAGCAATTTTAGGTAATTTAGGCCGTTTTACATATATTTTATATCCTTATTTGTTTAAATATGTATCCACAATGCTTTTTTTTTAATCCCCTGTGCAACAATTTGGACGGAATGGTCTACGCCAGGGGCATCTCCTTAGATTATGTGTGCAAATACATTAATATGTGTACTTGATTTTTGTTTCCTATTTTGTCCGGTTAAAGTATTGTGTAATGTTTTAAAAACGGTTATAGCCCTGATATGGCTCTACGCAGACGACTGGGCTTTAAACAACAACAGTAACAGTCACTGTGAGCTGTTTGCTTGCTTTGATAATGTATGGTATTGCTCTCTCTCTGTCTCTGTCCTGTATCTGTCTCTGTCTGTCTGTCTCTGTCTCTCTCGTCTCTGTCTCTCTCTCTCACTCTGTCTCTCTCTCTCTCTTCTCTCTCTGTCTCTCTCTCTCTGTCACTCTGTCTCTCTCTCTCTCTCTCTGTCTCTCTCTCTCTGTCTCCTCTTCTCCTCTGTCTCTTCTCTCTCGTCTGTCTCTCTCTCTTCTCTCTCTCTGTCTCTCTCTCTCTCTCTCACTCTGTCTTCTCTCTCTCTCTCTGTCTCTCTCTCTGTCACTCTGTCTCTCTCTCTCTGTCATTTTGTCTCTCTCTCTGTCACTCTGTACTCTCTCTCTCCTCTCTGTCACTCTGTCCTCTCTCTCTCTGTCACTCTGTCT
>JAPXFY010000031.1:39652531-39672531 GCA_030674185.1 Monoplex corrugatus
CGAGAGCGGAGACGTCATCTTGAGAAACTGAAACTGAAACTGAAACTGAAAGACTGGCATCAGGATAGCTGCAGGTGGAGCCCATATGGAGCTTGTTCAAGAGGGATTCATCGTACTTCCCAACAACTCCATATACTTTCTACAACAAATCTTCCAGCAATTATCTATGAGACTCGACTCCTTGGTCCTGTGCAAAACCCCAACCGCTGGCAAGGCTCTGAAATGGGGAAGAAGGGGTGAGCAAGAAGGGTGCTATCATGAAACACCAAACTGACATCACCAGAATGGTTGGACCATTAGATTTCAGTTTCAATTTCTCCAGCATAACGCCTCAGAAGAGAGTTCTTGAATGTTATATAGAACCGCTAATGTTATATGGTTGTGAGGCGTGGACAGTCAACACGCAAAGCCAGAACAAGATTGAGGCAGCCGAAATGTGGTTTCTAAGAAGAATGTTGAGAGAGATCCATGGACAGCAAAGAAAACAAACGAGACAGTCTTGATGGAAGCAGACACATGAAGATCATTGATAAGGAAGATTAAGAAAAGACAAGCAACATTTATAGACCATTTTATGAGGAAAGGGGAATCAGAGCACCTGGTCACAACAGGAAAGCTGGAGGGAAAGAGAACACCAGGTAGACCCAGGGAGAAAATATTGGACGGACTTGCAGGGTGGCTGAGGACAGAGAAGGTGGAAGATGTGCTTGCGGCAACAAGGGATAGATACATATGAAGGGCCATGATCGCCAACGCCATGCGGCAGGGTACATGAACGCTATTGATGCCGTGTTATGCAGAAGACTCAAAATAGTCATTGCAAAAGCCTAAAAGCCTGCAACATAAGCCCTAAGTGCAATAAGATGGACGATAAACAAGCTGCGACTTTTATATTGCTTGCTTACTTAACCCTTTGACTCCTGTATCCTGTTCACCAGCATCCAGCATTATCAATCGATCTAGCAAAACAAAAACTTAACCCTTTGACTTCCTCATTCTGTCCACCAGCATCCTGCATCGTCAATCGATCTAGCAAAGCCAAAAACTTAACCACTTTGACTCCCTCGCCCTATCCACTAGCTCGGTGGATAGGGTGAGGGAGTCAAAGAGTTAAGTTTTTGTAGTCCGTGGATTGAGGTGCGGGGAGGCAAAGGGTTAAATGCTCTGGCGTCTTTCGACTCATGAGACAAGAAGACTACTCCCAACGAACTCGGTCGGCAAAGAGTTTCAGGGCATCATTCCAGAGTCTATCCACCAGTTACAGGTCTCTGTCAACAGTCTGCCAAAGAGTTTCAGGGCATCATTCCAGAGTCTATCCACCAGTTACAGGTCTCTGTCAACAGTCTGGCAAAGAGATTCAGGGCATCATTCCAGAGTCTGTCCACCAGTTACAGGTCTCTGTCAACGGTCTGGCAAAGAGATTCAGGGCATCATTCCAGAGTCTGTCCACCAGTTACAGGTCTCTGTCAACGGTCTGGCAAAGAGTTTCAGGGCATCATTCCAGAGTCTATCCACCAGTTACAGATCTCTGTCAACAGTCTGGCAAAGAGATTCAAGGCATCATTCCAGAGTCTATCCACCAGTTACAGGTCTCTGTCAACGGTCTGGCAAAGAGATTCAGGGCATCATTCCAGCGTCTATCCACCAGTTACAGGTCTCTGTCAACAGTCTGGCAAAGAGATTCAGGGCATCATTCCAGAGTCTATCCACCAGTTACAGATCTCTGTCAACAGTCTGACAAAGAGTTTCAGGGCATCATTCCAGCGTCTATCCACTAGTTGCAGGTCTCTGTCAACAGTCTGGCACCTGCTCATTTTTGGTCTTCCCTTCCTTGGCTGTATCCTCCTGGGCTTGGTAGACGGCAGTCTAGCATCGTGGTCCAGCCAACTCAAGTTTCATATTGCAGGCTAGGGACTTGAACTCGGAAAAGTCAGTTCTTGAGCTCACGGCTGTATCGAAAAGAAACCAAGCAGCCCGTGTGGAGCCCATATGGGACTCTTCTAGTATAATGAATCCTACCTAAACAATTTCAAAATCTGCAGAAATGTCTAGTTTGATTGATTCGGTTCAGTTTTTTACGTCGGCACCCACCTCGGGTGATATGGCCGAGACGGGGATAACCATCCTAGTGAAGTGGGGGAAGGGGAAGGGGAAGGGGGGGGCTTATCTAATCCTGTACCGACACCATCAGAACAACAATGATGCAAAGATGGGACGTTGAGAAGGCCAGTTTTAACCCTTTTGACTCCCATACCCCGTCCACCAGCATCCTGCATTGCCAACCATGCTAGCAGAGCAACAACAACAAAAATTAACCCTTCGATTCCCTCACCCTATCCACCAACTTCCTCCTGCAGGAACCTGGTGGATAGGGTGAGGGAGTCAAAGGGTTAAGTTTCTGCAGTTGGTGGATAGAATGCGGGAGTCAAAGGGTTAATATAACGCACCCCGGGATTCGAACCCACAACCATTAGTATGTGAATCCGATGCTCAACCAACTGAGCTCCTGAGGCCTGTTCAAATGTCAAGCGTTACCATCACCGGTGTTTAGTGTCTAAACCACTCGACCACCCCACCTTGCCCCAGCTGAGAGTACGTCAAGGTAGTTAAGGAGGAAAGGAGAGCCTCAGCGCCATAATGGAGCAATTTTCACCTGTCTCTCTGAGCTGTTCTCCTCCCCGCTTTCCTCCCGATCTCCAAGCACCATGCATGGCTTTGTATCCCCTCCCCCCTCAGGTGAAATAAGTCCCCCGGTGTTTTATTTGTTCTTCGTTTGTTTGTTTGTTTGTCCTTTGGCTATCTGTTTATTTTGAAGAGGAATTATGAGAATGTGATCCTTAGTTTATAACAGGTTATTCTAATTATGCTTGATAACCATTTGCAGAGACCCACGCTTTGGCACACAGCCGACACAGTTGGAGGAATCTTGTAAGTGTGGCGTCCCAATGATCCTTCACGTAGTTAAGTGAGAACAAGGAAAATAAGTAATATGCTTAATAAAAAATAAACAAATAGATATTGAACAAACAAGCAAATAAATGAATAAATAGATAGATAGATAAATAAATATATGAATAAATAAATAAATAAATAAGTAAATAAATAAACGAATGGGAGAAAAGTACCCGTTTCAAAGGGGGAAGTTCCCTCACTTTCTCGGTCAAAAATCTACATGATGATGGTCATCATCATCATCATCATGTGGCCTGCCGCATGGCGTTGGCGATCATGGCCCTCCTTACGAATCTGTCCGTCGTCGTTCTCGTAGTCTTCATCATCATCATCATCATCATCATCATCATCGTCGTCGTCGTCGTCGTCGTCGTTGTTGTAGTCGTTGTTGTAGTCGTCGCCGTCATCATTATCGTCGGCCAAAAAAAACAAACCCAGTCAATCAATGAATCAATGAGTCAGTCAGTTAACCGATCAGTCAATCAATCTATTATGTTAGTAGATGTTTCTCCGTTTTAACTGTTGCTGACTGCAGAGTTTACACATAAACGAAAGTTTATCGTATCCACAATAACATCGGAAGAAATACTATGAACGGAAGCATTGTTAGCGTACGCGAGATGACACCTCCAGGACAAAATCTATCAATATAGGGGCTACATTGTCTTTAGTAAATTTAACATACGTAAAATGATTATAATGATAGTAACAAGTATTGATATTATCCATAGTATCATCAATGTGCACAAGACACTGCCTATAGTATCTTCAACCTGCACAAGGCAATGTCCGTGGTATCTTTAACCTCACAAGGCAATGCCCGTGGTATCTTTAACTTGTACAGGGCAAATGTCCGTAGTATCTTCAACCTGCACAAAAAAGTCCATGTTATCTTCAAGATGCACATGACAATATCTCCTTAACCAAGCATGTATCAACAACACAGGGTGTCGTGGTGTGGGTGAAGATGAACTACATTTCCTGGATAGTAGTAGCAGATTCTGAACACCAAGACTGAACCTAATAAATGAAAGAGGAAACAAAACAAACAAACAAAACAAAAACAAACAGGAAAAGCATATCCCTTCAACAGTTGATTGATCTAAGTCCATTATGTTGAATCCACATGACTTACTTAGTCAGTTAGTTAGTTAGTCAGTTAGTTAGTTTAGTTAGTTAGTTAGTTAGTTAGTTAGTTAGTTAGTTAGTTTAGTTAGTTAGTTAGTTCATTCGTTCGTTCGTTCGTTAGTCAGTTGGTTGGTTGGTTGGGTTTGGGTTTGGTGGTTATTCAGTCAGTCAGTCAGCCAGTCAGTCAGTTAGTTAGTTAGGTAGGTGGGTAGGTAGGCAGTGGTAATAATAATAATATAATGATAATTAATAATAATTACAATATTTGTATAGCACAAAATCTTGATAAAAATCAAATCTAATCTGAACATACACATACGCACGCATACACACACACGCACACACACACACACACGCACACACACATACACATGGCTATAAACGGGGAAAAGAAGAGAAGCAATGGAAAATTATATATAAGTGTACTCAAATAGAAATAAAAAGAAATCAATAGAAAACATATTACATACAAATATATATTGCAATGGAGTGGAGACAGGCTGCAGAGGGGTTGAGCGAGGTCAGGATTTTATGCAGAGGAGAAAAGGTGAGTTTTGAGAGCGGACTTGAGAGGACAAAAGTAGGTTGCTGACGGACTGAGAGAAGAAGTTTGTTCCAGGAGAGTGGACCAGAAACAGAGAAGGCACGTGGATCAT
Source organism: Monoplex corrugatus (assembly GCA_030674185.1). Classification (NCBI taxonomy): domain Eukaryota; kingdom Metazoa; phylum Mollusca; class Gastropoda; order Littorinimorpha; family Ranellidae; genus Monoplex; species Monoplex corrugatus. Next base: position 39,657,268 of record JAPXFY010000031.1, read on the forward strand.
AGGTATTGAGCTTAGTGCGTGAAAGCGAAAAGTCAGAGATCGGAGGCAGAGCGGAGGGTACGTGAGGGAACACAGATCTCAAGTAGGCTTGACAGGTAATCGGGAAGCTGCGTTATTGAGGTTTTTGTAGCACATGGTGTCTAGTTTGTACTGTTGCGCTTTGATACAGGGAGCCAGTGAAGTTGTGCCAGGAGAGGGGAGATGTCGGCTTTTTTCTTTTTGAGAACAAGGCGTGCAGCATTGTTTTGAATGCGCTGTAGGATGTGAATGGTGGAGGCGGGAAAACCAGACAGGAGTGAATTGCAATAGTCAATGCGAGATATTATGATGGAGAGAACGAGTTTTCCTGTTGTTTCGACAGAAAGATACTTTTTGATCAGGCTTATGCGATGGACGTGATAGTAGCAAGATCTGGCAGTTTGAGAAACAAAGTTGTTTATGGAGAGGGTAGAGTCAAGGTAGACACCAAGGTTTTTAGCTGAATCAGAAATTGGGACTGATGTGTTACATAATGGGAGAGAAAGAGGAGGCAGCTGAGAAAGTTTCTGACGGGTGCCATTGAGGATAACTTCTGTCTTGTCGTCGTTGAGCTGAAGTTTATTGTATGTCATCCAGTTCTTAATGTCCAGTAACACTCAGTGGTGCGAGTCAAGAGGCGCTGTACACTGTCAGGTGAGTCACTGTCTTGAAGTTGGGTGTCATCAGCATAGAAGTGGTGTTTTATAGAGTGGGAGTTGATGATGGTGGACAGGGGGGAGGTGTAAAGAGTGAAAAGAACAGGACCAAGGACAGATCCTTGTGGAACACCACAGGTCAAATATGCAGGTTGAGAGTAAGTGCCGTTGATGAGAACAGTTTGTTTTCTGTTTGATATATATGAAGTGAACCAGAGAGAGCAGTGTCAGAGATGCCAAAAGTATGATGGAGTCTAGAGAGGAGAATGCCATGATCAATGGTATCAAAGGCTGCAGACAGATCAAGGAGTGTGAGAAGAGACTTTGCCAGTATCACTTGCAAGAAGGAGATTGTTGAGAATGTGTAGTAGGCAGTTTCAGTGCTGTGGCACTGGCGGTAGGCTGACTGGAAAGGATTGAAGAGATTGTTGGCAGACAGGTGAGAGTTCAGCTGGTTGAAGACAACTTTTTCAAGGAGCTTTGACAAGAAAGAGAGATTAGAAATAGGCCGGTAGTTTTTCAGTTCATTAGGTAGGTAGGGTAGTGTCTGTGTGTGTTTTAGATTAATCCACATATTCATTTAGTTCAGTTATTACTCTTGGCATAGGTCACCGAACGAAATTTGCACCGATCTTTGTGGTCGTTCTCCCACCCAATCCAATTAATAAATCTACAATCTTGTTGTCTTGTTCACGGTTTCTCTCAAATCTCATTACTGTTTTTTTTAAAAGGAATATTATTTCATATTAACCTAGAGAGGTGTGCATGTGCGGTGTGTCTGTCATAACAGTGTTTCAGCAAGATTTCGCTCAGATTTTTCACGGTGGATCTTCAAGACATTTGGGTCAAAAGTGTAGATTGTTAAGGAATCTCGATACGCCTAAGTTTTGAAGTCATGGCCACACACCGAGCAAAAAATAAGTTTGTAAAATCAGCAATTTAACCTTTTGACTCCCGCACCCCGTCCAGCAAAATCCTGACATTGTCAACCACGGAAGCAAAGCAAAAATTAACCCTTCGACTCCCTCACCATATCCACCAGCTTTCGCAGAAGCTGTGATAGGATGAGAGTGAAAAGGTTAAGTTTTTGCAGTTGGTGGATAGGGCGCGGGAGACAAAGGGTTAATGGAGGGGTGGGGGTTGTAACCAGTACTTTATCAGGAACGTCTGGCAGTATGTGTGTTTCTGCCTTCACTGTTGTAACAGTGTACCGTAGTCCTAGTTTCACGTCAACTGTTGTTTCATCATGATGTTTTTTCCAGTGTCACAATCCCCGTGGGGATGCGGGGGCTCTTTTGATATAAATAGTATCCCCCACCTTCTGGAAATTCTGTGCTAGACAGCCATTTCTTCTTTTCTCCCACTTTCTTTGTTCCTGCCTCGTTCCTTTGCTTTCTGTCATTTCTTCCTATCAATGTCTGCCTTGCTGGTCCATTCACCTGTATGTGTCCGATAAAGTATTACATGTTTCTCTTGGGACTGACAATTGGGTACATGTATTAAGTGCGTTATTGGCTCTAGGGACGTGAGATATCCGGAAGCAATTTTAGGTAATTTAGGCCTGTTTTTTATATGTTTTACTGTCCTTAGTTATGTTTAAATTTGCATGTGTATTTTAAAGCCCCCGTGTGATAAAGTGGACAGAGAGGTCAACGCCAGGGCCATCTCCTTAGATTTTGTGCGGAAATACATTCATACGTGTACTTGATTTTCTTTTTTTGTTTTGTTTTTCCCTGTTGAAGTATTGTGTATGCTTTAAAACGGCTGTAGCCCTGATATGGCTGTACGCAGTCGGCTGGGCTTTAAACAAAATAACAATCCAATGTCACAGTGATCCTGAGAAGTACAAACTCTGGATTTTCCTGTATTGATACATACATATATATGTATGTATATGTATATATATACATATGCATGTATACATATATATGTGGGGGGGGGGATAAATAGACAGATAGATAGATAGATAGATAGATAGATCGATAGATAGATAGATAGATAGATAGATCGATAGATAGATAGATAGATCGATAGATAGATAGATAGATAGATAGATAGATGGATGGATGGATGGATGGACGGACGGACAGACAGATAGATAGATAGATAGATAGACAGACAGACAGATAGATAGATAAATAGATAGCTAGATAAATAGACAGATGGCTAGCTAGCTAGCTAGCTAGCTAGATAGATAGATAGATAGATCGTTTAGAATGACTTGACCATTTTGTATCATTATTTCATTTCAAAAAAAAAAAAAGGTCAATTCAGTATTCGCCTGGGTGCTCAAATGTCCAACAACACCCGTCTTTTCACCGAAAGCTCTCCCGACATACAAGGCGTGGCAGTTGTTGTAGCAGTTGTGGGCCTTCGCGGCGCGGCGACCTGAACTAAGGGAGGGAACTGAGAGAAAAGGGGGATCGTGTCAGGCTAGAGTTACCTTCTGATTGACAGCTAACGGCCAGCGAAAGTGACTAGGCGACAGGCTTTGACACGTCTCCTATTGGCTAGAATAACAGGTCTGCACCAAGTCTTTTATTACAAAGAGAGAGGGGGGAGGGACGGAGGGAAGGGTGGCTGGCGAACTCGGTAACGTCTCGATAGAGCTAGAGGTAAAGTGAAAGGGGGGGAGGGGGGGAGATGATGGTCGGATGAAGAAGGATGTGTGTGTGTGTGTATGAGAGAGAGAGAGAGAGACAGAGACAGACAGACAGAGACAGAGAGACAAGAGAGAGAGAGAGAGAAACAGACAGACAGACAGACAGACAGATAAACAGAGACAGAGAGAGACAGAGGCAACAGAGAGACAGAGAGGTACAGAGAGAGAGAAGGAAATAGAAGGAGAGACAGAGAGGGGGAAGAGGGGGAGACAGAGAGAGAGAGAGACAGAGAGAGAGAGAGAGAAACAGACCGACAGACAGACAGACAGACAGAGACAACAACGAGACAGAGAGAGAAAAGACAGAGATATACACACAGAGAGAATGAGAGAGAAAGGGGGGGGAGAGAGAGAGAGGGACAGAGAGAGAGAGATAGAGAGAGAGAGAGACAATGACAATGACAATGATGCTTTATTTTCCAACGGTAAAAGCTATTGGCTAGGAGCCATTTTTCAAACTTGCCGTTGCTATTCTATACACATGACATATGTTTACAGCATCAAATACAGTTCAAGGAAAGATACATGTTAGATACAAAAATTAAGATAACATTACAATGACGTCAAAAAACGTACACAGTCAACACTTAAAAATAGATAAATAGACAGACAGACAGATAGATAGATAGATAGATAGATAGGTAGATAGATAGATAGATAAATAGATAGATAGTGTAGATTGGTAGATAGACAGATGAGCAAGTAAATAAATTAATGAATAAGTAAATAAATAAATAAAGATAATGTTAATAACATCAATGATGATGCTGATGCTGATGCTGATGATGATTATGATGATGATGATGTTAATGATGATAATAATAATGATAAGAAGAAGAAGAATGATGATGATGATAGTGATAATGAAAATAAACAATGGCTAACAGATAGATGAGCAAGCAAGCAAACAAACAAACAAAAAAACAATAATGAACAAAAAGCAATAAAAAATAAAGAAGCAAGAGAGAAACAAACACGTCATATCTTCATCAACAAATCAACGCATATAATACAGAGAGAGAGAGAGAGAGAGAGAGAGAAAGAGAGTGGTGTGTGTGTGTGTGTGTGTGTGTGTGTGTGTGTGTGTGTGTGTGTGTGTGTGTGTGTGTGTGTGTGTGTGTCCAGATTACAGACTACAGACTACAGACTACAGACCACAGACTTCAGACTTCAGACTTCAGACTACAGACTACAGACTACAGAATACAGACTACAGACTACAGACTTCAGACTACAGACTTCAGACTTCAGACTACAGACTACAGACTACAGACTACAGACTACAGACTACAGACTACAGACTTCAGACTTCAGACTTCAGACTTCAGACCACAGACTACAGACTACAGACTTCAGACCACAGACTACAGACTACAGACTACAGACTTCAGACTTCAGACTACAGACTACAGACTACAGACTACAGACTACAGACTACAGACTTCAGACTACAGACTACAGACTTCAGACTTCAGACTTCAGACTACAGACTACAGACTACAGACTACAGACTACAGACTTCAGACTACAGACTACAGACTACAGACTACAGACTTCAGACTTCAGACTACAGACTTCAGACTTCAGACTACAGACTACAGACTACAGACTACAGACTTCAGACTTCAGACTACAGACCACAGACTACAGACTACAGACTACAGACCACAGACTACAGACTACAGACTTCAGACTACAGACTACAGACTTCAGACTACAGACTACAGACCACAGACCACAGACTTCAGACTACAGACTACAGACTACAAACTTCAGACTACAGACTACAGACTACAGACTACAGACTACAGACCACAGACTACAGACTACAGACTACAGACTACAGACCACAGACTACAGACCACAGACTACAGACCACAGACTACAGACTACAGACTACAGACTTCAGACTACAGACTTCAGACTACAGACTACAGACCACAGACTACAGACCACAGACTACAGACCACAGACTACAGACCACAGACTACAGACTACAGACTACAGACTTCAGACTACAGACTACAGACCACAGACTACAGACCACAGACCACAGACTACAGACTACAGACTACAGACTACAGACTTCAGACTACAGACTACAGACCACAGACTACAGACCACAGACTACAGACCACAGACTACAGACGTCAGACTACAGACTACAGACACAGACTACAGACACAGACACAGGACACAGACTACAGATACAGATACAGATAGAGACTACAGACTTCAGATACAGATACAGATACAGACTACAGACCAAGACTACAGACACAGACTACAGACCACAGATACAGTAATACAGACTACAGACTTCAGACTACAGAATACAGACACAAGACTACAGACCACAGACCAAGACTACAGACTACAGATACAGATACAGATCAGACTACAGATACAGACCACAGACTACAGACCACAGACTACAGACTACAGACTACAGACTTCAGACTACAGACTACAGACACAGACTACAGACCTACAGACTACAGACCACAGACTACAGACTACAGACTTCAGACTACAGACATCAGACTTCAGACTACAGACTACAGACACAGACTACAGACTTCAGACTACAGACTACAGACTACAGACTACAAACTTCAGACTACAGACTACAGACTACAGACTACAGACTACAGACCACAGACTAAGACTACAGACTACAGACTCAGACTACAGACACAGACTACAGACTCAGACTACAGACTACAGACTACAGACTTCAGACTACAGACTTCAGACTACAGACTACAGACCACAGACTACAGACACAGACTCAGACTACAGACTACAGACTTCAGACTACAGACTACAGACTACAGACTACAGACCACAGACTACAGACACAGACTACAGACTACAGACTACAGACTACAGACTTCAGACTACAGACTACAGACATCAGACTACAGACCACAGCCCACAGACTACAGACTACAGACTACAGACTACAGACTTCAGACTACAGACTACAGACCACAGACTACAGACCACAGACTACAGACTACAGACTACAGACTTCAGACTACAGACTACAGACCACAGACTTCAGACCACAGACTACAGACTACAGACTACAGACTACAGACTTCAGACTTCAGACTCAGACACAGACTTCAGACTTCAGACTACAGACTACAGACTCAGACTTCAGACCACAGACTACAGCCCACAGACTACAGACTACAGACACAGACTACAGACTTCAGACTACAGACTACAGACTACAGACTACAGACTACAGACTACAGACTTCAGACTACAGACCACAGACTACAGACACAGACTACAGACTACAGACTACAGACTACAGACATCAGACAACAGACTACAGACTACAGACATCAGACTACAGACTACAGACCAAACCAGACTACAGACTTACAGACATCAGATTTACAGACTACAGACTTCAGACTTCAGACTACAGACTACAGACTTCAGACTACAGACTACAGACTACAGACTTCAGACTACAGACTACAGACTACAGACTACAGACTACAGACATCAGACTACAGACTACAGACTTCAGACTTCTGACTACAGACTTCAGACTACAGACTACAGACTACAGACTTCAGACTACAGACTTCAGACTACAGACTACAGACTCATACTCAGATTTCAGACTACAGACTACAGACTACAGACTTCAGACTACAGACTACAGACTACAGACTTCAGACTACAGACTACAGACTACAGACTTCAGACTACAGACTACAGACTACAGACTACAGACTTCAGACTTACAGACTACAGACTACAGACTTCAGACTACAGACTACAGACTTCAGACTCAACTAGACTACAGACTACAGACTACAGACTACAGACTTAGTCAGACTATCAGACTTCAGACTTTAGACATCAGACTTCAGAACACTTTCTTATTCAAGGATAATAAGACGGAGGTGCGGAAAGATTTTATCCTCTTCTTATTATCCGTTGTTTGGTTTGTTTTGGTCTGTTTGTGACCGTGCATTCGCGCTTGACAAAGGGCCGACAATTTGCGCTTGTTTTGTTTGTTGTGTTTAATACGCGTTCACTTTGGTTTACTTGTTCTTCTGGTTTCAAGGATAATAGCATCAAGTCCCATTGTATCTGTCTTACAGCCAGTCCTTAAACTCGCTACACAAACTACAAGTATAAAAGAGAACAAAGAAAAAATTAGATAAATAAAACATAAATTGTGAAAGACGTTATATACATGGTTTGTTGTTGTTGTTGCTGTTGATGATGATGATGATGATGATGATGAGAGAGAGAGAGAGAGAGAGAGAGGAGAGAGGGAGAGGAAGAGAGGAGAGAGGAGAGAGAGAGAGAGAGAGAGAAAGAGATGATTGATTGATTTTGATTCAGTTTTACGTCAGCACCCACCTCAGGTGATATGGCCGACGGGGATAACTATCCCAGGAAAATGGGGGCAATGGGGGACTTATCTAATCCTATACTGACACCACCAGAACAACAATGATGCTAAGATGGGACAGTGAGAAGGCCAGATTTAATGTAGCGCACCCCGGGATTCGAACCCACAACCATTAGCATGTGAATCCGACGCTCAAACCAACTGAGCTACAGAGGCCCGCGAGAAGAAAGAGAGAGAGAGAGAAAGAGAGAGAGAGAGAGAGAGACTTAGGACATGATTTGTTGTTGTTGATGATGATGATGATGATGATGATGATGATAGATGATGATGATGAGAGACAGAGAGAGAAAGAGGGAGAGAGAGAGACAGACAGACAGACAGATAGACAATGAGAGAGAGAGAGAGGACAAAGAAACAAGGAGACAGAGACAGAGAGAGAAGAATCGGATTCAGAAATGTATTCAGTAAGGCCAAATCTTCTTTTGAAGGGGTTTGGACACATCATAAGCAATAAGAAAGAGAGAGAAGAGAGAGAGAGAGAGAGAGAGAGAGAGAGGAGAAGAGAGAGCAGAGAGAGAGAGATACAGACAGAGGAGAGAGAGAGAAAGAAGAGAGAGAGAGAAGAGAGAGAGAGAGAGAATGAGAGGAGATGAGAGAGAGAGAGAAACTGAAACTGAAACTGTTTATTGTCATTACCCGAAAAAGGTCTTTTGACAAGGGGGATAACAATTTTCCAGTAGTGCGACATATATAATCCACTCTTTGTATGCGCGCAAATTCTGCAAGCATAATCAAAAAAGTATCGAGCATCCATTCCTTAAAGTGTCGAACATGTTCAGATTATGTATAATGAACAAACATCCATTCTATCAGTATTACATGATGCAAACAAAATATCAGAACAGTGTTCCTACATTCAGGCCGATAATTTGTCTAGGCTTAGGCAAACCAATTTCTTTTTCGCACACCCACACCCACACACGCACACATACACACTCACATGCGGGCGCGCGCTCGGGCGCATGCACACACACACACACACACACACACACACACACACACACACACACACACACACACACACACCACAACACACATCAAAACTGTATTATGATGATACAACTGGGCTCGACCATCCAAACCTTACATTTAGTGGTAATGATAGAATCTTCAAATAACTGCCCCATAACACTTTGTTAACAAGGGACATAAATATGCCTTTTGTTTATTTGTTTATTTATTTATTTGTTTATTTTTTGTTAACATGTATAATAGACCCTTAAGTGTCTATAGATTCTTTCAATATCCACTTCTAACATATTCTACAAATATACCATTATTTTCATGTTGTTAGCTACTCGTAAATTACAGGCAAACAAAGCAAAACAAAAAACAAAACAAAAAAACGAATGAAAACAGCTCTTTACAAAACAGAGTCCATAATAAAACGGCTTCTTTTGGTAACGTTTAACATTAATTATATAGCTCGTAGTCATCGTCAAAAGAGATTAAATTAATCCCAGTATGATATTGTCTCGTAGAGCACTATTGTCGGGCTTGTAGGTGTTTATGTCTTATTTTTTGTGCTTCCGCAATGTATAATGCCACTGATTTGATTATGACTTCATCGTCAGACGACAAAATAGATACAACATCTTGTCTTTTGGCATGTCGGATTCAAAAACTTTGCATTTTCCACGTATTATGTCAAAGAGAGAGAGAGAACACACACACACACACACACACACAGAGAGAGAGAGAGAGAGAGAGAGAGAGAGAGAGAAGAGAGAGAGAGATTGATAATATTCAACAATGTTTGTCTTTCATGTCTCAGGGAAGTTACCTATGTGCTCACCTTTTTTTTTCGTCCCATTTTCTACTCCACCTTAATGGGCGCAGAAGCTGGCACAGTTTTTACAATGCGATGATGATGATGATGTCGATGAGGATGATAATCATGATGCTATGGAGTTCCATCTAGGATTGAGACTGCGTGACAGAGCTGTACTCTACGCTTACTATCATAACATATCCTGGCGTCAACCAGGCCCGAGAGATACAGACACCTGCGGTGCTGGTCGGAAATGAAAAGGAAAATGAGATGGTATGGTCATCTATCAAGATCAACAGAACTTGCCAAAACCATTCTACAAGGAACAGTGCCAGGAGGCAGAAGGAGAGGAAGACAGAGAAAGAGATGGGAGGACAACATCATGGACTGGCCTCACAATCAGCAACTGACGACATCAGTGACTGGACTGGCCTCACAATCAGCAACTGACGACATCAGTGAATGGACTGGCCTCACAATCAACAACTGACGACATCAGTGAATGGACTGGCCTCACAACCAGCAACTGACGACATCAGTGACTGGACTGACCTCACAATCAGCAACTGACGACATCAGTGACTGGACTGGCCTCACAACCAACAACTGACAACATCAGTAAATGGACTGGCCTCACAATCAGCAACTGACGACATCAGTGAATGGACTGGCCTCACAATCAGCAACTGACGACATCAGTGAATGGACTGGCCTCACAATCAGCAACTGACAACATCAGTGAATGGACTGGCCTCACAACCAACAACTGACAACATCAGTGAATGGACTGGCCTCACAATCAGCAACTGACGACATCAGTGAATGGACTGGCCTCACAACCAGCAACTGACGACATCAGTGACTGGACTGGCCTCACAATCAGCAACTGACGACATCAGTGAATGGACTGGCCTCACAATCAACAACTGACGACATCAGTGACTGGACTGGCCTCACAATCAGCAACTGACGACATCAGTGAATGGACTGGCCTCACAATCAACAACTGACGACATCAGTGAATGGACTGGCCTCACAACCAGCAACTGACGACATCAGTGAATGGACTGGCCTCACAATCAGCAACTGACGACATCAGTGAATGGACTGGCCTCACAATCAGCAACTGACGACATCAGTGAATGGACTGGCCTCACAATCAGCAACTGACGACATCAGTGAATGGACTGGCCTCACAATCAGCAACTGACGACATCAGTGAATGGACTGGCCTCACAATCAGCAACTGACGACATCAGTGAATGGACTGGCCTCACAACCAGCAACTGACGACATCAGTGAATGGACTGGCCTCACAATCAGCAACTGACGACATCAGTGACTGGACTGGCCTCACAACCAACAACTGACAACATCAGTAAATGGACTGGCCTCACAATCAGCAACTGACGACATCAGTGAATGGACTGGCCTCACAATCAGCAACTGACGACATCAGTGAATGGACTGGCCTCACAATCAGCAACTGACGACATCAGTGAATGGACTGGCCTCACAACCAACAACTGACAACATCAGTGAATGGACTGGCCTCACAACCAACAATTGACGACATCAGTGACTGGACTGGCCTCACAACCAACAATTGATGACATCAGTGAATGGACTGGCCTCACAACCAACAATTGACGACATCAGTGACTGGACTGGCCTCACAACCAACAACTGACGACATCAGTGACTGGACTGGCCTCACAATCAGCAACTGACAACATCAGTGAATGGACTGGCCTCACAATCAGCAACTGACGACATCAGTGAATGGTCTGGCCTCACAATCAGCAACTGACAACATCAGTGAATGGACTGGCCTCACAATCAGCAACTGACAACATCAGTGAATGGACTGGCCTCACAATCAGCAACTGACGACATCAGTGAATGGTCTGGCCTCACAATCAGCAACTGACAACATCAGTGAATGGACTGGCCTCACAATCAGCAACTGACGACATCAGTGAATGGACTGGCCTCACAATCAGCAACTGACAACATCAGTGAATGGACTGGCCTCACAATCAGCAACTGACGACATCAGTGAATGGACTGGCCTCACAATCAGCAACTGACAACATCAGTGAATGGACTGGCCTCACAACCAACAACTGACGACATCAGTAAATGGACTGGCCTCACAACCAACAACTGATGACATCAGTGAATGGACTGGCCTCACAATCAACAATTGATGACATCAGTGAATGGACTGGCCTCACAATCAGCAAATGACGACATCAGTGAATGGACTGGCTCTCACAACCAACAATTGACAACATCAGTGAATGGACTGGCCTCACAACCAACAACTGACGACATCAGTAAATGGACTGGCCTCACAACCAACAACTGACGACATCAGTGAATGGACTGGCCTCACAACCAACAATTGACAACATCAGTGAATGGACTGGCCTCACAACCAACAATTGACGACATCAGTGAATGGACTGGCCTCACAACCAGCAACTGACGACATCAGTGAATGGACTGGCCTCACAACCAACAACTGACGACATCAGTGAATGGACTGGCCTCACAACCAGCAACTGACGACATCAGTGAATGGACTGGCCTCACAATCAGCAACTGACGACATCAGTAAATGGACTGGCCTCACAACCAGCAACTGACGACATCAGTGAATGGACTGGCCTCACAATCAGCAACTGACGACATCAGTGAATGGACTGGCCTCACAACCAGCAACTGACGACATCAGTGAATGGACTGGCCTCACAACCAGCAACTGACGACATCAGTGAATGGACTGGCCTCACAACCAGCAACTGACGACATCAGTGAATGGACTGGCCTCACAACCAACAACTGACGACATCAGTGAATGGACTGACCTCACAATCAGCAACTGACGACATCAGTGAATGGACTGGCCTCACAACCAGCAACTGATGACATCAGTGAATGGACTGGCCTCACAACCAACAACTGACGACATCAGTGAATGGACTGGCCTCACAACCAGCAACTGATGACATCAGTGAATGGACTGGCCTCACAACCAACAACTGACGACATCAGTGAATGGACTGGCCTCACAACCAGCAACTGATGACATCAGTGAATGGACTGGCCTCACAACCAGCAACTGACGACATCAGTGAATGGACTGGCCTCACAACCAACAACTGACGACATCAGTGAATGGACTGGCCTCACAACCAGGAACTGATGACATCAGTGAATGGACTGGCCTCACAACCAGCAACTGACGACATCAGTGAATGGACTGGCCTCACAATCAGCAACTGACGACATCAGTGAATGGACTGGCCTCACAATCAGCCACTGCCTAAGGGTGTCTGAGAACCGGGAGAAATGGAGGAAGCTGGTTGCGAAGTCTTCTGTGGCGTCCCAACGGTCTTCAAGTCTCTAGGACAGGTAAAGGTGAAGGTGAAGGTGAAGGTGAAAGGTTCTCGCTATGAGAGTTCAACATCCCTGCTTTGTACACTCCACTGACTTCCTGTTCAACAGCGCGTTAGATACGACGTTGTTTGTATGTGTTACAATACCGTACTGTTCCTGCTTATATCTCTAAACTGCTCCACGCCTATTCCTCTTCTCTTACGCTTTACTTTTCTTCTGACACTCGGCTGCTGAAAATCCTTCGATACAGGCGCAAGCCTCATGCTTTCCGATCTTTTGCCCATTTTGGACTTTTTCTGCAGAATAATCTGCCCTTTGATGTGAGAAATTTACCGAAGCAGCAGGGAAGTTTCAGTGTTTTTCTCCTAATTTCTGTATCTGGTGTTTGTTCATTTGTGATCTTAAGTCTACGCTTGACAAAGGCCAGTTGGCCGAAAATTTGCGCCCTGTTCTGTCTGGTATTATTAAACACGCGTTCTGAATTTTTCGTGTTTTTTTTTCTTCTTGTTCCTGTTTGCTTGAACGCGGGCAGTCACACTTGTTTTGGATTTCCTCTTTTAATTTCAGTTTCAGTTTCAGTTTCAGTTTCTCAAGATGACATCTCCCCGCTCGGAATGAATTCCATACGCACTAACATCACAGGTGCCATGTGATGGAGAAGATCCAGAATGATCACTGCACATAAATCCACGAGCTGGTCAGGTCCTGAAGTGCTTCTTAGATAGTTCCATAACCCTGGAGTCATAGGGGAGCCTGGTGGCAGAGATCTCAACTTTTCCCGTGGCCAGCACCACAAGGGCGGAGCCCATCCTCTCTCCCTCGCTTCAAATTCATTATTTTATTATTCATATTCACTTTTTTTTTAAACCAAGACTTCAGAAAGACAAGAAAGCTAATTGGTCTTCAAGGGGTGGGACCTGGGAAATCAACCTAGGCAGCCGGGCAATGCCCTGGTCTTCACGATTTTTAACTGCCGTATGATCTTTAGCGTGCACAGCCAGAAGGCACACGGGTCCGACTCGTTTTTCGCCTCCTTCCAAACTGAGGAGAAAAGTCAAGGCCTCTACGGGGAGCGAACCCTGGAACCTCGAGTTCAGTTATTGGCAGGCGAACGTCTGAACCATTCTGCCATTCCAACTTACAGCCCATCTTTTTCGTGAATCCTTCTGTTTAAATTAACTTTGTTATATTGGTCCTGTCCCATCCTGGTTTAGTGTGTTTTGGGGAGACAGGGAGACTTATCTAAGACTACACTGACCTCACCAGAACAATACAGACCAGTTTAATGTAGCACACCCTAGGTTCGAACTGTCAACCATTTCCTAACCTTCAAAACTTCAAACGTCAAAACAATTTAATATTGTTACTCAAGGATAGAAGCATTAGATCCCACTGGACCCAACCGAAAGCTAGTCCTTGCTAACCTGCACACACAGAACATAAACATCAAAAATAAAAAGCAAAGGAAGCACTGGAAACAAATAAGAGAAATGGGTGTGCGTGAAACGCCTTAAGTCTAACGCTGTAATGAAATGTGCACCACAACTCATACAATATCCCCCCCCCCCCACCCCGTGGCGATGCTGGGGGGCTCTTTCAGTATAAACTGTATCCCCACCTTCTGGAAATTCTGTGCTAGAAATTGTCTCTTTTCTGTCATCCTCTTTGTTTCTGCCTTCTTCCTTTGCTTTCTGTCATTTCTACCTATCATTTTCCTTCTTGCTGGTCCATTCACCTGTATGTGTTCGATAAAGTCTTACGTGCTTTCTTTTGGGACTGATAATTGGGCACGTGTATTAAGTGCATTTTTGGCTCTAGGGAAATGAGATATGCGGAAGCAATTTCAGGTAATTTAAGCCCGTTATAATGTATGTTTTGGTGTCTTTAGTTATCTTAAAATTTGTAATCGTATATGTTTTTTAAATCCCCTGTGTGATAAATTGGACGGAATGGTCAACGCCAGGGGCATCTCCTTAGATTGTGTACGCGAATGGTTTGATATATGTACTTAATCTTCTTGTCCTCCCCACCACCTCTGTTGAAGTAGTGTATGTTTTTTGAAACGGTTACAGCCCTGATATGACTCTACGCAGTCGGCTGGACTTTAACCCTCTGACTCCCGCACCCTGTCCACCAGCATCCTGCATTGTCAACCTTGCCAACAAAGCAAAAATTTAACCTGTTAACTCCCTCACCTTATCCATCACCTACCTTCAGGAAGCTGGTAGATAGGGTGAGGGAGTCAAATGGTTAAGTTTTTGCAGTTGGTGCATAGGGTGCGGGAGGCAAAGGGTTAAACAAA
>JAPXFY010000031.1:39677531-39685031 GCA_030674185.1 Monoplex corrugatus
TTTTATCAACCGGATGTTGACTTCTCGTGCTTCCGTTTTGAATATCTGGAGTATGACTCATACTGACAGACAATCGGGTTACTTGTTCTCCCCATACCCTTCCACCCTCCCATCCCCCTCTCTGTGTCTCTTTCTCTGTCCCCTTTGTCTGTCTGTGTCTCTTTTAAACTCTCTGTCTCTCCCTCCCTCCCTCCCCCCCTCTCTCTCTCTCTTTCTCTCTGTCTCTCTTTGTCTCTGTCTGTCTCTGTCCTCTCTGTCCTCTCTTCTTCTCTCTCTCTCTCTCATCTCATCTTCTCTCTGTGACCCTTCGCTATCTATCTATCTATTTATCTACCTATCTACCTATCTATCTATCTACCTACTACTATCTATTATCTATCTATCTACCTATCTACCTCCTATCTATCTATCTATCTATCTACTACCCACCTACCCACCTATCTATCTATCTATCTGTCTGTCTGTCTGTCTGTTCTATCTATCTGGAACCAGAAAAAATATGAAAAAAGAATAAGAACAAAGATTTGTATCTGGTGTTGTTTGTTTGTGATCTTAAGCTTGACAAAGGCCAATTGGCCGAAATTTTGCGCCTGTCTTGTCTTGTTGTATTAAATACGCGTTCTTATTCTTTTTTCGTTTTTTTTTCTGGTTCCTGTTTGCTTGAACGCGGGCACTTATTTTGGATTATCTATTGTATGTATGTATGTATGTACGTAGTACGTACGTACGCACGTATGTATGTATGTATATATCTATCCATGAATTGTATGTATGTATGTATCTATCCATCTATCTATATGTCTATCTGTCTGTCTATTATGTTATCTGTCTGTCTATCTATGTATCTGTCTGTCTATCTGTCTGTCTATCTATCTATCTATCTATCTATCTCCCCCTCTCTCTGTCCCTCTCTCTCCCCCTCTCTCTGTCTCTCCATCTCTGTCTTTCTACTCCTCCCTCTCTCTCTCTCGCCTTCTCTCCCTTTTCCTCTCTCTCTCTCTCCCTCCCTCTCTCTCTCTCCTCTCTTTGTGACCCCCTCTCTCTCCCTCTCTGTCCTTCTCTCTCCCCCTCTCTCTATCTCACCATCTCGATCTGTCTTTCTCTCTACCCCCCCCCCACTCTCTCTCTCTCCCTATCTCTTTTTCCCTCTTTTTCTCTCTCTCTTCTCTCCCTCTCTTTCCCTCCTCTCTCTGTCTGTCATATTCTTTGTTGTTTCCATGAATGATGGAGAAAAATGTAGAGAATGTTGTAGCGGGCCCGGAGGATTGTGGGATGGCCGAAGTCCACGGATGTCCACGTCACGGCAGGTAACTGATACCTGCTTCTTCCTTCCCCACGGAAACTGTCTCAGGGAGGGATGGGGGGGGGGGATGGGGGGGGGGATGAGAAGATATTGAGGAAGGGGACGGTAGGACAGGGATAGGACAGTTCTGTATTTTCGTTCAGGGGCCGCAACTTCTCCAAGCACCGGAATACTCTTTTGGTTGGTGTTTACACATCTACAGCCTTTCTATTTTGTCATTTGATAGAGTGGGCATGGTTTCATCTCGATTCGCGCTATTTCTGTTTGGCCTATTCCCTGATTGGCCCATTTTCGATTGGCCTATTCCTGATTGTCCTATCCCTAATTTTGTAATCCTGTAAGCACTCATTTATTAATTAATTTATTTATCATTTATTTATTTATTTATTTATTATTTATTATTTTATTTATTAATTTGTTCATTCATTCATTCATTCATTCATTCATTCATTATTTTCATTTTTAAAAATTTTTTTTAACTGTTTATGCATTTCTTCAAATATTTATTTATTCATTTATTTATTCATTTATGTATTTATTTATTTATTTAACTATTTATTTATTTATTTCACTTTTTTTTTAAACTATTTATTTATTTATTTATTCATTTATTTGACTATTTATTTATTCATTTATTTAACTATTTATTCATTTATTTAATTTTAAGGTCAGTTTCTTTGCTAGCCAGAGACCGATGCTGATACGCTCGTAAGGCGGAGATCACGGGTTTGAGCCCCATACTGGCCACTGAATAATGCAAAATACCTACAAATCTTGTGAATGTAATAGAAACAGAAAGCAGAAATAAAGGGCTGGAGCTACAAACAACAACAAACAAACAAATAAACAACAACAACAAACAATAACAACAACAAAAACAAACAAATACAAAACAAACAAACAAATAACAACAACAAACAAACAATAACAAAACAACAAACAAACAAAAACAACAACAAACAAACAAATAACAACAACAAACAAAAAACACACAACAAACAAAATAACAACAAAAACAAACAAACTACAAAAAACAAACAAAAATAACAAAACAAACAAACAAAAACACCTACAAAGAACACTGAAGTCAAGATAACCAGTAAAAAAAACAAGAAATCCCTCATGCAAAATAACAGCAAACGGCACAGCATTAAGACAGGTTGATGTCTGACTATCTGGGAGAGCTCATCTCTGCCAAACGGCAGATGACTATCAGAAATAGCCAGCAGAATCGGTCAAGCTAAAACAGCACTGAAGAAAATGAAAACGTTTTAACCAACAAATTGCCTATCAATTAACATCAAGGAAAGAGAGTTCTTCAGTGCTAATAATAGAACTGATACTGTTGTACGGTTGTGAGGCGTGGACAGCCAACACGCTGAATCAGAACAAGATTGTGAGGCAACTGAAATGTGGTTTCTAAGAAGAATGTTAAGAGTTCCATGGACAGCAAAGAAAACAAACGGGACAGTCTTGAAAGAAGCAGACACAAGAACATCAATGAAGAAGATTAGGAAAATGCAAGCAACATTTATAGGACATATTATGAGGCAAGAGAAATTAAAGTACCTAGTCACAACAGAAAAGGTGGACGGGAAAAGAGCACCAGGCAGACTCATGGGAGAAAATATTGGACGGACTTGCAGGTTGGCTGAGGACAGAGAGGCGGGAGATGTCCTTGCAGCGACAAAGGATTGATTCGTACGGAAGGCCATGATCGCCAACGCCATGCGGCAGGGCACGTGATGATGATGATGATGATGATTAGCCATTGAATTTTAACGAGGGCTGGCTGACGATGGTGACACAGCCGTGGACTCCAGATCTGATGGGTTCGAGTTCCATCCCATCCCGCAATACAGCATGCGTTTGTTCCATCTTAATGCTACAAATCTCTCCGGTGGGTTAGTGATGAGTCCCGTCCCATCCAGTCCCTCTCTCCGCTTGTCCCCTCACCACCATTTCAAGATTTCGCGGCGTGTACTTTTGTATGTATGTATTTTATTTATTTTTTTATTTATTTATTTATTCATTATTCGTTTATTATTTATTATTTATTATCTATTTAATTCATTTATTTATTTATTTATTCTATTTATTATTTATTTATCTATTTATTCTTTATTTATTTATTTATTTATTATTTATTATTATTTTATTATTTTTTATTATTTATTCATTTATATATTTATCTATTTATTTATTTATTTATTTATTCATTTTTTTTTTTTCTGTTTTGTTTGTTTTATTTGTTCATTTACTTACATATTGACTGATTGTTTGATTGATTGTTTGTTGATTGATTGACTGATTCACTCATCATTTGTTTGTTTGTTTGTGTACATCATCTGTTTAGTTATCTGTTTACGTCAGATGATTGTTGCCATCACTGCAGTACCTGTGGTATTCCTGTAATTGTCTGTTGATGATGATTGTTGCCATCACTGCAGTACCTGTGGTATTCCTGTATATTTCTGTTGATGATGATTGTTGCCATCACTGCAGTACCTGTGGTATTCCTGTATATTGTCTGTTGATGATGATTGTTGTCATCACTGCAGTACCTGTGGTATTCCTGTATATTATCTGTTGATGATGATTGTTGCCATCACTGCAGTACCTGTGGTATTCCTGTATATTATCTGTTGATGATGATTGTTGCCATCACTGCAGTACCTGTGGTATTCCCTGTATATTATCTGTTGATGATGATTGTTGCCATCACTGCAGTACCTGTGGTAGTCCTGTATATTATCTGTTGATGATGATTGTTGTCATCACTGCAGTACCTGTGGTATTCCTGTACATTATCTGTTGATGATGATTGTTGCCATCACTGCAGTACCTGTGGTAGTCCTGTATATTATCTGTTGATGATGATTGTTGCCATCACTGCAGTACCTGTGGTAGTCCTGTATATTATCTGTTGATGATGATTGTTTGCCATCACTGCAGTACCTGTGGTATTCCTGTATATTATCTGTTGATGATGATTGTTGCCATCACTGCAGTACCTGTGGTAGTCCTGTATATTATCTGTTGATGATGATTGTTGTCATCACTGCAGTACCTGTGGTATTCCTGTACATTATCTGTTGATGATGATTGTTGCCATCACTGCAGTACCTGTGGTATTCCTGTACATTATCTGTTGATGATGATTGTTGCCATCACTGCAGTACCTGTGGTATTCCTGTACATTATCTGTTGATGATGATTGTTGTCATCACTGCAGTACCTGTGGTATTCCTGTATATTATCTGTTGATGATGATTGTTGCCATCACTGCAGTACCTGTGGTAGTCCTGTATATTATCTGTTGATGATGATTGTTGCCATCACTGCAGTACCTGTGGTATTCCTGTACTTTATCTGTTGATGATGATTGTTGCCATCACTGCAGTACCTGTGGTAGTCCTGTATATTATCTGTTGATGATGATTGTTGCCATCACTGCAGTACCTGTGGTATTCCTGTATATTATCTGTTGATGATGATTGTTGCCATCACTGCAGTACCTGTGGTAGTCCTGTATATTATCTGTTGATGATGATTGTTGCCATCACTGCAGTACCTGTGGTATTCCTGTATATTATCTGTTGATGATGATTGTTGTCATCACTGCAGTACCTGTGGTATTCCTGTATATTATCTGTTGATGATGATTGTTACCATCACTGCAGTACCTGTGGTAGTCCTGTATATTATCTGTTGATGATGATTGTTGCCATCACTGCAGTACCTGTGGTAGTCCTGTATATTATCTGTTGATGATGATTGTTGCCATCACTGCAGTACCTGTGGTAGTCCTGTATATTATATGTTGATGATGATTGTTGTCATCACTGCAGTACCTGTGGTATTCCTGTATATTATCTGTTGATGATGATTGTTGCCATCACTGCAGTACCTGTGGTAGTCCTGTATATTATCTGTTGATGATGATTGTTGCCATCACTGCAGTACCTGTGGTAGTCCTGTATATTATCTGTTGATGATGATTGTTGCCATCACTGCAGTACCTGTGGTAGTCCTGTATATTATATGTTGATGATGATTGTTGTCATCACTGCAGTACCTGTGGTATTCCTGTACATTATCTGTTGATGATGATTGTTGTCATCACTGCAGTACCTGTGGTAGTCCTGTATATTATCTGTTGATGATGATTGTTGCCATCACTGCAGTACCTGTGGTATTCCTGTATATTATCTGTTGATGATGATTGTTGCCATCACTGCAGTACCTGTGGTATTCCTGTACATTATCTGTTGATGATGATTGTTGCCATCACTGCAGTACCTGTGGTATTCCTGTATATTATCTGTTGATGATGATTGTTGCCATCACTGCAGTACCTGTGGTATTCCCTTATATTATCTGTTGATGATGATTGTTGCTATCACTGCAGTACCTGTGGTATTCCTGTATATTATCTGTTGATGATGATTGTTGCAATAACTGCATTTATTGTAGTACCGGTATTTTTCCTCCTTGTATTGGTTCGTTCAGCAAAGCCAGAACAGGATCGAGGCAGCCGAGATGTGGTTTCTCAGAGGAATGTTGAGAGTTCCATGGACAGCAAAGAAAACAAACGAGACAGTCTTGATGGAGGCAGACACAAGTAGATCACTCATAAGGAAGATTAGGAAAAGACAAGCAACATTTATAGGCCGTTTTATGAGGAAGGGGGATCTGGAGCACCTGGTCACAACGGGAAAGCTGGAGGGAAAGAGAGCACCAGGTAGACCCAGGGAGAGAATGCTGGACGGACTTGCAGAGTGGCTGGGGATGAGGAGGGTGGGGGAGATGCTGGGGGCAACGAGAGATAGAGATAGTTGGAAGTCCATGGTCGCCAACGCCATGCGGCAGGGCACCTGATGAAGATGATGATTGGTTCGTTCGTTCGTTCGTTTGTTTAACAATTCATTATCAAGATTGTTACAATTACTGTATTTCTTGTAATATTTCCCCACTATATGTTCATTCATGCACTCGCTTGTCCCTTCATTTATTCTTTCATTCCTTTCTTCCTTCATTTATTCATTTATACATTCAGTCATTAATTCATTCATTCGTTATTTGTTCCTTCCTTCCTTCCTTCCTTCATTTCTTTCTTCATATGTGCATCCATCCATTCATTCATTCTTTTGTTCATTCGCTCATTTGTTCCTTCCTTCCTTTCTGCCTCCGATGATTCATTTATCTATTTATTGCCAATAATTGTTGCTTTATTGCATTTATTGTAGTATATTTCCTCTGTATGTTCATTCATTCATTCATTCATTCATTCTCGTATTTTCCCTTCTAGATATCTGTTTATCCATCTGTGCATTCGTTTATTCGTTCATTCATTTATTATTTATTCATTGCTGATGATTGATGGTATTACTGCATTTCTTGTAGCATTTTCCCTGTATACGTTTGTTCATTTATTTCGTTCTTGATTATTCCCTGAAAATGTTTACTCATGTCTTTGTGCATTCATTCATTCATTAATTCGTTCAATCTTTCTTTCTTCTTTCATTCATCTATTCATTGCCAATGATTGCCGCAGTTATAGCATTTCTTGTACTATTTTCCACCGTATATATTTATTCATTCATTCAATCGTTCATGTCTTTTCCCGCCATACATTTATTCCTTCATTCGTTTATTTATTCATTTATTCTTTCATTCATTCACTGATTTATTCATTGCTGATGACTGTTGGTATTACTGTATTTCTTGGTTGTGTGTGTGTTTTTTGTTGTTGTTGTTGGTTTTCTTTTTGGGGGGTCTCTCTCTCTCACTCCCTCTGTCTCTCTGTCTCTCTCTCTCTCTCTCTCACTCCCTCTTCTCTCTGTCTCATCTGTCTCCTATGTCTCTCTCTCTCTGTCTCTCTCTCTCCCTCTGCCTCTCTGTCTCCTCTGTCTCCTCTGTCTGTCTCTCTCTCTCTCTGTCTCTCTCTCTCTCTCCTCTGCCTCTCTCTCCTCTGTCTGTCTGTCTGTCTGTCTTCTCTCTCTCTCCTCTCTCTCTCTCTCTCTCTCCCCTCTGTCTCTCTGTCTCCTCTGTCTGTGTCTTTGTCTCTCTATCTGTCTTTGTGTGTCACTCTCTCTCTCTTTCTCTCTCTTTCTCTCTCTCCTGCTTCTCTCTGTGTCTGTGTCTGTGTCTGTCTCTCTGGCTGTCTGCTGTCTGTCTGTCTCTCTGTCTCTCTC
>JAPXFY010000031.1:39690031-39707531 GCA_030674185.1 Monoplex corrugatus
AGGAGGAGGGGAAGGCGTTACTGCGCTTGTACCTGATGTGCTATTTCTCTCAGCCACTATAGGTTGTACCAGGACCGCATTTTTCATTTTGTTACCGTTGTGATGTGACAGGTAAGTAGTTCCTGTAGCCATTGTGAAAGAGAAGGGTTCAGGGAATTGTGAATCATCATCATCATCATCTTCTTCTTCTTCTTCTTTTTCTTCTTCTTCTTCTTCTTCATAATAACAATAACAATAATAATAGTAACTGTAATAACAGTAATAATAACAATAATAATATTAACAATGATAATAACAATAACAACAACAATAATAATAATGATAATAATAATAATAAATAATAATGATAATAATAATAATAATAATAATAATGATGATAATAATGATGATGATGATGATGATATATATGTATATCATATATATCATGTTTATTATATATATATGTGTGTGTGTTTGTGTGTGTGTGTGTGTGTGTGTGTGTGTGTGTGTGTGTGTGTGTGCGTGCGTGTGTGTGTGTGTGTGTGTGTGTAGATATATACCTACAAATATACATGTATATATGTATATGTAATATACATAATATATATATAAATATATATATATAAATATACAGAGAGACAGACAGGCAGACAGACAGACAGACAGACAGACAGACAGAGAGAGAGAGAGAGAGAGAAGAGAGAGCAACGAGCTTGCTTTAGACGTGGACCGTTTGTGCTATATAAATCATATCATTATTACGTTTTGCGCGCGCGCGCGCGAGCACACACACACACACACACACACACACACACACACATACATACACACACACACACACACACACACACATACATACACACACACACACACACACACACACACACACACACACACACACACACACACACACACACACATTCTGTCTGTCTGTCTGTCTGCCTGCCTGTCTGTCACTCTCTGTGAAAGTCGCCAGTCAAGCCACAGTTTAAGGGAAGCAACTTAATATAATGAATACATAGCCTGTTGCATACCTAGTTACTTCCCTCTCTCTCTCTCTCTCTGACTCTCTCTCTCTCTCTCCCTCGTTCCCCTGATTATACTTACCAATGATTGACCATTTTTTAAGAGTTATGGCCTCAATAAAAACCAACAAACAAACAACTGACTGAAATTCGGATCTCTCTCTCTCTCTCTCTCTCTCTCTCTTTCAGCGCTTAGATTTGATTTTATCAAGATTTTGCGCTATATAAATAAAAAATATTATTATTATTATCTCTCTCTCTCTCTCTCTCTCTTGTTTTGACTATCTACATGTCTATCTTTCTGTCTCAGGGAGTCAGAGTTTATGTATTTATTTATTTATTTATTTATCTATTTATTTATTTGTTTACTTATTGTATACGTGAATCTATTAATTTATCTATTTATGGATGAATTTCTTTTTATTGTCACTCCAGAGTTAGTACGCTTTTTCATCTATCTCCCCTTTGAAAAAAGGGAGGTTATTTCATATCGACCGGAGAAATATGTGTGTCTGTTGCGTGTGTGTATGTGGGAAAATCGTCTGGATAAGATTTTCTCAATGACTTATGAGTGTGTGGATCGTCATATAGGTTCGTCAAAAGGCGTAGACTGTTGAGGAAAGTGCAAGTTTGGAAGGTGAGGCAACCAAGACCACATGTCTGTAGAGCTGTTTATATGTCTGTACAGCTGTTTACATGTCTGTATAACCTTTTATACTTCTGTAGAGCTGTTTGTATGTCTGTAGAGCTGTTTATATGTCTGTAGAGCTGTTTGTATGTCTGTAGAGCTGTTTGTATGTCTGTAGAGCTGTTTGTATGTCTGTAGAGCTGTTTGTATGTCTGTAGAGCTGTTTACATGTCTGTAGATCTGTTTGTATGTCTGTAGAACTGATTACATGGCTGTCCCTGTGTCTCTGTCTCTGTTTCTGTCTCTGTCTCTGTCTCTGTCTCTCTCTCTCTCTCTCTCTCTCTCTCTCTCTCTCTCTCTCAGAGACAGACAAATGGAAGATATAATTTCTACAGAACTGTCATAGATTCTCACAGTGTTAAACCAAACATAAGCCTTGATCTGGATCTTGATTTGAAAAAAAAAACAATAGAAAGATTTAGACTTGGTCAATCAACTTTGAAAGTCCATCAGAGAGTCTGATTTGCTCTGTCCCTTATGTATGCAAGCTGAAGAAGACGAAATACGTTTTCTCCTGTGTTGTCCAGCTTTAGATGAAATCCGTTCAAGGTTTATCCCTCATAAGTATTATAGATGCCCAAATATGTTTAAACTGTGTTTGTTAATGTGTTCAACTCGTTTCGATTATATTAAGAATTTTGGTTTGTTCCTGCTCAAAGCAGCTAAAATCAGGGAATTTGCTTTATTGTAATATAGTTTATTTTGTTGTTGATTGTTAATCCTATGATATGATATCTGATTATTTCATCGTACTTATAAGCAACCCTTCAGTAGGGGCTATGGCCTTTCTTGAATAAAAATTCTGAAGTCTGAAGTCTAAAGTCTCTGTCTGTCTGTCTGTCTGTCTGTCTGTGTCTGTCTGTCTGTCTGTCTGTCTGTCTGTCTGTCTGTCTCCCTCTCTCTCTCTCTCTCTCTCTCTCTCTCTCTCTCTCACTCTCCCCCTCTCTCTGGTTTTTATTTTATTTTAATTTTTTTTACGCATTTTGTTGGGTGCATTTTCCGTATACTACTACGTTTGTACACATATTTTACAACACGATCTTTCATCGTATCTATACAGAAATCCAACTGGGAATTATGATTGAAAAGACTTCTCTGTTACGATGTTAGACCATATTAACAAATAAAAGCAAAATACTAATATTCTTCTCTTTGGTGAGGCCGGTAATCACCTACTAGGTAAAAAGAAACCTCCTGTTGCTTAACCTTTAATCTGCTTGGACTGCCTCAGTTTGAATTGTAAAATGTACTTCGCTGTGCTGAAAAGTGGAATTCAAATTCTGGGCTAATATTCGATGAAGCCATAGGGCCTGGTTGGCGTAGAAGGCAGATCTCCTATCTTCCAATCTGATGGTATGAATTTAAGAGGTCCAGTTAACCCAGCTGTGGATGGAAGCCTGACCCTGATCAAGAGTGAGGAGGGTGAACAAAGAGACATGGACACCCCCCACCCCCATAATGCCAAACATATTATGTGTTGGCAGGTAAGCGGGCAGACTTGGGTATACCGTTCTTATAATGCTAAACATGGTCTGTGTTAGGAAGGTAAATAGACAGTAGCTCTCTCAGACCTGGAGAATGTGTTCTGCTGTCTGGTCTCAAAAAGAAAAAAGCTGACCACATATCTCGATCTCCTCTCCTGGCACAACTTCACTGGTTCCCTGTATCAAAGCGCATACAGTACAAACTAGACACCATGTGCTACAAAAGCCTCAATAACGCAGCCCCCGATTACCTGTCAAGCCTACTTGAGATCTATGTTCCCTCACGTACCCTCCGCTCTGCTCCGATCCTCTGACTTTTCGCTTTCCACGCACTAAGCTCAATACCTATCGGTCCACGAGCCTTCTCTGTTTCTGGTCCACTCTCCTGGAACAAACTTCCTCTCTCAGTCCCGTCAGCAACCTACTTTTGTCTCCTTCAAGTCCGCTCTCAAAACTCACCTTTTCTCCTCTGCATAAAATCCTGACCTCACTCAATCCCCTCTGCAGCCTGTCTTCACTCGGAGGGGAATCACATTGTAATATATAATTGTATATAATATGCTCTCTATAATTTTCCATTGCTTTTATTCTTTCTCCCCATTTATAGCCGTGTGCGTGTGGGTGGTGTGTGTGTGGTGTGTGTGTGTGTGTTCGTGTGTTTTGATGTTGTGGTGATATTAGACGGTGTGTGTGTGTGTGTGTGTGTGTGTGTGTGTGTGTGTGTGTGTGTGTGTGTGTGTGTGTGTGTGTGTGTGGGTGGTGTTGTGTGTGGCGTGCGTGTGCGTGCGTGCGTTGCGTATGTTGCGTGCTGCGTGTGTGTCTGTTTCAGCGCTTAGATTTGATTTTATCAAGATTTTGCGCTATATAAATAAAATATTGTTGTTGTTGTTGTTGGTCAACTTCTCCACAGGGCACCACCACCACTCCCACCACAGTAATGCTAAACATGGTCTGTGTTAGGAAAGTACAAAACAGGTAGTTTGGGTATATCACTCCCATAATGCTAAACATGTCACGTGTTAGGAAAGTAAACAGACAGACATGGACATCACCCCCATAATGCTAAACATATTCTGTATCGGAAGGTGGTGGTGGTGGTGGTGGTGTGGGGTGGTGGTGGTGGGGCGGTGGTCGGTGGTGGTGGTGTTGCACAGTATAGCGATTTGTGATAGAGAATAGCATATCGTCAGAATGCATCCAGATCTGATCCACCCCCGGCAATTTTCGTGTATCCAAAACGAAAAAAAAAAACAAAAACAAAAAAAAAACTCAGTTTTCTGTTGGTATACAAACACACACACGAAAATCATCTGGAAAAGATCTAGTCCATAATATGTCGCCTGGGCACATCCTAAGTATTAAAATGGCTAAAGATAACTCTGGTGAAAATAAAAAATACTGTCCCAAACAAACGCCTGAAATGTAGTATTAGAAACAGACAGTAAATAATCAGGTTTAATGGGGAAAGGTATCATCATCATCTCACCCTCCCTTATCAGTAAGGGGGAACTAAACCATGTAAGGGCACGATACATAGTGCTGAAACAGGAGAGAGAGAAGTTCTGATACAAGAGCAAGAATACAGTTTGTGTTTCTCGGCATACGTGCACGTTGTGTATGTCTATACCATGCTTTTGAATTTTGTCCGTCAAGCGAAACTACTTAAAAAAAAAACACCCCGATTTTGAAAAAAAAAATCGGAGAAAAAGTCTTCACGAATAGCTGAAAGCAACTGATGACGTCACATATTGGCTGCCACGAGTCGTGACGTCGTAGGCACTGTCATTGATGACGCTATGTATAGTAAGTAACTGACGGTGGACGGTGATGGACAAGTGGTGACTACGATGTGGCGAAGTATTGTACAGGGGAGTGTTTTCTGTGTGGCCGTGTGGTCAACAACAGTTGTCGTACTGTGTCCCTGAACCTGGATCCCATGGTGAAGTAGACGATGAAGTTGACAGAGGAATTGGTCACCTCACACACGTGGACCATCGTCTGAACGACATCGAAGGTGTTGCAGTATTTACCTGGAAAGGAACACAATGAGTATATTACATGAGCAGTATTTACCTGGAAAGGAACACAATGAGTATATTACATGAGCAGTATTTACCTGGAAAGAAACACAATGGGTATATTACATGAGCAGTATTTACATGGAAAGAAACACAATGGGTATATTACATGATTATATTGTATACAGCGGTCTTGTTGTCAGTGGCAAGTTAATGACTCCTTCGGTGACGCCGACAGTTGACACGAGAAGAGTGACGGAATGGTTCAGACGTTCACCTGCCAGTAACTAAACTCGAGGTTCTAGGGTTCGCTCCCCGTAGAGACCTCAACTTTTCTCATCACTTTGACCGGAAAATCCAACTGAACATCTAGTCCTTCGAAGTGGATGAAAAACGAGTCGGACCCGTGTGCCTTCTGGCTGCGCACGCTAAAGATCCCACGGCAGTTGAAAATCGTGAAGAGCAGGGCATTGCCCGGCTGCCTTGGCAAAAAGCATCGGAGAGATAGGTTGATTTCCATGTCCCACCCTTTGAAGACCAATTAGCCTTCTCGCCTTTCTGAAGTCTTGGTTAAAAAAAAATGAATATGAATATGAATTTGAAGCGAGGGAGCGGGGATGGGCGCTGCCCTCGTGGTTGCTGGCCCTGGGAAAAGTCGAGGTCTCTGCTACCTCACTCCCCTACGACCCCAGGGTTATGGAACTATCTAGGTAGGACTCGGGACCTGGCCAGCTCATGGATTTATGTGCAGGTTTAAGGCTCGTGCCGTCATCATTCTGGTTCTTCTCCATCCCATGGCACCTGTGACGTTAGCGCATATGGAATTCATTCCGAGTGCGGAGACGTCATCTTGAGAAAATGAAACTGAAACTGAAACTGAAACTGACTCCTCCCCCTCCCCCCTCCCCCGCATCATCTTTGTTAGGTTTGTGATGGCGACCTGGCCACGTTGAGCTGTCAGACGCTGTGATCCCTATCACATGATTGATTGATTGATTGATTGATTTGGTTCAGTCTTTACATCGGTACCACCTCTGGTGATATGGGTCACGGAGATAACCATCCCAGGGAAGTGGGTGAAGAGGGGAAAAGACATGAAAAGGGCACGCACAAGGGTCAGACAATCAGACAGGTAGACATACAGACACACAAACAAGCAGATAGAGAGATAGACAGACACACACCGATAGATAGATAGATAGATAGATAGATAGATAGATAGATAGATAGATAGAGAGATAGATAGAGAGATAGATAGAGAGAGAGAGAGAGATAAACAGACAGACAGACAAATAGATAGATAGAGAGAGAGAGAGAGAGAGATAGAGAGAGAGAGAGAGAGAGATAGATAGATAGATAGATAGAAAGAGAGAGAGATAGATAGATAGATAGACAGACAGATAGATAGATAGATAGATAGATAGATATAGATAGACAGACAGACAGACAGACAGATCGATAGACACTGTCATGGAGACCAACAGACAAAGATTAACAAACACACAGACACACAGACAGTCAGACAGACAAACGAACCTATGGGCAGGTAATCAGGAATAAGATTCCTGACGTAACCCTGTGTCACAGAGGGTGTGATAGTAGTGACGTAGATAAAACAGACCACTGTCAACATCTTGGTCACTGCCGCCTCTCGCCTGTCTCCTGAACAACAGCAACAACATCAACTGTTTATATTGGTACCAGTCGCCGTGGTGTAGTGGTTAACGCAACGGACTACTGACTGGAAAGTTGTGAGTTCGAATCCCCATCAGTACCTTCAAAAATCATTGTGGGATTTTTTGGCTCTAACCGGCTCTACCCAGAGTTGGGCGTGCTACAGGCTCACTGGGAAGACTGGAACCACACAGTCGAGTCTCATCCACTTCACGGATGCGTCATTGAGGGTGTTGCTCAAATTTTCTGACCAGCACCGCAGGTGTCTGTATCTCTCGGGCCTGGTTGACGCCAGGATATATTATGATAGTAAGCGTAGAGTACAGCCCTGTCACGCAGTCTCAATTCTAGATGGAACTCCATAGCATCATGATTATTATCCTCATTGACATAATCATCGCAGTGTAAATAAAAACAAACTCTTTATATTGGCAACATCATCAACAACAACAACAATTTCAACATTGACTCTTTATATTGGCAACAACAGTGACGACCACAGCAACAATAACAGCAACAAGTCAACATGTTAGTAACAACGATGAACGACTGACAACAGCAATAACAACTACAATAACTCTTTGTGTTGGCTACAAGATCAATAACAAAAGTATCAGAAGTAACAAAAACAAACAACTAATAACAGTTTTTCGTACGGACATTAAGAACTATAACACCAGCATCAGCAGAAACAACAACTATTAACAACTCTTTGTATGGACATTAAAAACACTAATACCAATAGTAACAGCAATAATAATGAAACGAGTACTCTATCACCGCAACAACAATAATAACAATGACAACAACAGCAACACTGAACTGAGGAGATTAAAACAGTGATGACACGCTCCTGAGTACATGTGCATGCGCACGCGCACACAATCACTTACATTCACACACTCACGCACACACAAACACACACATACACACTCAAATACACACTCCGGCCCGCATGCTCGCACACATACACACACACACATACACACACACACACACACACACACACACACACACACACATACACACACACACACACACACACACACACACACACACACACACACACACACACACACACACACACACACGCACACACGTGCACACACACACACACACGCACACACGTGCACACACACACACTCACGCACACACACATAAACATACACACATAAACACACACACACATATGTACAAGACTAAAAAGTATTCCAGTCTATCCAGCAACCTCAGGAAATCCGGACAAAAAATCCTGCTCGCAGCGCCAAGTTGGACCCATGTGCCTTCTGGCTGCACACGCTAAAGATCCCATGGCAGTTCCAAAAAAAATCGTGAAGAGCAGGCATTGCCCAACTGCCTTGGTATAAAACGCTGGACAGAGAGGTTGATTTCCCAGGTCCCACCCCTTAAAGATCAATTAGCCTTCTTACCTTTCTGAAGTCTTGGTAAACAAAAAGTGAATATGAATATGAATTTGAAAAAAGGGAGAGGGGATGGGTGCCGCCCTCATAGTGCCGGCCCTGGGAAAAGTTGAGGTCTCTGCCACCTCGTTACCCTACGACTTCAGAGTCTTGGAACTATCTAGGTAGGACCTCAGGACCAGACCAGCCCATGTGTTTATGTGCAGGCTTAAGGCTTGTGCCATGATCATTCTGGATTTTCTCCATCACATGGCACCTGTGATGATACTGCATGTGGTATTCATTCCGAGCGCGGAGACGTCATCTTGACAAACTGATACTGAAACTGAGCAAATCCGGCTTCCAAGCCACAGTCTTGACCA
Source organism: Monoplex corrugatus (assembly GCA_030674185.1). Lineage (NCBI taxonomy): Eukaryota > Metazoa > Mollusca > Gastropoda > Littorinimorpha > Ranellidae > Monoplex > Monoplex corrugatus. Next base: position 39,698,683 of record JAPXFY010000031.1, read on the forward strand.
CTGAGTTTAAAAATAGCGAGTAGGGAGGCGCATCTGCCTATGGCCTCATAAAACAGCTCTTATTATCTGGGATGGAGATGACTAGAGCCCACGAGGCAATGGCAGAAGCACCAGAAAAGAATTCCAGCTGGATATGGTCAAGAAGAAACAAAAGTGAACTTCATAAGGCTTAAAATCTCCCTACGCACAGCAGTTGTCCAATAACTAAGTGGTTAAGACATCTGCCACAAAGGTGAATTTTCTTAGAGGTGCCCAACCACTGTGTAGGTGCGAGCTAGAACCAAGAGGAAGGGGAAAATGGAAACAGCAGACGTCCAGGAGTCATGACATGAATATAGCCAGACCCCCCGAGAGTGTGAGGAATTTCATCATCATCAAGTGCCTTGCCACATGGCGTTGACGATTATGGCGTTCCAGCTGTTTCTATCCCTTGTTGCTGCAAGCACATCTTCTACCCTCTCTGTCTTCAGCCACTCTGCAAGTCCGTCCAATATTTTCTCCCTGGGTCTACCTTGTGCTCTCTTTCCCTCCAGCTTTCCTGTTGTGACCAGGTGCTCTAATTCCCCTTTCCTCATAAAATGGTCTATAAATGTCGCCTGTTTTTTCCTAATCTTCCTATCAATGATCATCTTGTGTCTGCCTCCATCAAGACTGTCTCGTTTGTTTTCTTTGCTGCCCATGGATCTCTCAACATTCGTCTTAGAAACCACATCCTGGCTGACTCAATCTTGTTCTGGCTTTGCTTGTCGACTGTCCACGCCTCACAACTGTATAACATTATTGGTTCTATATAACATTCAAGAACTTTCTTCCTGATGTTAATTGATAGGCATGTGTTGGTAAGAATGCTTGTCATCTTCTTGAATGCTATTTTGGCTTGGCCGATTCTGCTGGCTATTTCTGATGTACATCTGCCATCTGGTGAAATGATCGTTACCAGATATTTAAACTTATCAACCTATGTCAAGGTTGTGCCGTTTGCTGTTATTTTGCATAAGGGGATTTCATGATTTTTATTGATCACCATGAGTTCAGTCTTCTTGCTGTTTAGTTCCAACCCCTTACCTTTGTTTTCTATTTCTAGTATTTTCACAAGGATTTGTAGGATTCTCTCATTTTCTGCAATTAGCATGGTGTCATCTGCATATCGAATGTTGTTTATCATTTTTCTTCCAACCTTTAATCCAGGGTCTTCTTCTAGGTTTCTCATGATGTTTTCGCTGTAGATGGCTGCGATCACGATAACGATGGCCATGTACCTTGTGAAATAAGAGGTAATATAGGTTTAACGGAGACAAGAGTACCTACGATGAGGACTGTCATGTAATGATAATGAGGAATTTAGCACCAAAACATATACGAGTACTTGGGAGCACGGATTTCTCTCGTATGGGGACCTTTTGCTGATCCCCTTTTCCACAAGTATCCACACACACCACACCACACCACACCACACCACACCACACCACACCACACCACACAAAACCCTCACCAGCAACACAGTATTGTTAACCCTTTATGTATTCACACCACACAAAACCCTCAACAGCCAACAAAGTACTATTAACCCTTTATGCTTCCACACCCACAAAACTCTCTCAACCAACACAGCATTATTAGTACTTTCAGCCACAACAGCACACAAACTTCTCACCAGTCAATACGGTACTGTTCGCACTTTCATGGTGCCACACCACACAACCCCTTCACCAGCCAATATAGTACCCTTAACACTTTCATGTCACCACACCATACAAAACCCTCACCAGCCAATATAGTACTCTTAACACTTTCATGTCACCACACCACACAACCCCCTCACCAGCCAATATAGTACTCTTAACACTTTCATGTCACCACACCACACAACCCCTCACCAGCCAATATAGTACCCTTAACACTTTCATGTCACCACACCATACAAACCCCTTACCAGCCAATATAGTACTCTTAACACTTTCATGTCACCACACCATACAAACCCCTCACCAGCCAATATAGTACTTTTAACACTTTCATGTCACCACACCATACAAACCCCTCACCAGCCAATATAGTACTCTTAACACTTTCATGTCACCACACCATACAAACCCCTCACCAGCCAATATAGTACCCTTAACACTTTCATGTCACCACACCATGCAAACCCCTCACCAGCCAATATAGTACCCTTAACACTTTCATGTCACCACACCATACAAAACCCTCACCAGCCAATATAGTATTCTTAACATTTTCATGTCACCACACCACACAAACCCCACACTAGCCACTATAGTACTCTTAACACTTTCATGTCACCACACCATACAAAACAGTCATCAGTCAATACAGTACTATTAACATTTTCATGTCACCACACCACACAAACCTCTCACCAGCAACACAGTATTGTTAACCCTTTATGTATCCATACAAAATCCTCACCAGCCAATATAGTACTCTTAACATTTCATGTCACCACACCACACAAACCCTCACTAGCCAATACAGTATTATTACCACTTTCATGTCACCACACCACACAAACCCCTCATGAGTCTACACAGTATTATTAACACTTTCATGTCACCACACCAAACAAAACCTACATCAGCCAATACAGTACTCTTAGCACGTCCATGTCACCACACCACACAAAACCCTCACTAGCCAATACAATACTATTAACACTTTCATGTCACCACACCACACAAACCCTCACTAGCCAATACAGTATTATTACCACTTTCATGTCACCACACCACACCAAAACCCTCACCAGTCAATACAGTATTATTACCACTTTCATGTCACCACACCACACAAACCCCTCATGAGTCTACACAGTATTATAACACTTTCATGTCACCACACCACACCAAAACCCTCACCAGCCAATACAGTATTATTACCACTTTCATGTCACCACCCACACAAACCCCTCATGAGTCTACACAGTATTATTAACACTTCATGTCACCACACCAAACAAAACCTACATCAGCCAATATAGTACTCTTAGCACGTCCATGTCACCACACCACACAAAACCCTCACTAGCCAATACAATACTATTAACACTTTCATGTCACCACACCACACAAAACCCTCACTAGCCAATACGTATTATTACCACTTTCATGTCACCACACCACACCAAAACCCTCACCAGTCAATACAGTATTATTACCACTTTCATGTCACCACACCACACAATCCCCTCATGAGTCTACACAGTATTATTAACACTTTCATGTCACCACACCACACAAAACCTACATCAGCCAATAAGTACTCTTAGCACGTCCATGTCACCACACCACACAAAATCCTCACTAGCCAATACAATACTATTAACACTTTCATGTCACCACACCACACAAAACCCTCACCAGCCAATACAACACTATTAACATTTTCATGTATCCACACCACACAAAACCCTTACCAGCCAATACAATACTATTAACACTTTCATGTCACCACACCACACCAAACCAATACAGTACTATTAACACTTTCATGTCACCACACCACACAACCACACAAGCCTCCCACCTGTTGAAACGGTACTCTTAACACTGTCATGTCTCCATGTCACTGCTTTCCTCAGCTTGAAGACAGTAACGGAGGTGGTGACAATCACCACGACCAGCGACACGCTGGGAATGGTCAGACTCAGCAGATAGGTGTGCAGGAACCCTATGAGTTCATAATGCTCTATGAAGAAGTCAGTGGGTTGTATCACCCAGTGGGATGTGTCAGAGTCAGGGTCAGTGACATGAATTGTGGCGAATTGCAAATTCTGCAGGCTAAACAGGCCCAAGCTGTAGGTGGCTGCAATCACGATGACGACGGCCATGTACCTGGTGAAATAAGAGGTAAGAGGAAGAGGTAAGAGTAAGAGCTATGGGTGAATAGCTCCACTGCCTTGTGGACATCTCGGGAGAGAGTAAGGCTAGCGGAGAGACCGTACACAAACCGATGGAAGGCAACGGGAAACTACCATCGTAATTTTTCCCAGGTTATCATGGACAGATCCAATACTGTTGTACGGATGTGAGGCGTGGACAGTCAACAAACAAAGCCAGAACAAGATTGAGGCAGCTGAGATGTGGTTTCTAAGAAGAATGTTGAGAGTTCCATGGAGAGCAAAGAAACAAACGAGACAGTCTTGATGGAGGCAGACACAAGTAGATCACTCATAAGAAAGATTAGGAAAAGACAGGCAACATTATTTTATAGGCCATTTTATGAGGAAAGGGGATTTGGAGCACCTGGTCACAACGGAAAGCTGGAGGGAAAGAGAGCACCGGGTAGACTCAGGAAGAAAATGCTGGACAGACTTGCTGAATAGCTGGGGACGAGGAGGGTGGGGGAGATGCTAGGGGCAACGAGAGATAGAGACAGATGGAAGTCCATGATCGCCAACGCCATGCGGCAGGGCACCTGATGATGATGATAGGTTTGATGGTGACAAGAGTACCTACGATGAGGACTGTCATGTAATGATAATGATGAACTCTCCTGTCGTTCTGATAGAGGAGTAGGCATACAGGTCTTTCTAAGCCTTACGTGAGTCTTCATGCGGGAATCAAGACCAGTCCTGAAGGCACATGTTCTTCTGCCAGCACTGCATGGGAGGGACTCCTACGACCGCCTGATACCCCCCTTCTGTTGAATAGCAACAATTCTGCTCCTTCTTAATTTGACTGTGCCCAGTGTGCAATGGAAGACTGAAGTCATGGTAATCAGTAAAAACCAAGAAATCCCCTCATGCAAAATAACAGCAAATGGCACTGCATTGAGACAGGTTGATCTGTATAAATATCTGGGAAAGGTCACCTCACTAGACAGTAGATGTACATCAGAAATAGCCAACAGATTCGGCCAAGCCAAAACAGCATTTAAGAAGATGAAAAGCCTTCTTACCAACAAATGTCTATCAATTAACATCAGGAAGAGAGTTCTTGAATGTTATATAGAACCGATACTGTTGTACGGTTGTGAGGCGTGGACAGTCAACGAGCAGTCAGAACAAAATTGAGGCAACTGAAATTGGTTTCTAAGAAGAATGTTGAGAGTTCCATGGACAGCAAAGAAAACAAACCAGACAGTCTTGATGGAGGCAGACAAAAGAAGACCATTGATAAAGAAGATTAGGAAAAGACAAGCAACATCAATAGGACATGTTATGAGGAAAGGGGAATTAGAGCACCTGGTCACAACAGGAAAGCTGGAGGGAAAGAGAACACCGGGTAGACCCAGGGAGAAAATATTGGACGGACTTGCAGGGTGGCTGAAGACAGAGAGGGTGGGAGATGTACTTGCAGTGACAGGGGATAGATTCGTAAGGAGGGCCATGATCGCCGACGCCATGCAGCAGGGCACATAATGACGATGATGATGATGAGTGTGCAATGCTATCGCCAGCTAATTATGTTGCGGACAATGTCTTCCCAGCTGGTGGTGTTGATGTCATAGCTGATGAGGTCGGCCTTCAGAGTGTCCACGTATCGCTTTAATGGTCTTCCCAGGTCAGGGTATCCTTCATCATCATCATCATCAGGTGCCCTGCCGTATCGCGTTCGCGATCATGGACTTCTATCTGTCTCTATCTCTCGTTGCCCCTAGCGTCTCTCCCACCCCCCTCGTCCCCAGCCAATCTGCAAGTCCGTCCAGCATTTTCTCCCTGGGTCTACCCGGTGCTCTCTTTCCTTCCAGCTTTCCCGTTGTGACCAGGTGCTCCAAATCCTCCTTCCTCATAAAATGGCCTATAAATGTTGCCTGTCTTTTTCTAATCTTCCTTATGAGTGATTTACTTGTGTCTGCCTCCATCAAGACTGTCTCGTTTGTTTTCTTTGCTGTCCATGGAACTCTCAACATTCTTCTTAGAAACCACATCTCGGCTGCCTCAATCTTGTTCTGGCTTTGTTTGTTGACTGTCTACGCCTCACATCCGTACAACAGTATTGGTTCTATATAACATTCAAGAACTCTCTTCCTGATGTTAATTCATAGGCATTTGTTGGTAAGAATGGCTGTCATCTTCCCGAATGCTGTTTTGGCTTGGCCGATTCTGCCGGCTATTTCTGGTGTGCATCTGCCGTTTGATGAAATGATCGTTCCCAGATATTTGAATTTATCAACCTGTGTCAAGGTTGTGCCATTTGCTGTTATTTTGCATGTTTTTTACTGATCACCATGACTTCAGTTTTCCTGCTGTTTAGTTCCAGCCCCTTACCTTTGCTTTCTCTTTCTAGTATATTCACAAGGTTTTGTAGGTCCCTTTCACTTTCTGCAATTAGCACGGTGTCATCTGCGTATCGGATATTGTTTATCATTTTCCCTCCAACCTTTAATCTAGTGTCTTCATCTAGGTTTCTAATGATGTTTTCGCTGTAAAGTGAAAACAGATCTGGTGACAAAACACAACCCTGTCTGACTCCTCTTTTGATGTTTTGGAAAGAGCTTACATCGTTTTCTATTCTCATTGCAGCTGTTTGTTCCCAGTACATATTTCTGATTATTCGTAGATCTTTTCCATCAACATTGAGTTTCTCCAGTTGGTTGATCAATTCATCATATCTTACCCGATCAAAAGCCTTGGTGTAGTCAACAAAGCATAAATACAAATCCTTATTCATCTCATTTGACCTCTCTATGATAGTTCTTAGGATGTATATGGCATTAATAGTTCCTTTCCCTTCCACAAATCCACACTGTTCTTCTACTATTTCTCTTTTGATTCTATTCCTTGTCCTCATCATGATTATTCTTAACAGGATTTTTGTTACATGACTCATCAAACTGATTGTGCGATGGAGTTCGCATTCTATAGCCCCTGTCTTCTTTGGAAGTGCAATGAAAATTGATTTTGACATATCTTTGGGGATTTTTCCAGTGTCGTAAATTTCATTTAGGAGGACTGTTATTTTTTGTATGCCAAATTCCTCCAGGGCTTCAATCATCTCTGTAGTAATGTTATCTGGTCCTGGGGCTTTTCCTGGTTTCATCTTTTTCAGTGCCGCTCTAACTTCATAATAATTACAATATATAATAATTACAATATTTATATAGCGCAAAATCTTGATAAAATCAAATCTAAGCGCTGAAGCAGACACACACGCAGGCACGCACGCTCGCACACACACGCACGCACACATACAGACACCACACACACACACACACACACACACACACACACACACACACACGCATGGCTATAAATGGGGAGAAAGAATAAAAGCAATAAAAGCAAGAATAAAAGCAATGGAAAATTATAGAGAGCATAGCATACAATTATATATTATAACAATGTGATTCCCTCCGAGCGGAGACAGGCTGCAGAGGGGAGGGTTGAGTGAGGTTAGGATTTTATGCAGGAGAGAAAAGGTGAGTTTTGAGAGCGGACTTGAAGGAGACAAAAGTAGGTTGCTGACGGACTGAGAGAGGAAGTTTGTTCCAGGAGAGTGGACCAGAAACAGAGAAGGCTCGTGGACCATAGGTATTGAGCTTAGTGCGTGGAAAGCGAAGAGTCAGAGGATCAGAGGCAGAGCGGAGGGTACGTGAGGGAAGATAGATCTCAAGTAGGCTTGACAGGTAATCGGGGGCTGCGTTATTGAGGCTTTTGTAGCACATGGTGTCTAGTTTGTACTGTATGCGCTTTGATACAGGGAGCCAGTGAAGTTGTGCCAGGAGAGGAGATATGTGGTCAGCTTTTTTCTTTTTGAGTACAAGGCGTGCAGCATTGTTTTGAATGCGCTGTAGGATGTGAATGGTGGAGGCAGGAAGACCAGACAGGAGTGAATTGCAATAGTCAATGCGAGACATTATGAAGGAGAGAACGAGTTTTGCAGTTGTTTCGACAGAGAGATACTTCCTGATCAGCTTTATACGATGGAGATGATAGTAGCAGGATCTGGCAGTTTGAGAAACAAAGTTGTTCATGGAGAGGGTAGAGTCAATGCAGACACCAAGGTTTTTAGCTGAATCAGAAATTGGGACTGATGTGTTACATAATGGGAGAGAAAGAGGAGGCAGCTGAGAAAGTTTCTGACGGGTGCCAATGAGGATAGCTTCTGTTTTGTCGTCATTAAGCTGAAGTCTATTGTGTGTCATCCAGTTCTTAATGTCCGAGTAACACTCAGTGGTGCGAGTCAACAGGCGCTGTATATTATCAGGTGAGTCACTGTCTTGAAGTTGGGTGTCATCAGCATAGAAGTGGTGTTTTATAGAATGGGAGTTGGTGATGGTGGACAGGGGGGAGGTGTAAAGAGTGAAAAGAACAGGGCCAAGGACAGATCCTTCATCTTTTATTATGGGTGGTCCTTCAAAGTTCTTTTTTATAATGTGTTCTTCGTTTCTGTCATCCTCAAAAAGATCTTTAATGTACTCTCCCCATCTATCTAATATTTTGTCCTTTTCCATGATGAGCGTGCCATCTTTCGATTTCAAGCACCCAGTTGATGTGCATGTATTTTTCCTGTGGACAATTTCTTCAATTCGTCTGTACATATCCTGAGGATCCGTTTTGTGTCGGTCTTCCATTTCTTTGCACTTTGTTTTCAGCCAAGCTTCCTTAGCTTCATTGCACCTATTCCTGATCTCCTTGTTTATCTTCCTGTAGATCTCTTCGTTTCTCTTTGCCTTCCTCCTTTCCTCCATCAAGCCCAAAGTTTCATTAATCATCCAGGTCTTTTTTGCTTTTCTATGTGCCCTAGGGATTTCCTCACAAACTTCATTTATCGAATTCCTCAACTTTGTCCATTGTTCCTCACTGTCACGAGCGTCTTCCAGAGCACTGAATTTGTTTTGAACATGTACATTATTTTTTACGTATCACTTCATCTGTCTTTAAGAGT
>JAPXFY010000031.1:39712531-39717531 GCA_030674185.1 Monoplex corrugatus
CAGGCCAGAGGAAATATGGTTTTCATTTTGTTCATCCAAAAAGACTCCCTCCTCAGTCTGGTGTCCAGGTTCTCAGAGTGCACCTTCTCTACTGCAATACATTTTCAATTTTGAAGTGAATGGCCACTTTGGTTGAAGTGTTTGGTATGTATATGTATATGTATATGTATATGTATATGTATATGTATATGTATATATAGTTTTTAGTATCTTTCGTTTACCAATTGATTCATACAAGTATGTTCAAAATTATTGAAAATATTTCGTTCATCGACAACTACTTCTCCTGGTCAAGAATGCCTACATCTGTGTGACCATAACCATCATTCTTGGTCAGGTGGTGTTCACAGCTTTGTGACCATAACCACCATTACTGGTCATGTGGTGTTCACAGCTTTGTGACCATAACCACCATTACTGGTCATGTGGTGTTCACAACTGTGTGACCATAAGCACCAATCCTAGCCTGTGATGTTCACAGCTGTGTGACCATAACCATCATTCCAGGTCATGTGGTGTTCACAGCTGTGTGACAATAACCACCATCTCTAGTCATGTAGTATTCATAGCTGTGTGACCATAACCATTATTCCTGGTCATGTGGTGTTCACAGCTTGTGACCATAACCACCATTACTGGTCATGTGGTGTTCACAACTGTGTGACCATAACCACCATTCCTGGTCATGTGGTGTTCACAACTGTGTGACCATAACCATTATTCCTGGTCATGTGGTGTTCACAGCTGTGACCATAACCATCATTCCAGTTCATGTGGTGTTCACAAATGTGTGACCATAACCACCATTCCTGGTCATGTGGTGTTCACAGTTGTGTGACCATAACCATCATTTCAGGTCATGTGGTGTCTACAGCTGTGTGACTATAACCATAATTCCTGGTCATGTGGTGCTCACAGATGTGTGACCATAACCATCATTCCTGGTCAGGTGGTGCTCACAGATGTGTGACCATAACCATCATTCCTGATTAGGTGGTGTTCACAGCTCTGTAACCATAACCATCATTCCTGGTTAGGTGGTGTTCACAGCTTTGTAACCATAACCATCATTCTTCGTCATGTGGTGTTCACAGCTGTGACCATAGCCATCTTTCCTGGTCATGTGGTGTTTACAGCTGTGTGACCATATCCACCATTCCTAGTCACGTGGTGTTCACAGCTGTGACCACAACCATCGTTCCTGGTCATGTGGTGTTCACAGCTGTGACCACAACCATCGTTCCTGGTCATGTGGTGTTCACAGCTATGTGACCATAACCATCTTTCCTGTCATGTGGTGTTCACAGCTGTGTGACCATATCCACCATTCCTAGTCATGTAGTGTTCACAGCTTGTGACCATAACCATCTTTCCTGGTCATGTGGTGTTCACAGCTGTGTGACCATATCCACATTCCTAGTCATGTGGTGTTCACAGCTGTGGCCATAACCATCATTCCTCGTCATGTGGTGTTCACAGCTGTATGACCATAACTATCATTCCTGGTCATGTGGTGTTCACAGTTGTGTGACCATAACCATCATTCCTGGTCATGTGGTGTTCACAGTTGTGTGACCATAACCATCATTCCTGGTCATGTGGTGTTCACAGCTGTGTGACCATATCCACCATTCCTAGTCATGTGGTGTTCACAGCTGTGTGACCATAACCACCATTCCTGGTCATGTGGTGTTCACAGCTGTATGACCATAACCATCATTCCTATTCATGTGGTGTTCACAGCTGTGGCCATAACCATCATTCCTGGTCATGTGGTGTTCACAGCTGTATGACCATAACCATCATTCCTGGTCATGTGGTGTTCACAGTTGTGTGACCACAACCATTATCCCCAGTCATGTGGTGTTCACAGATGTGTGACCATAACCACCATCCCTAGCCATGTGGTGTTCACAGTTTGTGACCATAACCACCATCCCTAGTCATGTGGTGTTCACAGATGTGTGACCATAACCACCATCCCTGTCATGTGGTGTTCACAGTTTGTGACCATAACCACCATCCCTAGTCATGTGGTGTTCACAGTTTGTGACCATAACCACCATCCCTAGTCATGTGTGTTCACAGTTTGTGACCATAACCACCATCCCTAGTCATGTGGTGTTCACAGATGTGTGACCATAACCACCATCCCTAGCCATGTGGTGTTCACAGTTTGTGACCATAACCACCATCCCTAGTCATGTGGTGTTCACAGATGTTTTGACCATAACCACCATCCCTAGTCATGTGGTGTTCACAGTTTGTGACCATAACCACCATCCTAGTCATGTGGTGTTCACAGTTTGTGACCATAACCACCATCCCTAGTCATGTGGTGTTCACAGTTTGTGACCATAACCACCATCCCTAGTCATGTGGTGTTCACAGTTGTGACCATAACCACCATCCCTAGTCATGTGGTGTTCACAGTTTGTGACCATAACCACCATCCCTAGTCATGTGGTGTTCACAGCTGTGTGACCAACAACTATTTTCCTAGTCATGTGGTGTTCACAGATGTGTGACCATAACCACCATCCCTAGTCATTGGTGTTCACAGCTGTGTGACCACAACTATTATCCCTAGTCATGTGGTGTTCACAGATGTGTGACCACAACCACATTCGTGGTCATGTGGTGTTTACAGCTGTGTTGACCATAACCATCATTCCTAGCCATGTGATGTTCACAGCTGTGTGACCATAACCACCATCCCTAGGTCATGTGGTGTTCACAACTGTATGACCATAACCACCATCCCTAGCCCTGTGATGTTTACAGCTGTGTGACCATAACCACCATTCCTGGTCATGTGGTGTTCACAACTGTATGACCATAACCACCATCCCTAGCCATGTGGTGTTCACAGCTGTGTGACCATAACCACCATTCCTGGTCATGTGGTGTTCACAACTGTATGACCATAACCACCATCCCTAGCCATGTGGTGTTCACAGCTGTGTGACCATAACCACCATTCCTGGTCATGTGGTGTTCACAGCTGTGTGACCATGACCACCATCCTTGGTCATGTGGTGTTCACAGTTGTGTGACCACATTAGGAGAAAGTGGGTGGTTGGCCACAACACCTCCTACCACATTAACCCTTTGACTCCCGCACCCTGCCCACCAGCATCCTGCTTTAACAACCCTGCTAGCAAAGCAAAAACTTAACCCTTTGAATCTCTCACCCTGTCCACCAGCTTCCTGCAGGAAGCTGATGGAGAAGGTGAGGGGTCAAAGATTTAAGTTTTTGCAGTTGGTGAGTAGGGTGCAGAACTCAAAGTGTTAAAGATCACCCGAAAGAGCTGTTTTTGTTCTTTTAGTTGTTGTTGCTATTGTTGTTGCTGTTGCTGTATTAAGTCCTAAACGTTTGCAAAGGACGAGGTCTGAGTACCACACCAACCTTTCCTTTTTTATATTGGGTTTGTTGATGGCACTCGATACTCGTATAACACTGTGATTGCCAGTAATATTCATGTAACTCTATTGTTGCTGATGATATTCATATAACTGTTTTTTTTTTGGTTGGTGAAATGTGCTTTCTAAGAAGAATGTTGAGAGTTCCATGGACAGCAAAGAAAGCAAGACAGTCTTGAAGGAGGCAGACACAAGATCATTACCAAAGAAGATTTGGAAAAGACAAATAACATTTACAGGACATTTTATGAGGAAAGGGGAATTAGACACACCTGGTCACAACTGGAAAGCTAGAGGGAAAGAGAACACCAGGTAAACCCAGGGAGAGAATATTGGACGGACCTGCAGGGTAGCTGAGGATAGAGAGGGTGGAAGATGTACTTGCAGCAACAGGGGATAGATTCGTTTGGAGGGCCATGATCGCCAATGTCAAGCGGCAGGGCACATGCTGATGATGATGCTGAACTCTCTTGTAGTTGGTGACACTGATTTAACTCTGTTGTTGCTGATGATACTCAATACTCATATATCTTTGTTGGTTGCTGAGGATGCTCATATACCTTTGTTGACGATGCTAGTACAATTGTTTTGTTGCTCATGATACTCCCATGGCACTGTTGTTGGTGATAATACTCCTATAACTCTTTTGTTGGTGGTGATACTCATGTTATTCTGTTGTTGATGATGATAATCATCTAACTCAGTTGTTGGTTATGATACTTTTATAACTCTGTTATTGCTGGTGATACTCATGTAACCCTGCTGTTGCTGATAATACTCATATAAATCTGCTGTAAAGGATGATAGATAACGCTTTCGTTGTTTGTGATACTTATTTACCTCTGACGTCGTTGATGATACTCCTACAACGCTGTTGTTGCTGATGATACTCCATTGCTTTTCTTCTTTTTCTCCATTTATAGCCATGTGTGCGTGTGTGTGTGTGCGTGCGTGTGTGTGCGTGCGTGTGTATGTGTCTGTTCAGCGCTTAGATTTGATTTCTATCAAGATTTTGCGCTATATAAATATTGTAATTATTATCATTATTATTATTATTATAACTCTCACAAAATCGTGTAGTTTATAGTTATAAGGCTTTTAGTTTCAGTTTTAGCTTTCCAAAATCTCGTCTCCATGCCCGGAATATTTTCCACGTGTATTGAACTTAAATTACATTGTAATAAAATGTATCTGAAGGTGTACTGCCGTCTGCTGTTATCCACCACCTTGTTTCTTGACTTGAAGTGTTGGTAAAACTATGGGTCCCATAGAAAACGGTTCTGACAGTAATGCCAGTTTGCATGGTTTGGTCACGTCATCCACCGTGACATACTATCCAGGACCGTCCTTCAGGCCACCTTGAAAGGGGCCGTTGTCGATTTTGTCAGAGGAACAGCTGGGTGGTAAAAACCAAAGACTGGACCAACCTCAGTATGTCTGATGTGCAGAGATTCATATGGGGGAGGATCTTGTCGTCTCTTTTCAGGTGGTTACAACATAAGTGTGTGTGTGTGTGTGTGTGTGTGTGTGTGTGCGTGTGTGTGTGTGTGTGTGTGTGTGTGTGTGTGTGTGTGTGT
>JAPXFY010000031.1:39722531-39730031 GCA_030674185.1 Monoplex corrugatus
AACCACGACTTCAATTTTGACTGGGGGATTGGTGATTGAGGGTCCAGAGGTGTCTGGTGAGGCCAATCCGGGCCAGGAAGGCTCGCCCACATGTAGGGCAAACGTGGGTTGCTGCAACTGAAGAATTGGAGGTCGCTCGCGCCTTGCTTGCTTCTCGTTTTCTTCGAGCCTCTGCTGTACGTTTTCTCTGTGCTGCTCTTGCTCCGATGGTCAGCTTGTTTCGCCAGTTGGGTCGATCTAGTGCAAGCGTCTCCCAGGTGTTGGAGTCGATAGCAAGGTCGTTGATGGATACTTTGAGGCAGTCTTTAAAGCGTTTCTTTTGGCCACCAAGTGAGCGTTTCCCATGGCTCAACTCTCCATACATAAGCTGTTTTGGTGGTCTATTTTCAGACATTCTCACTACATGCCCGGCCCATCTTACTTGGGTTTTCTGCACGAGGGTGTGTATGCTGAGGGTGCCGGCTCGTTCCAGGACTTCCGTGTCCGGGATCTTGTAGTGCCTCGTGATGTGGAGGAGCTGTCTGGCATGCCTACTGTGGACTGTCCAGGTCTCACTGACGTAGAGGAGAGTGGTAAGTACTACTGCTTGGTGGTAAGGCTGAGTCCTCTACGTTCCTACACGTTCCTTCGGAGTCTTCCAAAGGCATCAACTGATAGGGACCTATCGACAACATTTGGTCAGGATGAAACAGTTCTTTTTGACGCGAACAATAAAGACATCTAAGAAACTATTTAACAACATGTTTTCTTTACACACACGCACATGCACACACACACACGCACATGCACACACACACACGCACATGCACACACACACACGCACATGCACACACACACACGCACATGCACACACACCACACACAACGCACATGCACACACACACACACACACGCACATGCACACACACACAGCACATGCACACACACACACACACACACACACTGCACACACACACACACGCACATGCACACACACACAAACCACGCAGGTGTCTGTATTTCTTAAGCCTCGTTGGCAACAGAAGATACTACGATATAAAGCGTACAGTACAATCCCTGTCACACAGTCTCAATCCTAGATGGAACTCATAACATCATGATTATCGTCGTCATCGTTTTCATTCTCATAACATTGTAAAAACTGTCCCAATTCCTGTGGCCATGAAGGTGGCGTAGTAAATGGGACCAAAACAAATATATACATTGTATTTATATATATTTTTAGGATCATCGCACCCAGGGAGGTTACCTTTGTCCTCACGTTTTTTTTCGTCCTATTTTCTACGCCATCTTAATAGCCACAAAAGCTGGTACAGGTTTGTTGTTGTTGTTGTTGTTGCTGTTGTTCTTGTTGTTGTTGTTGTTGTTGTTTTTAGACAATGCGATGATGATGATGTCGATGAGGATGACATTTATGATGCTATGGAGTTCCATCTAGAATTGAGACTGTGTGACTGGGCTGTACTTTACGTTTACTATCATAACACATCCTTGCGTCAACCAGGCCCGAGACATTCAGACACCTGCAGTACTGGTCAGAAGATTTGAGCAACACCCTCAATGACGTATCCGTGAAGTGGATGAGACTCGACTGTGTGGGTCCCAGTCTTCCCAATGAGCCCATGGCACGCCCAACTCTGGGTAGGATCCGGTTAGAGCCGAAAAATCCCACAATGATATATTTTTGAAGGGACTGATAGGGATTCGAACCCACAGCCTTCCAGTCAGTCGTCCGTTGCGCTAACCACTACATCACGGCGACTGGTCAAAATAAATAAATAAATGAATAACTGCAGTGTTAAGTGTAGCGCTCTGTGTCCCTGTTAGCTCATGTGGTAGTATTAACGTCGGATCATTGGTTTGACCCTCAGAGGGGTCCCTGTTACTTTGTCCAAGCACATTGTTATTGTTATCGTTAATTTTGTTTAAGGCCCAGCCGACTGCGTAGAGCCATATCAGGGCTATAACCGTTTCAAAACATACACAATACTTCGACAAAAAAAAAAAAGGTAAAGAAAATTATGTACATATATCAATGCATTCGCGCACATAATCAAAGGAGATGCCCCTGGCGTTGACCAACTCCGTCCAATTTATCACACAGGGGATTTAAAAACCATACCTGAATACACATTTAAACATAACTAAGGACACTGAAAGATATATAAAAAACGGGCCTAAATTACCAAAAATTGCTTCCGCATATCTCATTTCCCTAGAAAGAGACTGGCAGATAGACTGACAGGATTAGAAAGTTTGTCTCTTAACCAGTCGCCGTGGTATAGTGGTTAGCGCAACGGACTACCGACTGGAAGGTTGTGGGTTCGAATCCTCATCAGTCCTTTCAAAAACATATCATTGTGGGATTTTTCGGCTCCAATCGGCTCCTACCCAGAGTTGGGCGTGCTATGGGTTCACTGGGAAGACTGGGACCACACAGTCGAGTCTCATCCACTTCACGGATATGCGTCATTGAGGGTGTTGCTCAAATCCTCTGACCAGCATCGCAGGTGTCTGTGTCTCTCAGGCCTGGTTGACGCCAGGATATTTTATGATAGTAAGCGTACGGTACAGCCCTGTCACGCAGTCTCAATTCTAGATGGAACTCCATGGCATCATGATTATCATCCTCATCTACATCATCATCGTCGTCGCATTGTAAAAACTGTTCCAGCTTCTGTGGTCATCAGGGTGGCGTAGAAAATGGGACGGAAAAAGAAAAGGTGAGCACAAAGGTAACCTGCCTGAGTGCAGTCATCCTTAATTAAAGAAGAGAAGTTTGTCTCTTAAAACAAAAGAAACAGGCAGATAAACTAACAGCACGCACGCATGCACGTACGCACGCACACACACACGCTCAACAACACACGCACGGAAACACATACACATACACGTACACGCACAAAAGACACACACACACACACACACTCACACATAAATAGATAGATAGATAGATAGATAGATAGATAGGTATGTACATATATATATGTATGTATATATATATATATATATATATATATATATATTTAGAGAGGGAGAGCTATAAATGTATGTATGTACGTACGTATGTATGTATGTGTATATGTATGTATGTATGTATGTATGTATGTACGTACGTACGTACGTACGTATGTGTGTATGTATGTATGTGTGTATGTATGTATGTATGTATGTATGTATGTGTGTATGTATGTATGTATGTATGTATGTATGTATGTATGTTGTATGTATGTATGTATGTTGTATGTATGTATGTGTGTATGTATGTATGTATGTGTGTATGTATGTATGTATGTATGTATGTATGTGTGTATTATGTATGTGTGTATGTATGTATGTGTGTATGTATGTATGTATGTATGTATGTAAGTATGTATGTATGTATGTATGTATGTAAGTATGTATATATGTATGTATGTATGTATGTATGTAGTGTGTATGTACACATTTGCACAAACACAAACACACACATAAAGTCAACATGTATACACACTACCAAAGACTGTTCACTACCACCGTTGATTTATTGCTAAAGCGTCATGACAGTAGCGAAAACAACACAACAAAACAAAAGAACCAAACCGTTGATTTATCGACACAATATCATGACAAGTAAACGAACACAAAGAAGCAAACCAAAGCAAAAGACAAAAAAAAACATCTTCAACACACTGACACAATGTATTGACACAAGGAATCATACGTTCTTCTTAACTACTAGGTGCATCTCTAAAAACAGATTTTGTCATTTTATTTTTCGTCTCGTTATCAGTAACAATGACTGGGGGGGGGGGGGAGGGGGGGTCTGTGATGTGAGACAAGTTTATACTGAGTGGCTAGTTGTGTTGTGATTCACACATTTAATTCTTTATTTATTCTATTTATCTGTTCTTGTCTTTGAAGATAAGGCGCACAGATACGTGTGTTATTTACATGTAACCAGGATTGTTCCAGTGACAGACTAATACAATACTAATGTGATAAATATAAGCTAGGTAAAATGTAGGCTAGGTAGAACCTCAGGACCTGACCAGCTCATGGGTTTGTGCGCCATGATCACCGTCACACGGAACCTGTGAAGTTAGTGCATATGGAATGCGTTCCAAGCGCGGAGACGTCATCTTGAGAAACTGAAACTGAAACTGAAACTGAAACTGAAACCATCAACAACATTTCTGTGGCAACATTTCCATTTGTCTCATCCCGGATCCTCAACACATTATCAGCCGCAGTTTCATTCAGCCATAGTCCCAATATCATTAAGTCCACAGTATGTATCAGTATAAAGTCGCTATCAGGCCACTCAAGAGAGGGGACCCTGCACTGCCGACATAAGCTTTTCAATGTACTCACCAGTGTTTTTTTTAAGGAATTGCTGTGTGTCTGAGCAATGTGAACGTATTTTCCCAGCTTTTAAATCATTTTCACTCAGCAGCAAATCACCGTGATATTTGAATGACATCAACTGATGTTTGTTGTTGTTCGTCCTTTGATATCGAAGAAAACCACGACTTCAATTTTGACTGGGGGATTGGTGATTGAGGGTCCAGAGGTGTCTGGTGAGGCCAATCCGGGCCAGGAAGGCTCGCACACACATAGGGCAAACGTGGGTTGCTGCAACTGTAGAATTGGAGGTCGCTCGCGCCTTGCTTGCTTCTCGTTTTCTTCGAGCCTCTGCTGTACGTCTTCTCTCTGCTGCTCTTGCTCCGATGGTCAGCTTGCCTCGCCAGTTGGGTCGATCTAGTGCAAGCGTCTCCCAGGTGTTGGAGTCGATAGCAAGGTCGTTGATGGATACTTTGAGGCAATCTTTAAAGCGTTTCTTTTGGCCACCAAGTGAGCGTTTCCCATGGCTCAACTCTCCATACATAAGCTGTTTTGGTGGTCTATTTTCAGACATTCTCACTACATGCCCGGCCCATCTTACTTGGGTTTTCTGCACGAGGGTGTGTATGCTGAGGGTGCCGGCTCGTTCCAGGACTTCCGTGTCCGGATCTTGTAGTGCCTCGTGATGTGGAGGAGTCCGCAGAGACACGTCAGGTGGAAGTAATCGAGCTGTCTGGCATGCCTACTGTGGACTGTCCAGGTCTCACTGGCGCAGAGGAGAGTGGTAAGTACTACTGCTTGGTGGTAAGGCTGAGTCCTCTACGTTCCTACACGTTCCTTCGGAGTCTTCCAAAGGCATCAACTGATAGGGACCTATCGACAACATTTGGTCAGGATGAAACAGTTCTTTTTGACGCGAACAATAAAGACATCTAAGAAACTATTTATCAACATGTTTTCTTTACACACACGCACATGCACACACACACACGCACATGCACACACACACACGCACATGCACACACACACACACACAACACACGCACATGCACACACACACACGCACATGCACACACACACAAACCACGCAGGTGTCTGTATTTCTTAAGCCTGGTTGGCAACAGAAGATACTACGATATAAAGCGTACAGTACAATCCCTGTCACGCAGTCTCAATCCTAGATGGAATTCCATAACATCATGATTATCGTCGTCATCGTCGTCATTCTCATAACATTGTAAAAACTGTCCCAGTTCCTGTGGCCATGAAGGTGGCGTAGTAAATGGGACCAAAACAAATATATACATTGTATTTATATATATTTTTAGGATCATCGCACCCAGGAAGGTTACCTTTGTCCTCACGTTTTTTTTTCGTCCTATTTTCTACGCCACCTTAATAGCCACAAAAGCTGGTACAGGTTTGTTGTTGTTGTTGTTGTTGCTGTTGTTCTTGTTGTTGTTGTTGTTGTTGTTTTTAGACAATGCGATGATGATGATGTCGATGAGGATGACAATTATGATGCTATGGAGTTCCATCTAGAATTGAGACTGTGTGACTGGGCTGTACCTTACTCTTACTATCATAACACATCCTTGCGTCAACCAGGCCCGAGACATTCAGACACCTGCAGTACCGGTCAGAAGATTTGAGCAACACCCTCAATGACGCATCCGTGAAGTGGATGAGACTCGACTGTGTGGGTCCCAGTCTTCCCAATGGCACGCCCAACTCTGGGTAGAATCCGGTTAGAGCCGAAAAATCCCAAAATTATATATTTTTGAAGGGACTGATAGGGATTCGAACCCACAGCCTTCCAGTCAGTCGTCCGTTGCGCTAACCACTACATCACGGCGACTGGTCAAAATAGATAAATAAATGAATAACTGCAGTGTTAGGTGTAGCGCTCTGTGTTCCTGTTAGCTCATGTGGTACTGATAACGTCGGATCATTGGTTTGAGCCTCAGAGGGGTCCCTGTTACCTTGTCCAAGCACATTGTTATTGTTATCGTTAATACTGTTTAAAGCCCAGCCGACTGCGTAGAGCCATATCAGGGCTATAACCGTTTCAAAACATACACAATACTTCGACAAGAAAAAAAAAAGGTAAAGAAAATTATGTACACATATCAATGCATTCGCGTACATAATCAAAGGACATGCCCCTGGCGTTGACCAACTCCGTCCAATTTATCGCACAGGGGATTTAAAAACCATACCTGAATACACATTTAAACATAACTTAGGACACTAAAAGATATATAAAAATGGGCCTAAATTACCAAAAGTTGCTCCTGCATATCTCATTTCCGTAGAGCCAAAAAAATGCACTTAACATTGCGCCCAGTTATCAATCCTAAGAGAAATTTTATTAAGACTTTATGGAAAACATATAGGCGAATGGACCACAATGCTAGAAAGAAATGACAGAAAGCAAAGGAGAAAGAAAGAAACAAAGGGAGTGACAGAAAAGAGGAAATTTCTAGCACAGAATTTCCAGAAGGTGGGGATACTATTTACACTGAAAGAGTCCCTGGCATCACCACAGGGGGGGGGGGGGGGGGAGGGAGGAGTCTAAGCACATGGTTTTGCGCAGGCTCAGGGAATCTGCCAGATAATTGAAGGCTAATTTGTGGGTGGAGTGCATATGGAATTGCCCGAGTGTGTAATGCAGTGGTTGTGTGGAATCGTCTCTAGCACACAAGGCAGTCGACAGTTCAACAACTGTCTTTTACTGTCCTTTGTCAAGACGGCTTCTTGTCATACAGGGGAAGGCAATCCAATAATACAATGAACAATGGGTTGAGTTCAGTTACGTCCCTTTAGTTGTATCTGTGCATGGCTATGTGCACTTGCTTTTCTTTCTTTCTTTCTTTCTTTCTTTCTTTTCTGTTGAAGTATTATGTCTGCCTTGAAACGGTTATAGCCCTGTAGTGGTCTGCGCAGTCGGCTGGGCTTTAAACAAAATATAACAAAAAATAGCATATCCCATCTGGCTGCATGCAGACTGATAGCTTCATCTCCCTGCAACAAGTTACTGTTATTTTTGTTTATCAATGCATTCGCACACATAATCTAAGGAGATGTCCTTGGCGTTCACCACTCTGTCCAATTTATCACACAGGGGATTTAAAAACAATACCTGAATGCAAACTTAAACATAACTAAGGACACTGAA
>JAPXFY010000031.1:39755031-39757531 GCA_030674185.1 Monoplex corrugatus
AGAGAGAGAAACAGACAGACAGACAGGCAGGTAGATCAACAGACAGACAGATTGACAGAGAAAGAGAGAAAGAAGCAGACAGACAGACAGACAGGCAGGCAGATCAACAGACAGACAGATTGACAGAGAAAGAGAGAGAGAAACAGACAGACAGACAGACAGGCAGACAGATCGACAGACAGACAGATTGACAGAGAAAGAGAGAGAGAAACAGACAGACAGACAGACAGACAGGCAGATCAACAGAGAGACAGATTGACAGAGAAAGAGAGAGAGAAACAGACAGACAGACAGGCAGGCAGATCGACAGAGAGACAAGATTGACAGAGAAAGAGAGAGAGAAACAGACAGGCAGACAGACAGGCAGATCGACAGAGAGACAGACTGACAGAGAAAGAGAGAGAGAAACAGACAGACAGACAGACAGGCAGATCAACAGAGAGACAAGATTGACAGAGAAAGAGAGAGAGAAACAGACAGACAGACAGACAGGCAGATCAACAGAGAGACAGATTGACAGAGAAAGAGAGAGAGAAACAGACAGACAGACAGGCAGGCAGATCAACAGAGAGACAGATTGACAGAGAAAGAGAGAGAGAGAAACAGACAGACAGACAGACAGACAGGCAGATCAACAGAGAGACAAGATTGACAGAGAAAGAGAGAGAGAAACAGACAGACAGACAGACAGGCAGATCAACAGAGAGACAGATTGACAGAGAAAGAGAGAGAGAGAAACAGACAGACAGACAGACAGGCAGATCAACAGAGAGACAAGATTGACAGAGAAAGAGAGAGAGAAACAGACAGACAGACAGACAGATCGACAGAGAGACAGATTGACAGACAAAAACAAAAGAGAGAGAGAGAGAGACAAAGAGAGAGAGAGAGAGACAAAGAGAGAGAGAGAGAGAGAGACAAAGAGAGAGAGAGAGAGAGAGAGAGAGAGAGAGAGAGAACAAAAGGGGGCCAGAGGAAGATTTTGGCACAAACAAATGTTTTAGCAGTGTAAGAGAGATCAAGACATGGGAAAAGAAAGTGGGGAGGAAAGAGAGAGGGGAGGACTGAGAAAGAGAGAGAGAGACTGAGAGAGAAAAAAAAACAACAACAACTGGAAGGGAAAGACAGTGAGAAGGGGAGTTAATCTCCATACAAATCCACTTACCCCCCGTAAAATAGCGGTGCTGACAGAAAATCAGTATTGACAACAATTTATGCTTTTTTTTTTTTTTGCCCACCTCCACCCTTCATTCCTTCTCTCCCCCCCCCTCTTCACACTAACACACACACACACACAGAGGCATACACACACACACACACACACACACACAAGCACACACACACACACACACACACACACACACACACACACACACACACACACACACACACAGCCCTTAAAGAGACAGTCACCGGTTTATATACTAGTCACAACAAGTTAAGCACAGGTCCTTGGACACTGGGGGCTGATCCATTCCTTCAGAAAACATTATTTTCTTTTTGTTATGCGGCAACCAGTGATGGAATCTCAAACAGCAGTGTTTGGGCGAGCCTGTGGCAACTTGTAGTGCGCATGGGGGTCTTGGTGACCTCGTTGCCGCGCGGGATAAAAAGTGCAAAGTTGCGGTAAATGTGCCTGTTTTGCAGTGAGCTTGCTGGCGACACAAGATGTGTAAAATGAAAAATTCGTTATACCCGTGCAAGAGCAGTCTTTCGAGTGAGTTTTATGCCCCTTCCTTATGCTTTATAAGCGCGGGCTTGGTTACTGTCAGCCCGTTTCTCACCATGCCACCAAGAAGAAAACTTAGCACCTTTGACAAAACCAGGGCGATTGCGTGGATGCAAGATGGCATTGCCAAGGCTGAAGTGGCGCGACGACTTGATGTGCATCATTCAGTTATTGTTAGACTGAACCAGCGTTTTAGGGCACCAACAGCGTTGAAGAGAGGCCACGGTCAGGTCGGCCTAGGCAGACGACTCCAAGAGAAGATCGGTTCATCGAGAGGCAGGTCCTACTGCAGCGGGATGCCACCTCAACCAGCATCCAACGGCAGCTTCGTAGGGCAACTAACACCATCCTCAGCCGTCAAGCCATACGAAACCGTCTTCACCACTTTGGCCTCAGATCACGTCGTCCAGCTGTGCGACCACGACTGCTAGCAGCCCATAAGCTGGCTCGCCGAGCTTTCTGCCAACGTCATGCGAGATGGAACCAACAACAGTGGTCTCAGGTCCTCTTTTCGGAAGAGTCGCGGTTTTGTCTTGAACACAATGATGGCCGAACTAGAGTTTGGAGGCGTGTTGGTGAACGTTACATTGATGCAGCTGTTCGTGAGACCCGGGCCTTCAGGGGAGGATCTGTTATGGTATGGGGTGCCATCAGCCTCCACCACAAGACACCACTCTACCACATTGACGGAAACCTCACAGGCCTCCGCTATCGGGATGAAATACTGGCGCCTTTCGTTGTTCCGACCATGCAACGAATCGGACCCATGGC
>JAPXFY010000031.1:39772531-39780031 GCA_030674185.1 Monoplex corrugatus
ACTAACGCACGTGCATGACCTCTGGGTCAACTGGCGTTGTTGGCGTTAGAGAGGGGGGGGGTAGCGGTGGAAGAGGGAATAAATGCGTGCTGGGTGGATGGGTGGATGGGTGTGTAATGTTCCGCTACCCAGCTACAAGCGGCAGTCACAAGAAGTGAACCACATCGTCAGAATCATCCTCAGACATAGAAAAACTGGAAAACGGAATTTGCACGTTAAAGATCTTTACCAGGAAGAAAGAATGAACACTGAAGTAGACAGACGAAAAGAAGTTCCACCATCATCACCACCATCATAGTCATTTTGTGGACTACCACCACTGTGACGCGCTGAGGAAAATAACAACATCAACAATGTCGGAAACAACAACAAGACAACAATGGCGGCAGCAACAACAATAACAACAAGGCAACAACAGCAGCAATAACAAATACAGCAACAGTAACGACAACGACAGCAACAATGACAACAAAAACAACAACAACAACAATATGGCACGAGCAGCAGCAGCAATAACAACAACAGCAACAACACCGTTACCACTAACAACAACAACAACAAGATGGCGGTTCTATGACTCCTACCTGCACTTTTAGACAGGTAAATAAGAGCTCTAAAGTAATGTGAAGTGCAGGAGCAATTTTAGGTAACTTAACCCTTTGACTCCAGCAACCTGTCCATCGGCATCCTGCAATGTAAACCATGCTGGGTAAAGCAAAAAATTAACCCTTTTACTCTCACACCATATCCACCAGGTTCCTTCAGGAGGTTGGTGAATAGGGCGAGGGAATCAAAGGGTTAAGCTTTTGTAGTTGGTCGGTAGGGTGCGGGAGTTAAAGGGTTAAGCCAGTTTTTATTTTTATTTTAGTGCACACAGTTACGATTCTTCATATTTAGTCAGTCTGGAGTTTGATCAAGTTGGATTGTAAGTCAGTCTGGAGTTTGATCAAGTTGGATTGTAAGTCAGTCTGGAGTTTGATCAAGTTGGATTGTAAGTCAGTCTGGAGTTTGATCAAGTTGGATTGTAAGTCAGTGTGGAGTTTGATCAAGTTGGATTCACTGTAGTGGGACAATTCCATATGTGCTCCATCCAAATCTGCCAGTGATTATCAGGAAGACTACAGGAGTCTGCGTAACACTCTGTGTGCTGATAAGTCTTCAGACGGCTAGGCGTTGGGGGAAGGGGGGCAGGGCGGAAGGAAGAGAAAGGGGTCCCTGAAACACTAAGCTGACACCACCATGATGATCGGGGCATCAAGATGGGCGGCGAACAGGTCAACATTTGTACTTTATTTTGTGGGCTGGGATGGAACTCAAGACATCGCATCTCCAGTCCTCGGCTGAACCACAAGCAGGCCAGTCTGCTTGTCAAAACAAACAACAAACAAACGAACGAACAAACAAACAAACAAACAAACAAAAACATTGTAATCCAAAACAGTGTGACTGCCCGCGTTCAAGCAAACAGGAACCAGAAAAAACACGAAAGAAAAATAAGAACGCGTGTTGAATACAACAATGTCTTGTCTTGTATTAAATACGCGTTCTTATTCTTCTTTCATGTTTTTTTCTGGTTTAAAAACATTGTAGTTATACGATCTACAAGGTAGACATGAAGGTAGGTTACTGTTACTGTTACTGTTATTTTTGTTTAAAAAGCAGCCAACTGCGTAGAACCATATCAGGGCTATAACCGTTTCAAAACAGACACGATACTTCAACAGGGAAAAACACGAAAAGAAAATTAAGTATACATATCAATGCATTCACGCACATAATCTAAGGACACACCTCTGGCGTTGACCACTCCAATCGCACAGGGCATTTAAAAAAAACATATCTGAATACAAATTTAAACATAACTCAGTTCATTAAAACATACATATAAAAACGGGACTAAATCAATTAAAATTGCTTCCGCATATCTCATTTCCCTAGAGCGAAAAATGCACTTAATACATGTACCCAATTATCAATCCTAAGAGACGTAAGACTTTATCGAACACATGCAAGTGAATGAACCAGCAAGGAAAAAAAAAAAAAAGATAGGAAGAAATGACAGAAAGCAAAGGAGGAAGAAAGAAACAAAAAGAGTACCAGAAAAGAGGAAATTTCTAGCACACAATTTCCAAAAGATGGAGATACTATCTATACTGAAAGAGCCCCAGGCATCCCTTCGGGGGATAAAGGTAGGTAAAGTAGACAAATTGCCCTGTTGAGAGTAAACAAACAATAAAAACAACAAAAACACCAACACAGTTATACGATCTACTGGCTAGGTAGGTAAAGTAGATAAACTATTGTGTTGAGGTAAACAAACAACATCAACAGCAAAACACCAACACAACTATGCAATCTACTAGGTATGTAGGTAAAGTAGGTAAATTAGCCATGTAGAGAGGTGGGGAAAAAACCCATCGCCATAGCTGTAGGCAGCAGTACATGTAGGTAGAAAAACACAAGATATATGACCATGCTGAGAGCAACAAGGACATCAACACAGCCAACTATGTGTGTACGTTGGTAAAGTACCGTCTTGAGCGAAAACGAAAGTGACAGTCACACCTGTAGTCAATTACCTGTTGATTAACTCAGCACCACCACCACCTCTCTCTCCCCCTCCACACACACACACACACACAGAACTCACACCCCCACCATCCATCTCTGGCACTGAGAAGGAGATGGGTAGACGTTGGAGGTTGGGCGTTGGAACGGGGAATGGGGTGGGGAGGATTTCTGACAAATGATAACATTCCACTTGTATGGCACAAACAGTGGCCATTTGGCTCAGCTGGTAGAGTGCCATGATCATAATGCAGAGGGGTGTGAGTTCGATCCTCAGGCGAGCTTTTTTAAAATTTGTGTTTATTATTATTATTATTGTTGTTGTTATTCTTGTTGTTATTGTTACTATTGGTAGAAAGAAACTCTAGGGAGAGCTAGACAACAGAAGGTCTTCAGAGTTTCGGCCCTGAACTCCTTACACTCTCGGAGGGCCGTGCCACATCCAGGTCATGACTCCTGGATGCCCTTCTGCTGTTGTCTATTTTTTTTTTCCCCCACGCCGGGGAGCGAACCTGGGCGATTCTGCGCTTCAGAACTGCGGTTCGCGGTTTTACCAATGTGCTAACGGGGCACACATCATCTGTAGGGAGTTTAATCCTTATGAAGTTCACTTTGGTTCCTCCTTGCCCAGATCCAGCTTGAGCTCCTTTCTGCTGCCTCTGCCATCGCTTTAAGGGCTCTAGTCCTCTTCTTCCCAGAAATGGCGAGTTGTTTCATGAGATCATAAGCGGAGGTGCCCACAAACCCTCTTGCCCCGACCTCTATGGCGAAGATTTTGACCCGCAGACCTGCTTTCTTCAGGGTGCTGGCAAGACCGGTGTATTTTTCGGTCTTGTAGATATGTGCTTCTTCCATTCTGCTTTCGTATGGCACAGTGAGTTCTATCAGAATCACTTGTTTCGAGGAGTCAGAGTGGAGAGCGATGTCTGGTCTCATGCCTGTCTTGCTGATGACATCTGGGTAATTTCTCCACTCTGGGAGGTCTGCTGTACACTCCCAGTCGACTGCTCCATCCAGAAGACCCTTTGGCAATGTGCTGGTTGTCATAGCAATTTCGGGCCAGACCTGCTTCCCTCCTGCTTTGTAGAACGTTGTCATAGCAATTGGTGCGTTTGGGGTCATGGTTTTTTCGCTAACCACGTCTGTGATCACTTTCAGAACTTGATTGTGCCTCCATGTATACCTTCCTTGGGCTAGCGCTACTTTGCAAGAGCTTAGGACATGTTCCACTGTTTGTTTCTTCTGACAGAGCGGACATGCTGGGTCATCTGATTTCCCCCATTTCACTAAGTTTGCATTCGAGGGGAGCAGGTCATATACAGATCTGAGGAGGAAGCTTATCCTTAGAGGAGCCATGTGCCACATATCGTTCCAGCTGAGACTTCTTTGGAGTGCACTGTCCCATGTTGTCCATTGCCCTGTTGCCCTTGCTGGACTGCCTTCTGCACTCTTTTGACATCTTCTTCTTTTTCCTCAACTCCTGTATGATCATGTCTCTTTTTTCCTTCCTTTTGGCTTTGGACCACCACTGCATTTTTGTTGCTCCCAGTCCCTGTCTGTTGGTTTGCGTGTGTCCAATTATTTCTTTGATGCTGAGGTTTCTCTTGGCATTGTTTACAGCCTCTTGGACTTTCCATTTTCTGCCAGTTCTCAGCTTTGGCTGAACTGATCTCACGATATTGTCTTCCGATTCCTCCAGCATGCTAAACAGTCTTGCTTTTCCAACTTTGTATTGTTGTTGTTATTCTTGTTGTTATTGTTATTGTTACTATTATTATTATTGTTGTTATCATTATTATTATTATCATCATTATTATTATTATTATCATTATTATTATTATTATTATCATCATTATTATTATTATTATTATCATTATTATTATTATAATTATTATTATTATTATAATTATTATTATTATTATTATTATTATTACATACATGGGCTGGGTGGTTATTTTTATAGAGTCGAGGACTCCAAATCTGATATATCGATTTCAGTTTCAGTTTCAGTTTCAGTTTCTCAAGATGACGTCTCCGCGCTCGGAATGAATTCCATATGCACTAACGTCACATCTGCCATGTGTATGGTGATCATGGGACAAACCTTAAGCCTGCACATAGACCCATGAGCTGGCCAGGTCCTGAGGCCCTACCTAGACTATGTTTTACCTAGTCTGTTTTATACTGGTATTTTATCAGACCACGGCTGGAATAATCCTGGTTACATGTAAATGACACGTGTTAAATTTCGTCCAATGTGGGGCTCGAACCCACGACCCTGGGGTTAAGAGTCCCATGCTCTATCGACTGAGCTAACCGGGCTCACAAATAATGTGGCTCTAACCAACTGAGTGAATGGGCATTCCTGGAGTTCAAAGCCAGTCCACAACAATTCACATTTACCTGTTCGTTGCCCTGTCTTACTGTTTCTGTCATTCTGGTGGTGTCAGTGTAATGTTTCATTAATTGTTATAGTCTACTTATAAATATTAGTGTGGACATTCCATGGGTATTACAGTGTACTTTGTATGAATGTAAACCGTTCATGGATATTACAGTGTAGTATTTGTGTAGACTCCCTCCATGGGTATTATAGTGTACTTTGTGTGAATGTTGACCGTTCATGGATATTACAGTGTACTTGTATAAATGTAGACCGTTCATGGATATTACAGTGTACTTGTATAAATATAGACCGTTCATGGATATTACAGTGTACTTGTATAAATATAGACTGTTCATGGATATTACAGTGTACTTGTATAAATATAGACTGTTCATGGATATTACAGTGTACTTGTATAAATATAGACCGTTCATGGATATTACAGTGCACTTGTATAAATATAGACTGTTCATGGATATTACAGTGTACTTGTATAAATATAGACTGTTCATGGATATTACAGTGTACTTGTATGAATATAGACTGTTCATGGATATTACAGTGTACTTGTATAAATATAGACTGTTCATGGATATTACAGTGTACTTGTATAAATATAGACTGTTCATGGATATTACAGTGTACATGTATAAATATAGACTGTTCATGGATATTACAGTGTACTTGTATGAATATAGACCGTTCATGGATATTACAGTGTACTTGTATAAATATAGACTGTTCATGGATATTACAGTGTACTTGTATAAATTTAGACTGTTCATGGATATTACAGTGTACTTGTATAAATATAGACTGTTCATGGATATTACAGTGTACTTGTATAAATATAGACTGTTCATGGATATTACAGTGTACTTGTAAGAATATAGACCGTTCATGGATATTACAGTGTACTTGTATAAATATAGACCGTTCATGGACATTACAGTGTACTTGTATTAGTGTAGACCCCCACCATGGGCATTATAGTTTACCGCTCTCCCTCCCTCCCCATTTAAGGGCCTCACCAGCGCATATGGCTTTGCGGAGGCTCAGATAGTGTGCCAGACAATTATATATGCAGGATCTACACTAATACAAGTACATTATAATACCCATGGAGGGTCTACACTAATACAAGTACACTATAATGTCCATGGAGGGTCTACACTAATACAAGTGCACCATAATACCCATGGAGGTCTACACTAATACAAGTACACCACAATACCCATGGAGGTCTACACTAATACGTACACTAATACCCATGGAGGGTCTACACTAATACAAGTCACTATAATGCCCATGGAGGTCTCACTAATACAAGTACACTATAATGTCCATGGATGGTCTACACTAATACAAGTACACTATAATGCCCATGGATGGTCTTCACTAATACAGTACACTATAATACCCATGGATGGTCTACACTAATACAAGTACACTATAATACCCATGGATGGTCTACACTAATACAAGTACACTATAATGCCCATGGATGGTCTACACTAATACAGTACACTATAAATGCCCATGGATGGTCTACACTAATACAAGTACACTATAATGCCCATGGGGGTCTACACTAATACAAGTACTATAATGCCCATGGATGGTCTACACTAATACAAGTACACTATAATACCCATGGAGGTCTCCACTAATACAAGTACACTATAATGCCATGGAGGGTCTACACTAATACAAGTACACTATAATGCCCATGGATGGTCTACTACAAATACAAGCTATAATACCCATAGATGTCTACACTAATACAATACACTATAATGCCCATGAATGGTCTACACTAATACAAGTACACTATAATGCCCATCGAGGTCTACACTAATACAAGTACACTATAAATGACCCATGGAGGTCTACACTATACATTACACTGTAATGTCATTGGAGGGTCTACACTAATACACCCATAATGCCTATGGAGGGTCTACACTAATACATGTACACTGTAAGTCCAGGAGGTCTACACTAATACACTATAATGCCCATGGAGGGTCTACATTAATACATGTACACTATAATGCCCATGGAGGGTCTAGACTAATACATGAACACTATAATACCCATGGAGGGTCTACACTAATACATGTACACTATAATTCCATGGAGGGTCTACACTAATACATGTACACTATAATACCCATGGAGGGTCTACACTAATACAAGTACACTATAATGTCCATGGAGGTTCTACACTAATACAAGTACACTATAATGTCCATGGGGGGTCTACACTAATACAAGCTATAATACCCATGGAGGGTCTACATTAATACATGTACACTATATACCCATGGAGGGTCTACATATACATGTACACTATATACCATGGAGCTACACTAATACATATAATGCCCATGGAGGGTCTACACTAATACATGTACACTATAATACCCATGGAGGATCACACTAATACAAGTACACTATAATGTCCATGGGGGTCTACACTAATACAGCTATATACCATGGAGGGTCTACATTAATACATGTACACTATATACCCATGGAGGGTC
>JAPXFY010000031.1:39795031-39805031 GCA_030674185.1 Monoplex corrugatus
ACACAAGTTCTAACATCCCAGTGACAGTCAAATTTTTTGTATTCAACTTGTGATACAAGCTTGAGCATTCCATGACAGTCACAAAATTTTGGATTGAGCTTGTGATACAAGTTTGAGAATTCTCAAGACAATCACAAATTTTGGATTCTACACAAGCCTTACCATTCAAGTCATGGTCACAAATTTTTGGATTCTGCTAGCAACACAACCTTTAACATCTCAATGACAGTCACAAAATTTGGATTCAACCTGTCACAAACTTGAGCATTCCAGTGAAAGTCACAAAATTTGGATTCTACTTGTGTCACCCAGTGTCCATTTTCACAGACATGGTCAGGTAATCCATTGTCACGCTTATGTATGGAAAAAGGTAATCCCCACTCTCTTTTCACTCATATCTTTAAAGTAATTCATTCTTACTCACATCTTTGAAATGATCCATTCTTACTCACATCTTTGAAGTGATTCATCCACACTCACATGTTTAAAACAACTCACTCTTTATACTCATGCGTAAAATGATTCAAGTTTCAACTCATTCGCATCTTTAAGTAATATACTCTATACTCACATCTTTAAATGTATTTCACAGTCACATGCTAAATGTAATCCACACTCACATGTTAATTGTAAGTCACTTTTTATTCACATGTTTAAAGCATTTCATTTTTTACTCACATCCTTAAAGTGATTCACTCTTATTCACGTGTAAAATGTAATTCACTCTCATTCGCATGTTAAAAGTATTTTGCTCTTTATTCACATCTTTAAACTGATTCATTCTCGCTCACATGTAAGTAATTCCCTTTTTACCTATACCTTTAAAGCGATTCACTCTTTATTCACATGTTCAATGTAATTCACTCTCACTCAACTGTTAAATGTAATTCATTCTCACTCAACTGTTGAAGGTAATTCACTCTCACATCTTAGAAGTAGTTCACTCTTTACTCACATCTTTAAAAAATGATTCACTCTCACTCGCATGTTAAAAGCGATTCCCTCTTTACTCATATCTTGAAGTGATTCATTCTTTACTCACATGTTATATGAACGTCACTCTCATCCAAATGTTAAATGTAATTCACTCTCACATGTTAAAAGTGATTCACTTTTTATACTTGTGCTTAAAGTGATTCAGCTCGCTCATGTCTTTAAAGTAATTCACTCTGCACGTGCATCTCTACAGTGATTCGCTGTTTACTCATATGTTAAATGTACTTCACTGTCACCCACAGTTAAATGTAATTCACTTTCATTAACATGTTAAATGTAATTCAGTCTACTCCTATATCGAATGTAATTCGCTCTATTCCTATGTTAAATGTAATTCGCTCTATTCCTATGTTAAATGTCATTCACTCTTTACTCCTATGTTAAATGTAATTCATTCTTTACTCCTACGTTAAATGTAATTCTCTCTACTTCTATGTTAAATGTAATTCACTCTTTACTCCAATGTTATATGTAATTCACTCTTTACCCTATGTTATATGTAATTCACTCTTTATTCCTATGTTAAATGTAATCCACACTTTACTCCTATGTTTAATGTACATGTAATTCACAATGTACCGTGTTAAATGTAATTCACACTTTACTCCTATGTTAAATGTAATTCACTCTACTCCTATGTTAAATGTAATTCACTCTCACTCACATCTTTAAAGTGATTCACGTTGTACTCCCATCTTTAAATTGATTCACACTTTACTCCCATCTTTAAAGTAATTCACACTTTACTCCCATCTTTCAAGTGATTCGCACTCACTCACAGGTTTAGTGTGATTCACATTTACACCTTTCAAATGATTCTCCCCCACTCACATGTTTAAAATGATTCACACTTACTCTTTTCAGGTAACTGACACTCACTCAGATGTACAAGCTACTTCATTATTATTCACATATTTATAGTAATACATTCTCATTCACTCGATCAAATTAACTCACTCCCAATGCCAAGTAGGATGCAAATGATCCACGCTCTTCATTTGTGATTTTAACCCTTTGACTCCCGAACCCTGTCCATCAGCTTCCCATGCTAGCAAAGCAAAAACTTAACTCTTTGACTCCCTCACCCTATCCACCAGCTTCCTGTAGGAAGCTGGTGGATAGGGTGAGGAGTCAAAGAGTTAAGGTTTTTGCAGCTGTTGGATAGGGTGCGGGAGTCAAAGGGTTAATCCACTCTTCCTCTCATAATGACGATAAAATCACACTCATGTTAAAAACAATCCACTCTCACGTTTATGCTCATCCGTTCACATACTTAACGCTAATCCATTCTCATGTTTATGCTTACTTATTCCCACTTAACCCTTTGACTCCTGCAACATACATACACCAACTGCAAAAACTTAACCCTTTTGACGCCCTCACCCTATCCACCGGCTTCCTGCAGGAAGCTGGTGGATAGAATGAAGGTGTCAAAGAGTTAAGTTTCTTGCTTTGCCAGCATGGTTGGCAATGCAGGAAGCTTACCGGTAGACAGGGTGCCGGAGTCAAAGGGTTAATCACATACCTAAAAGTAATTATATGCACTCCCCTTTGTTTACATGTGATAAAATGTCGCTGGCATGGTAAAGGTGGACAATACAAACACCTGCCATGCTGAATTGATGAGGGTGAGGGTTTCTGTGCTGCAGGTGTTGAGTGGGGCAGAGTGTCCGGCACTCTCAGTGCTGCAAGGCCAGTCTCTGGACCTCTTCACAGTGACGTACGACTGAACACTCCATGACGTCATCCTCTCGTGACGTCACACACACACACACACACACACACACACACACACACACACACACACACACACACACACACACACGTAGACGGTGTTTATGTACAAATAAGATGCCGTGGAAATGATGATGCCCAAATGTCTAAAAGACTGAACTCTCGTAGAACAGTTCTTTCCGCTCGACACAACACAACACTATACGAAGTGAAACATTTACATTGTCGCTAAACTAAAATAAAATATTACGGAAGCTGCAGAATAGCGTCACCACAGACAGAATTATGTCACAGGCATGACGTCACATTCGACCAAACAGCGCACAGCGCTATATTAATAGAAGCATGACAGGGGAGATAATTATGATTACACCAGATAATGCTAACATGACTATCATTACGACCGACAACGCTATTCATAAACGAATGACAGAGTAGACGATTATGATTACGACAGACTGTGCTGTTTATAAAAGCATGACAGGGGAGATAATCATAATAACAACGACACTTAAGGCTATTTATAGAAGCATGGCAGGGGAGATAATTATAAGGATAAACAGAAGCAGTCACATGGTCAAACCACAATTGATTTTTCAAACAGTGGCGTTGGCAAAAGCCATGCTAGAACCCCGTCCTCCATTACTCCATACCCGTCTCTCTCTTGCCCATCCTCAGAACTCCAAAATGAATAATAAACATGGTCTATCTTTAGCATGAATAAAGCTAACACGCGCCATCCCCAGAACCCCAAAATAGGAAATAAACAACTCGACTATTTTTAGCATAAATAAAGCTAACACGCTTCAAACTGTAAAATGTTAGAAAGCATTTTGGAAGAGACCTGAAGACACCTCTCTCTCTCTCTCTCTCCTCCTCTCTCTCTCTCTCTCTCCCTTTCTCTAACACACACACACACACACACACACACACACACAC
The DNA here is from genome assembly GCA_030674185.1 of Monoplex corrugatus. Classification (NCBI taxonomy): domain Eukaryota; kingdom Metazoa; phylum Mollusca; class Gastropoda; order Littorinimorpha; family Ranellidae; genus Monoplex; species Monoplex corrugatus. Next base: position 39,798,701 of record JAPXFY010000031.1, read on the forward strand.
ACACACACACACACACACACACACACACACACACACACAATTGATTCTGCTGGCCCCCAACTCCCCACCGTCACTCCCAGCTGCAGTCTAACAAGAAAAAGACAGCACTGACTAAAGTAGGAGTGACACTATGGTGTGTATGTGGTTCATTCACTTACAAACAATGAATGAATTGCATCTGTCGCTATCTCTCTCTCTCTGCACTCCTCCACTCCTGTCTTTTGAACATGGCGCTGTAAAACAAATATGGCGGTCCTGGTGGCACACGCACACCACCACATGCACACGCACACACACACACACACACAACACCACACAACACACACACACACACACATACACACACACACACACACACACACACACACACACACACACACACCACACACACACACACACACACACACACACACACACACACAACACACACACACACACACACACACACACACACAACATCACACACTACACACACACACACCACACCCCACACACAGCCACACACACCACACACACACAGACACACACACACACACACATACCAATCACCACAGGACCCTGCAATGTTGTCAATTGTTAGAACACAGTACTACTAGTCAACGTGTTTGCGTCTTTGTACTTCGCTGTCACTTTAACGTCATCACTATGACGTAAAAAAAATTCGGCGTGTAATTAATTTGGGACTTCTGATAATATAGGGGCCTACTAATTTATTCTCGTCTCTTTTCTACAGTTCTAGATATGCACACTGTGCACTGTTCTTTGGGTAATTTATGAGCTGTGTGCAACAATTGCTCTGTGGTAAGTTGGGGAACAGTTTATCCACGTAGCTCTATAGCAAGGCCTAACGACATGACCCATGTTAATACTGATATATCACTAGTAGCCCAATACATCATCATCAGCATCGTCATGTGCCCTGCCGCATGGCATTGGCGATCATCATCATGACCCTCCGTACGAATCTAGCCCTTGTCGCTTAAAGTACATCTCCTGTGCCGACATCCACCCAACTATTGGGTTCTTCTACATATCAAGAAAGTTACAGTATTATAAAAAAAAAACAAAAATAAATAAACAAAAACAAAAAAATACCAATCTACGTCCTAGAGCTAGCCGAACTGAGGTTCTCAACCGCCATTCCCTGAGCCGAGTCCCCCGGATGCTCATTTGTATTCAAGCTGACCTCTGACACAAGGGCAATAACCTTACATCTCCCACCCTCTCTTAATACATGTTTCTCGCATTCTTCAGTGTTGACGGCTCAGCATAACTTGTGACATGAACTCAAACTAATTCACACTACGGTCAAATTGTATTTTTCCTTTTCCTTTCCTACTGAAATACGAAAAGAACCCATGAAAATATAATCAGTAATGCATTAAATCAGAATGATGGAGACTAAAATCATCGACGAACAGTGACGAAAGACGTTATACATGTACATAGAACGTTTTACACAAAGTCTTTGACAGTGACAAAGAAAGCAGTACCAAGTACAAGCAAATGACAGGATCGTGTATGAAACGAAACGAAAGAAACAGAACTGCTTTCAGAATGCTAGTAGCTCAAAATGTGTAGGGCCTAATCCAAACTAAAACTAAGCTCAACCCAAGGGAACGAAGACCTAATGCCAAACGGAATGTATTCAGCAATTAAACAGCCACACAACAACAATCAAAAAAAAAATTACAACACAACAAAACACATACATAACAAACAATAACACACTGTCCTCCTTCATCATTCCTTCCTTTCAAGCGAATTCAACATCATGGCGACGATCAACATCGCACAAGCATCACGATCATAATGGTAACAATAACAATAACAACACTGATAGTAATAATAATAATAATAATAATAACAATAATAATAATTATGGTAGCCACAAGGACCACTATAATGTAGAGAACAGAGACAGACTGTCAAAGACTCACAGACACAGAGACAGAGAAAGACAGAGAAAGAGACAAAGAGAAGAAGAAGATAGCGGGGTAGGGGTGGGTGGGGGGGGAGGGGGAGGGGTGAAGGCTGTCTATTAAAACATAACAATTCATCGATGCTATCTTTTTCTTGAAGTTGTTATTGTTTTTGATGTTGATGTTGTTGTTGATGTTCATTAAGTTCCTTTTATATTTTTACCTTACCTATTATTGTTTGCTATCCGTCACCAGTAAACGGACACCTTGTCTTTCTACCATACACTGACAGTGGGGGATGTTATGCCAACAGAAGACAGGATCGCTATTCCTTTCTGTTTTCCACGTCTTTTCTTTCTGTCTTTCAATGTGGACGTGTTGTCTTTAATTAACCCTTTGACTCCCGCACCCTATCCACCAACTGCAAAAACTTAACCCTTTGACTCCCCTCATCGTATCCACCAGCTTCCTGCAAGAAAGGGTGAGGGAATCAAAGGATTAAGTTTTTGTTTTGCTTGTCTGGTTGACAATGCTGGAAGCTGGTGGACAGGGTGCAGTGGTCAAAAGGGTTAACTTAGGCCAACGCAAACTTGCCTGAGCTAAAAATCTAAGGATGTTCTGTGCTATCGAGTCCAGGTGGCCAAAGAATAATCAGGTCTCTACCACTTCATACCCTCCCCCCACCCCACCCCCCCCGCCCGAGACCTTACAGTTTAGCACGACCTATGTCTCCTTGCCTGTCTCCATTGAGCTGGGGACAGCACTCTACTATTGCTGGGTCCTAACTGTGACAGCAGCGCACAATGAAATGATTCTTTTCCATTTTTTTGTTATTAATAAATAGATGATAAATAAACGATGGTCCCTAATTTCACAAGGGGCTGCCAGAGACGAAAGATGTTCAATGTTCAATTAGGACATGCTGACACAGACAACGTAAGACGATTTCAGAAAGCAATGTTCAAATAGCCTAGACAAGAGGTTTTCAGAAATCCAGAAAAAATGAATATCAAACGAAGTAGCAAACAGCAGAAAACCAAAAGTCCAAAAATAAAAAAAACAATATGGTTTCACCAAACTTTGATCGCAAAAATTATGCGTACTAATGGTAGACACCTATGGCAAACCATGCGCACCAGGAGCATTAATTTTGATTATGGCAGGCCATGAAAACCAAGAGTGTTTGGTAATCATGTCCATGAGGGCTTTAGACACTGGGTGATGGGCCCTGAACAATTAATTTCACGTGGGAAAAAACAAACTCATAACTGTTAAATCACTTTTGTCTGCAACACACGTACAAAGCTTGTCCGTCCTCTGCAACACAGACGTATTTTTATGTCTTTGGCAAAACACTGGTATCTTCACTTTGTCTTTAACAAAAAACATGATGAAACACACGTATTCATTCTGTATTTGGCAAATCATGGCAAAACACACGCTTCCATTTTGTCTTTTAGAGCAAAACATAATAAAGCACACGTATTTGTATTTTGGTAAAACATGGCAAAACACACATGTTAGATGTATGGCAAAAAACACACGTACAACGCTTTGTAGGTCAACAAGCTATCAACGGCTTCCGATGCCTTCATACCAAAATGGAAAAATAATGTCAAGATTATAAAAAAAAAAAAAATGCAATCACATCATAATTAATTCAGTCAAAAGTGCAGTCCATTCCGCCGAAATGTGTGATTTCAAACAGGATGACAAACACAGAAACACTGTCATGGATGAAACAACGACTGGGTGGACACCCATGGTAACACTCAGCTTTTAACGCACAGGTCTGAAGTATTTGCACAGTGGTTATGTGAATTGAGGACGATATCAATGCTTCTGTCCGTGATATGATAGATGGATGGATAGATGGATAGGTGAATAGATGGATAGATGGATACATAGATAGACAGACAGATAGAAGAGAGAGAGAGAGAGATAGACAGATAGTAGATAGATAGTAGATAGATAGATAGATAGATAATAGATACAGATAGATAGATACATAGATGAAGATACATAGATACATAGATAGATAGATACATGTAGATAGATAGATAGATAAACGACAGATAAATAGATAAGTAGATAGATAGATAGATAATAGATAGATAGATAGACAGATAGATAGATAGATAGATAGATAGATAGATAGATAGATAGATAGATAGGTAGGTAGGTAGGTAGGTAGATAGATAGATAGATAGCACTATGTATACGGAATGTCAGGGGCGTATTAAGGGGGTAGGGATCCATGGCTTCTGGAAATGCCCCTGAGCTGTCCAACAATCGAAATGATGTTGAAGAGACAAGCAAGGTAGTGTAATGTTTATAAGTTTATGTAAATTACACCATTTCATCATTTATGTAAAGTATCCATCTATTCCCCCCTGTATCCAGAATGTGAAGAAGAAAGTATCCATCTATTCTCCCTGTATCCAGACTGTGAAGAAATTATCCATCTATTTTTTCAATGTAGCCCATATCAGAGAGACTGCGGTGAACATGTTGATGGTGATGATGACTGCGCTGGTGATGGTGATAGTGACGGAGATGGTGACGGTGATGGGGTGATGATGATGGTTGGCATGAAGCTGAGGAGAGGCATTTGGGGATCAAAAATACGAAGCGACAGAGGGTATAAATAGCAGTGAAAAAATAGACACAACTTCCATCATGAGTATATATATATATATACATATATACACACACTTGTCTCATACATTGTTTACAATATATCTCACGTTTTTTTTTTCTTAAACATTTTGACGTATGACAGATTATAATATGCACTCAAAAAAAAAATTATAGAACATCTCTGTCATTCGCTTGCTCGCCTACGAAATCTCAACAATATATCAAACTCAACAATAATATATCAAACTTGCAACAGATCACAGAATCAACACAATAAACTGCAAACTCACTCTCTCTCTCTCTCTCTCTTCTCTCTCTCTCTCTCTCTCTCTCTCTCTCTCTCTCTCTCTCTCTCTCTCCCTCTCCCTTCTTACCCACCCCTCTCCCTCTCCTCTGAACAATCAGCCCCTTACCCCAAGTACTGAAGAAAAATGTGACCTCACACTCGCACTTCAATTTTAACAACAGGCCAAAGTTAGGAGTCTTTTGAGTCTCCAGGCATCATGGTGCTGTTGGACACCTTGACAAACACACCCTCTGCCCCCCATCACCCCTCTCCCCATCCCCTGACCCCCTAACCCTTCACCCCCACCCCACCCCACCCCCCTCACCCCCAGGGGGGCGGTGTCTCTGGCCATCATGGTACTGTTGACGACATCTTGACACGCGAACACCTCCAGCCTTTCTCCCTCCTCCCACCCCAACCTCCACCCCCATTTACCTATTTACCTCCCCCCAACCCCCACCCCGGAACCCCAAACAAACAAACAAGCAACCCCCTAGGCTCAGACTTTGAAGAGGCCGAAGTAGTTGGACTTGGGGTCACGGGCCATCATGGTGGTGTTGGACACCTTGACGAACACCTCGTCGCCTTGCCTCAGGTGGAAGACGGCGCCCAGGTAGCTGGTGTACTCCCCGAAGGCCTTGTTGGGGCCCCAGCACTTGGTGATGGAGTTCTGCACCAGCTTCTCCTCGCCGCCGTTGGGGTAGATGATGTTGTAGCGGTACAGGTAGTGGGACAGGCTGGGCGACTCTGTGCTGTACACGCTGGGGTTGGAACCCCGCGCCCAGCGGCAGCACCTCCAGGAAGGCCACCTGGCTGTAGACGTAGTACAGACCGTCGTCCGGGACCACGATGCGGCCGTGACGATAAGAGACGTGATGCGTGAAGGCCAGGTCCTCCTGGTGGATCCACAGGCCTATGGGGAACTGGCGGCCCGGGGCTGTAAAGAACAAGGGAGGTAAACAGTCCGTTACCTATCCCATAATATCACCATAAATATCACATACATAAACATGAATAGACGTTACATATCCCAAAATATGCATCATAAAATTTACATACGTAAGAGATAAATAGACGTTATATACACTACATACATACATACATACATACATACATACATACATGCATGCATAGAAGCATACACACATACATACATACATACATGCATGACATACATACATACATACATACATGCATCATAAAGCATACATACATACATACATACATACATACATACATGCATACATACATACATACATACGACATATGCATGCATACAACATACATACATCATAAGTACATACATACATACATGCATGCATACATACACGCATACATACATACATACATACATACATTACATACATACATGCATACATACATCATAATACATCATACACCATGCATGCATACATACATCATACATACATACATACATAATACATACATACATGCATACAAGCATACATACATACATACGTAC
>JAPXFY010000031.1:39810031-39815031 GCA_030674185.1 Monoplex corrugatus
GATGATGATGATGTTTCTGCTGCTGCTGCTGCTGCTGCTGATGATGATGATGATGAGATGACCGACGACGACGTGGAGATTAAGGACCATGAAATGTCTGCTTGGAATCCGTCACTCCATCAGACAAACGGTCATAGCTGGCTAGTAGTCATGTTTGGAGGTTATGTTCAGGGAAAACACATAGGTCTGCCAGTGTGTCTGTCAGTCTGTCCACCAGGCACACGTGCTGACCTGTTAGCGAATGTGTAGAGGTTTTTATTCACGGAAAAAATTGTCTCCGCAAGGGGCTAATTCCACAAGAACCGCTTGTGGACTTGTGTCGTGTGATCTTCTTGTGGTATCACTTCACTTCAACTTGTGTCGGTCCGTTGTCGGACATAAGCCTTCCTCATCGCACGCCGCTGTTGCCGGTTAACTGCTGTTCTGGTCCATTGTTTGTCGAACTTTTCTAGATCGTCTCGCCATCTGGTTCTCTGGCGACCTCTGTTCCTTTGTTCTGGTCCATTGTCGAACTTTTCTAGATCGTCTCGCCATCTGGTTCTCTGGCGACCTCTGTTCCTTTTTTTGGCTTCGAGGGGTCTTGATGTATCAGCAATATTAATTACTTTTCTTTTCAACCTACATCTTCCGTTCTCAAAGCATTCTTATGAACGAGACGGCAGAGACAAGGGCAAGGGTTGGGAGGGGGAGGGGGTGTGTGTGAAGTGGACAGAAAGGAGAAGATAGACAGACAGGTGGGCAAACAGCTAGACAGACTAGTGTGTTAGACTGGTATATCACATGTATTGTACAGACGACAGACAGACTAGTGTGTTAGACTGGTATATCAGATGTATTGTACAGACAACAGACAGACTAGTGTGTTAGACTGGTATATCACATGTATTGTACAGACAACAGACAGACTAGTGTGTTAGACTGGTATATCAGATGTATAGATGACAGACAGACTAGTGTGTTAGACTGGTGTATCAGATGTACAGACAACAGACAGACTAGTGTGTTAGACTGGTATATCAGATGTATAGATGACAGACAGACTAGTGTGTTAGACTGGTATATCAGATGTATAGACGACAGACAGACTAGTGTGTTAGACTGGTATATCACATGTACAGACAACAGACAGACTAGTGTGTTAGACTGGTGTATCAGATGTACAGATGACAGACAGACTAGTGTGTTAGACTGGTATATCAGAAGTATAGACGACAGACAGACTAGTGTGTTAGACTGGTGTATCAGATGTACAGACGACAGACAGACTAGTGTGTTAGACTGGTATATCAGATGTATTGTATAGATGACAGACAGACTAGTGTGTTAGACTGGTATATCAGATGTATTGTATAGACAACAGACAGACTAGTGTGTTAGACTGGTATATCAGATGTATTGTATAGACAACAGACAGACTAGTGTGTTAGACTGGTATATCAGATGTATTGTATAGACAACAGACAGACTAGTGTGTTAGACTGGTATATCAGATGTACAGACAACAGACAGACTAGTGTGTTAGACTGGTATATCAGATGTACAGACAACAGACAGACTAGTGTGTTAGACTGGTATATCAGATGTACAGACAACAGACTAGTGTGTTAGACTGGTATATCAGATGTACAGACAACAGACAGACTAGTGTGTTAGACTGGTGTATCAGATGTATTGTATAGACAACAGACAGACTAGTGTGTTAGACTGGTATATCAGATGTATTGTATAGACGACAGACAGACTAGTGTGTTAGACTGGTGTATCAGATGTACAGACAACAGACAGACTAGTGTGTTAGACTGGTATATCAGATGTACAGACAACAGACAGACTAGTGTGTTAGACTGGTGTATCAGATGTACAGACAACAGACAGACTAGTGTGTTAGACTGGTATATCAGATGTATTGTATAGACAACAGACAGACTAGTGTGTTAGACTGGTGTATCAGATGTATTGTATAGACAACAGACAGACTAGTGTGTTAGACTGGTACATCAGATGTATTGTATAGACGACAGACAGACTAGTGTGTTAGACTGGTATATCAGATGTACAGACAACAGACAGACTAGTGTGTTAGACTGGTATATCAGATGTACAGACAACAGACAGACTAGTGTGTTAGACTGGTATATCACATGTATTGTATAGACAACAGACAGACCAGTGTGTTAGACTGGTATATCACATGTATTGTACAGACAACAAACAGACTAGTGTGTTAGACTGGTATATCAGATGTACAGACGACAGACAGACTAGTGTGTTAGACTGGTATATCAGATGTACAGACAACAGACTAGTGTGTTAGACTGGTATATCACATGTATTGTACAGACAACAGACAGACTAGTGTGTTAGACTGGTATATCAGATGTACAGACGACACACAGACTAGTGTGTTAGACTGGTATATCAGATGTATTGTACAGACAACAGACAGACTAGTGTGTTAGACTGGTGTATCAGATGTATTGTATAGACGACAGACAGACTAGTGTGTTAGACTAGTGTATCAGATGTATTGTATAGACGACAGACAGACTAGTGTGTTAGACTGGTGTATCAGATGTACAGACGACAGACAGACTAGTGTGTTAGACTGGTATTTCACATGTATTGTATAGACAACAGACAGACCAGTGTTTTAGACTGGTATATCACATGTATTGTACAGACAACAGACAGACTAGTGTGTTAGACTGGTATATCACATGTATTGTACAGACAACAGACGGACTAGTGTGTTAGACTGGTATATCAGATGTACAGACGACAGACAGACTAGTGTGTTAGACTGGTATATCAGATGTACAGACAACAGACTAGTGTGTTAGACTGGTATATCACATGTATTGTACAGACAACAGACAGACTAGTGTGTTAGACTGGTATATCAGAAGTACAGACAACAGACAGACTAGTGTGTTAGACTGGTATATCAGATGTACAGACAACAGACAGACTAGTGTGTTAGACTGGTATATCACATGTATTGTACAGACAACAGACAGACTAGTGTGTTAGACTGGTATATCAGATGTACAGACAACAGACAGACTAGTGTGTTAGACTGGTATATCAGATGTACAGACAACAGACAGACTAGTGTGTTAGACTGGTGTATCAGATGTACAGACAACAGACTAGTGTGTTAGACTGGTGTATCAGATGTACAGACAACAGACAGACTAGTGTGTTAGACTGGTGTATCAGAAGTATAGATGACAGACAGACTAGTGTGTTAGACTGGTATATCAGATGTACAGACAATAGACAGACTAGTGTGTTAGACTGGTGTATCAGATGTATTGTATAGACAACAGACAGACTAGTGTGTTAGACTGGTATACCAGATGTATAGATGACAGACAGACTAGTGTGTTAGACTGATATATCAGATGTATTGTACAGACGACAGACAGACTAGTGTGATAGACTGGTATATCAGAAGTCTTGTATGGACAGACGGACAGACAGAGTGGTGGCACAGATATAGAACTATCGTTATTCTATGACACTGGCTCATGGTATGACAGGCAGACTACTGTGGGTCTGTGACACAAGGCATCATATCATTCAGACTGTTCCACTGACAGACCGATACAAAATAATATGGATACAAAACCCTTACGCTAGATAGCACCTAAAGACCTTACCGACACACAGGGTTTCTGAGTAAGCTGATAATTCTGAATCTTCTCCATCACATGGCCCCAGTGGCGATAGTGCATATGGAATTTATTCCAGGCATTCTTACCAACAAATGCCTATCAATTAAAATCAGAAAGAGAGTCCTTGAATGTTATATAGAACCAGTACTGTTGTACGGATGCCAGGCGTGGACAGTCAACAAACAAAGCCAGAACAAGATTGAGGCAGCCGAGATGTGGTTTCTAAGAAGAATGTTGAGGGTTCCATGGACAGCAAAGAAAACAAACGAGACAGTCTTGATGGAGGCAGATACAATTAGATCACCATAAGGAAGATTAGGAAAAGACAGGCAACATTTATAGGCCATTTTATGAGGAAGGGGGATTTGGAGCACCTGGTCACAACGGGAAAGCTGGAGGGAAAGAGAGCAGACCCAGGGAGAAAATGCTGGACGGACTTGCAGAGTGGCTTGGGACGAGGGGATGGGGGAGATGCTAGGGACAACGAGAGATAGAGATAGATGGAAGTACATGATCGCCAACGTCATGCGGCAGGGCACCTGATGATGATGATGATGATCGAGAATCCGTCTTAGAAATGTGAAACTGCAGCTGAAACTGGAGGCAGTTGTGGGTGGTGATGGCAATGGGAACCGGACAGTTTCATTCTGCTGGCTTCCTTGTCATCGTTATGTGAACATTACTTCGGTTTTCTACAGAATGCTTGGTTCTCTCTCCTGGAGGTGTATGAAACAAGTGAAAAGAGAGAGAGAGAGACACGGACAGACAGACAGACAGAAGGATAGACGGATATTACAAGATCAAAACAAACCTCATAATCAGGAATTGTTTATTTTTTATATCAAGCATCATGACTGATCTCTTACAGTGTTCATGTCGCTGATAATGGTCCCTGACGACGCTAAAGACATGGAGCCATGAACAAGAAACGAACTATACCAGTTGCCGTGGTGTAGTAGTCAACGCAACGGACTACCGACTGGAAGGTTGTGGGTTCGAATCCCCATCAATCCCTTCAAAAATCATTGTTGGATTTTTCCGGCTCTAACCGGCCCCTACCCAGAGTTGGGCGTGTGCTATGGGGCTCATTGGCAAGACTGGTACCAACACGGTCGAGTCTCATCTACCTTACGGATGCGTCATTGAGGGTGTTGCTCAAATCTTCTGACCAGCACCGCAGGTGTCTGTATCTCTCAGGTCTGGTTGACGTCAGGATATACTATGATAGCAAGCGTAGAGTACAGCCCTGTCACGCAGTCTCAATCCGGATGGAACTCCATAGCATCATGATTATCATCTTCGTCGACATCACCATTATCGCAT
>JAPXFY010000031.1:39820031-39827531 GCA_030674185.1 Monoplex corrugatus
AGGGTCGGAGAGTGTACCAGCTTGTTCTGTTACACAGGTCGGAGAGTGTACCAGCTTGGTTCTGTTTACATCAGGGGTCATAGAGGGGTACCAACTTGGTTCTGTTTACATCAGGGTCACAAAGATGTACCAACTTGGTTCTATTTATCGGGGGTCAGAAAGGTGTACCAACATAGTCCTTCTAACATCAGGGGTCAAAAGAGTGCACCAACTTGGTCCTGTAAGCATCAGGAGTCTGAAGGGTGTACCAATTTGGTCCTGAGTATATCAGGGTCAGGATGGTGTACCAACTTGGTTTTGCTTATATCAGAGGTCAAAAGGGTGTACCAACTTGGTCCTGAGTACATCAGAAAGGTGTATCAACATGGTTCTATTTACCACCACCACCACCACCACCACCCACACACACACACACACACAAACACACACACACACACCACATACACAACCCCCCACCCCCACCCTCACACACACACACGCTCCCCAGCCATCACTACCACCACAACCACCACCACCACTACCACCACCAAACAGCCGAGAAATCATTTCCTGTTTCCCTCGTAGAGTTCTCGCCCTTCATGCCAACAACGGGAGGTAACTACGGCTGCCACTTGAGAGTAATTTCCCCTTCCACTTTGCACGGCACTTTGTCAGCGCCATAAACTGCCAGATGATTGGTTCCATGTGTCATGGGCAGTGACTGGTTGAAACTTTCATGGACTTGTTGTGACTGGTTGAATATTTGATACACACACGTCCATCATTGTGTTTCAATACTTCATCAACTGGCTTTTTTTTTTTTGATTAACCCTTCGACTCCCGCATCCTATTCACCAGATGCAAAAATATTAACTCTTTGACTCCATCACCCTATCCACCAGTTGCAAAAATATTAACTCTTTGACTCCATCACCCTATCCACCAACTACAAAACCTTAATCCTTTGACCCCTTTACCCTATCCACCAGCTGCAAAAATATTAACTGTTTGACTCCCTCACCCTATCCACCAGCTACAAAAATATTAACCCTTTGACTCCATTACCCTGTCCACCAACTACAAAAATTAATCCTTTGATTCCTCACCCTATCCACCAGCTGCAAAAAATTAACCCTTTGACTCCTTCACCCTATCCACCAACTACAAAAACTTAATCCTTTGATTCCCTCAACCTATACACCAGCTGACAAAACTCAATCCTTTGACTCCCTCACCCTATCCACCAACTACAAAAACTCATTCCTTTGATTCCCTCACCCTATCCACCAGCTGCGAAAAACTAACCCTTTGACTCTATCACCATATCCTGCTGGAAAGTGGTGGATAGGGTGATTGATAGAATCAAAGGGTTAAGACTGTATCAAAAACAACACAGTTAACCTACATTCACACTAACACTGTGTTGAAAGACAACACAGTTAACCTACATTCACATTAACACTGTGTCAAAAACAACACAGTTAACCTACATTCACACTAACACTGTGTTGAAAGACAACACAGTTAACCTACATTCACATTAACACTGTGTCAAAAACAACACAGTTAACCTACATTCACACTAACACTGTGTTGAAAGACAACACAGTTAACCTACATTCACATTAACACTGTGTCAAAAACAACACAGTTAACCTACATTCACACTAAACACTGTGTTAAAAACAACACAGTTAACCTACATTCACACAAACACTAGTGTTAAAAACAACACAGTTAACCTACATTCACACTAACTCTGTGTAAAAACAACACAGTTAACCTACATTCACACTAACTCTGTGTTAAAAACAACACAGTTAACCTACATTCACACAACACTATGTTAAAAACAACACAGTTAACCTACATTCACACTAACTCTAGTGTTAAAAACAACACAGTTAACCTACATTCACACAAACACTATGTTAAAAACAACACAGTTAACCTACATTCACACTAACTCTGTGTTAAAAACAACACAGTTAACCTACATTCACACAAACACTATGTTAAAAACAACACAGTTAACCTACATTCACACAAACACTATGTTAAAAACAACACAGTTAACCTACATTCACACAAACACTATGTTAAAAACAACACAGTTAACCTACATTCACACAAACACTAATGTTAAAAACAACACAATTAACCTACATTCGCATTAACACTGTGTTAAAAACAACACAGTTAACCTACATTCACACAAACACTATGTTAAAAACAACACAGTTAACCTACATTCACACAAACACTATGTTAAAAACAACACAGTTAACCTACATTCACACTAACTCTGTGTTAAAAACAACACAGTTAACCTACATTCACACTAACTCTGTGTTAAAAACAACACAGTTAACCTACATTCACACTAACACTTGTGTCAAAAACAACACAGTTAACCTACATTCACACTAACACTTGTGTTAAAAACAACACAGTTAACCTACATTCACACAAACACTATGTCAAAAACAACACAGTTAACCTACATTCACACTAACACTTGTGTTAAAAACAACACAGTTAACCTACATTCACACTAACACTTGTGTCAAAAACAACACAGTTAACCTACATTTCCTCTGACCACAGACTACATGATAAAAATGTGTCTGCCTACCGGTCGTCGTGGTGTAGTGGTCAACGCAACAGACTATCGACTGGAAGGTTGTGGGTTCGAATCCCCATCAGTCCCTTCAAAAATCATCGTGGGATTTTTTGGCGCTATCCGGCTCCTACCCAGAGCTGGGCGTGCTATGGGCTCATTGGGAAGACTGGGACCACACAGCTGAATCCCATCTATACTTCATGGATGCGTCATGGAGGGTGTTGCTCGATTCTTCTGACCAGCACCGCAGGTGTCTGTATCTCTCGGGCCAGGCTGACGCCAGGATATATTATGCTGGTAAGCGTATAGCACAGCCCTGTAACGAAGTCTCAATCCTAGATGGAACTCTACGGCGTCATGATTATCATCCTCATCGCCATCATCATCACCATCGCATTATAAAAACTGTGCCAGCTTCTGTGGTCCTTAAGGTGTAGAAAATGAGACCAAATAAAAAATTTAAAGAAAGAAAGAAAGAAAAAGGTGAGCACAAAGGTAACCTCCCTGGGTGCCATGATCCTAAAGAAAAAAGAAAAACAGAAGAAAAAAACAGAAAACAAATCTGTCCAAACTGCATTCCACAACATCAGTCAGTCATCTCACACAACACCCCCACACCCACACTCCCCTCCCCCTCCGCCTTTCTCATTCTTCCCTCCTATCCTCCCTCCCTGCCCTCCTGTCCTCCCTCCCTGCCTTCCTGTCCTCCCTCCCTGCCCTCCTGTCCTCCCTCCCTGCCCTCCTGTCCTCCCTCCCTGCCCTCCTGTCCTCCCTCCCTGCCCTCCTGTCCACGTTCATCCATCATCCCTCCCCCCCACCCCCTCCCCATTCCTCAAATGTCATGGATTTTTTTTTTTTTTTCCCAAATCGTATTTAATCTTTGGGTGCAGGTATTCAGGGCAGGAGACAGCAATTACCTGCCTGTGTGCACGCTCAATAGGCTGAAAATATTGAATTCCTTTCAAGCATTTTTTCCCTCCTTCTTTCCTTTCTTTCCGTTTTTTTCAATCAGTCTTTCTTTTCTTTCTTCCTTCTTTCCTTCCTTCCTTATTTCTTTCTCTCCTTCCTTCCTTATTTCTTTCTTTCTTTTTTCTTTCCTTACTTTTTCTTGCTTTCTGTCTTTCTTTCTTTCTTTCTTTTTTCTTTATCTCTTTCCTTCCTTGTTTCTTTCTTTCTTTTCTACTTTTCTTTCTTTATTTCCTTTCTTTTTTTCTTTCCTTCTTTTTTACTTTTTTCTTTCTTTCTTTCTTCTTTCTTGTCCACTTTGTCTCTTTCTTTCTTTATTTTCTTTTCTGTTTTTTACCTACTGCCCCTCCCCCCCCCCCCCCCCCCCCCACCATGTCCATACTTGTGATGTGTAGATCAAGGATGGAGCAGTAGGCAATGTGTGTGATAGATAAATACATCTACAGTTCACAACCATTGCCTGCATCAACTGTGTCCTCCCGTTTCTCTTCTTTAGAAAGGGGTTTTGATTCCAGTCGACAGACAATGGGTTTTCTCTCTCTCTCTCTCTCTCTCTCTCTCTCTCTCTCTCTTCTCTCTCTCTCTCTCTCTCTCTCTCTCTCTGTCTCTATCTGTCTCTGTCTCTGTTTCTGTCTCTCTCTGTCTGTCTGTCTCTCTCTTTATCTATCTGTGTGTGTGTGTGTGTGTGTGTGTGTGTGTGTGTGTGTGTGGTGGTGCTTGAGTGTGCCTGTGTGTGTGCACGCGCTTGTGTGTTGAGTGTGGGTGTGTGGAAATGGGGGGGGGGTATGTGTGTGGGCGATGTGGGGGTGTGGGATGTGAGGGTGAGGGTGTGTGTGTGTGTGTGTGTGTGTGTGTGTGTGTGTGTGTGTGTGTGTGTGTGTATGTGTGTGTGTGTGCTTGTGTGTGTGTGTGTGTGTGTGTGTGTGTGCTTGTGTGTGTGTGTGTGTGTGCGCGCGTGCTTGTGTGTGTGCTTGTGTGTTGGGGTGTATGGAGGGGTGCGTGTGTGTATGTGTGTGTGTATGAGTATGTGTATGTGTGTGGTGTGTGTGTGTGTGTGTGTGTGTGTGTGTGTGTGTTGTGTGTCTGTGTGTGTGTGTGTGTCTGTGTGTGTGAGAGGAGAGAAAAGACAGACAGAGGGAAAGTATGTGCGTGCGTGCGTGCGTGGTGGTGGTGGTGCGTGTGTGTTTGTGTGTGTGTGTGTATGTATGTAGGTGTGGGTGTGTGTGTGGTGGAGGTGTATTGTGTATAGGTAGTGTGGATGTGGAATGTGCAACAAGAAGAAAAAACAACAACAAACAACAAGCAAACCCAAAGATACGGTGGTTACTCACCCTTGCATTTCCTGTCTGTAATCTCTTTTCAATGTACTGCAACATACAAACACATAACATTACAGTGGGGTTCTATCATGTCGACGTACAGTTTTGTGTTGTGTGTGTTGTGTTGTCAATGTACTGCATTGAACATATAACATTATGTTGTTATGTATATATGTTTTGTTGTAGTTGTTGTTGTTTTGTTGTATGTGTTGTTGTTGTTGTGTTGTTGTTTTTTTGTTGTTTATTATTGTTGTTGTATGTTGTTATTAATTATTGTGTTGTTGTTGTTTATGTTGTATTAGTTGTTGTTGTTATTGTTGTTTTTATTATTATTGATTTTTGTTGTTGTTGTATTGTTGTGTTTTGATTGTTTTATTATTGTTGTTGTTGTTGTTGTTATTGTTGTTATTATTATTGTTGTTATTGTTTATTATGTTGTTGTTGTTGTTGTCGTGTTGCTATTGTTGTTATTATTTATTATTGCTGTTTTGTCGTTAATGGTTTTTGTTGTGTTAATGTTATTGTTGTTGTTGTTTAATATTGTTGTTTTGTTGTTGTTAATGTTGATGATGTTGTTGTTGTTGTTATTGTTGTTGCTGTTAATGTTATCGTTGTTGTTGTTGTTGTTGTTGTCATTGTTGTTGTTAATGTTGTTGTTGTTGTTGGTTTGCTGTTTTTATTGTTGTTGTTGTTGTCGTCGTCGTCGTTGTTGTTGTTAATGATGTTGTTGTTGATGCTGTTGTTGTTGTCGTCGTCGTCTTCTTGTTGTTGTGTTGTTGTTGTCGTCGTCGTCTTGTTTTTGTTATGTTGTTGTTGTTGTTGATAATGTTGTTGATGATGATGATAATGTGTTGTTGTTGATGTTGTTGTTGTTTTGTGTTGGTTGTTGTGTTTGTTATTGTTGTTGTGATGTTGATGATAATGTTGTTTGTTGTTGTTTTTGTTGTGTGATGATGTTGTTGTCGTTGTTGTTGTTGCTGTCGTTGTTGTTGTTGTTGTTATTGTTGTTATTGTTGTTGTTTTTATTGTTGTTCTTCTTGTTCTTGTTTTGGCTCTCCCCAAATTTTCTTGCTACTGTAGCGATTAAACTGAAGACTTTAATCCACATGACTTCAAATAACTTGATGTCTTCTTTTTCTTTCTTTCCTTCTTTTTTAAAAATTTTTTGTTGTTGTCCGTCTCCTTCTATGGATTTTTGCCTTATACGGAATGAAAGCCTACAGTTTAATCGTTATACAGCGTTAACGACATGTCTGACTGCAAGACAAACAGACAAGTTAACCCTTTGACTCTGGCAGCCTATCTACCAGCGTCCTGCATTGTCAACCATGCTAGCAAAGCAAAAAACTTAACCCTTTCACTCCCTCACCCTATCCACCAGCTTCCTGCAGTTGGTGAATAGGGTGCGGGAGTTAAACGGTTAATTAACCCTTTCATTCCTCTCACCCTATCCAGCAGCTTGCAAAAAAAAAAGTTATCCTTTACTCTTTCCCTTACCACCAGTTCCTGGGGAAATATGGTGGGCATGGTAAAGGGTTGGGAATAAAAGGGTTAAGTTGCTGCTTTGTCGTTATTATGGCGGATTATGCAAGAAGCTGGTGGAATATGAAATTTAAGGGAGAGTGAAAGGGTTAAGTCACTGGTGGACAGAGTAAGGGAGCGAAAGGGTTAAATTTCTGCTTTGCTGTGTTGGCTGACGATGCAGGAAGCTGGTGGATAGGGTGGGGGAGTGAAAGGGTTAATTTTTTTTCTTTTTGCTGTGATGTCGATAATACAGGAAGCTGGTGGATAGGATGAGACAGTGAAAGGATAAGTTATTGTTTTTTTTCTTTTTTTGTTGTTTTGTTTTTTTGTTGTTTTGTTTTGTTTAGTTTTTTGTTGTTTTTTAGCATGGTTGATAATGCCAAAAGCTATTGGACAGGGTGAGGGAGTAAAAGGGTTAAGCTTTTTACTTTGCTGTGATAACTGATAATGCAGACAGCTGGTGGCTAAGACGGGGGAAACAAAGGGTTAAGCACAGAACATGAGTTCTGTACCCTTTCCTAAATACCTGGAACAAAAAAGGCTCGAAGCAAGCTTTTAGCTCGTGGATTCCAGAGATGAGACAGAAAGGGGGGGAGGGGAAGACGGGAGACAGAGATAGAGGGGAGAGAGAGAGAGAAGAGAGGAGAAGGGCAAGAGAGAGAAGACAGAAGAAAGAGAGAGAAGACAGAAGGAAAGGAGACAGACAGAAGAAAAGAAGAGACAGACAGAGAGAAGAGACAGAGAAGACAGACAGAGAAAGAGAGACAGACAGACAGACAGAGAGAAAGAAGAAGAAGAAGAGAGGCAGAGAGAGAGACAGACAGACAGAGAAAGAGAGAGAAGACAGAAGACAGAGAAGAGAGAGAGACAGAGCAGACAGAGAAAGAGAGCAGACAGACAGACAGAGACAAAGACAGAAGAGAGACAGACAGACAGAGAAAGAGAGAGAGAGAAAGAGGGGGCCAGAGAGAGAGAGAGAAGACAGACAGAGAAAGAGAGAGAGACAGACAGACAGAGAAAGAGAGAGACAGACAGACAGAGAAAGAGAGAGAGAGAAAGAGGGGGGCCAGAGAGAGAGAGAGAGAGAGA
>JAPXFY010000031.1:39845031-39852531 GCA_030674185.1 Monoplex corrugatus
CACTGGCTACCAGTTAACAACATATAAGACACAAAACTGCTTGTTGCCATCATCATCATGTGCCTGCCGCTTGGGTTGGCGATCATGGCCCTCCACACAAATCTACCCCCTGTCGCTGCAAGCCATCTCACTCTTCTCTCTCTCTCTCTCTGCTCTCTCTCTCTCTCCCCTCCTCTCTCTCTCTCTCTCTCTCTCTCTCTCTCTCTCGTCTGTCTCGTCTCTCTCTCTCTCTCTCTCTCTCTCTCTCTCTCTCTCTCTCTCTCTCTCTCTCTCTCTCTCTTCTCTCTTCCTCTCTCTCTCTCTCTCGCTCTCTCTCTCTCATCTCTCTCCTCTCTCCTGGCAGCAAGTCCGTCCAATATTTCCCCCTGGTCCACCTACCTGCTTGTATGTGTTATAATGTTGTCTCCGGTCCATAGGCAATATTCTCCTGCTTATATCTCTCTCAACTGTTCCATGGCGAATTCTCCTGTCCTCAGTCTTCGCTGCTTTTGTTTGTTTGTTTGTTTGTTTGTTTTGTTACTCGGCTGTTCAAAATCTCTCGATTCAGACGCAAGACATGCTTTCCAATCTTTTTGCCCATTTTACGCCTTTTCTGAAGAATCGTCCGCTTGTAGATCTGAGAACTTTGCTTAACCTTTCCTCGGTTAAAACCCAAGTTAAGGGGGCAGGCCTACCCAGATTTGGGTACCAAGATTGAGATGTTCAGTATTTCAGTTCTAATTAATCAATCACCATATTTGGCAAGAAGATACCTCAGACAGTATTCTTTGGATTCAATATCTTTGTTGGGGTCTGTGAGTTATGAAAAGTTGACAAAAATTAATTATTTAAAAAATGTTCTCGCAAAAATGAAAAAATAGAGTACATACTGTGACATTTATAACTACACATATATTCATGTTAGGAATTTCATATTTAGTGAGCAAAACACATCTGTATAGTATGTATGGCATGTAGTAACATCTTAGCTCTACTATCATTATTTTCTGTATAATCATCACACCAATTTTTACACTAATTTTAATAAAAAAAATTATAATACAACTTTTGATAAGAATGTTTCTTTCAAGCAGAACTGCAAGATTTTACTATCGGCTATAGGTACCTGTCCCTGCTATATGTGTGCCAAATATCAAGGAAATCGGATGAAAACTTTTGAACATAATTATGTCTGATGTATACAATCTCGCGAAAAATCGCAATTAATTAATTAATTTTTGTCAACTTTTCATAACTCACAGACCCCAACAAAGATATTGAATCCAAAGAATCCAAAGTTTGAGGTATCTTCTTGCCAAATATGGTGATTGGTTAATTAGAACTGAAACACTGAACATCATAATCTTGGTACCCAAATCTGGGAAGGTCTGCCCCCTAAAGCCCCATCTTTTCTGTGAATCCTGTTTAAATCAACCTTTTTATACTGACCCTACCCTGCTCTGTTTCAGTACCTTCTTACGTTGTATATGGAGGCTGCATGTATTCATAGTGTGTGTGCAATCTGTTTATGGGTAAAACTAATGAATTTGTATTACATGTACATGTATGTTACTTGCAGAGTGGCTGAAGACAGACAGGGTGGAAGATGTGCTTGCGGCAACAAGGGATAGATACATAGGAAGGGCCATGATCGCCAACGCCATGTGGCAGAGCACTTGATGATGATGATGATGATGTATATTTCGTATAATTTTTATATTGTAGAATTTCAAGAGCCCAGAGCACTGTTAGCTGCACTATGTATGTTATCATTATTATTACTATTATTATTATTATTATTATTATTATTATTATTATTATTATATTATTATTATTATTATTTATTATTATTATTATCGTCATTGCTATTGTTTGTTGTGTGGTGTGTGGTGGTGGTGGTGGTGGTGGTGATGTTGGTGTTGTTATTGTTGTTTTGGTGGTGGTGACGGTAGTGGTGGTGGTGGTGGCGATGGTGGTGGTGGTGGTGGTGGTATTATTATTCTTATTCTTACCATTACCATATTATTATCACTTCACACATAACAACATGATTGATTCAACAGGACAACATCACGCGCTCATAATTATTCATATTCATCACGAACAGCCGGCCAGTCCGCGCTATTGCGGGCCCATGAATATTCATAGGACCATTTGCACGCCAATGACTGCAGCACTGGCAATATTCATAAGACTATCTGCACCCCGGTGATTGCACTGGCAGTGTCTTCGGTCTCTTCTAGAACATTCCAGACACCAGCTGTCACGTCACAGTCACCATGCACAGACATTTGTGGTCAGGAGACAGACAGACAGACAGACAGACATACACATCTGGCTTATATCACTTACAGTGAAAAGAACGAACACATATACAAAGAGAGACAAGACATACAGACAGACAGACAAAAAGACAGAGAACAAGGGAGAGACAGAGAGAGAAAGAGAGAGACAGACAGACAAAGAGACAGAGGGAGAGACAGAGACAGACAGACAAACAGAGAGACAGAGAGAGACAAAGAGAGACAAAGAGAACGAGAGAGAGAGAGACATGGAGAGAAGAAACACAGAGACAGAGAGAAAGACAGATAGAGAGACACACAGAGAGACAGAGAGAGAGAGAGAGGACAGAGAGACACAGAGAGACAGAGACACAGAGAGAGAGACAGAGAGAGACACAGAGAGAGACAGAGAGACAGAAAAAGAGAGACAGAGAGAGAGAAAAAGAGAGACAGAGAGAGAAAAAGAGAGACAGAGACAGACACCGGCATCGTGCATTGTCGACCACGCTAGCAAAGCAAAAAACTTAACCCTTTGATTCCATTACCCTATCCACCAGCTTCCCCACCAGCATCCTGCATTGTCAACCATGCTAGCAAAGCAAAAAACTTAACCCTTTGATTCCATAACCCTATACACCAGCTTCCCCACCAGCATCCTGCATTGTCAACCATGCTAGCAAAGCAAAACAACTTAATCAATTGATTCTCTGCCCCTATCCATCAACTTCCTGCAGGAATCTGGCGGATAGGGTGAGGGAGTAAAAGGGTTACACTTTTTTGCAGTTTGGCGTATAGGATGCAGAAGAAGTCAATGGGTTAATATTGTGTGCAGATTTATGGCCTGTATCTCAGAATGAAGTTTGGTCTTTGTACGGAATTGAATTTCTTCAAGAGGGATAAATCTCTCTCGAAAGGGTTAAAGTTTTGCAGATGGCAGTTAAGGTGCGGCAGTCAAAGGGTTAGTACTGTGCGCAGATTGAAAGCCTGCATCTCAGAATGCAAGTTTGGTATTTGTACGGAGTTTGTTCAAGAGAGATAAACTACTCTCGGACAATTACCATATGCGGTTCCACCCAAATCGGCCAGCAATTATCGGGCAGACATCCTGAACTTACCCGAATCTTAACCCTTTGACTCCCGCAAGCTATATACTAACTGCAAAAAACGTAACTCTTTTACTCTCTCACCCTATCCACTTCAGTTTTTGCTTTGCTAGCATCGTTGACAATGCAGTGTGCTGCAGTACAGGGTGCGGGAGTCAAAGGGTTAAGTTTTTGCTTTGCTAACATTGTTGACAATACAGGGTGCCGGAGTCAAAGGGTGAAGTGCTGGCAAAGTCTTGAAATGGGAAAAGGGGGCAGGGGGGCAGGGGGGCAGGAAGGCAGGAAGAGATCTTTGAACACTAAGCTGACACATCAGAATGACGGAAACGTTAACAACGGCAGCCAACAGGCCAGGTTTCAATGTAGCGGGCTGGATTTGAACTTGATCTCTCAGATCTTGAGTCCACGGTTCTATGGAAGTAACCAACTTGCCAAATACAGTAGACAGACACATGGCCCGTCCTAGAGTTGAACCTAAACCCCTGCATAACCAGCATAGCGATCTAACAACTGAGCTAAAGAGCCACTGGAACCGGTCGCCTTGGTGTAGCGGTTAGCGCGACGGATTGCCGACTGGAAGGTTGTGGGTTCGAATCCCATCAGTCCCTTCAAAAGATCAATGTGTTGTTGTTTTTTCGGCTCTAACCGGCTCCTACCCAGAGTTTGGGCGTGCTATGGACTCACTAGGAAGACTGGAACCACACAGTCGAGTCTCATCCACTTCACGATATGCGTCATTGAGAGTGTTGCTCAAATCTTCTGACCAGTACCGCAGGTGTCTGTATCTCTCGGGCCTGGTTGACGCGAGGATATATGGTAGCAAGCGTAGTGTACAACCTGTCACGCAGTCTCAATCCTGAATGGAACTCCGTAGCATCATGATTATCACCCTCATCGACATCATTCATCATCATCGCATTGTAAAAACTGTTCCAGCTTCTGCGGCATCAACCCTTTGACTCCCGCACCCTGTCCACCAGCATCCTGCATTGTCAACCATGCTAGGAAAGCAAAAACTTGGCCCCTCCATTCCTTCACCCTGTCCACCAGCTTCCTGCAGGAAACTGGTAGATACAGAGTGGGGAGTCAAAGGGTTAATTTTTTGCAGTTGGTGGATAGGGTGCGGGCGTCAAAGGGTTAAGGTGGCGTAGAAAATGGACTTACAAAAACAAAACAAAAAAAACAAAAAGAGCCACTGGAATGCAGAATGTAGCAGTGGTCTTTCTTAACAATGTAAATTCGCATTGTTTGCCTAAAATCACTGAAATGACCAGACGATAGAATAAATAGCAAACGACATTCGCATTGCGATAAACAGAGCATAGACAGCGCTGTGACCTATCGTGTCGCTCTAAATGAGACTGAGTCAGGATGAGACACATAAAGGGAGGAAAGAAAAAACAACAAAAACAACAAGAAACCAAAACAAGAAAAAGCAACAAATAAACAAAATAACTACAAGAGAAAAACAATTTACGACCGCTCAAGGCCACTTTCTTTTTTTGGAAGCTCTATCCTTGTTTTTCTAAGTGTTGTGCATTTCTAAATTCTGTTCTTTATCTGTTCTATACGCTTGACGAAGGCCAGTTGGCCGAGAATCTGTGCCTGTCTTGTTGTATCATATTGTTAAATACGCGTTCTGAGTCTATTTTTGTGTCTTTTTACTGACCCGTAACAAAATGGCTAGTAATCTATGACAGAAAATGTCCATGGCTACGTCATGTAATTGTTCACCAAATTACCGAAAAACTGTAGACACTGTCCATTTTTGAGACAGACAGTCTGAGAATTACGAGACTGCTGCAGTTTTTATTTCAATTTATACGGTATCCAGACATTAAGACAGGTGTCTGTTCGTAAGGATTGCTGAAACTGTGTAGCGGTGATTTTTGATATAATCTATAATAATAATAAAAAAAAAGTTGTAACCCCTCTAGGAGAATGGGATTCTTCAAAATGGTGAAAATCACAGCATTAAAACAAAGTTTGCCAGCATTTTTACGGTAAGATAATCTCTCTAGCGGTTCACACCACGAAAACGAAAAGCATCAGAAAGCCAAAAAAGATGAAACGAGAGATGTTTGACGTACAAGAAATGACGCAATGGCATCTTTTTCTGGAACAAGGACACGAGATATTGTTCAATAACAAGAAAACATTGCATTGCTTCATATGGAGGTTACAGGCTCCAAGAACGACATATTGTTCAATAAAAAAAGAGAACATTGCATTGTTCCCGTTGGATTTTACTGTCTTTGGGTACCAAATATTAGTCAATAAGATTACTGTTCGAGTTATAGGCACCAGCTAAATGTAGGTTCAGCTAACTGTAGGCACCAGCTAACTGTAGGTTCAACTAACTGTAGGTTCAGCTAACTGTAGGCTGCAGCTAACTGTAGGCTCCAGCCAACTGTCGGCACCAGCTAACTATAGGCACCAGCTAACTGTAGGCTCCAGCTAACTACAGGCACCAGCTAACTGTAGGCTCCAGCCAACTGTAGGCTCCAGCCAACTGTAGGCACCAGCTAACTGTAGGCTCCAGCCAACTGTATGCTCCAGCTAACTATAGGCACCAGCTAACTGTAGGCTCCAGCTAACTATAGGCACCAGCTAACTGTAGGCTCCAGCCAACTGTAGGCGCCAGCTAATTGTAGGCACCAGCTAACTGTAGGCCCCAGCCAACTGTAGGCTCAAGCTAGTTGTAGGCTCCAGCTAATTTGTAGGCTTCAAGCTAGTTGTAGGCTCCAGCTAATTTGTAGGCTCCAATTAGTAGTTGGCTCCAGCTTAACCCTTCGACTCCTTCACCCTATCCACAAGCCGCTAAAACTTAACCCTTTGACTCCCTCAACCTATTGACCTTAGTTCCACTTCCCATTCCAACCCCCTGTTTTATCTCCCCTCGTTATCCATTGTCCCCAAAAAGAACGATGCAGCCATAATGTAAGACAACGATGTGACAGTACTGATTAAGATTTGGATATGGTGAGAGAATCAAAGAGTCAAGTTTTTGCTTTGCTAGAACGGTTGACAATGCAGGATGCTGGTGGACAGGGTGCGGGCGTCAAAGGGTTAATGTGGCTCCAGCTACAATTTTTGGCTCCAGTTAGTTGTAGGCTCCAGATAGTTGCAGGCTCCAATAAGTTGTAGGCTCTAGCTCGTTGTAGGTTCCGACTGACTGTAAGCTCCAGGTAGTTGTATGTTCCAGCTAGTTGTATGTTCCAGATAGTTGTAAGTTCCAAAAAAGGCAGGCTCCAGCAACATGTAGGCTCCAGCAAAATGTAGGCTCCAGTTAACTGTAGGCTCCAGTTAACTGCAGACTCCAGTTAAGTGTAGGTTCCATCAAAATGTAGGCTCCAGCAAAATGAGGACTCCAGCTAAATGTAGACTCCAGCTAAATGTAGACACCAGCAAAATGTATGCTCTAGCTAGTTCTAGGCTCCAGCTAGTTGTAGGCTCCAGCTAGTTGTAGGCTCCACCTTGTTGTAGGCTCCAGTTAACTGCAGGCTGCAGGCTGCAGGCTGCAGGCTGCAGGCTGCAGGCTGCAGGCTGAAAGCAGCAGGCTGCAGGCTCCAAGACCTAGTTTTCTCTGTGCAGCCTCTGGCTCCAGCCAAATGGCTTTACGACTGTGGCTGAATCAATACTGTCACATCGTTCTCTTACATTATGGCTGCATCTTTCTCTTTGGGGACATCGGATAACGAGGAAGAGATAGGACGGGGGGTAGGGGGTAGGGTAGGGGGGAGGGGGTTGGAGTGGGGAAGGAGGAATTAACGTCAAATGGTAAATCAAGCCAACCAAAAGTAGACGAAAGGTGAGACTGGTGAAGCAGAAACGGAAAAGATGGCCGTCTTCATATGTTTTAGTCGATATTTTGTAATATTTATTCTTTTTATAACTTTTCTGAAGTTGCGTGTATCATGGTTCATCTAGTTTTGGTCATTGCGGTAATTGATGTGTTTCTCCCCCCCCCCCCCCCCCACCCCCACCCCACCCCTTTCATCCTTTTATTTATTTATTTATTTATTTATTACTTATTCATTTATTCATTTATTTATTCTAGTAATGCGTCTTATACTGTCTTCCTGTCCTTTGATTTTATATTTGTAATTACTCTGTTAGTTAAAAAAAACTGTAAA
>JAPXFY010000031.1:39855031-39862531 GCA_030674185.1 Monoplex corrugatus
TCTCTATCATACTCCTCTCTCTCTCTCTCTCTCTCTCTCTCTCTCTATCACGCACAAACACAAACACACACACACACACACTCTCCTCTCTCTTCTCTGTCTCACACACGCACTCTGTGTGTCTCTGTCTCTCTCCCTGTCTGTCTGTCTCTCTCTCTCTCTCTCTGTCTTCTGTCTCTCTCTGCTCTCTCTCTCTCTCTCCTCTCTCACACCACCTCTACTCATCACACACACACACACCACAATCTCACACACACACACACAACACACAACACACCACACACACATACACACACACAACACAGACACACACAGTATGACAACAGACAAGAGAAAGAGCCGACAGACACGAAGACACACTCAACAACACACACAAACTACACACACACTTAACACGCAGAGAGATTTCATATAAGCTGGGCTGGTATTTCGGTGTTTTACTCAATCTGCAACAACACATAAACAAGAAGCACTTCGTAACAGCGTAGTATGATGTGCTTATGGGAGGCATGGGAATGCCACTCCACTACAACATCATCTAGGTAAGAAAATCAGGTAGACAGCGGAGAGTGAGGGGAGGGGGGGAGAGAAGGGGAGAGGCGACAAGCTCTTAGGTGAAATAGACAAGCTGGTTGGGAAGAGGGGACACAGACATTTACCCGTTCAACACACAGACAAACAAACACACAAAAATAACCCCAGATTGGTGGAAAGAAAAAAATAAAAGCTGGACAAACAAAGCAAAAGGAGTGGGAGTTTGATGGCCGGGCGGTGTGATTGACGTTCCTGGCTGCTTGTAACTGACACCAACAGGGCCTTTTGACAGACAAGGGACGATAATTGGAAGGTCATGGTGGATTGTGTCCCTTTATCTGACTTAATGACTGAGCCATCAAATTTCACTGAGTGGGGGGGGGGGGGGGGGGAGGCGAGGGAAGGGGGCTTGGGTTGCCATTTTTGTTTTCTTTTAAGGTCAGCTACAAAGGTCAATCAGCGTTTTACGGTAGCGGGGGAGACTTGTGATAATAGGTAGGGAGGGTTCAGTAGGTAGGTAGGTAGGCAGACAGGTAGATTGATAGGTAGGTAGACGGATAGATAGACGGGTAGGTAGATAAATGGATAGACTGGTAGATAGCCTGATAAAACGATATATAAACAGGTTGACTGATTTAGATAAGTAGATAGGCTAATAGGTACAAAGATAGACAAGTAGATAGACAGAAGACAGATAGACAGGCAGATAGAACGAAAAACTGATAGATGGACCGAATGAATGAATGAATAGTCAGGTAGGTAGACAGAACAAAAAAAATTGATAGATTGATCGGATGAATGAATGATTTGTCTATAATTTCCAGCGGTAACGACACAAATGATAATTATATTGTTGCTTTATTTTCCAACCGTTCAAACTGTTAACTAAAAGACTATTTACATCAAATTTGCGGTTGCTGGCATGCTAGGTGTCTTCATGATTTTTTTAATTTTTTTTTTTTATAAATCAGCCACTGACGTGACTTACAGGATCTTAAACGTGCATAGTTGATACTCCACTTGCCCAAACACACAGAGGGCGTTTAACCCTTTGACTCCTGCACACTGGCCACCAGCATCCTGCATTGTCAATCATGCCACCAACTGCAAAAAGCATAACCCTCTGACTCCCTCACCCTATCCACCAGCTTCCTGCAAGATGAATTTATTATAGTTAGCAAAAAACATACGGGGTCGCCACAGGTGGGTGGGGGGGGGGGTCTAGATGGAACCCAGAGCATCAATGCCTCACCATTCTCCAGATAATAACCTCCCAAGCACACGACGCCACACGATAGCCATTTCATCAAGTGGGGGAGGAGGGGGAGGAGGAGGCTGTCAATGCTGCCCTCCCTATGCCTGCATGTCAATAGCGTGAACAAATCCAACTGTTCGGTTACTGTGTGTTTTGAGTGAGGAAAAGGACAGACAAATTACACCCAAGATTACCACCACACTCAGAACGACAGACACATTACGCCCAAGATTACCACCACACTCAGAACGACAGACACATTACGCCCAAGATTACCACCACACTCAGGACGACAGACAAATTACACCCAAATTTACCACCACAATCAGGACGACAGACAAATTACACCCAAAATTACCACCACAATCAGGACGATAGACAAATTACACCAAGATTACACCACACTCACGATGACAGACAAATTACACCCAAGATTACCACCACACTCAGGACGATAGACAAATTACACCCAAGATTACCACCAACACTCAGGACGATAGACAAATTACACCCAAGATTACCACCACACTCAGGACGATAGACAAATTACACCAAGATTACCACCACACTCAGACGATAGACAAATTACACCCAAGATTACCACTACAATCAGGACGATAGACAAATTACACCCAAGATTACCACCACACTCAGACGACAGACAGATTACACCAGATTAGCACCACACTCAAGACGACTGACAAATTACACCCAAGATTACCACCACACTCAAGACGATAGACAAATTACACCCAAGATTACCACCACAATCAGGACGACAGACAGATTACACCCAAGATTACCACCACACTCAGGACGACAGACACATTACACCAAGATTACCACCACACCAGGACGACAGACAATTACACTCAAGATTACCACCACATTCAGGACGACAGACAGATTACACCCAAGATTACCACCACACACGACAATAGACAAATTACACCCAAGATTACCACCACAATCAGGACGATAGACAAATTGCACCCAAAAATTACCACCAGAACAGCATTCAGAAGGATGAAAAACATTCTTACCAACATTAATGCTTATCAATTAACATCAGGGAGAGAGTTCTTGAATGTTATATAGAGCCGATAATGTTACACGGTTGTGAGGCGTGGACAGTCAACACGCAAAGCCAGAACAAGATTTAGGCAGCCGAGATGTGATTTCTAAGAGGAGTGTTGAGGGTTCCATGGACATCATGGAAAACAAACGAGACAGTCTTGATGGAGGCAGACACAAGAAGATCATTCATAGAGAAGATTGGGAAAAGACAGGCAACATTTATAGGCCGTTTTGTGAGGAAAGGGGAATTGGAGGACCTGATCACAACAGGACAGCTGGAGGGAAAGACAGCACCAGGTAGACCCAGGGAGAAAATATTGGACGGACTTGGAAGGTGGCTGGTGACAGAGAGGGTGGAAGATGTGCTTGCAGCAACAATGGATAGATACATATGGAGGGCCATGATCGCCAACGCCATGTGGCAGGGCACATGATGATGATGATGATGATGATGATGATGATGATGATGATGATGATGATGATGATTACCATCACATTCAGAGAGGGCGTACAGATGACACACCATTGTCTCCTAATACTGTAACCCTTTCACTCCTTTACACGACCCATCACTTTTCTGCAGCAAGTCGCTACGTAGCGTGAGAGAATGAAAGTCTTGTACCGAAGAGTTAAATCCCCTACAGGCTTGTATTAGAGAGTTAAATCCCTTCCTTTACAAGACACAGGTTTGTATTAGAGAGCCAAATCCCTTTCTTTACAACATAAAAGCTTGTATTAGTGAGTCGAGTCCCCTTCTTTAAAAGACAAAAAGCTTGTATTAGTGAGTTAAGTCCCCTTCCTTAAAAAGAAAGCCTTGTATTTAGTGAGTTAAGTCCCCTTCTTTAAAAGATAAAAGCTTGTATTAATTAGTGAGTTAAGTCCCCCTTCTGTAAAGAGAAAGCCTCGTATTTAGTGAGTTGTCCCCCCCCCCCCCCTTTTTTTTTTTCTTTTTTTTTTTTTAAAGATATAAGCTTGTATTAGAGACTTTAGTTGTTCCCTCCCCTCCCCTCCCCCAGCCATTAATTTTTTCTTACAAAATTAATGTAAATTCACCGATCAGCATTATTCCCCCCTCATCCCCACCCTCCACCCCCAACCCCCTACCCCCACCCCTCTCCTGACCCACTCCATCCTCTACCATTCTCTGTCAAATGAAATCAACGGTCAATGATGACGTTTGATGTCGGCAGCAAAACAAAAACAAAAAAACGTCTAGACTGAAGTGACCCATTGGGATGAAATTCTCTCTGTCTCTCTGTCTCTGTCTCTCTGTCTCTGCCTCTGTCTGTCTCTATCTGTCTGTCTGTCTCTCTCTTTCTCTCTCTGTGTCTCTGTCTCTCTGTCTGTCTGTCTCTCTCTCTCTCTCTCTCTCTCTCTCTCGCTCGCTCTCTCGTTCTTTCTCTCTTTCACTGTCTCTCTCTTTCTGTCTCCTTTCTCTCTCTCTCTCTCTCTCTCTCTCTCTCTCTCTCTCTCTCCTCTCTTCTCTCTCTTTTCTCTCTCTCTCTCTCTCTCTCTACTCTCTCTCTCTCTCTCTCTCTCTCTCTCTCTCTTCTCTCCTCTCTTCTCTTTCTCTCTCTCTTCTCTCTCTCTTCTCTTCTCTCTCTCCTTCTTTCTCTCTCTCTTTCTCTCTCTCTCTCTCTTTCTCTCTCTTCTCTCTCCTCTCTTCTCTCTCTCTCTATCTCCTTCTCTCTCTCTCTCTCTCTCTTCTCTCTTCTCTCCTCTCTGAGTACTCACCTCTCATCTCTTCCTCTCACACAACTCTACCAACATCACACACACACACCACACACACCACCACACACCACCACACCACCACAACCACACACACACACACACACACACCACTCACATCATATCAATCCACACCACCAACCACCACCCACACCCACACCCCTTCTCTCAGTCACAGAGAAAACAAGACTGTCCAGGACAGCAGAGACGTAGATGGGGGAAGGAGAAGGGAAAGGAAAAGAGAGGGTGGGTAGGAAGGGGGGTATGGAGGGGTAGGGAGGGGGTAGGGAAGGGGTAGGGTGCTATAAAAGGAGACAGACTGACAAACAACACATAGTGGAGTAAAACAGGAGAGAGATCTGAGTAAAACAGGAGAAAGATCTGAGTAAAACAGGAGAGAGATCTGAGTAAAACAGGAGAGAGATCTGAGTAAAACAGGAGAGAGATCTGAGTAAAACAGGAGAGAGATCTGAGTAAAACAGGGGAGAGATCTGAGTAAAACAGGAGAGAGATCTGAGTAAAACAGGAGAGAGATCTGAGTAAAACAGGAGAGAGATCTGAGTAAAACAGGAGAGAGATCTGAGTAAAACAGGAGAGAGATCTGAGTAAAACAGGAGAAAGATCTGAGTAAAACAGGAGAGAGATCTGAGTAAAACAGGAGAAAGATCTGAGTAAAACAGGAGAGAGATCTGAGCAAAACAGGAGAAAGATCTGAGTAAAACAGGAGAGAGATCTGAGTATAACAGGAGAAAGATCTGAGTAAAACAGGAGAGAGATCTGAGTAAAACAGGAGAAAGATCTGAGTAAAACAGGAGATCTGAGTAAAACAGGAGAGAGATCTGAGTAAAACAGGAGAAAGATCTGAGTAAAACAGGAGAGAGATCTGAGTAAAACAGGAGAAAGATCTGAGTAAAACAGGAGAGAGATCTGAGTAAAACAGGAGATCTGAGTAAAACAGGAGATCTGAGTAAAACAGGAGATCTGAGTAAAACAGGAGATCTGAGTAAAACAGGAGAAAGATCTGAGTAAAACAGGAGAGAGATCTGAGTAAAACAGGAGAGAGATCTGAGTAAAACAGGAGATCTGAGTAAAACAGGAGATCTGAGTAAAACAGGAGATCTGAGTAAAACAGGAGAGAGATCTGAGTAAAACAGGAGATCTGAGTAAAACAGGAGATCTGAGTAAAACAGGAGAAAGATCTGAGTAAAACAGGAGAGAGATCTGAGTAAAACAGGAGATCTGAGTAAAACAGGAGAAAGATCTGAGTAAAACAGGAGAGAGATCTGAGTAAAACAGGAGATCTGAGTAAAACAGGAGAAAGATCTGAGTAAAACAGGAGATCTGAGTAAAACAGGAGAAAGATCTGAGTAAAACAGGAGAGAGATCTGAGTAAAACAGGAGATATTGAGTAAAACAGGAGAGAGATCTGAGTAAAACAGGAGAGAGATCTGAGTAAAACAGGAGAGAGATCTGAGTAAAACAGGAGAGAGATCTGAGTAAAACAGGAGAGAGATCTGAGTAAAACAGGAGAGAGATCTGAGTAAAACAGGAGAGAGATCATAGAAGACAGACACTGTCAAATAGATGGCACATTGCAGACACAGTGGGGTGGGGGTGGGGGGAGGAGGAGAGACAGACAGACAGACAGAGACACACAGACAGAGACACAGACATACAGAGAGAGAATTAAGACAGGACAGATAGACAGAAAGACAGAGACATAGACATAAAGATAGAGACAGAGACAGACAGAGAGACAAAGAAAGACAGAGTTAGAGTTAAGAGAGGAGAGAAGTAGACAGACAGACTGCAGACAGAGAAAAGACAGACAGACAGAGACAGAGAGAGGGGGGGGACCAGAGAGAGACAGAGAATAAGAGAGAGAGGGAGACAGAGAGAAAGAAAGAGAGAGAATGAGAGAGAGGAGAGAGAGAGAGAGAGAGAGGAAACGAAGGACAGAGAGAGAGAGAAGAGAAAGAAAAGAGGGACCAGAGAGAGAGACAGAGAATAAGAGAGAGAGGGAGACGAGAGAGGAGAGGAGAGAGAGAGAGAAGAGAGGGAGGGGAGGAGAGGAGAGAGAGAGAGAGGAGAGAGAGACGAGAATAAGAGGGGGAAGAGAGAAAGAAAAGAGAGAGGAAGAGAGGAGAAGAGAAAGAGAGAGAGAAGAGGAGACAGAGGAGGGAGGGCAGAGAGAGAAGAGAGAGAGGGGGGAGAGAGAGAGAGAAGAGAGGGAGAGGGAGAGAGAGAAAAGAGGGACAGAGAGAGACAGAGAAAAGAGAGAAGGGAGACAGAGAGAGAGAAAGAGAGAGGTAAAGGGGAGGAGAGAGGGGAGAGAGGAGAAACGAAGGGACAGAGAGAGAGAGAAAGAGGGGACAGAGAGAGACAGAGAATAAGAGAGAGAGGGAGTACAGAGAAAGAGAGAGTGAGGGAGGAGAAGAGAGAGGAAACGAGCGAGAAGACAGAGAGAGATGTGTTGTTCTACGACTTCTAAGTACAGAGACGAAAGAGCAGAAGGCAATACGTAGACAGAAGACTTCGGAGACAGTAAACTTTCAGACGTACCCTCATCACTCTGTCCACCAGCTGCAAAAAAAAACTAAACCCTTTCACTCCTTCACCCTATCCACTGTC
This sequence comes from Monoplex corrugatus, assembly GCA_030674185.1. NCBI lineage: Eukaryota > Metazoa > Mollusca > Gastropoda > Littorinimorpha > Ranellidae > Monoplex > Monoplex corrugatus. The sequence goes on from JAPXFY010000031.1 coordinate 39,862,260, forward strand.
TACCAGCTTCCTGAAGGAATCTGATGAACAGGTTGAGGAGTAAAAGGGTTAAGATTTTTGCTTTGATGTCATGACATGGCTGACAATGCTGGATGCTGGCAGATAAGGTGAGGGAGTCAAAGGGTTACAGGTAAGGAGAGACAGAGACAGAGACAGAGATGGAGAGACAGAGACAGAGACGGAGAGACAGGGCCAGTGATAGGGATGCTATTGTCCCAATCACGCGAGCGTCTACCACAGACTATGATCACTAATTTCAGGTAACCTCTCCT
>JAPXFY010000031.1:39867531-39885031 GCA_030674185.1 Monoplex corrugatus
GAGAAGAGAAGAGAAGAGAGAGGAGTAATAAGAAGAAGACAACTACGGAAAAGCGTGTGGCGGCTTGAGTGACACGATCACCTTCAGGTTATGGCAACAGGAGAAAGATATATTCTCGTCTACTTTGCACACAGAAACTATTTTCATGATCATGATATACAAATGTGATCAATGATGCTGACGACATTCAACCCTTCCCGTCCCTCCCCTTTTCCTTCCTATCCCTCTCTCCCTCCCTCCCTCTCTCTCTCTCTCTCTCTCTCTCTCTCTCTTCTCTCTCTCTCTCTTCTTCTTCTTCTTCTTCTTCTTCTTCTTCTTCTTTCCTTCTTCTGTCTCTTCTCCTTGCTTCTTTTTCTTCTTCTCTGTCTCTCTCGTCTCTCTCTCCTTGCTCTCTCTCTCTTCTTCTTCTTCTTTTGTCTCTGTCTCTGTCTCTCTGCTGTCTTCTCTTCTGTCTCTCTGTCCTCTCTCTTCTCTCTTGTCTCTGCTCTGTCTCTCTCTCTCTCTCTCTCTCTCTCTTCTCTCTCTCTTCTCTTTCTTCTTCTTCTTCTTTTTCTTCTTCTTTTCTTTGTTCTCTGGTCTCTCTTCCGTCTCTGTCTCTCTGTCTCTGTTTCTGTCTCTCTCTCTCGCTCCTGTCGCTTTCTACTCTGCTTCTTCTTCTTCTCTGTCTCTGTCTCTCTGCTCTTCTGTCTTCTGTCTGTCTTCATCTCTCTCTCTTTTCTTCTCTCTTCTCTGTTCTTCTCTTCTCTCTCTCTCTCTCTCTTCTCTCTCTCTCTTCTCTCTGTTTCGTCTCTCTCTTTCTTTGTCTTTATGTATACTGAAAATAGTTACCTCTGTCTTATCTTCTGTCTGTCTGATCTTCTCTCTCTCTCTTTTATTTATTTATATTTATACGCCTATGTTTGGCCTATGTCAAAATATCTATACTGTTGCAAAATAAAATGTCATTTCAGCTCTCTCTCTCTTCTCTCTCTCTCTCTCTCTCTCTCTCTCTCTCTCTCTTCTCTCTCTCTCTCATCTTGTCTTGTTTTACGAATTCATTTTATCTAACTCTATTTCTCCCTTCCTGTCTGTCTGTCTCTCTCTCTCTCTCTCTCTCTCTCTCTCCTCTCTCTCTCTCTCTCTCTCTCTCTCTCTCTCCCTCTCTCTCTCATTTTGTCTTGTTTTACGAATTCATCTTATCTAACTCTCTCTCTCTCTCTCCCTCTCCCTCTCTCCCTCTCCCTCTCTTCTCTGTCTGTTCGTGTAAGCTTAATCAACTTTTCTTTTTCTTCTCTTCTCTCCCTCCCTCTCTCTCTCCTCTCTCTCTCCTCTCTTCCTCTTCTCTCTCCTCTCCTCCTCTCTCTCTCTCTCTCCCCTCTCTCTCTCATCGCCTAGTGACGTAGAGCGGCAGTTAAAAGCGACACACCCACAGAAGACTGTAAAATGAAAAAAGACCAAGATGCCGAGTTTAGCAACAACTCTTCGATCTGAGGGAATTGTGCACACTTTTGACTTCACCTACCTGATACCAGGCACTTTGTAGCCCGACAACGACATCACAGGCACGCACGCACGCACGCACACACGCATGCACGTGCGCACAGACACACACACACACACACAGATATGTATACATATATGCAAACTCACACACACACACACACACACACACACACACACACACACACACACACACACACACACACACACACACACACACAAGACGACAAAGTAGAAGGAATGAAAGACGGGAGAAACACAGAAAGAAAGAAAGAAAGAAAGAAAGAAGGAAAGAAGAAATAAAGAAAGAAGGAAAGAAAGAAAGAAAGAAGGAATGAAGGAAAGAAAGAAAGAAAGAATGAAGGAAAGAAAGAAAGAAAGAAGGAAGGAAAGAAAGAAAGAAAGAAAGAAAGAAGAAGGAAAAAAAGAAAGAAAGAAAGAAAGAAGAAAGAAAGAAAGAAAGAAAGAAAGACAGAAAGAAAAAAGGAAAGAAAGAAAGAAAGAAAGAAGGAAAGAAGAAAGGAAAGAAAGAAAGAAAGAAAGAAGGAAAGAAAGAAAGAAGGAAGGAAAGAAAGAAGAAAGAAAGAAAGAAAGAATGAAGTGAAAGAAAGAAAGAAAGAAAGAAAGAAGAGACAGAAAGAAAGAAAAAAGAAATGAAAAGAAAGAAAGAAAAGAAAGAAAGAATGAAGGAAAGAAAGAAGGAAAGAAAGAAGGAAAGAAAGAAAGAAAGAATGAAGGAAAGAAAGAAAGAATGAAGGAAAGAAAGAAAGAAAGAAGGAAAGAAGGAAAGAAAGAAAGAAGGAAAGAAAGAAAGAGGAAAGAAAGAAAGAAAGAATGAAGGAAAGAAAGAAAGAAAGAAAGAAGGAAAGAAAGAAAGAAAGAAAGAAGAAAGAATGAAGGAAAGAAAGAAAGAAAGAAAGAAAGAAAGAAGGAAAGAAAGAAAGAAAGAAAGAAAGAAAGAAAAGGCAGAAAAAGAGAAAATACGAGAGAATCAAGAAAGAAGAGGAAGAGGAAAAAGAAAATTCGCACTCGGACAATTCCTTATGCGCTCCACCCTGAACCTGTGCAGGTAAGATCTAGAAATGAGAAGGAAGAGGGAAGAGAGATGTATGAAATACTAAGACACCACTAGAATGAAAGGAAACAATAAGATGTATTGTATCCAATGCATGGATTACTTTATTTCAATTTATTTTAGCACAAATAATTATTGTTGCATGGATTATTTTGTGTCAGTTTACTTTAGCACAAACTGTTATTGCCATTACTATCGTTATTATTATCATTGTTGTTATCAATTTCATTACAAGTAAAAAAAAATATATTGATACAATTAATAATAATAATAATAATAACAATAATCATAATAACAATATTATCATCATCATCATTATTATTACCATTATTGTTGTTGTTATTATTAATTTGAGAGGTAATAATGAAAAACTATGGATAATATTAATAATTATAGATAAATTTCTAAATCATTTTAAATCGATCTTGATGTATGTGTGTCTCTGTGTGTGTGGGGAGGGGAGAGAGAAAAGAGAGAGAGAGAGATAAGCAGATAGACAGAGAGGCATAGAATCTTAAAACAGAAGTATTCTGTCCAAGCCAAAGTGATCGCAAATAGGGACAAGAAGAGCAACAGAATAGAATCAGAGCGCGTATTTAATGTTACAAAACAAAGCAAGCATTCTAATTCACACACACACGCGCAACACATACACACACACACACACACACACACGCACGCACGCACGCACGCACGCACGCACACACAAATGCAAACTTAAAAGTAATCGCTTACTTCGAATAAAACACTATAGTTTTTCTCAACTGGAAAGCGATAACTTGTTCAAAATTGGAAAATTACGATTATGGAAAGGTCGGTAATGTGTTATCAAGATTGGAATTTAAACACGTGTCATTTATCAAAGGAGACGGGAAAGCTGTACTAACAGTAGGAAATGAAAATCCTGTGGCAGAAATCCAGTTTAAACATATACAGCCAACACACAGCTCTGAATATGGCCATACCACGTGGGTCTGGCTTCTCTCTCTCTCTCTCTCTCTCTCTCTCTCTCTCTCTTCTCTCTCTCTCTCTCTCTCTCTCTCTCTCTCAGACTTTAGACTTCGGAGAGAGAGAAGGGGCTATGACCTTTCTTGAATAAAAATTCTGAAGTCTGAAGTCTCTCTCTCTCTCTCTCTCTCTCTCTCTCTCTCTCTCTCTCTCTCTCTCTCTCTCTGACTTTAGACTTCGGAGAGAGAGAAGGGGCTATGGCCTTTCTTGAATAAAAATTCTGAAGTCTGAAGTCTTTAGTCTGAACTCTCTCTCTTCTCTCTCTCTCTCTCCTCTCTCTCTCTCTCTCTCTCTCTCTCTCTCTCTTCAGACTTTAGACTTCGGAGAGAGAGAAGGGGCTATGGCCTTTCTTGAATAAAAATTCTGAAGTCTGAAGTCTGAACTCTCTCTCTCTCTCTCTCTCTCTCTCCTCTCTCTCTCTCTCTAGGCCATTTCTATTCAATTAAAGGACAGCAATTCCTACATATAAAACAAATATCCTGAATGACTGCTAAAATTTGAACAGGAAATATTCACCAGAGATTTAACCCTCTTTGATTTGAACATTTCTCTGATCCGTCAAAACAAGCCAAGACAAAAATAAATAAATAAATAAATAAATAAATGAAATAACATGCTTAGAAAGAAATCAGAAAGTCCCGCGACAACACAAGGCCTCAAAAAACAAAACATAGATACTTACCTTCTCGGATCCGCAAAAATGGTAAAGATGATCAAGAAGAGTTCACAAATTAAAACACAGCACACACACACATACACACACAAAATCAGGCACAAAGACACACAAAAGACGCACTGTATTCAAAGACTACTATAAACGAAACCGCCAAACTACTCGTGTTGCCTACACCGAGAGGGATGGACGGTAACACAGTTAGTAGCCTCCCTTATCTACCGCTGTGAGCGAGGATGTACAGTCAAAAAAACAAAAACAAAACACACAAAAACCTGTAGACCTACCTTACCTATAATGCTCAAAGTCTACTTACTCTCTTCTCACTTCCGGCTCCTGTGGTGGAAAGACAAGACAGACAGCCCTGTCCAGTAGGGATAACCACAATGCGAGGAGATAACCGTGATTGAGGTAATCAGAGATAATCAGACACCGGGACTGACCAGGTTCTCCCAAGCCAGGCGGCTATCACAGCTGTCAATCAAGTCTCAGTTGATTTGTTTTGTCAATCAAGTCAGTGAAACTGACAAAGTAGGCCTACGCTGAAACTGACGATGTTTGGCCCCTCGTGCAACTCTCGTCACTCTGAGCTTGTCAATGTCTCCCGCTCGGGTTTTATCCACTGTCTTCAGCACTCACACGAAGCTACAAAGAGACTGGCACGCGCGCCTGTACATACGTCAACGCTGGCACGAGACAGAGACATAACGGGATGGAGTGGGGATGGGGTGGGTGGGTGGGGTGTGTGCGTGGAAGGAGAAAGAGAGAGAGAGAGAAAAAGTATTTTAAGCTTGTCTTTGAGTGACGTGGGTTGTGTGTGTGTGTGTGTATCCACCATAGCTCAGTGGTGCAGCCTGCACACACAATAATGCTGACGACGATCACGGTGCTCTCTGCCACGCGCTTCCCACGCGCTTGCTAGATCTAGCCGTGTCACTCTACAACAACCACGCGTACACACTCACAAACACGCCAGTATACGATGGCAGGCGCAGATTTAATCAAGTTCATAGAAACACAAACATGTTTAGCAAACTTGCAAATGCACATTGATAAACATATACAGCAACACTGACAGCACACATTCTTACAAGCTCTACACATTCATACAAGCTCTACACATTCATACAAGCTCTACACATTCATACAAGCTCTACACATTCATACAAGCTCTACACATTCATACAAGCTCTACACATTCTTACAAGCTCTACACATTCATACAAGCTCTACACATTCATACAAGCTCTACACATTCATACAAGCTCTACACATTCATACAAGCTCTACACATTCATACAAGCTCTACACATTCATACAAGCTCTACACATTCATACAAGCTCTACACATTCATACAAGCTCTACACATTCTTTCAAGCTCTACACATTCATACAAGCACTGATATTACCGCACACACGCGCGCGCGCGCGCGCACCACACACACACACACACACATATATATATATTCATATATGTATGTATATATATGTATGTATATATGTGTGTATGTATATATGTATGTTTGTATGTATGTATGTATATATGTATGTATGTATGCATGTATGTATATATGTATATATGTAATTTGATTTTGTTAAGATTTTGCGCTATATATAAATTAATATATATTATTATTATGTATGTATGCATGTATGTATATATGTATGTATGTATGTATGTTTGTATGTATGTATGTATATATGTATGTATGTATGTATGTATGTATATATGTATGTATGTACATAGTAGTATGTATGATGTATTTGTATGTATGTAAGTATATATGTATGTATGTATGCATGTATGTATATATGTATGTATGTATGTACTATATATGTATGTATGTATGTATGTATGTATAAGTATGTATGTATGTAAGTATGTATGTATGTAAGTATGTATGTATGTATGTATGTATGACATTGACAAAAAAACATACACAGAGGAACTGAACAACCGACAAATGCACACACACGCCGACAAAAGACAATCTCCATTAACCCTTTAACTCCCTCACTCTGTTCGCCCGCCTCCTGCATTGTCAGCCAAGAAAGCAAAAGCAAAAACTTAACCCTTTCACCCCTTCACCCTATCCACCGGCTTCCTGCAGGAAGCCGGTGGATAGGATGAAGGGGTGAAAGGGTTAAGTTTTTGTAACTGACAGATAAGGTGCGGGATTGAAAGGGTTAAAACCACCCGAGGGCCATCAGCAGTGTTTGTGTTGTTCATGATCACCCAGTTTAGTTCACTTCCAGCTCGCCCACACATACACACACAGCATATACTGAAGGCAGCGTTTGTTGCTTCTTTCTTTCTTTGTTGTTCTCGATCTCCAATAGAAGTTAAGCATACCGATTGCACAACAGGATTCTGTTCAGTTGGTATCGCGCTTTGGGAATATAGCACACTGGGTACAGACGACTCCGGGAAATACATGACCTTGGGAATAGACGAACTTGGTAACTTGGGACACAGGGAATACAGACCCTTGGTAACAGGATTTTGGGAAATTGGGACACTGAGAATGTACGTTACGGAAACGTATCAGCTGTGCATAGGATCCTTGGAACTTAGGATAATCAGTGGGAATATAATCCTTAGGAACATGGGATCTTGGGAACTTGGAACATTGGCAATACAAACCTTGGGAACATAGGATATAGGGAACTTGGGACAATTGGAATACAAACCTTGGGAATATAGGATCTTGGGAACTTGGTACACTGCGAATACAAACCTTGGGAATATAGAATCTTGGGAAATCGGGACACTTGGAAATACAAACCTTGGGAATATAGGATATACGGATGTTGGGACACTGCGAATACAAACCTTGGGAATATAGAATCTTGGGAACTTCGGACACTTGGAATATAAACCTTGGGAACAAAGGATCTTGAGATTTGGGACACTTGGAATATAGACCTTGGGAATATAGGACCTTGGAAACTTGGGACACTGGGAATATAAACCTTGGGAACAAAGGATCTTGGGGATTTGGGACACTTCCATATGCGCCTCACTCAAATCCACCAGCAATTATCTGGCAGAGTTCCTGAGCCTGCGCAAAATCCTATATCCTGTCTTGAAACGGAAAGCTTCCTGGAAGAGAAGGGACTTACGAAACACTAGCTGACACCACCAGAATGATGGAAACATTAAAGATGGGCACGAACAGGCCAGTGGATCTATGTAACACTAAGCTGACACCACCAGAATGATGGAAACATTAAAGATGGACAGCGAACAGGCCAGTGGATCTATGTAACACTAAGCTGAACCACAGAATGATGAAACATTAAGATGGACAGCGAACAGGCAGTGGATCTATGTAACACTAGCTGACACACCAGAATGATGGAAACATTAAGATGGGCAGCGAACAGGCCAGTGGATTATGTAACACTAAGCTGACACCACAGAATGATGGAAACATTAAGATGGACAGCGAACAGCCAGTGGATCTATGAAACTAGCTGACACACCAGATGATGGAAACATTAAGATGGCAGCGAACAGCAGTGTTTAAATGCTGTAGGTGGGCTTGAACTCGAGATACCAGATCTTGAGTCCACGGCTCTATAAAAAAAAAAAACGAACCTCCCAGTATAAAAAAAAACGAACCTCCCAGTATAAAAAAAAAACGAACCTCCCAGTATAAAAAAAAAAACGAACTCCAGTATAAAAAAAAAAAACGAACCTCCCAGTATAAAAAAAAAACGAACTCCGTATAAAAAAAACGAACCTCCCAGTATAAAAAAAAAAACGAACCTCCAGTATAAAAAAAAAAACGAACCTCCCAGTATAAAAAAAAAAACGAACCTCCCAGTATAAAAAAAAAACGAACCTCCAGTATAAAAAAACCGAACCCAACGAACCTCCAGTATAAAAAAAACACGAACCTCCCAGTATAAAAAAAAAAACGAACTCCCAGTATAAAACAAAAAGTGTTACAAAGGACTGAGAGAACATACTTTCAGAACCTTGAGAGCGAAGGCTGACCTTTGACTACGTCATCCATGACCCTAGTGACCGCTGATCACGTGACAGTCACAGGGACCAATGAAAACTCTTGGACAAAGGTTCAAATCACTTCACTCGTTGCTGTAGACCAACCCGGGCACGCACGAGCCATATCAGGCTACCCGCTTGAAGAATGGAAAGGAAAGCACAGACAGAACGGAGAAGGGTGGAAGAGAGAAGACAGAACGGAGAAGGGTGGAAGAGAGAAGGTGGAAGGTGGTACTTAATTGTTGAAATGTTGACGGCTATAACTGTGTTATTCTGGGAGCTGCAGTGTAACGATCAGGAATTATGAAATTCACTGACAGCACACAACGCAAAACACCCGGCCCGACATGTCCCCGGGTAGTTGTGTCGCAATAAGTCTCGGTCGCTTCCCAATCAATCTCCTCTCTCTCTCTCTCTCTCTCTCTCTCTCTCTCCTCTCTCTCTCTCTCTCTCTCTCTCTCTCTCTCTCTCTCTCTCCAGTTTATATATACATACATTCTCTCTGTTTTTACATACATACATACATACATACATGCATACATACATACATACATATATAATTATATATGTACATATATACATACGTGCATACATACATACATACATACATACATGTACGTACGTACGTACGTACGTACGTACATACATACATACATTCATACGTACATATATATTTTTCAGTTTCTCTCTGTCATTCTCTCTCTCTGTGTTTCTCCATCTCTCTCTCTCTCTCTCTCTCTCTCTCTCTCTCTCTCTCTCTCTCTCTCTCTGTTTCTCCATATCTCTCTCTCTCTCTCACTCTGTCATTCTATGCCTCTGTTCCTCTCTCTTGTTTCTGTCTGTCTCTGTCTCTGTCTCTGTGTGTGTCTCTCTCTCTGTCTTCTCTCTCTCTCTCTCTCTCTCTCTCTCTCTCTCTCTCTCTCTCCTGTCTTCTCTCTCTCTCTCTCTCTCACTGTCTGTCTGTCTCTGTCTTTCTGTCTCTCTCTCTTTGTCTCTATCTCTGTCTCTCTGTCTCTGTCTGTCTGTCTGTCTCTGTCTCTCTATCTCTGTCTCTCTGTCTGTCTCTGTCTCTCTATCTCTGTCTCTCTCTCCCTCTGTCTGTCTCTGTCTGTGTCTCTCTCTCCTTTCTTTCTCTCTCTCTCCCTCTCTCTCTCCCTCTCTCTCTCATTCTCTCTGTTTCTCTCCCACCACATACATGTACACATACACACACTCACAAGACCACTCCTAAGATGGTTGTCTGTGAAAGAGTTGTGTGACCTTTATTTTATGTCCATGCAGGGAATCCTCAACGACGGCAGCGCAGTGACGTTTCGCAATGACGACCATGATATGACAGCTCGGCTATGTCTACCTGTTTGCTCCATGTATGTAGGTCTGTCTACCTGTGTTCACCTGTTTCTACGCCTGTGTAGAAGTCGATACTTTTATTTTTATTTAAAGCAGTTTGATGAAAGTCTTAATTTAAAAATGTTGCCTGTGTTATAATTGCTCGTGTGTTTTCATCATAACTTCAGGGCTGATAATTATGTCTCTTTTCTCCCAACTTCCTTGTTTGCTGTTAATGCTTTCTTATCTTTGATTCTGTGTCTGTATTTTAATGTGTGTGTGTGGGGGGGAGGGGTTGTTTTGGTTTTGTTTTGTTTTTGTTTCGTTTTGTTTTTGTTTTATTTTGTTTTGGGGTTTTTGTTTGTTTTTTGTTTGTTGTTGTTTTTTGCCACTGTAGCTGTTTTCATTTTTACCATTATTTAAAATACATATACATGTTGTTGCTACTGATGCTATTATTGCTATATTATTATTACTATTACCAGCACCAGCACCAGCAACAGCATTATTACTATTATTTTTGTTGTTGTTGTTGTTGTTGTTGTTGTTAGTAGTAGTAGTGGTCGTGGTAGTAGTAGTTCTTATTATAAGTTGTTATTGTTATTATCGTCATCATCATCATCATCATCATCATCATCATCATCATCATCATCATCATCAGAGACCTGAGACAGAAAGATAGACGTGTAGACAGTCAAATCAAGAGAGAGACAGAGACAGAGACAGAGAGACAGAGAGAGACAGAGAGAGAGACACACACAGAGAGAGAGGCAGAGAGAGAGATTCGAATTTTACATTTTTCTACCTGTCTATACTTTGTACATCTGTCTGCATGTCTGTATCTGTTTGTACATCGTCTACTGTCTATACTTTTGTACATCTGTCTGCAGTCTGTACTGTTTGACATCTGTCTACCTGTCTATACTTTTTTGTACATCTGTCTGCATGTCTGTATCTGTTTGTACATCTGTCGCATGTATCCTTTTGTACATCTGTCTACTCTAACTTTTTGTACATCTGTCTGCATGTCTGTATCTGTTTGTACATCTGTCTGCCTGTCTATACTTGTTTGTACATCTGTCGCCTGTCTATACTTTTTGTACATCTGTCTGCATGTCTGTATCTGTTTGTACATCTGTCTACATGCCTGTACTGTTGTACATCTGTCTCATGTCTATACTTCTTTGTACATCTGTCTACATGTCTATACCTGTTTGTACATCTGTCTACATGTCTATACTTTTTGTACATCTGTCTGCATGTATATACTTCTTTGTACATCTGTCTGCATGTCTATACTTTTTGTACATCTGTCTGCATGTATATACTTCTTTGTACATCTGTCTGCATGTATATACTTCTTTGTACATCTGTCTGCATGTCTATACTTGTTTGTACATCTGTCTGCATGTATATACTTTTTGTACATCTGTCTGCATGTATATACTTCTTTGTACATCTGTCTGCATGTATATACTTCTTTGTACATCTGTCTGCATGTCTATACTTGTTTGTACATCTGTCTACATGTCTTATCCTGTTTGTACATCTGTCTACATGTATATACTTGTTTGTACATCTGTCTGCATGTCTATACTTTTTGTACATCTGTCTCATGTCTATACTGTTTGTACATCTGTCTACTGTCTATACCTGTTTGTACATCTGTCTACATGTCTTACTGTTTGTACATCTGTCTGCATGTCTCTTTATCTGTTTGTACATCTGTCTACACTGTCTATACTTTTTGTACATCTGTCTGCATGTCTATACTTTTGTACATCTGTCTACATGTCTATACTTTTTGTACATCTGTCTGACATGTCATATACCTGTTTGTACATCTGTCTACCTGTCTATACTTTTGTACATCTGTCTGCATGTCTTATCTGTTTGTACATCTGTCTACATGTCTATACCTGTTTGTACATCTGTCTACCTGTCTATACTTTTTGTACATCTGTCTGCATGTCTGTATCTTTTGTACATCTGTCTACATGTCTATACCTGTTTGTACATCTGTCTACCTGTCTATACTTTTTGTACATCTGTCTGCATGTCTGTATCTGTTTGTACATCTGTCTGCATGTATGTACTCTTTTTGTACATCTGTCTACCTGTCTATACTTGTTTGTACATCTGTCTGCATGTTATGTACCTGTTTGTACATCTGTCTCATGTCTATACTGTTTGTACATCTGTCTCATGTCTATACTTGTTTGTACATCTGTCTACATGTCTATACTTGTTTGTACATCTGTCTGCATGTATGTATCTGTTTGTACATCTGTCTCTGTCTATACTTGTTTGTACATCTGTCTGCATGTACTGTACTGTTTGTACATCTGTCTACATGTCTATACTTGTTTGTACATCTGTCTACATGTCTATACTGTTTGTACATCTGTCTGCAGCCTGTATCTGTTTGTACATCTGTCTGCATGTCTATATTTGTTTGTACATCTGTCTGCATGTATGTACCTGTTTGTACATCTGTCTACCTGTCTATACTTGTTTGTACATCTGTCTGCCTGTCTGTATTGTTTGTACATCTGTCTGCATGTATGTACCTGTTTGTACATCTGTCTCCTGTCTATACTGTTTGTACATTGTCTAGCTGCCATACCTTGTTTTAATCTGTCTCACTGTCTATACCTGTTTTAATCTGTCTACTGTCTTACTGTTTATAATCTGTCTACTGTCTATACCTGTTTTAATCTGTCTTACTGTTATACCTGTTTGTAATCTGTCTACTTGTCTATACCTGTTTGTTAATCTGTCTACTTGTCTATACTTGTTTGTAATGTCTGATTATTGTTTACCTGTTTTAATCTGTTACCTGTCTATACTGTTTGTAATCTGTCTACTTTTCTATACTGTTTTCTGTAACTGTCTATATACCTGTTTGTAGCTACTGTCTATACTGTCTTATATCTGTTATTGTTAATTGTGTCTCCTGTCTATATTTGTTTGTACATCTGTCTTGTCTATACTGTTTATCTTCTACTGTCTATACTGTATGTTTTATGTCATCTGTTCTACTCACTGTCTATACTTGTTTGTACATCTGTCTACTGTCTATATTGTTTGTACATCTGTCTGCATGTATGTACCTGTTTGTACTGTACTCTGTCTATACTTGTTTGTACATCTGTCTGCTGTCTATACTGTTTATGTCTGTCTACATGTTATACCTGTTTGTAATCTGTCTACTGTCTATCTTTTTGTACTTGTCTATACCTGTTTTAACATTTCTACTTGTCTATACTGTTAAGTCTGTCTTATTGTCTTACCTGTTTATAAGTCTGTTTACTTGTCTATGTTTATACTCTTTTATGTTATTAGTAAGTCTGTCTTACTTGTCTATTAACCTGTTTATAAGTCTGTCTTACTTGTCTATACTGTTTTATAAGTCTGTTTACTTGCTATTACTGTTTATAGTCTGTTTTCTATACTGTTATAGTCTGTCTACTTGTCTATACCTGTTTATAGTCTGTCTACTTGTCTATACCTGTTTATAAGTCTGTCTACTTGTTCTTTATATCTGTTATTTAATCTGTTTACTTGTCTATTCATACTGTTTATAAGTCTGTCTACTTGTCTATACCTGTTTATAGTCTGTCTACTTGTCTATACCTGTTTATAGTCTGTCTACTTGTCTATACTGTTTATAGTCTGTCTACTTGTCTATAATCTGTTTATAGTCTGTTTACTTGTCTATATCTGTTTATAGTCTGTTTACTTGTCTATACCTGTTTATAGGTCTGTTCTACTTGTCTATACTGTTTATAGTCTGTTACTTGTCTATAATCTGTTTATTATCTGTTCTACTTGTCTATTATCTGTTTATAGTCTGTTTACTTGTCTATATCTGTTTATAGTCTGTCTACTTGTCTATACCTGTTTATAGTCTGTTACTTGTCTATATCTGTTTATGTCTGTCTTAACTTGTCTATACCTGTTTATAGTCTGTTACTTGTCTATATCTGTTTATAGTCTGTTTACTTGTCTATATCTGTTTTATAGTCTGTCTACTTGTCTATATCTGTTTATAGTCTGTTACTTGTCTATATCTGTTTATAGTCTGTCTACTTGTCTATATCTGTTTATAGTCTGTTTACTTGTCTTACTGTTATAGTCTGTTACTTGTCTATACTGTTTAAGTCTGTTACTTGTCTATACCTGTTTATAGTCTGTTTACTTGTCTATACTTGTTTATAGTCTGTCTACTTGTCTATATCTGTTTATAGTCTGTCTACTTGTCTATACCTGTTTATAGTCTGTTACTTGTCTATATATGTTTATAGTCTGTCTACTTGTCTATACCTGTTTTTAAGTCTGTCTACTTGTCTATACCTGTTTATAGTCTGTTCTACTTGTCTATATCTGTTTATAAGTCTGTCTACTTGTCTATATCTGTTTATAGTCTGTCTACTTGTCTATACCTGTTTATAGTCTGTCTACTTGTCTATACCTGTTTATAGTCTGTCTACTTGTCTATACCTGTTTATAGTCTGTCTACTTGTCTATACTGTTTATAGTCTGTCTACTTGTCTATACTGTTTATAGTCTGTCTTACTTGTCTATACTGTTTATAGTCTGTCTACTTGTCTATATCTGTTTATAGTCTGTTACTTGTCTATACTGTTTATAGTCTGTCTACTTGTCTATATCTGTTTATAGTCTGTCTACTTGTCTATACCTGTTTATAGTCTGTCTACTTGTCTATACTGTTTATAGTCTGTTACTTGTCTATACCTGTTTATAGTCTGTCTACTTGTTATATCTGTTTATAGTACTGTCTTACTTGTCTATACCTGTTTATAGTCTGTCTACTTGTCTTATCTGTTTATAAGTCTGTCTACTTGTCTATACCTGTTTATAGTCTGTCTACTTGTCTTATCTGTTTATAGTCTGTCTACTTGTCTATACCTGTTTATAGTCTGTCTACTTGTCTATATCTGTTTATAAGTCTGTCTACTTGTCTATACCTGTTTATAGTCTGTCTACTTGTCTATACCTGTTTATAGTCTGTCTACTTGTCTATACCTGTTTATAGTCTGTCTACTTGTCTATACTGTTTATAGTCTGTCTACTTGTCTATACCTGTTTATAAGTCTGTCTACTTGTCTATACCTGTTTATAAGTCTGTCTACTTGTCTATACCTGTTTATAGTCTGTCTACTTGTCTATACCTTTTAATCTGTCTTGTCTACTTAGTCTGTTATGTTATCCTGTTTATGCATACTGTTATACTGTTCTATACCTGTTTATAAGTCTGTCTACTTGTCTATCCTGTTTGGTCTGTCTACTGTTATCTGTTTATAAGTCTTCATGTCTACCTATGTCTATACTGTTTATGTTAAGTCTGTCTACTTGTCTATACCTGTTTATAGTCTGTCTACCTCTATACCTGTTGTACTACTGTTATCTGTTTATCTTGTTATAGTCTGTCTACTACTGTCTATACCTGTTATAAGTCTGTCTACTTGTCTTACCTGTTGTAATCGGTCTACCTGTCCACACCTGTTTGTACATCATATCCATATCTATACCTGTTGTACATCTACCTGTCTATACCTGTTGTACATCTACCTATCTATACCTGTTGTACATCTACCTATCTATACCTGTTGTACATCTACCTGTCTATACCTGTCAGTACATCTGTCTGTCTATGCCAGTTGTATATGTCTATACCTGTTCATACATCTGGCTGCCTGTGTGTACCTGTTTGTGCACCTGCGTACCTGTCTGTATCTCAAATTACCTGTATTTACCTGTGTATTTACCTTGATCTAGCTGACTGCCCCAGACCTGTTCTCTGCTGGCAGCCTCTTGTAGCAAGAACCGGCAATGCCAGAAAATCAATGCCGACAGTGCTGCCTTCTTCTGCCGCCTGTGTGTGTGTGTGTGTGTGTGTGTGTGTGTGTGTGTGTGTGTGTGTGTGTGTGTGTGTGTGTGTGTGTGTGTGTGTGTGTGTGTGTGTGTGTGTGTGTGTGTGTGTGTGTGTGTGTGTGGACACACTAAAGATGCTGTGCAGGGAGGCAGTGTCAATAGTGAGATGGGAGGACGATGTTTGTCAGTACAACGTGAATGCTGATCTGACAATATATGACTCATGATGATGAAGAGGAAGGAGGAGGAGGAGGCGAAGGAGGACGAGGAAGAGAAGAGTGATGATGATGATGATGATGATGATGATGATGATGATGATGATGATGATGATGATGATGATGATGATGATGATGATGATGATAGATGATGATGAGTCTTAACAGTCTTCTTCTTCTTCTTCTTTTTCTTCTTCTCTTTCTTCTTCTTCGCATTGTTCTTCTTCTTCTTCTTTCTTCTTCTTCTTCTTCTTCCTTCTTCTTCTTCTTCTTCTTTTCTTCTTCTTCTTCTTCTTCTTCTTCTTCTTCTTCTTCTCTTCTTCTTCTTCTTCTTCTTCTTCTCTTCTTCTTCTCTTCCTCCTCCTCCTCTTCCTCTTCCTTCTTCTTCTCCTTCTTTTTCTTCTTCCTACTTCCTCTTCATCTTACTTCTTCTCTTCTTCTTGCTTCTTCTTCTTTTTTTTCTTCTTCTACTTATTCTTCTCTTCTTCTTCTTCTTTCCTTCTTCTCTCTTACTTTTTCCCCTCCTCCTCGCTCTTCTTCATCGTCTTCTACCCTTCCTTCTCCTCCCCCTCTTTCTTTTCCTTCTTCTTTCTCCTCCTCCTCTCCTCTTCTCCTCCTTCTCTCTTCCTTCTTCTTCTCCTCCTCTTCTTCTTCTCCTCCTTCTTCTCCTCCTCCTCCTCCTCTCTTCTTCTTCCTCTTCTTTTCTCCTCTCTTCTCCTCTCCTCCTTCCTTCT
The DNA here is from genome assembly GCA_030674185.1 of Monoplex corrugatus. Classification (NCBI taxonomy): domain Eukaryota; kingdom Metazoa; phylum Mollusca; class Gastropoda; order Littorinimorpha; family Ranellidae; genus Monoplex; species Monoplex corrugatus. The sequence goes on from JAPXFY010000031.1 coordinate 39,883,956, forward strand.
TCTTCTTCTCCTCCTCCTTCTTTCTTCTTCCTCTCTCCTCCTCTCCTTCTCTCCTCCTCTTCTCTCTCCTCCTTCTTCTCCTCTCTTCCTTCCCTTCTTCTCCTCCTTCCTCCTCCTTCTCCTCCTCCTCCTCCTTCTTTCTCCTCCTTCTCCTCCTTCTCCTCCTTCTTCTCTCTCCTCTTCTTCTCCTCCTTCTCCTTCTTCTTCTCTCTCTCTCCTCTCTTCTTCTTCTCCTCTCTCCTCCTTCTTCTCCTCTCTTCTCTCCTTCTCCTCCTCTCTTCTTCTTCTTTCCTCCTTCCTCTTCTTCTCTCTTCCTTCTTCCTCTTCTCCTCTTCTTCTCCTTCTTCTCCCTTCTCTCCTCCTTCTTCTTCCTCTCTTCTCTCTCTTCCTCTTCTTCTTTCTCCTCCTCCTCTCTTCTCCTTCTCCTTTCTTCTCCTCTCTTCTCCTCCTCCTCCTTCTTTCCTCCTCCTCTCTTTCCTTTTCCTCCTCTTCTCTCTCCTCCTTCTTCTTCTTCCCTCCTTCTTTCTCCTCCTTCTCCTTCTTCTCTCCTTTTCCATCTCTTCTTCCTCTCCTCCTTCTTCTTCTTCTCCTTCTTTCCATCTTCTTCTTTTCCTCCTCCTTCTTCTTCTGCTCCTCCTTCTTTTCCATCTTCTTCTTTTCCTCCTCCTCTTCTTCTGCTCCTCCTTCTTTTCCATCTTCTTCTTTTCCTCCTTCCTCCTCCTTCTTCTTCTCCTCCTTCTTTTCCATCTTCTTCTTTTCCTCCTCCTTCTTCTTCTGCTCCTCCTCCTTATTCTTCTTCTCCTTCTCCTTCTTCTTCTTCCTTTTCTTCTTTTTCTTTTCTTCCTTCTCCTTCTTCTTCTTCTTCTCCTCCTCTCTGCTCCTCCTTTTCCTTCTTCTCCCTCCCCCCTCCTTCTTCTTCTTCTCCTTTCCGCCTACATGATAAGTCCACGTGTGGCGATGAGATATAGATTTTTTTTTAAATCTCCATAATTTTGTTTTTGTCTTCCTTGATGAGACGGGAGATGTTCTCACTTGGACAAATTGAGGCTGTTTGATTCTCTTTTTCTGACAGATGG
>JAPXFY010000031.1:39895031-39902531 GCA_030674185.1 Monoplex corrugatus
TGATTATATACAGTGTAGGAGGGGCAAATGGAGATGCTTATATACAGTGAAGGAGGGGCAAATGGAGATGTTTATATGCAGTGAAGGAGGGGCAAATGGAGATGTTTATATACAGTGCAGAGGGGCAAATGGAGATGTTTATATACAGTGTAGGAGGGGCAAATGGAGATGTTTATATACAGTGAAGGAGGGGCAAATGGAGATGTTTATATGCAGTGCAGGAGGGGTAAATGGAGATGCTTGTATACAGTGAGGGAGGGACAAATGGAGATGCTTATATGCAGTGCAGGAGGGGCAAATGGAGATGCTTATATGCAGTGCAGGAGGGGCAAATGGAGATGATTATATACAGTCAGTCTTGAGAAAGAACGAAAGAAAAGACAACTGGAAGAAGGAAGAGAAAAATTAACAAATGAAGTCCTTTTCCATAACTATTTAAACAGTAAACAAAGCGCATACAGTACAAACTAGACACCATGTGCTACAAAAGCCTCAATAGCGCAGCCCCCGATTACCTGTCAAGCCTACTTGAGATCTATGTTCTCTCACGTACCCTCCGCTCTGCCTCCGATCCTCTGACTTTTCGCTTTCCACGCACTAAGCTCAATACCTATGGTCCACGAGCCTTCTCTTTTCTGGTCCACTCTCCTGGAACAAACTTCCTCTCTCAGTCCGTCAGCAACCTACTTTTGTCTCCTTCAAGTCCGCTCTCAAAACTCACCTTTTCTCATCTGCATAAAATCCTGACCTCACTCAACCCCTCTGCAGCCTGTCTCCGCTCAGAGGGGAATCACCATTGTAATACATAATTGTATATAATTATGCTCTCTATAATTTTCCATTGCTTTTATTCTTTCTCCCCGTTTATAGCCATGCGTGTGTGTGCGTGCGTGCGTGTGTGTCTGTTTCAGCGCTTAGATTTGATTTTATCAAGATTTTGCGCTATATAAACATTGTAATTATTATTATTATTGTTATTATAAACTCGCTACATGGAACCAGGAACATATTTTCATTATTATTAATTATAACGAATGATAAATACATAATAGCTTATTGACCTTTTGGAAACCATCCTATAACATTTAAAAACGGACCTGTTGGCCGTTGATATTTCGTACCCACTAGTCAAAACAGCTGGTCCATAATTCTTGTTCCTACACACCCTTCTTCTGCACGTGCGGTTACACGCGCCACAGAGAGAGATACGCACACAGACACACACATAGACAAACACACAAACAAGGACATACACACACACACACACACACACACACACACACACACACACACACACACACACACACACACACACACACAAAACACGCACGCACACACACACACACACACACACACACACTCACACAGAGGCACATTTTATCTTTGTCTTAATCTTAATCGGAACACTGACAGAAATCAGAACACGAACAACGACAAAACACACACACACACACACACACACACACACACACACACACACACACAATCACATAAAACACACACACACACACATAATATCACAATACAAAATGCACACATATCAACACTTATACACAGACAAAACACATACAGGAAAGAATGACCAGAAATGCCAAAATATCAAGAACACGTTATAAACAAGACAAAACAAACAACAAACATACAACCACCAACACATCACACATAAGATAAACACACATACAAACAATACACAAACACACACAACATATGTTGTGTGATAAAATATATATATATATATAATGTATTAGATATAGATAGATATAATAATAGATAATAGATAGATAGATAGATAGATAAGATAGATAATAGATATAGATATAGATATAGATATAGATATAGATATAGATATAGATGTAGATATATAGAATAGATTAGATATAGATTTAGATATAGATATAGATATAGATATAGATACAGATATGATATAGATATAGATGATACAGATATAGATATAGATACAGATATAGATATAGATACAGATATAGATATAGATAAGATATAGATATAGATACATATAGATATAGATATAGATACGATAGATATAGATACAGATATAGATATAGATATAGATATAGATATAGATACAGATACAGATATAGATATAGATATAGATATAGATATAGATATAGATGTATAAGTCATTCATTTTTATGACACACCCACTACAACCTTTTCTTCGATTAAAACAAAAGTTTCTCGCCTACACTTTTCATCCCCTCACAACCTTTCCTGAAAACACCCCCCCCCTCCCTACCCATTCCTACTCCCTCGACTTTACGATAGCTGTGTTCAGGATATGACGTCATAAAGCCTAAGCCTCTGTCTGATCCTTCTGATCCCCAACTTCCTGTAGCGATCAGAGTTCTGCTCTTTACCGACATAATTGTACACATCTTGCACTAAATGGTCTTTCCTGTAGTATTCGGCATTCTGCAACTGTCTACTGCACATAGACATCATTGGTTGCTATTGTGTTTAGTATTCTATTATTGTCTGTATAGATATCAGTGTTTTCTGTGGTATTCAGCATTCTATTATTGTCTGTATAGATATCAGTGTTTTCTGTGGTATTCAGCATTCTATTATTGTCTGTATAGATATCAGTGTTTTCTGTGGTATTCAGCATTCTATTATTGTCTGTATAGATATCAGTGTTTTCTGTGGTATTCAGCATTCTATTATTGTCTGTATAGATATCACCGTTTTCTGTGGTATTCAGCATTCTATTATTGTCTGTATAGATATCAGTGTTTGTTGTAGTATTCAGCATTCTATTATTGTCTGTATAGATATCACCGTTTTCTGTGATATTCAGCATTCTATTATTGTCTGTATAGATATCACCGTTTTCTGTGGTATTCAGCATTCTATTATTGTCTGTATAGATATCACTGTTTTCTGTGGTATTCAGTATTCTATTATTGTCTGTATAGATATCACTGTTTTCTGTGGTATTCAGCATTCTGTTATTGTCTGTATAGATATCACCGTTTTCTGTGGTATTCAGCATTCTGTTATTGTCTGTTGTCTACATAGACATCACTGTTTGTTGTAGTATTCAGCATTCTACTATTGTCTATTGTCTACATAGACATCACTGTTTGTTGTAGTATTCAGCATTCTACTATTGTCTACATAGACATCACTGTTTGTTGTAGTATTCAGCATCTACTGTTGTCTACATAGACATCACTGTTTGTTGTAGTATTCAGCATTCTACTATTGTCTACATAGACATCACTGTTTGTTGTAGTATTCAGCATTCTACTGTTGTCTACATAGACATCACTGTTTGTTGTAGTATTCAGCACTCTACTATTGTCTACATAGACATCACTGTTTGTTGTAGTATTCAGCATTCTACTGTTGTCTACATAGACATCACTGTTTGTTGTAGTATTCAGCATTCTACTATTGTCTACATAGACATCACTGTTTGTTGTAGTATTCAGCACTCTACTATTGTCTACATAGATATCACTGTTTGTTGTAGTATTCAGCATTCTACTGTTGTCTACATAGACATCACTGTTTGTTGTAGTATTCAGCATTCTATTATTGTCTATTGTCTACATAGATATCACTGTTTGTTGTAGTATTCAGCATTCTATTATTGTCTCTTGTCTACATAGATATCACTGTTTGTTGTAGTATTCAGCATTCTATTATTGTCTCTTGTCTACATAGATATCACTGTTTGTTGTAGTATTCAGCATTCTATTATTGTCTATTGTCTACATAGACATCACTGTTTGTTGTAGTATTCAGCATTCTATTATTGTCTGTTGTTTACATAGACATCACTGTTTGTTGTAGTATTCAGCATTCTATTATTGTCTATTGTCTACATAGATATCACTGTTTGTTGTAGTATTCAGCATTCTATTATTGTCTATTGTCTACATAGACATCACTGTTTGTTGTAGTATTCAGCATTCTACTATTGTCTACATAGACATCACTGTTTGTTGTAGTATTCAGCATTCTACTATTGTCTACATAGACATCACTGTTTGTTGTAGTATTCAGCATTCTACTGTTGTTCTACATAGACATCACTGTTTGTTGTAGTATTCAGCATTCTACTGTTGTCTGCTGTCTACATAGACATCACTGTTTGTTGTAGTATTCAGCATTCTACTGTTGTCTACTGTCTACATAGACATCACTGTTTTGTTGTAGTATTCAGCATTCTACTATTGTCTATTGTCTACATAGACATCACTGTTTGTTGTAGTATTCAGCATTCTACATTGTCTATTGTCTACATAGACATCACTGTTTGTTGTAGTATTCAGCAATTCTACTGTTGTCTATTGTCTACATAGACATCACTGTTTGTTGTAGTATTCAGCATTCTACTATTGTCTGTGGTCTACATAGACATTACTGTTTGTTGTAGTATTCAGCATTCTACTATTGTCTACATAGACATTACTGTTTGTTGTAGTATTCAGCATTCTACTGTTGTCTGTTGTCTACATAGACATTACTGCTTGTTGTAGTATTCAGCATTCTACTGTTGTCTGTTGTCTACATAGACATTACTGTTTGTTGTAGTATTCAGCATTTACTATGTCTGTGGTCTACATAGACATCACTGTTTGTTGTAGTTTCAGCATTCTACTATTGTCTACATAGACATCACTGTTTGTTGTAGTATTCAGCATTCTACTATTGTCTATTGTCTACATAGACATCACGTTTGTTGTAGTATTCAGCATTCTACTATTGTCTACATAGACATCACTGTTTGTTGTAGTATTCAGCATTCTACTATTGTCTACATAGACATCACTGTTTGTTGTAGTATTCAGCATTCTACTGTTGTCTACATAGACATCACTGTTTGTTGTAGTATTCAGCATTCTACTGTTGTCTACATAGACATTACTGTTTGTTGTAGTATTCAGCATTCTACTGTTGTCACATAGACATCACTGTTCTTGTAGTATTCAGCATTCTACTATTGTCTACATAGACATCACTGTTTTGTAGTATTCAGCATTCTACTATTGTCTGTTGTCTACATAGACATCACTGTTTGTTGTAGTATTCAGCATTCTACTATTGTCTACATAGACATCACTGTTTGTTGTAGTATTCAGCATTCTACTATTGTCTGTGGTCTACATAGACATCACTGTTTGTTGTAGTATTCAGCATTCTACTATTGTCTGTATAGATATCACTGTTTTCTGTGGTATTCAGCATTCTATTATTGTCTGTATAGATATCACGTTTTCTGTGGTATTCAGTATTCTATTATTGTCTGTATAGATATCACTGTTTTCTGTGGTATTCAGCATTCTGTTATTGTCTGTATAGATATCACCGTTTTCTGTGGTATTCAGCATTCTGTTATTGTCTGTTGTCTACATAGACATCACTGTTTGTTGTAGTATTCAGCATTCTACTATTGTCTATTGTCTACATAGACATCACTGTTTGTTGTAGTATTCAGCATTCTACTATTGTCTACATAGACATCACTGTTTGTTGTAGTATTCAGCATTCTACTGTTGTCTACATAGACATCACTGTTTGTTGTAGTATTCAGCATTCTACTATTGTCTACATAGACATCACTGTTTGTTGTAGTATTCAGCATTCTACTGTTGTCTACATAGACATCACTGTTTGTTGTAGTATTCAGCACTCTACTATTGTCTACATAGACATCACTGTTTGTTGTAGTATTCAGCATTCTACTGTTGTCTACATAGACATCACTGTTTGTTGTAGTATTCAGCATTCTACTATTGTCTACATAGACATCACTGTTTGTTGTAGTATTCAGCACTCTACTATTGTCTACATAGATATCACTGTTTGTTGTAGTATTCAGCATTCTACTGTTGTCTACATAGACATCACTGTTTGTTGTAGTATTCAGCATTCTACTATTGTCTGTTGTCTACATAAACATCACTGTTTGTTGTAGTATTCAGCATTCTATTATTGTCTATTGTCTACATAGATATCACTGTTTGTTGTAGTATTCAGCATTCTATTATTGTCTCTTGTCTACATAGACATCACTGTTTGTTGTAGTATTCAGCATTCTACTATTGTCTATTGTCTACATAGACATCACTGTTTGTTGTAGTATTCATGCATTCTATTATTGTCTATTGTCTACATAGACATCACTGTTTGTTGTAGTATTCAGCATTCTACATTGTTATTGTCTACATAGACATCACTGTTTGTTGTAGTATTCAGCATTCTACTGTTGTCTATGTCTACATAGACATCACTGTTTGTTGTAGTATTCAGCATTCTACTTTGTCTGTGGTCTACATAGACATCACTGTTTGTTGTAGTATTCAGCATTCTACTATTGTCTACATAGACATCACTGTTTGTTGTAGTATTCAGCATTCTACTATTGTCTACATAGACATCACTGTTTGTTGTAGTATTCAGCATTCTACTATTGTCTGTTGTCTACATAGACATCACTGTTTGTTGTAGTATTCAGCATTCTACTATTGTCTACATAGACATCACTGTTTGTTGTAGTATTCAGCATTCTACTATTGTCTGTGGTCTACATAGACATCACTGTTTGTTGTAGTATTCAGCATTCTACTATTGTCTATTGTCTACATAGATATCACTGTTTGTTGTAGTAGTCAGCATTCTACTATTGTCTATTGTCTACATAGATATCACTGTTTGTTGTAGTATTCAGCATTCTACTATTGTCTGTTGTCTACATAGACATCACTGTTTGTTGTAGTATTCAGCATTCTACTATTGTCTATTGTCTACATAGATATCACTGTTTGTTGTAGTAGTCAGCATTCTACTATTGTCTATTGTCTACATAGATATCACTGTTTGTTGTAGTATTCAGCATTCTACTATTGTCTACATAGATATCACTGTTTGTTGTAGTATTCAGCATTCTACTTTTCTATGTTGTCTACATAGACATCACTCCTGTAGTATTCAGAATTCTAGTTTTGTCTATTGTCTACATAGATATCATTGTTTACTATTGTTTTCAGCATTCTACTATTGTTTATTGTATACATAGACATAACTATTTACTGTAGTATTCAGTATTTTACTTTTGTCTACAGAGCCATCACTATTCGCTGTAGTATTCAGCATTCTATTGTTGTCTATTGTCTACATAGACACCACTGTTTGCTGTAGTATTCAGCATTCTACTGTTGTCTATTGTGACAAAGCCATCACTGTATTGATAAGAGCACCAAGGGTGAAGGACTGTGTTTAACCCTTTGACTCCCGCACCCTATCCACTTACTGCAAAAAAATTAACCCTTTGACTCGCTAACTCCATCCACCAGCTGTTTTGCTTTGCTAACATGGTTGACAATGCTGGATGCTGATGGACAGGGAGCGGGAGGCAATGGGTTAAACCAATGAGATGGATGGCCTACTGTTGACGTCCTGTTTTACTACAAGGGTGAGACGGCCATCATCACCAAATTATTATGTAACAGCAGCACCGCACACATGAATTGT
>JAPXFY010000031.1:39907531-39955031 GCA_030674185.1 Monoplex corrugatus
AAGTGACGACATTGCGTTCTTGTTAAGAGTTTGACGTTTGGAGTTTGTTCAAGAGGGAGTCATCGCACTCGGAGAATCCCATACGCGCGCCACCCAAACCTGCCAACAATTATACGGGAGATTCCCTATCTTTCAGCCATCGAAAACCCTTTGTTGGACGTAGGCCTTCCCCAGTTGCTTCCATTCTCTTCGTTCCAGAGCTTTTCCTCTCCAGTTGTTGTCAAATCCATCTAGGATGTCTCTCCATCTAGTTTTCTGTCTTCTCTATTGCAGACTCCCTAATCATCATCATCATCAGGTGCCCTGCCGCATGGCGTTGGCGATCATGGACTTCCATCTGCCTCTATCTCTCGTTGCCCCTAGCATCTCCCCCACCCTCCTCGTCCCCAGCCACTCTGCAAGTCCGTCCAATATTTTCTCCCTGGGTCTACCCGGTGCTGTCTTACCCTCCAGCTTTCCCGTTGTGACCAGGTGCTCCAAATCCCCCTTCCTCATAAAATGGCACTATAAATGTTGCCTGTCTTTTCCTAATCTTCCTTATGAGTGATCTACTTGTGTCTGCCTCCATCAATGTTGCCTGTCTTTTCCTAATCTTCCTTATGAGTGATCTACTTGTGTCTGCCTCCATCAAGACTGTCTCGTTTGTTTTCTTCGCTGTCCATGGAACTCTCAACATTCTTCTTAGAAACCACATCTCGGCTGCCTCAATCTTGTTCTGGCTTTGTTTGTCTGGCAGAACAAACAAAGCCAGACTCCCTAAGCCTGCGCAAAACCCTATGGGATGGTAAATTTTTGAAATGGGAGGAGGAAAAGGGACAAAAAGGACCCATGAAACACTTAAGCTGACACCAGCAGAATGATGGAAACATTAAGACGGGCATCCAACAGGCCAGTTTCAAATATTGGCGGCTGGAATTGAACTTGAGATATCAGATCTTGAGATATCACGTCTCTATCAAAAGAAACGACCAGCCCACATAAAGACAAAGGCAAAGGTAAGCCTACCCTGTACAATACTGTGATGTTTAGATGCCAGGGAGACGTTGTCACTGAACAGCTTTTAGATTTCACACACACATACACACACACACACACACACACACACACACACACACACACACACACACACACAAACACACACAAACAACACATATACACACACTCTCACTCACACACACACATAACACACACAAACGTACATACACACAAACACAAACATACACATACACATGCACACACATGCACGCGCGCGCGCACAACACACACACACACACACACACACACACACAAACAACAACAACATACACACACACACTCACTCACACAAACACATACACACACACAAACGTACACACACACACACACATACACACACACACACACATACACACAAACAAACAAACATACACACACACACTCACACACACAAACACATACACACACACAAACACACACACACACACACACACACACACATACACACACACACATAGACACACACACATAACACACACACATACACACACACACACACACACACACACACACACACACACACACACACACACACACACACACACACAACACACACACACACCCACACCACACACATAGTTTTCATAACGACATGTGAATTTTGAAAAAGGAATCAAGCAAAAACTATACTCTTTTTCGACTGTGTATTTCGTTAGAATATTTCTGTTAGTTTGACAAAACATGAATTTTTTTCTTTTTTTCACGGTTTTGTGTGTGTGTGTGTGTGTGTGTGGTGTGTGTGTGGTGTGTGTGTGTGTGTTGTGTGTGTGTGTGTATGTTGTGTGTGTGTTGAGGTGTGGTGTGTGTGAGTGTGTGTTGTGTGTGTGTTGTTTGGGTTTTTTCCCTTTCTTTCTGTCACTGTTGTATAAAACGTAGTATAGTAACGTATGACCTTTCTAATCGTTTGTTCATGGTCATCAATACTGCGTGGCACTACAGGTGGTCATCCGGGCCATGCCTGGGCCAGTGGTGATTTGTTGACTTCGTTCTCTGTGGTCTGTCTGCAGAACAACGGGGACGTAACGACGCAGATTGTGACTACGTGAGTCCCGCCCACCCTCACACATCGAGACGTTGAAGCTAAGTGTTGTAAATACGCAATAGGCCACAGCAACTTGACTGTTGAAAACACGACTTTTTTTATATTATTATTTCTTCTTTTGACCTATCTTCACATCACATTGATGTTATTACTTCACCTTTTGTCAAATCACGATTTTCTCTTTCAGTCATAGATATAAATGGGAGTGATAAAGGGAGATAATAAATAGTAATGATTTTATTCCTATAGCGCAAGATCAGGTGAGTCAAGCACCCGATGCGGGAGGTGGAGGTGGGGGGGTGGACACAGAGGTCATCTTATTGTTGTTTAAAGCCCAGCCGACTGCGTAGAGCCGTATCAGGGCTAAAACCGTTTCAAAACGTACAATAATTCAGCAGAAGAAAAGGAAAAGAAAATTAAATGCTCGTATCAATGCATTCGCGCACAAAATCTAAGGACATGCCCCCGGCGTTGACCACTCCGTCCAATTTATCGCACAGAGGATTTAAAAAAACACCTGAATACAAATTCAAGCGTACGTAAGAAAACCAAAACATATAAAAACGGGCATATATTACCTAAAATTGCTTCCGCATATCTCACCTCGCTAGAGCCAAAAATGCACTTAATAATACCTGTACTCAAATATCAATCCTCAGAAAAAGTATGTAAGACTTTATCGAACACGTACAGATGAATAGACCAGCAAAAAGACAGAAAATGCTAGGAAGAAATGACAGAAAGTAAAGGAGGAAGAAAGAAACAAAGAGGGCGTCAAAAAAGAGGAAATTTCTAACACAGAATTTCCAGAAGGTGGGGATACTGTTTTATACTGAAAGAGCCCCCGGTTTCTCACGGGAGTGGGGGTGCACACAGAGGTCATCTACTGACGGATAAACGGAAAGGTGGCTGGTTAAAGAGGTAGATGATGTCTCGCTGCGGCAGTGAGAGGTGGGTGGTTGGATGGACTTGGGGTAGGGTGGATAGACGGGTGGGTGACATTGCGGTAGTTGAGCCTTGCTACGGGTGGGGGTGGGGTGGGGTGGGGGTGGCTATACAAGGGGCGTATGATGAGTAGGAAGTTTAAATTTTGGAATTTTGTTTTGTTTTGTTTTGTTTTGTTTTGTTTTGATCAACTGGCCTTCATCGCACTCAGACAATTCCATATGCACTCCACCCATGCAAACTTCCTCAGCCTGTGCAAAACCTTATGTGATGGCAAGGTCTTGAAATAATGAAGGTCAAGGGTGAGGGTGAGGGTGAGGGGTGAGGGATGAGGGAAAGAACGGACAAAGCTGACATCATCAGAACGATGGAGACATTAAGATGGGCAGCGAACAAGCCAGTTTTTAACCCTTTGACTCCAGCACCCTATCCGCCAACTGCAACAAAAAAAAACCACTTAACCCTTTGATTCCCTCACCCTATCCACCAGCTTCCTCGCAGGAAGCTGGTGGATAGGGTGAGGGAATCAAAGGATTAAGTTTCTGCTTTGCTAGCATGGTTGGCAACGCAGGATGTTGGTGGACAGGATGCAGGAGTCAAAAGGTTAATGTCGCGGGCTGGGATTGAACTTGAGATATTAGATCTTGAGTCCACGGTTATATAAAAAAAAAAGCCAACAACAACAACTACTACTACAACAACAACAGCAACAACAACAACAACAACAAAGTGGCCAGCTGGAGAGTTGAACGCACAGCATCAGATGGGAGGACAGGTGGGGAGAAATAAATGAGAGAGGAACGGAAAAGGAGAAAGGAGAGTGAGAGAGTGAAGATGGGCACAAGACTTATGACATAATGTGTACAGTTTAACATATCGGTTTGAAGAGAACTAAATATGTGTGTTTCAGTGTCACAATACAACTGACATTATCTCAACTGGCCCACCCATAAAGTATGTAGCACGATTACCATGAAAGGGCGATGAACTTCATCGTTTTAACTCACCCTCGGGAAATTATAAATAAATACTTTTTTACTTTCCCATAACGGCCTCAAATATCAAAACTGTCTAAATGTTTGCCAGCGCTCCACTATTCATGATTAATCTGTAGTCCGATATCTTTCTACGCTGGCATCGTGCAGGGTGGTGATAAGTTTGGGGCCATGTGATACCAAATATGGCAGACACCGAGCTGGGACCATCTACAGAACATTTATTTCCGTGCACAGTTCCAAGCTAGCACAGATATATATATATTTACATCTTACTGATGCTCTCAATACAGCGCCCGTTTGGTGGCTAAATACAGCAGCAAGCGGACCAAAATAGCAGCCGGTTGCGCAAAGGTAGATAAATATACGTACAGTGTATCGATCGCCTCCCTTCGCCGTACAGCAAAACAACATACAGATCAATTGCATAGCTCGCTGCTTTTTCCCAGCTTGCTACGTTTTTTTCTCCCAGCTTGTTTTTTTTTTTTTTTTTCTTCTCTCCTTGCTGCCTTATTCTGTTCCAACGAGTTGAAACGACTGTCGTCTGCTAACAGTTCCAAATGCCACCAAGATAGCGCTGTTGCCCGGAGAATGGCTGACGTCACGCCTACGTATGGTGACAACAGCTCGTGCCAGGAGACAATAGAGTTTTGTGTTTATGGACGTAGTGTCAATGTTTTGGTGTCTACGTGCATGAGATCATCACGATTGTTTCTACTATACACTAAACCCGGAGGCCATTCCTTCCCAATTCCGTCCAGAAATCTACTTCGACCTGTTAACATGTTCCTTTTACAGGTTCATAGACAAGTCCTCCTAATACTTACTGTCGCTATCTGATGACCCTAAAAGAGAATATGATCATGACTTCCGGTCGTTGCTCATTATCGTTTCTTCAGATCAGTAAGCACTTTAGATCTGCTAGATGGTCCTTACGCGCAGTACTAAGACAAGGGAGACGTCCTAATATGTCTCCATGAGCTGTCGTAACGTCTGTCTACGAGACGTCCTAATTTGTCTCCCACTTTCACACCACTGCAACATTACGTAAAAAGCCATAGCACAAAGACTTAGAGTAGGCGTGAAAATGGAGGCATTATTGTGTTAGCCTGTCGTTTCTTTGTGGCGATTAACTACATCTACAACGTCACATATGGTCATGCCATACACGATATCTCTCTTTCCCTATGACACTGAATCTGGCGTGATCGAGAACTTAACCCTTTTGACTCTCTCACCCATGTCTGCCAGCGTCCTGCATTATCCGCCGTATGCTAAAGCAGAATCGTAACCCTTTCACTCCCTCATCCAACTGTTATTGTTGTTTTTGTTTAAAGCACAGCCGACTGCGTAGGGCTTATATCAGAGCTATAACGTTTCAAAACACAATACTTCAACACAAAAAAGGAAAAGAAATTTATGTATACATATTAACGCATTCGCGCATGTAATCTAAGGAGATGCTCCTGGCGTTGACCGCTCAATCCAGTTTATCACACAAGATTTCAAAAGCAAACTTGAATACAAATTGAAACATAATTAAGGATCAACTAAGTAACATAACTCTTGAGAGTCAAGGAGTTATCTCCATGTAGAATTTCTCAACCCAACACAGTTTGCACTACCATTCAGCTAGCATAGACGCAAGCCACAAAGCATAAAGTGGTAAGCTCAGAATTACCACTTTATGCTTTGTGGCTGCGTCTATGCTAGCTGAATGTTCTGAGCTTACCACTTTATGCTTTGTGGCTGCGTCTATGCTAGCTGAATGGGTTGCGCAAACTGTGTTGGGTTTGAGAAATCCTACATGGGAGATAACTCCGTGACTCTCAAGAGTTATGTTACTTAGTTGATATTTAAAACTCTCCCTGCTTCCCTGTAATTTCCTTTGGTATTATAATTAAGGACATTAGAATACATATAAAAACGGGCCTAAATTACCTAAAACTGCCTCCGCATATCTGATTTCCCTAGAGCCATGAATGCATCTAACACATGTACCCAATTGTCAATCCTAACAGAACGTACGTAAGACATTATCGAACACATACAGGTGAATAGACCAGCAAGGCATAAAATGATAGGAAGAAATGGCAGAAAACAAAGGAGGAAGGAAGAAACAAAGAGAGTAACAGAAAAGAGGACATTTCTAGCACATAATCTCCAGAAGGTGGGGGATACTTCTTAAACTGAAAGAGCCCCCAGCATCCAAATGGGGGACCCCTCACCCTATCCACCAGCTTCCCGCTTTATAAGCCATGATAGAAAAGCAATCTTAACCCTTTGATTCCTCACCCTGTCCATCAGCTTTATGCATTACAGTCATGTTAACAAGGCTTAGACTTAACCCTTTCCTTCCCTCTCCCTTTCCAATAGCTTCCTGCATCATCAACCACGACGGCAAAGCAGTAAACCGAATCCTTTGACTTCCTCACTCTGTCCAACATGGAGTGCCAGGGATACGTTTTCGCAGCTGGTGGATAGGATAAGGAAGTGAAAAGGATAGCATTTGACCCATACGATAAATTTGAAATTTTGGAGTTCATTCACAGGAAATTCATCGCTCTCAGACAATTCTTGTTGTAAAATGATCACGTGCTGTGTGGACACATGTCAATGACCACGGTGTGGTGACCTCCCTTAGTGAACAACAGCGATAAGCATTCTTTCTTCTGGGTCAAAGTC
Source organism: Monoplex corrugatus (assembly GCA_030674185.1). NCBI lineage: Eukaryota > Metazoa > Mollusca > Gastropoda > Littorinimorpha > Ranellidae > Monoplex > Monoplex corrugatus. The sequence goes on from JAPXFY010000031.1 coordinate 39,914,234, forward strand.
AAAAGAAAAAAAGAGTGGGTTTATCTCCCTTTGGGGTTCAAATTACAATCAAAAGATGCTCAAATAAAGATTTTCCTTGCAATATGTTGTTAGGGTCAAAGTCAGAAGACGAAACAATAACGGTTCTCTGTTCTTTTGGGGGGGAGCTAGGGTTAAAGGGAAAGGGCGGAGAAATAAAGGTTCCCCCTTCCTGTTGGGGTTAGAATTAGAGTCAAAAGAAATCAAAATAAGAGATTTTTTCCACATCTAGGCCAGGCTCAGAACAGAAGACACAGAAATAGCCAGGCTCAGAAACAGAAGACACAGAAATAAATGGTATCTTCTTTTCAGATTAAGGTACAACAAACACATTATAAAAAGATATATTCATAACGTCTTTGGGTTACTGTAAAAAACTATAAAACACACACACACACACACACACACACACACACACACACACACACACACACACACGAAATACGATTTTTCTCCTCTTTTAGGTAAGAGTCAAACTCAAAAGACTCAGAAATAAGGGATTTCCCTTCTTTTGAGGTTAGTTCAGTTGGGTTCGGGCTACAGGAAAAAATGACACAGACGGAAAGTATTTTCCCATGATCCTAGCGGTGTTCAAACTTCAAGACAGAAAATGATAGGAAGAAATGGCAGAAAGCAAAGGAACAAGGCAGGAACAAAGAGAATGACGTAAAAGAGGAAATTTCTAGCACAACATTTCCATAAAGTTAGGACACTATTTATACTGAAAGATCCCCCGGCATCTCCACGGAGAACATTCGTAACATATCGTTTGAAATGCATGATGATTTAAGACATACCACATATAAATTTTGCTTTTGTTTTATCAATAACTCATTCACACACATGAAAATGTAAGGCAGCCGTTGGGGAGAGAGGTGGTAGTCATCTCAGTTTATCTCGAGATTACCATTCTGACATCGATGCCCCATCTCCTCTCATTCAATGTTTAACTTGTTCCCGTTGTCTCCTTGTCCATACCTACACACAGGTACACATTGTCACCTCGTCCATACCTACAGAGAGGTACCCATTGTCACCTTGTCTTTATCTACACACAAGTACACATTGTTACCTTGTCGATACCTACACACAGGTACCCATTGTCTCCTTGTCCATACCTACAGACAGGTACCCATTGTCACCTTGTCCATACCTACACACAGGTACCCATTGTCACCTTGTCCATACCTACACACAGAAACCCATTGTCACCTTGTCCATACCTACACACAGGTACCCATTGTCACCTTATCCATACCTACACACAGGTACCCATTGTCACCTTGTCCATACCTATAGACAGGTACCCATTGTCACCTTGTCCATACCTACACACAGGTACCCATTGGCACCTTATCCATACCTACACACAGAAACCCATTGTCACCTTGTCCATACCTACACACAGGTACTCATTGTCACCTTATCCATACCTACACACAGGTATCCATTGGCACCTTATCCATACCTACACACAGGTACCCATTGTCACCTTGTCCATACCTACACACAGGTACCCATTGTCACCTTGTCCATACCTACACACAGGTACCCATTGGCACCTTATCCATACCTACACACAGGTACCCAATGTCACCTTGTCCATACCTACACACAGGTACCCATTGTCACCTTGTCCATACCTACACACAGATATTGTCACCTTGTCCATACCTACACACAGGTACCCATTGTCACCTTATCCATACCTACACACAGGTACCCATTCTTACCTGTCCATACCTACACACAAGTACTCACCGTCTCCTTGTCCATACCTACACACAGGTACCCATTGTTACCTTGTCCATACTTACAGGCAGGTACCCACTGTCACCTTGTCCATACCTACACACAGGTACCCATTGTCACCTTGTCCATACCTACAGACAGGTAACCACTGTCACTTTGTCCATACCTACACACAGGTACCCATTGTCACCTTGTCCATTCCTACAGACAAGTACCCATTGTCACCTTGTCCATTCCTACAGACAAGTACCCATTGTTACCTTGTCCATACCTACACACAGGTACCCATTGTTACCTTGTTCATACCTACAGACAGGCACCTATTGTTACATGTCCATACCTACAGACAGGTACCCATTGTTACCTTGTCCATACCTACACACAGTTACCCATTGTTAACTTGTCCATACCTACAGACAAGTACCCATTGTTACCTTGTCCATACCTACACACAGGTACCCATTGTTACCTTGTCCATACCTACACACAGGTACCCATTGTTACCTTGTTCATACCTACAGACAGGTACCCATTGTTACCTTGTCCATACCTACACACAGTTACCCATTGTTAACTTGTCCATACCTACATACAGGTACCCATTGACACCTTGTCCATGCCTAAAGACAGGTACCCATTGTCACTTTGTCCATCCCTGCAGACAGGTACCCATTGTTATCTTGTCCATACCTACACACAAGTACCCACTGTCACCTTGTCCATACTACAGACAGGTACCCATTGTCACCTTGTCCATACCTACACACAGGTACCCATTGTCACCTTGTCCATACCTACAGACAGGCACCCATTGTTACCTTGTCCATACCTACAGACAGGCACCCATTGCCACCTTGTCCATACTGACTCACAGGTACCCATTGCCACCTTGTCCATACAAACTCACAGGTACCCATTGCCACCTTGTCCATACCGACTCACAGGTACCCATTGCCACCTTGTCCATACAAACTCACAGGTACCCATTGTCACCTTGTCCATACCGACTCACAGGTACCCATTGCCACCATGTCCATACCTAGACACAGGTACCCATTGTCACCTTGTCCATACCTAAAGACAGGTACCCATTCACCTTGTCCATACCTACACACAGAAACCCGTTGTCACCTTGTCCATTCCTACAGACAAGTACCCATTGTTACCTTGTTCATACCTACAGACAGGCACCCATTGCCACCTTGTCCATACTGACTCACAGGTACCCATTGCCACCTTGTCCATACAAACTCACAGGTACCCATTGCCACCTTCTCCATACCGACTCACAGGTACCCATTGCCACCTTGTCCATACAAACTCACAGGTACCCATTGTCACCTTGTCCATACCGACTCACAGGTACCCATTGCCACCATGTCCATACCTAGACACAGGTACCCATTGTCACCTTGTCCATACCTAAAGACAGGTACCCATTCACCTTGTCCATACCTACACACAGAAACCCGTTGTCACCTTGTCCATTCCTACAGACAAGTACCCATTGTTACCTTGTTCATACCTACAGACAGGTACCTATTGTTACATGTCCATACCTACAGACAGGTACCCATTGTTACCTTGTCCATACCTACAGTTACCCATTGTTAACTTGTCCATACCTACATACAGGTAGCCACTGACACCTTGTCCATATCTACACACAGGTACCCATTGTCACTTTGTCCATGCCTAAAGACAGGTACCCATTGTTACTTTGTCCATACCTACACACAGGTACCCATTGTTACCTTGTCCATACCTACACACAGGTACCCACTGTCACCTTGTCCATACCTAAGACACGTACCCACTGTCACCTTGTCTATACCTACACACAGGTAACCATTGTCACCTTGTCCATACCTACACACAGGTACCCATTCTTGCCTTGTCCATACCTACACGCAGGCACCCATTGTCACCTTGTCCATACCTACACACAGGTACCCATTGTCACCTTGTCCATACCTACACACAGGTACCCATTGTCACTTGTCCATACCTACACACATGTACCCATGTCTCCTTGTCCATACCTACAGACAGGTACCCATTGTCACCTTGTCCATACCTACAGACAGGTACCCATTGTCACCTTGTCCATACTTACAAACAGGTACCCATTGCCACCTTGTCCATACCTACAGACAGGTAATTACCCATTGTTACCTTGTCTTTATCTACACACAAGTACACATTGTTACCTTGTCCATACCTACACACAGGTACCACATTGTCATATACCAGTCCATTGTCCCTTCCATACCTACACACGGTACCCATTGTCACCTTGTCCATACCTACACACAAGGACCCATTGTCACCTTGTCCATACCTACACACGGTACCCATTGTCACCTTGTCCATACCTACACACAGGTACCCATTGTCACCTTGTCCATACCTACACACAGGTACCCATTGTCACCTTGTATCCAATACCTACACACAGTACCCATTGTCACCTTGTCCATACCTACACACAGATACCCATTGTTACCTTGTCCATACCTACACACAGGGACCATTTTACCTGTCCATACCTACACACAAGTACTCACGTTCCTTTCCATACCTACACACAGTTACCCATTCTTACCTTTTCCATACTTACAGGCAGGTACCCACTGTCACCTTGTCCATACCTACACACAGTACCCATTGTCACCTTGTCCATACCTACAGACAGGTACCACTGTCACTTTTGTCCATACTTACACACAGGTACCCATTGTCACCTTGTCCATTCCTACAGACAAGTACCCATGTCACTTGTCCATCTACAGACAGTACCCATTGTTACCTTGTCCATACCTACACACAGTACCATTGTCACCTTGTCCATACCTACAACACAGGTACCCATTGTCACTTGTCCATACCTACACACATGTACCCATGTTCCTTGTCCATACCTACAGACAGGCACCCATTGTCACCTTGTCCATACCTACAGACAGGTACCCATGTTCACTTGTCCATACTACAAACAGGTACCCATTGCCACCTTGTCCATACCTACAGACAGGTAATTATCCATTGTTACCTTGTCTATACTACACACAAGTACACATTGTTACCTTGTCCATACCTACACACAGGTACCCATTGTCACCTTGTCCTACCTACAGACAGGTACCCATTGTCACCTTGTCCATACCTACACACGGGTACCCATTGTCACCTTGTCCATACCTACACACAGAACCATTGTCACCTTGTCCATATCTAACACAGGTACCCATTGTCACTTTGTCCATGCCTAAAGACAGGTACCCATTGTCACTTTGTCCATACTGCAACAGGTACCCATTGTCACCTTGTCCATACCTACACAAATACCCACTGTCACCTTGTCCATACCTACAGATAGGTACCCATTGTCTCCTTGTCCATACCTACACACAGATACCCATTGTCACCTTGTCCATACCTACAACAGGTACCCATCTTGCCTTGTCCATACTACACACAGTACCCATTGTCACTTGTCCATACCTACACACAGGTACCCATTGTTCCTTGTCCATACTCTACAGGCAGGTACCCACTGTCACCTTGTCCATATACCTACACACAGGTACCCATTGTCACCTTGTCCATACCTACAGACAGGTAATCACTGTCACTTTGTCCATACCTACACACAGGTACCCATTGTCACCTTGTCCATTCCTACAGACAAGTACCATTGTCACCTTGTCCATTCCTACAGACAAGTACCCATTGTTACCTTGTCCATATCCTACACACAGGTACCCATTGTTACCTTGTTCATACCTACAGACAGGTACCTATTGTTACATGTCCATACCTACAGACAGGTACCCATTGTTACCTCGTCATACCTACAACAGTTACCATTGTTAACTTGTCCATACCTACATACAGGTACCCATTGACACTTGTCCATATCTACACATAGGTACCCATTGTCACTTTGTCCATGCCTAATACAGGTACCCATTGTCACTTTGTCCATCCTGCAGACAGGTACCCTTGCTACCTTGTCCATACCTAACACAAATACCACTGTCACCTTGTCCATACTACAGACAGGTACCCATTGTCTCCTTGTCCATACCTACAACAGGTACCCATTGTTACCTTGTCCATACCTACACACAAATACCCACTGTCACCTTGTCCATACCTACACACAGGTACCCATTGTCTCCTTGTCCATACCTACACACAGTACCCATTGTCACCTTGTCCATACCTACACACAGGTACCCATTGTCTCCTTGTCCATACCTACAGACAGGTACCCATTGTCACTTGTCCATACCTACACACAGGGGACCCATTGTCACCTTGTCCATACCTACACACAGGTACCCATTGTCACCTTGTCCATACCTACACACAGGTACCCATTGTCACTTGTCCATACCTACACACATGTACCCATGTCACCTTGTCCATACCTACAGACAGGTACCCATTGTCACCTTGTCCATACTACAACAGGTACCCATTGCCACTTGTCCATACCTACAACAGGTAAGTACCCATTGTTACCTTGTCCCTTATCTACACACTAAGTACACCATTGTCACCTTGTCCATACCTACACACAGGTACCCATTGTCACCTTGTCCATACCTACAGACAGGTTACCCATTGTCACCTTGTCCATTACTACACACAGGTACCATTGTCACTTGTCATACTACACAGGTACCCACTGTCACTTGTCCATACCTACACACAGAACCCATTGTCACCTTGTCCATACCTACACAGGTACCCATTGTCACCTTATCCATACCTACACACAGGTACCCATTGTCACCTTGTCCATACCTACACACGGTACCCATTGTCACTTGTCCATACCTACATCACAGACTATTGTCACCTTGTCCATACCTGCACACAGGTACCCATTGTTACCTTGTCCATACCTACACACAGGTACCCATTTACCTGTCCATACCTACACACAAGTACTCATCCGTCTCCTTGTCCATACCTACACACAGGTACCCATTGTTACCTTGTCCATACTTACAGGCAGGTACCCACTGTTACCTTGTCCATACCTACACACAGGTACCCATTGTCACCTTGTCCATACCTACAGACAGGTAACCACTGTCACTTTGTCCATACCTACACACAGGTACCCATTGTCACCTTGTCCATTCCTACAGACAAGTACCATTGTTACCTTGTCCATACATACACACAGTACCCATTGTTACCTTGTTCATACCTACAGACAGGTACCTATTGTTACATGTCTATACCTACAGACAGGTACCCATTGTTACCTTGTCCATACCTACACAGTTACCCATTGTCCATACCTACATACAGGTACCCATTGACACCTTGTCCATATCTACACACAGGTACCCATTGTCACTTTGTCCATGCCTAAAGACAGGTACCCATTGTCACTTTGTCCATCCCTGCAGACAGGTACCCATTGTTACCTTGTCCACACCTACACACAAATACCCACTGTCACCTTGTCCATACCTACAGATAGGTACCCATTGTCTCCTTGTCCATACCTACACACAGGTACCCATTGTCACCTTGTCCATACCTACACACAGGTACCCATTCTTGCCTTGTCCATAACTACACACAGGTACCCATTGTCACTTGTCCATACCTACACACAGGTACCCATTGTCACCTTGTCCATACCTACACACAGGTACCCATTGTCTCCTTGTCCATACCTACACACAGGTACCCATTGTCACCTTGTCCATGCCTACACACAGGTACCCATTGTCTCCTTGTCCATACCTACACACAGGTACCCATTGTCTCCTTGTCCATACCTACACACAGGTACCCATTGTCTCCTTGTCCATACCTAAACACAGGTACCCATTGTCTCCTTGTCCATACCTACACACAGGTACCCATTGTCACCTTGTCCATACCTACACACAGGTACCCATTCTTGCCTTGTCCATACCTACACACAGGTACCCATTGTCACCTTGTCCATACCTACACACAGGTACCCATTGTCACCTTGTCCATACCTACACACATGTACCCATTGTCACTTGTCCATACCTACACACATGTACCCATGTCACCTTGTCCATACCTACAGACAGGTACCCATTTTCACCTTGTCCATACTTACAAACAGGTACCCATTGCCACCTTGTCCATACCTACAGACAGGTAAGTACCCATTGTTACCTTGTCTTTATCTACACACAAGTACACATTGTTACCTTGTCCATACCTACACACAGGTACCCATTGTCACCTTGTCCATACCTACAGACAGGTACCCATTGTCACCTTGTCCATACCTACACACGGGTACCCACTGTCACCTTGTCCATACCTACACACAGGTACCCATTGTCACCTTGTCCATAACTACAGACAGGTACCCATTGTCTCCTTGTCCATACCTACAGACAGGTACCCATTGTCACCTTGTCCATACCTACACACAGGTACCCATTGTCACCTTGTCCATACCTACACACAAGTACCCACTGTGACCTTGTCCATACCTACACACAGGTAACCACTGTCACTTTGTCCATACCTAGACACAGGTACCCATTGTCACCTTGTCCATTCCTACAGACAGGTACCCATTGTTACCTTGTCCATACCTACAGACAGGTACCCATTACTTTGTCCATACCTACAGACAGGTACCCATTGTCACCTTGTCCATGCCTAGATACAGGTACCCATTGTTACCTTGTCCATACCTACAGACAGGTACCCATTGTAACCCCTCTATGCCTAGATACAGGTACCCATTGTCACCTTGTCCATACCTACACACAGGTACCTATTGTTAATCACAGACAGCTATCTATTTATTTCTGGATGAACTGAGTTACTGTTCTCAAATCAGTCCAAACACCAGGTCATCTAATCAATTGGCAACCACACTCGATCAGCTTTTAAGAACGCATGCTCTAACCACAGTTCTACTACCCACCACCTGGTACTAGTCTTACTCATCAGTTTACTGAATGAGGATCAGAGCATGACAAAAATACTGACTAACTGACTGACCTTTGTTTTTTTTCAACGGTAAAGATAATGACACCATACAACAATGTTTGGTACGTGTTCCATATCTGCTGTTGTCAAAATCTGCTTATTTTTTATTTGCTTAAAGCTTAGCTGACTGCACAGAACCATTATCAGGGCTAAAACCATCTCAAAAAGGTCACCTCAGTTTTTTTTTAAAATGGGGAAAAAAAAAGAAAAAGAAAAAACAGGAAAGAAACACCTTATTAAAATAATAAAATATAAATTGGAAAAAAAAAATTACGTACACATGTCAATGCATTCATGCACATAATCTAAGCATATGCCCCTGGTATTGACCACTCCATCTAATTTATCACATGGTTTTTAAAAAAACAAACTGAATTCAACTAAAAAAATATGCATAGAAAAGGGTCTAAATGAACTAAAATTGCTTCTGCACACCACGTCTCCTTAGCGACAAAATGTGCACTTAATACATGTATTCAATAATCAATTCTAAGAGAAAGTATGGACCAGCAAGGCAGAAATTTATAGGAAAAAATGACAGAAAGTAAAGGAGGAATAAAGAAGCAAAGAAAATGACGGAAAAGAGGAAATTTCTAGCACTGAGTTTCCGGAAGGTGGGGATACTATTCATAGGCCTACTAAAAATGCCCACGGTATCCCAATGGGAATTGATAAAGCTAAAATAAAATTTTTTTAAGAGTAATGAATAATGAAAATGACAACAACAACAATATTAACAACAACAACAACAAGAAAAAGAAAAAGAAAAGAAAAAGTAAAGAATGATTATGGTGATCATGACAATCACAATGATGAAGATGATGATGAAGAACAAGAAGGATGATGCTGATGAAGAAGAAGAAGAAGAAGGAGAAGAAGAAAAAGAAGATGAGGAGGAGGAAGAGGAGGAGGAGGACGATTACGATGACAACGACGAAGACAATGACGACGACGACAATGATGATAAAACACCTAGCAATCAAGTTGAGGCATTTTAAACAAAGAAACATACGTATATATCCAAAAGGCAAATAGGGATATAAAACTCCACATATGATCATTACCTACATACAGATTATCAAGGGCACAAGACATTAAATGACTGAAAAGAGGAAATTTCTAGCACAGAATTTCGAGAGGTGGCGGTTACTATATATACTGAAAGAACACCAGGCATCCACATGGTGGGGGGGGGGGGGGGTCCTTCTAAGGTGGGGGATACTATATGTACTGACACAGCCTCTTGCATCTGCATGGGGTTTGTCAATTTCTATTTTTCTGAGTTATACACTGCAAAAACAGACAATGGCACTGCATTTGCTCAATCCTTGGACTCCCGCACCCTATCTATCAATTGCAGAAACTTTAACCTTTTGACTCTGTTACCCTATCCACCAGCTTCCTACAGGAACCTGGTGGACCGGGTGAGGGAGTCACGAGGTTAAGTTTTTGCTTTGCTAGCATGATTGACTATGGTTGCTGATGGACAGGGTGCAGGAGTCAAAGGGTTAATACAACAAATATAACAGAAGAAATACATACGTGAATATGTCTTGTAAAGAATAACATACAAACAAACCGAGAAAAGAATACAGGGACACAAAGAAAGAAGAAAGGCATTCTGTAAACACTTCATCCTTTTAACCCCTCAACCTATCAATGAGCCATGAGATTTTTGCAGCAAGCTGGAGGGTATGTTGAGTTACTGAAAGGTTTAACGAAGGATATGAGAAGCAGTGTCTATAATGAGCCCTGTCAAAGCACAGGCAATGTTCTGCAATGATGATAAAATTGACGACACTGCATCTGTGTAAACACGTTATTGTTATTGTTATTGTTGTTTAAAGCCCGTCCCAGCCGACTGTGTAGAACCGTATCAGGGCTATAACTGCTTCAAAACACACAAAATTCAACAGGAAAAAGAAAAGAAAAAGAAAAGAAGATTATGTACACATATCAATGCATTCACACACATAATCTGAGGACATGACCCCGCGTTGACCACTCCATCCAATTTATCGCACAGGGGATTTAAAAAACACACCTGAATACAAATTTAAGCATACATAAGGACACAAAACGGGCCTAAATTACCTAAAATTGCTGCCGCATATCTCAGATCCCTAGAACCAAAAATGCACTTTTAACACATTTACCCAATTATCAATCCTAAGAGAAAGTATGTAAGACTTTATCGAACACATACAGGTGAATGGACCAGCAAGGCAGAAAAGTAAAGGAAAAAAATGACAGAAAGCAAAGGAGAAAGAAAGAAACAAAGAGATGACAGAAAAGAGGAAATTTCTGGCACAGATTTCCAGAAGGTGGGAGATACTATTGATACTGAAAGAGCCCCAGCATTCCCACTGGTGGTGGGGGGGGGGGGGGGTATGTTGAGTTACTTAAAGGTTTAAACGAAGGATGTGAGAAGCAGCGTCTATAATGAGCCCTGTCAAAACACAGGCAATGTTCTGCAATGGTAATAAAATTGACGACACAGCATCTGCGTAAACACGTTCCAGGCGCTATGTTCAATAAATCTAAGATGAAACGAACAGTATCTGCGCTATCTTGGGATCAGTCCTGACAGACAATTATCGTTCACACAACTATTGACACTCCCATTGTCAATGGCTGCTACGTGTATTGAGCAACGCCATCCCTTTCTGCCACACCAAACTGTGCCGCTCAAGGTCAATGATCATGGGCTTGGCCTGACAACACGGCACTCACGGGACTTCACACTGTAACTTTACCACTTAAGGACACTGTAACTTTACCACTTAAGGACACTGTAACTTTACCACTTAAGGACACTGTAACTTTATCACTTAAGGACACTGTAACTTTACCACTTAAGGACACTGTAACTTTATCACTTAAGGACACTGTAACTTGACCACTTAAGGACACTGTAACTTGACCACTTAAGGACACTGTAACTTGACCACTTAAGGACACTGTAACTTTACCACTTAAGGACACTGTAACTTTACCACTTAAGGACACTGTAACTTTACCACTTAAGGAGACTGTCATTTTACCACTTAAGGACACTGTAACTTTACCACTTAAGGACACTGTCACTTTACCACTTAAGGACACTGTAACTTTACCACTTAAGGACCTGTCACTTTACCACTTAAGGAGACTGTAACTTTACCACTTAAGGACCTGTCACTTTACCACTTAAGGACACTGTAACTTTACCACTTAAGGACACTGTCACTTTACCACTTAAGGAGACTGTAACTTTACCACTTAAGGACACTGTAACTTTACCACTTAAGGAGACTGTAACTTTACCACTTAAGGACCTGTCACTTTACCACTTAAGGACACTGTAACTTTACCACTTAAGGACACTGTAACTTTACCACTTAAGGACACTGTCACTTTACCACTTAAGGAGACTGTAACTTTACCACTTAAGGACACTGTAACTTTATCACTTAAGGACACTGTAACTTTACCACTTAAGGACATTGTAACTTTATCACTTAAGGAGACTGTAACTTTATCACTTAAGGACATTGTAACTTTACCACTTAAGGACACTGTCACTTTATCACTTAAGGACATTGTAACTTTATCACTTAAGGACATTGTAACTTTACCACTTAAGGAGACTGTAACTTTATCACTTAAGGACACTGTAACTTTATCACTTAAGGACACTGTAACTTTATCACTTAAGGACACTGTAACTTTATCACTTAAGGACACTGTAACTTTACCACTTAAGGATACTGTAACTTTACCACTTAAGGAGACTGTAACTTTACCACTTAAGGATACTGTAACTTTACCACTTAAGGATACTGTAACTTTACCACTTAAGGAGACTGTAACTTTACCACTTAAGGAGACTGTAACTTTACCACTTAAGGACACTGTAACTTGACCACTTAAGGACACTGTAACTTTATCACTTAAGGACATTGTAACTTTACCACTTAAGGAGACTGTCACTTTACCACTTAAGGACACTGTAACTTTACCACTTAAGGACACTGTAACTTGACCACTTAAGGACACTGTAACTTTACCACTTAAGGACACTGTAACTTTACCACTTAAGGAGACTGTCACTTTACCACTTAAGGACACTGTAACTTTACCACTTAAGGACACTGTAACTTTACCACTTAAGGACACTGTAACTTTACCACTTAAGGACACTGTAACTTTACCACTTAAGGACACTGTAACTTTACCACTTAAGGACACTGTCACTTTACCACTTAAGGACACTGTAACTTTACCACTTAAGGACACTGTAACTTTATCACTTAAGGAGACTGTCACTTTACCACTTAAGGACACTGTCACTTTACCACTTAAGGACACTGTAACTTTATCACTTAAGGACATTGTAACTTTATCACTTAAGGACACTGTAACTTTATCACTTAAGGACACTGTAACTTTATCACTTAAGGACACTGTAACTTTACCACTTAAGGACACTGTAACTTTATCACTTAAGGACACTGTAACTTTACCACTTAAGGACATTGTAACTTTATCACTTAAGGAGACTGTAACTTTATCACTTAAGGACATTGTAACTTTACCACTTAAGGACATTGTAACTTTACCACTTAAGGAGACTGTAACTTTATCACTTAAGGACATTGTAACTTTATCACTTAAGGACATTGTAACTTTACCACTTAAGGAGACTGTAACTTTATCACTTAAGGACACTGTAACTTTATCACTTAAGGACACTGTAACTTTATCACTTAAGGACACTGTAACTTTATCACTTAAGGACATTGTAACTTTACCACTTAAGGACACTGTAACTTTACCACTTAAGGAGACTGTCACTTTACCACTTAAGGACACTGTAACTTTATCACTTAAGGACACTGTAACTTTACCACTTAAGGAGACTGTAACTTTACCACTTAAGGACACTGTAACTTGACCACTTAAGGACACTGTAACTTTATCACTTAAGGACATTGTAACTTTACCACTTAAGGAGACTGTAACTTTACCACTTAAGGACCTGTCACTTTACCACTTAAGGACACTGTAACTTTACCACTTAAGGACACTGTAACTTGACCACTTAAGGACACTGTAACTTTACCACTTAAGGACACTGTAACTTTACCACTTAAGGAGACTGTCACTTTACCACTTAAGGACACTGTAACTTTACCACTTAAGGACATTGTAACTTTACCACTTAAGGACACTGTAACTTTACCACTTAAGGACACTAACTTTACCACTTAAGGACACTGTCACTTTACCACTTAAGGACACTGTCACTTTACCACTTAAGGACACTGTAACTTTACCACTTAAGGACATTGTAACTTTACCACTTAAGGACACTGTAACTTTATCACTTAAGGACACTGTAACTTTACCACTTAAGGACACTGTAACTTTACCACTTAAGGACACTGTAACTTTACCACTTAAGGATACTGTAACTTTATCACTTAAGGACACTGTAACTTTACCACTTAAGGACACTGTAACTTTACCACTTAAGGACACTGTCACTTTACCAGTTAAGGACACTGTAACTTTATCACTTAAGGACACTGTAACTTTACCACTTAAGGACACTGTAACTTTATCACTTAAGGACACTGTAACTTTATCACTTAAGGACACTGTAACTTTACCACTTAAGGACACTGTCACTTTACCATTTAAGGACACTGTCACTTTACCATTTAAGGACACTGTCACTTTACCACTTAAGGACACTGTAACTTTATCACTTAAGGACATTGTAACTTTATCACTTAAGGACACTGTAACTTTATCACTTAAGGACACTGTAACTTTATCACTTAAGGACACTGTAACTTTACCACTTAAGGACACTGTAACTTTATCACTTAAGGACACTGTAACTTTACCACTTAAGGACATTGTAACTTTATCACTTAAGGAGACTGTAACTTTATCACTTAAGGACATTGTAACTTTACCACTTAAGGACATTGTAACTTTACCACTTAAGGAGACTGTAACTTTATCACTTAAGGACATTGTAACTTTATCACTTAAGGACATTGTAACTTTACCACTTAAGGAGACTGTAACTTTATCACTTAAGGACACTGTAACTTTATCACTTAAGGACACTGTAACTTTATCACTTAAGGACACTGTAACTTTATCACTTAAGGACATTGTAACTTTACCACTTAAGGACACTGTAACTTTACCACTTAAGGAGACTGTCACTTTACCACTTAAGGACACTGTAACTTTATCACTTAAGGACACTGTAACTTTACCACTTAAGGAGACTGTAACTTTACCACTTAAGGACACTGTAACTTGACCACTTAAGGACACTGTAACTTTATCACTTAAGGACATTGTAACTTTACCACTTAAGGAGACTGTAACTTTACCACTTAAGGACCTGTCACTTTACCACTTAAGGACACTGTAACTTTACCACTTAAGGACACTGTAACTTGACCACTTAAGGACACTGTAACTTTACCACTTAAGGACACTGTAACTTTACCACTTAAGGAGACTGTCACTTTACCACTTAAGGACACTGTAACTTTACCACTTAAGGACATTGTAACTTTACCACTTAAGGACACTGTAACTTTACCACTTAAGGACACTAACTTTACCACTTAAGGACACTGTCACTTTACCACTTAAGGACACTGTCACTTTACCACTTAAGGACACTGTAACTTTACCACTTAAGGACATTGTAACTTTACCACTTAAGGACACTGTAACTTTATCACTTAAGGACACTGTAACTTTACCACTTAAGGACACTGTAACTTTACCACTTAAGGACACTGTAACTTTACCACTTAAGGATACTGTAACTTTATCACTTAAGGACACTGTAACTTTACCACTTAAGGACACTGTAACTTTACCACTTAAGGACACTGTCACTTTACCAGTTAAGGACACTGTAACTTTATCACTTAAGGACACTGTAACTTTACCACTTAAGGACACTGTAACTTTATCACTTAAGGACACTGTAACTTTATCACTTAAGGACACTGTAACTTTACCACTTAAGGACACTGTCACTTTACCATTTAAGGACACTGTCACTTTACCATTTAAGGACACTGTCACTTTACACTTATGGAGAGTAGCATTAGATCCCATTTGACCTGTCGTGCACCTCCTTGTTGTTGTTGTTTAAAGCCCAGCCGACTGCGTAGAGCTATATCAGGGCTATAACCGCCTCAAAACAACAAAACTTCAACAGGAAAAAGAAAAAAAGAAAATTAAGTACACATATCGATGCATTTGCGCACATAATCTAAGGACATGCCCCTGGCATTGACCACTCCGTCCAATTTATCGCACAGGGGATTTGAAAAAACACCTGAAGACAAATTTGAGCATACCTAAGGACACCAAAACATACATAAAAACGGGCATAAACTACCTAAAATTGCTTCCACATATCTCACCTCCCTTGAGCCAGCAATGCACTTAAACACAGTTACCCAATTATCAATCCTAAGAGAAAGTATGTAAGACTTTATTGAACACATACAGGTGAATGGACCAGCAAGGCAGATAATGATAGGAATGACAGAAAGCAAAGGAGGAAGAAAGAAACAAAAAAGAGTGACAGAAAAGAGGAAATTTCTAGCACAGAATTTCCAGAAGGTGGAGATACTATTCATACTGAAAGAGCCCCAACATCCCCACGGGGGAATGCCGTGCACCTAGTCCTTGATACTCTCCACGCAATAATTACAAGCATATAATCATAAACGGACCGTCATCAAATTACTGCGATCAGATTAACCCTTTGACTCCACCTTACCACCAACTTCAAAAACTTAACCCTTTGACTCCCTCACCTTATCCCAGTTTCCTGTAGGAAGCTGGTGAACAGGGTGAGGGATTCAAAGAATCAAGTTTTTGCTTTGCTAGCATAGTTGGCAATGCAGGACGATGTGCGGGAGTCAATGGGCTACAGATATAAACATTGCAGCTTGGAATGTTAGAGCAATGTTCCTGATAAACATTGCAGATTGGAATGTTAGAGCAATGTTCCTGATAAACATTGCAGCTTGGAATGTTAGAGCAATGTTCCTGATAAACATTGCAGCTTGGAATGTTAGAGCAATGCTCCTGATGGGAAAATGAGAAATTGTCAAGACAGAAATGGAAAGATTGAATATTAATATTTTAGGATTAGGAGAAGTGAGATGAAAGGAAGCAGGCATGTTAGCATTGGGCAAGCATGAAATTATATATTCTGGTGGGGACATGTATGATAGAAGGGTAGGCATCATATTGGACAATGACAAGTCAAAGTCTATCAAAGGATACTGGGCTCTACCAAATGAAGTTAGAGCAGCAATGACATAGATGGAACCAAGAAAAGGACCAGACAATATTACTACAGAAATGATTGAGGCTCAAGATGAATTGGGTACTGAATAAGTAACAGTCCCCCTAAATGAAATTTATGACACCAAAATAATTCCTAAAGATATGTTAAAATCAGTTTTCATTCCACTTTTAAAGAAAGCAGTAGCTGTATAGAATATGAACTCTCTCGTACAATCAGCTTGATAAGTCATGTAACAAAAATTCTATTAAGAATAATCATGATGAGGACAAGGAACGAATCACGAGAGAAATATCAAAAGAACAATGTGGATTTCTTGAAGGGAAAGGAACTATGAATGCCATATACATCCTAAGAACTATCATAGAGAACTATCATAGAGAGGTCGATCGAGGTGAACAAGGATTTATATTTATACTTTGTTGATTAGACCAAGCTTTCGGGCTTTCGATCGGTTAAGACATGAAGAATTAATCAACCAACTAGAAAGACAATATTGATGGAAAAGATCTAAGAATGATTAGGAATATGTACTGGAACAAACAGCAGCATTGAGAGCAGACAATTATATAAGCTCTTTCCAAAATATCAAAACAGTGGTTAGGCAGGGTTGTGTTCTGTCACCAGATTTGTTTTCGCTTTACAGCGAAACCATTATGAGAAACCTAGAAGAATGACTCGATAAAGGTGGGAGAAAAAACTACAAACAATCTTCATTATACAGACATCGTTCTGATAGCAGACGATGGAAAAGGCCTACAAAATCTTGTGAAAATAATAGAAATAAAAAGCAGGAATATAGGGCAAGAACTAAATAGTAAGACTGAAGTCATGGTAATCAGTAAAACACAAGAAATCCCCTAATGTAAAATAACAACAAATGGCACAACACTGAGACAAGCTGAAAAGTTTAAGTAGTTGGGAACACTCATCTGACAAGACGGCAGATGCACACTAGAAATATCCAGCAGAACTGGCTTCCCCACCCCCTGCCCATATGGGAATGCTAGGGGCTCTTTCAGTACAAATAGTATCCCCATCTTCTGGAAATTCTGTGCTAGAAATTTCCTCTTTTCTGTCACTCTCTTTTGTTTCTGCCTTGTTCCTTTGCTTTCTGTCATTTCTTCTAATCATTTTCTGCCTCGCTGGTCCATTTACCTGTATATGTGTTCGATAAAGTCATACATACTTTTTCTTAGGATTGATAATTGGGTATGTGTATTAAGTGCATTTTTGGCTCTAGGGAACTGAGATATGCGGAATCAATTTTAAGTAATTTATGCCCGTTTTTATATGTTTTGGTGTCCTTAGGTATGCTTAAATTTGTAATCAGGTGTGTTTCTTAAATCCCCTGTGCAATAAATTGGACATTGCAGAATGTCATAAAAGTGGTTTCTTCCCTTTGACCATATCATAGGCCGAACTACAGGCAACCACAGTTGAGGCGCAGGGCTTGAAGGTTGCCAGCAGCATCGTACCTGTGCTTGCAGCGCGGGGTCTGATGCCATTGGTGGCATCACATCTATGCTTGTGACTCAGGCTATAAAAGTTAGGCTGGAGTACAGAATGTTGAGAGTTCCATGGAAAGCAAAGAAAACAAACCAGTCTTGATGGAGGCAGACACAAGAACATCATTGATAAGGAAGATTAGGAAAAGACAAGCAACATCAAATAGGACATTTTATGAGGAAAGGGGAATTAGAGCACCTGGTCACAACAGGAAAGCCGGAGGGAACAAGAGCACCAGGCTGACCCAGATAGAAAATATTGGACGGACTTGCAGGGTGGCAGAGGACAGAGAGGATGGAAGATGTGCTTGCAGTGACAAGTGATAGATGCAAATGGAAGGCTATGATCGCCAACGTCTTGGGGCAGGGCACATAATGATGATGATGAGAGAATGGGACCGAAAGAAAAAAAAGACATCTGTAATTGGTCTCAGGGTCAAACCCACGCACCCCCCCCCCATGTTATCACCATGGCATTAAAACCAACTCAGGCCTCCCAGTGACAAATGAAAAAAAATCTCTGAAAATGTAGGGGGGGGGGGGGGGTCCGGGGGCATGCTCCCCAAGAAAACTGTTTAGAATATAGATGCAAAATAGTGCAACCTGACACTATCTGGCACAACTTTAAGCTTGTTCATGATCCTTTGTACTCACCTGTCTCACCTGTCGGCGTCACCGGGAACAGTGTTGGCCGCTGCACATGATGTCCTCACAAGTTGCCTCCAGCACTCTCGATCTTGGCTAAGTCTGACCACCTCCTGGAGTTTCTTGCCACTGATGTTTGTGATGTTTCTAGCAAGTGATGCAGGTGGCCGTCCTCTGTTTCTCTTTCCTTCCACTTTACCTTGGAGGACAGTGGACATCAAGTCTGTTCTCTCATTACGGATTGCGTGTCCAACATATTTCAGTTTCCTCCGTTGTATGAGTACTAGAAGCTTGCGTGTAGTACCCAACTCATTCAGTATGCTTTCATTTGAGCGCCTATCCGTCCATTTGACCCTCAGCAGTCTTCGGTAAAACCACAGCTCTGCTGCTTCCACTCGTCTTTCATCCTCTTTCTTCATTGTCCATGCCTCGCAGCCGTATAACATCACTGGCCAGACAAGACATTTTAAGAGTTTTATCTTAAGGTCTGCTGTTATGCTGTGGTCTTTCCAAATATTGTTCAATTGAACCATACTGTTCTTGGCCATTCCAATTCTCATCTTTATGTCTTTTGAGCATGTTCCATCGTGTGTCTTGACTGAACCTAAATATCTGAAGTCCTTGACATTTTCTAGAGGGACTTGGTTTAGCATGATCTGGTCCTGTCTAGTGTTATATTTGCCTGCAACATGCATAACCTTTGTCTTCTTTGAATTTAAGTCCAGCCCAGCTGCCTTTCCAACCCGGTCTACCCTGTACAGGATCCTCCTAGAGCCTGTAATGTTGTCTGCCAGTAATCCTGTGTCATCTGCGTAGCGTAAATTTGACAGGTTTCTACCACCAATATTTACTCCCATGTCTTCTATGTCTGCTTCTCTCATGATATGTTCAGTGTATATGCTGAAGAGATGTGGAGACAGGATGCAACCTTGCCTTACCCCTTTAGTGATGTTAAAAAATTTGCAGTTTTGATTATTCCATCTGATTGTTGCTTTTTGATCATTATATAATGAAGCTATGAGGGAAACCAGATGTCTTGGAAAACCCATTTTGATCATGAAGTGAAAAAGACTTTGGTGAATCACGCTATCAAATGCTTTGCTGTAGTCAAATAATTTGCACACACTGGTGTCAGATTTCAAGAAAAATAATTTGGAGAGTATTTTTCTAATGTATGCTCCAATTAATATTAAACAACAAACTAGACTGTACAGCTTCACAGTTCTTTGCAGTTATCTCCCTCATCTGGTGCTTCTTTGACTTGAAATGGTCTGAAAGTTTGTAGATGCCTGCTCGACTATAATTATTTTGACTTCACCGTGGCACAAGACATAGCAGGCTATGCTAGCCTCTGCTATTTTTGAATGCCATGTGCTCATTTCCATGACATTAATTTTCGTGAAATCCATATCCAGCATCGCTTATTTTTGCAGTCTTTGTCAGACGTTTTTGCTGTGGCAGACCCTCTCTCCAAAATATCGGCTCGAGACATGTTCACACTCCTCAAAAGTTTTGCAATCGATTCTGCAGACAAGCCGTGCCTGACAAACAAAAAATACCAGAAGTGACTGGCGGAAACTGCTACTGGATTTATCCCCGTTCACGAAGTTTTGTCATCTGCTACGAGAGATCAACAGACTGACAAACAGCCGACTGTTTCGCAGAACAAAAAAATCATGTGTCGAATTTTTTTATTTTCTCGGAAAGCACATTCTTTTTCGAAAAAGGCCTGTGGATTTTCTCAAATTTCCTAGAAAAACCAGAAAACTGGGAGCCCTGCAACTGAACTGACGAAATAACATCTGTACATGTGATCATTATGTCGGTACATACAACCATGAAGATACAACAGTAGAATATACAGACATTACCCACACACACACACCAAACAGAAAGCCAGCTGATTATCGTAGATGCTTTACTGAACTTCATGTGGCAACAGTTTTTCTCTGTAATCTTGGATCAATCATACTGTAAGGCATGATGATCAATTAACAATCAATCATGACGATCAATTAACAATCATACTTTAAAGACATAACAGGAACAATCATTTTGTCAGGCATGACAATCAGTGAACAATCATACTTTTAGACGTAACAATCAGTCAACAATCACAATAATCCATGAAAAAAAAAGTCCGCTGTTATGACGAATGACTTGTATCATTAACCCTTTGACTCCCTTACTCTATTCACCAGCATCCTGCATTGTCAACTATGCTAGCAAAGCAAAAGCTTAACCCTTTGACTCTTTCACCCTTTCCACCAGCTTCTTCAGTAAGCTGGTGGACAGCATGGGAGATTCAAAGGGTCAAGTCTTTACAGCAGGTGGACAGGGTGCGGGAGTTAAAGGTTAAAACTAAAACAATCCACAAGTTATACAATCATCAGTCTTCCATCTTTAACAAAATATAGGCATGTTTTTTTTTCACTTTTAACAAAACAATATACATGTCATTCTTTCATATCGGGGGGGGGGGGGGGCAGAATAAAACACAAAATGTGTACTGACAGTCTGAGAAGAAACACGTCCAAAGAATGTGAACGTTCTTGTGTTTAACAAAAAGTTGTTTTTTTTAATCACTATTAATATTTACAATGATAACAACAACATAATAATAACAAAAATGATATTTGCTTAACCCTTTGACTCCCGCACCCTGTCCACCAACTGCAAAAACTTAACCCTTTGACTCCCTGCAGGAAGCTGGTGGATAGGGTGAAGGAGTGAAAGGGTTAAGTTTCTGCTTTGCTGTCCTGACTGACAGTGCACAAAGCTGGTGGATAGGGTCAGGGAGTCAACGGGTTAAGGCTTTTTCCCCCCATGCTGGATCATGGATTTGAACGTTAAAGACAATTATATATTTGGACAAAAATCAGATTCACCACATTCTCCACACGCTCAATGTTTTCATTCTTTTTTTTCATATTCATTTTAAGAAAACCAGAAAGACGTGTTCCTTTGGAAACAGCCGTGGGATTCACAATTACCACTGATGTCAGACATGCCTCTGTCTGCATACATACTATCTGCACACATACCGCATTCACCACACCCTCAGTGATTTCATTCCTTAACATTTTCATTTGATTCTTTATGATTTTCATTAGATTGTCTGATTTAATTAAAACCACAAGAGTCATGTTTTTCTTTCTGAATATGCAATAGCAACATAGAGCAGTAAATTTAAACCTTCACCAAACAACTGAAATAAGCCCTCTTAGTTGTAAGTCATACAACACAATTCACAATCATCCCTGTGATTTCAGCTTTCAAATTATGATTCAACTTTCAAATTATCGTTTCAGCATTTAAATTATCATTTCAGCATTTATATTATCATTTCAGCTTTCAAATTATGATTTCAGCTTTCAAATTATGATTTCACTTATCAAATTATAACTTCAGATTTTATATTAACGATTCCCGTTTCCAAAGCATAATTTCAGTTTCTAATTTATCATCTGAATTTTCATAAAGACCAATTTCACTTTCCAAACTATGATTTCAGTTCGGAAATTATGATTTTGACTTCCAAATTATGACAGCAGCTTCTCTGATATGATTTCAGTTTCCACATAATGAATGACTTTTATTACCAAACCCTAGGCTCATTTCACAATTAAAGAAGTGATCAGCTGTAGCTCAGCAAATGACCAATATGCAACAAAACCACTTTCCACGCATCGGAGGGAATTCTTGTCTCGGTGGTTGAGGACCTGACTGTAGACACATGGTTTACGTCACCCTTTGTCCTGGGTTCAAGCCTTCAGGAACTTGGCGTGGTGTTTGATGTGATCCTCCATGAAGGTGGCAATGAAAAAATAGCTGTGGTCGTACCCCTGCAACAATCGTCATCATCATCATTATCATCATCGTTGTTGTCATCATCATCATCATCATCATCATCACAATATTCATCATTATCATCGTCATCCCTATCGTCATCATCACAACTGTCTTCGTCATTACAACCATCATCATCATCATCATCATCATTTTTTTCATCACTTACATCATTACCATCATCGTCATCACCACTACCACCACCACTTTCTTCTTCATTATCATCATCATCATTATCACAACTTTCTTCTTCATTACAATATTCATCATCACCATCATCGTCATTTGTCATCATCATCACTGTCTTTGTCATTGCAACCATCATCATCACCATCATTCTTATCATCACCACCACCACCACCACCATCACTTTCTTCTTCATTATCATCATCACTTTCTTCTTCATTACAATCATCACCTCCACCATGATGATGATGATCATCATCATCTCCACTTTCTTCTTCATTACAATCATCATCATCATCATCATCATAATCACCATCATCATCATCATCTTCTTCTTCACTACAATCATCATCATCATTGCCATCATTTTAACATACATAAAAACAAAAAAAACACAGACAGGAAAGCATAAAATCCACCATTTAGGTTAGAACATTAAGGGTTTATGTCTAGTACATGTAGGCATGCGATGGTTAATATATCTCTTCCATCACAAGGCACTGTGTGGTGAGTGCACATGGAATCACTCAAGTGCCGCTACACCATTTTGAGAAAACTGAAACTGCCATCATCATCAACATATCTAGGCTTTGAACTGCTCAGGAGAAAAAAATTACAATAAAACATCTTGTGATGTCAGGTTCCTGCGAGCACACAGACAGTAACTACACATCAAGAGATCTTCAGACACACTTCTGGTTAAAATTTGAATATGCCCCCTCTCCCATCACCTACGAAAAGTTTGCACAAATGAAGTTATTTTTTTTCCACCCGATGTGAATCAGAAAAAAACTTCAGATCTTAAAACATACTTCCTGCATCCCAGTATGATTGGAGTCTAGGTAGCACACACACACACACACACACACACACACACACACACACACACACACACACACACACACACACACACACACACACACACACAATACACACACACACACACACAAAGAACGCACCTCCTGCATCCTAAGTATGATCGGAGTCTTGGTGGAGGTGCAGGCTTCCATCAGGTTTTCAGGCAACAGCTGTTTGTCTCCCAGAAAGTTGTCTCCCTTGCCCTGTCAACACAGAGCAGAACAGTCGGCCAGCCCATGAACATTTTATGTAAGCATTACCTGCAAAGGTCTGTACAGTTTGCTGACCACAAGTTTTACATTTCACATGACCTATCCAGTCAATCAGCACATTCAGAGGAACTCTGTTACACCTGCTTATTAAGAGAACCTCCCTCCCCATCTACACACATACACACCTGGTCAATCATCACATGCAGAGGTCTGTAATACCAGTGCCAGAGACATGAACCCTGACCCTCCCACCCCCCTTACACACACACACACACACACACACACACACACACACACTCTCTCTCTCTCTCTTTCTCTCTCTCTCCCTCACACACACTCTCAAACTCACACTCATGCGCACATGCACATACACACACACACACATGCACGCACGCATGCACACACACACAAGGAACATTAATAGGTCCTTAAATCCCCAGCTGGGGGCAAGGAAGATAACAGCAAATAAATGAAAATCCAACAGGATTATCATGTAACATGAAACAGAAAGAACTCAGTTCAACAACAACAACAAAAACAACAACAACGACAAAAGTACAATAGAAATGGTCTTACAATAGAACACTCAAGTGTTAAAAAAATAAAACAATTTTAGAAAATTTGATAAATTTTGCTAATTTCAGTTTAACTCTTTTTGCTCCAAGAAATGAGTTTACACAGCGAGAACACTAATCTGACAGACAGAATTTTAAAGTGGAATAAATTTCTGTTGGTCATCACTGAATGTACAACATCCGGAAATAAAGTGAAACTCATTGCCTAAGGCACTGTTATTACAAAACTTGCATGTTCTGCTTTGTCTATCTACCCATTTGAGTATACCCAATTCAATCTCAAACTTGTGACAATTGCAACGAAAATTAATCAAAGGAAAATCATAAATATCTGGCAACTGTGATATATACTTCTCTATTCCATATTCGGTTTTGAAAATTTCAGTATAACATGCATTTGCTACTGGTTCTCAAAACTCTCTTTCAGACTTGTTGGTAATTATCCTGGAGTAAATGAGCACGTGTATTATTTTTTCAAAACACACACACACACACACACACACACACACACACACACACCACCAACACACACAAACAACACACACATACAAACACACAGGTACAAACCCACCTGGTCAATCAACAGTTCCAGAGGAGGTCCGTTGTACTTTTGCAGGAGACAGGTGGCATCGTAGTCTTGCCAGGTGGCCGTGTCTTCGCCCAGGTATCCAGTGAAGGCTTTCTTACCCCAGAGGCACTTGGTGGGGTTAGAGATGGGGGCGAAGGCACTGACTGAACGATACATACCAGGGTTCCTCATCGCGCTGACCAAGGCTCCATGACCTCCCATACTGACGACACACAATACATTCTATTTTGTATGCCAGACCAAGGTCCATGACCTCCCATAACAACAGATAATGTCTTTATTTTGCATGCCAGACCAAGGCTCCATGACCTCCCATAACAACAGATAATACGTCTTTATTTTCTATGCCAGACCAAGGCTCCATGACCTCCAAATAACATACAGATAGTCAGACTCATAACGAAATCTCTTTATTTTGTAGCCAGACCAAGGCTCCATGACCTCCCATAACAACACATAATACATGTCTTTATTTGCAAGACAGACCAAGGCTCCATCACCTCCCATACCGATAGAGACACAAACAATACACAACAACTATTGTATGCCAGACCAAGGCTCCATGACCTCCCATACTAACACACAATACAACTTGACTGGTCAACACATAAAACATACAGGACAAACAACAACAACAAAACGAAAAGAGGTAAAAAAAAAGGGTTGATAATATTGATATTTTCTTAAGGAGATCAACCAGCATTTCCAGAACATAAATAAATAATTAAACCAAATAATGATGATAAACTAAATGAATACATATTTAACGAAAAAAAAAGATTGCATGACTCCATCTTGTACACACTCACCTGTGGCCAAAGATGGACGCTCGATCAGGGATGGTTGGAAAGTTGGAGTTGATCAAAGTCGGTAACTGTAACACACAGACACAGACACACAGATGCACACACACACACACACACCACACACACACACACACACACACACACACACACACACCACACACACACCACCCCACAGCACAGACACACACACATGCAGAGACACACACACACACACATGTGCAAGCACACACACACACAAAGGCAGATTTATAAATTCACTGTACAAACAAAGTTTTCAATACAGAGGACAGTAAAATCTGTTTCAATCCTCTCGACCGATCGTCCACCCCATCTCTACCGTTCTCCGAGTTTTACTTAGAGGAGAAACGCTGGAACAGTTAAATCTGTTTCCATCCTCTCCACCCATCGTCCACCACACATCTACCGTTTGCAATGTTTTACTCTGAGGAAAACAGACCTTACGACAACCATTTTTCAAGGAAAACCAGAGGCAAAAAGGAAAGAAAGGCAGACCTCCAATCTCATGCAGAGAACATAACCAACATCAGTGGCCTGAATATTCAAGAAGTGCCCACAAAAGTCAAAACTGAGCCATTTGGAGGAGAGTAGCAGTGTCAAAGAGTGCAGCGGCCAACACTGGACCTAGTGACACGGAGAGGTGGGACAGTGAGAATACTTATGTTACTATGGTTCTTACAACTTACTTCATGTTTTGTTAGCGATTCCTTTTACTTGATTGGAGGTCTGTTCTATTCCTGTAAAGTGCAACAGGCATGTCTTTGTACCATTGGTGCTATACAAGTGAAATTATAATCATAACACCTCCTTGCTGATGTAGGTGTACACAGACCTTTTATACATATGATCATGTCAATATCAACACCGTGTAGTGTGCCAACCACTGTACCATACCTCCTTGGTGATGTAGGAGTACACACAGTTACATATATATGATTTTGTCGATATCAACACTGTGTAGTGTGCCAACCACTGTACCATACCTCCTTGGTGATGTAGGAGTACACACAGTTACATATATATGATTTTGTCAATATCAACACTATGTGTAGTGTGCCAACCACTGTACCATACCTCCTTGGTGATGTAGGAGTACACACAGTTACATATATATGATTTTGTCGATATCAACACTATGTGTTGTATGCCAACCACTGTACCATACTTACTCGGTGATGTAGGAGTACACAGATTTATATATATGATTTTGTCAATATCAACACTATGTGTAGTGTGCCAACCACTGTACCATACCTACTCGGTGATGTAGGAGTATACAGATTTATATATATGAATATGTCAATATCAACACTACGTGTAGTGTGCCAACCACTTCCTTGGTGATGTAGGAGCACACAGATTTATATCTATATGATTATGTCAATATCAACACTACGGGTAGTGTGCCAACCACTGTACCATACCTCCTTGGTGATGTAGGAGTACATGCGGTAGTTCTTCTTCCACTTGTCCTGCGTGGCGTCCACGTAAAAACCAGCCCCCGTGCCAAAGTCGTAACTGTCGTCTTCCCCCTCTATCCCAGCTCCCCCTGCACACACACACACACACACACACACACACACACACACACACACACACTGTGATGTCTTTTATCAGCATAAAAACTGGTCTCCATGACAGACCCGTCATCTTCTTCATCTATCCCAGTATCTCTTGCACACACATACTCTCACACATACATACACACAAACACAAAACACAGTATAGTGTCTTTTATCAATGTAAAAACCGGGCTCCATGCCATACCTGTCATCCTCCCCATCTATCCCAATATTGCCTGCACGCACACACACATACACCCATACACACAAACAAAAGCACACACACACACGAATACACACACCACACACTACACACACACACCACACAAACACACATCCCACAGACACACACACAAACACACACAAATACACACATCACACACAACATACACCACACACAAACACAAGCACAAGCACACACACACACACACACACACACACACAACACACACACACACACACACACACACACACACACACACACACACACACACACACACACACACAGAGCCTTTAACCTACGAGGACTTGTATCAGGAGCAACGATAATCAGTCCATGTTCCGCAGCGTATTTCTGAGCACCCGCCTTCGTCACAAAGTTCTGCTCAGTGCACGTCAGACCTGCCATCAAAGGGAGATAAATCAGTACTCAATAAAGGCACAGACACACAACTGTTCTCTACTGGTTCTACTGGTCACTGTATTTTAAACAGGAGAAGCTGATGGATAAGGTGAGGAAGTCAAAGGATTAAGTTTTTGCTCTGCTAGCACGGTTGACAATACAGGATGCCGGTGGACAGGCTGCGAAAGTCAAAGTTTTAAGGCACATTCATCGGGAAAGAGTAAGTCCCTGGTGACAGTCTCCTTCTTCTTTGTGACAGCCCACAGACGCCTGGTGTTGAAGAGCATATTGTCAGTTCTGTATCTGACATGGATGCCATCTCCACAGCTGTGGAAAGTGTCTGTTAGCATGGCAGAAGACATGCTGAAGAGAATTGGGGCGAGGATGCAGCTTATTTGAGGCCACTTTGTCACTGGGAAGGTATATCCGACATCTCTCCGTCATCCAAAACACTAACTATCATGCCATCATGGAACTGCCCGGACAATTGTTGTGAACTTGCTGGGGCACCCAAAATTCTCAGCAATCTTTCACAAGCAATCCCTGCTGACTGTATCATTAGCCTTGATCAAGTAGTTGTAACACTAAACAGAAGGATTATATCTAAGTAATAGAGAGAGGAAACTGCTGAAACAAAATGAATGGAAACAGCTGGGGAAGGCCTATGTCCAGCAACAGACTTTCAACAGCCGAAAGATGATGAATAGAGCCAGGCTGGCCAAGAGATACAGCACTCACCTTTCAATCTGCCTGTTTATACCAGTCTACTCAGCAGTTAAAGGATACCTGACAAACTCCAAAGTCAGAGCCAGATAAAGTATGGAGAGAGAGGAAATGGGTATCAATTCAACTGATTTCGACAATTATTTACTGTGAGATTAATCAGAAAAAAAAACACAAAAAAAGAATAAGAACGCGCATTTAATACAACCATACAAGACAGGCACAAATTTTCGGTTAACTGACCTTTATCCTTTTCTCACACTGGACGAATCAACAGGAAAGTGTCAGTCTTTTTCTCCTAATTTTTGTGTCTGGTGTTTGTTTGCTTGTGATCTTACGCTTGACAAAGGCCAGTTGGCCGAAAATTTGCGCTCCTGTCTTGTCTGGTTGTAAGAAATACGCGTTCTGACTCTTTTTTCATGTTTTTTTCTTGATCCTGTTTGCTCGAACATGGGCGTCGCACTTGTTTTGGAAGTCAGATTAATCGTTTTGACATAATGATACCACTCTAAAAATGCTGGTACTGAGAAATGTTGAGATCTGTACTGCCTATCATCTCTACAACTTCAGGGTTATGGAACAATGTTTTCCATCTTTCTTCTTCTCATTTGCCGTCACATTTGGAGTTTAGTCTCAAGCATGAAATAGGTTGTCTTCTGCAGCACATCCACAGGCCGGCACAGCTTCTCCCGCAGGCCCAGTGGTGTTGGCCAGATCTCCTCCCTCAGTGACCAGTAGCTCTCTCAGTCCTGGAGGATGTGTTCTGCTGTCTAGTCAGCTTCTCCACAGGGACACAGGAGATGGTACAAGTGGGAAGTGTTTGTTCATGTGGTGGCTCAGTCTCTTGTGCCCAGTCCACAGGCAGAGAATAGTGACTTGTTCTTGCCGGACAGGCTGTGGTAGCTGGAGTGCTCTGGACAGACTTGATGATGATGGTTTTCATTACTTTGGCATTTGTTTTCCAACTAGGGACAGATTTGATGATGACAGTTTTCATTACTTTTGCATTTGTTTTCCAACGAAGACAAATCTGTAGCTGTACCAGATAAGTAAGAAAAGGCTGGAAACTCAAGCCTGTCTGTGTGTCTGGTTACAATACATGTTTTATTGATGACTAGTATATTTGTTTGTTTGTTTGCTTGCCCATTCGTTTGTTTACATGGAACATGTGTTGTTCATACTTAAGATATATGTTTCTTGTTGATGACTGGTATGCTGATTTGTTTGTTTGTTCGTTTTAATGGACTGTGTGTTTATTCGGATATTTAAAATATGTGTTTTAATGATCTTCTTCTTCTTCTTGGCGTACGCTGCTACACAATCAGCTGAGTCCGGGTGATGAATGCAGCCGTCTTTTCCAGCTCCTGTCTGCAGCCATGGAGTTTGGTTGTCAGCGGAGTGTCTGTCGGCCACACGTCCTGTCTTGCCACCTGGTGAAGGGGACATCTTTGGAGTATATGCTCCGTGGTTTGGTCTTCTTGACCACAGGGACAGGTTGGGGAGGGCACCAGCTTCAGTTTGCGGTACATGTGGCTGTTCAGCCTATTGTGACTAGTGCACAACCTCTCCAGGACAACTTGCTGCTCTCTAGACAACAGGTGGTAGTCATCCCTGTGTCGTCTTGGCATGGAAAGTGCCATGATGATGCTCACTCATTCCTGGAGACTCCGCAGTGGACTGGAATCCACTGCAGAACTGCTCTTCTGGTTGTGGCAACCCACGGCGCACAAATCCGAGATACTTTAGTTGGCCACTTTCTGCCGGCTATTAATAGCGCGCCCCTTCCCTTCCACTCCCCACACTCTTTTCACCCGTCCCTTTATCACTAGTGCGGGAGCACAAAGATGCGCTACACTGACGGACTTTGGTCAACCCTGCCTGGCTAAAAATAGCACACACAGGCGACGCCGGCTCGCAACTAAAGGGTGGCAGAATGGCTGGGAAAATGCAGCCGTGAACCTGGTGCAGAGCTCTAGAAAGGAGGGGGAGCATGTTGTTCTGGCATGCCTGTGTTTGTTTGCTGGTTTGTTTTAATGGACCACACTACTAACTGCCATGCATGCAATGACTCACCGGACAACCAGTAGAGAACTGGCACTTTGCCACCATCAGCTGATGGTGGGAGGTAGATACCAAACTTCATCGTGCAGCTCAACTCTGAACTGTAAACAATATCATAACAATACTAATATAGTTCATATCATTTTAACCCTTTGACTCCTACACCCTGTCTATTAGCATCCTGCATTGCCAACCATCTAGCAAAGCAAAAACTTAACCTTTTGATTCCCTCACCCTATCCACCAGCTTCCTACATGAAGCTGTGGACAGGGTGAGGACATCAAAGGGTTAAGTTTTTGTTCTTGGTGGACAGGGTGCAGGAATCAAAAGGTTAATATACTACACTTCACGATACAGTAACAGTTGAGCTGTAAATAAAACAGTAACAATACTAATATAGTCTGTATCACTCTAGCACACTACACTTCACGATACACTATTAGTATACCAATACTTCTGAGGTATAAATAATACAGTAATAATACTGTTATGTTCCTGGTATTTTTGTTTAAAGCCCACTGACAGCACACAGCGCTATCAGGGCTACAACCTGTTTCAAAACACGCACAATACTTCAACAAGACAATAAAAGGAAATGAAAATTAAGTACATATATATCAATAGCACTATGAGATGTCTCTGGTGTTGACCACTCTGTCACATTTATCACACAGAGGATTTAAAAAACATACTTAAATACAAACATAATTAAACTAACTAAAGACAATGAAACAAATATAAAAACTCGCCTAAATTACCTAAAATTGCTTCCGCACGTCTCATTTTCCTTGAGCCAAAATTGCTCTGAACACATGTACCCGATTCTCAATCTAAGAGAAAGTTCGTAAGACTTTATTGAACACATGCAGGTAAATGGACCAGCAAGGCAGAAAATGATAGAAGAAATGACAGAAAGGAAAGAAAGAATGCAGAAACAAAGACAGTGACAGAAAAGAGGAAATTCCTAGCACACAATTTCCAGAAGGAGGGGATACTGCTTATACTGAAAGAGCTCCCAGCATCCCCAGGAGGGGAGTAACAATACGGAAATAGCCTGTATGATAGTTCACCTTAACAAGCTACATTTCATGATACACTAACAGTTCTGAGCTGCAAATAATACAATAACAATACTGATACAGTCTGTATCACCCTAACAAAAAATGCATATATCACTTTAACATCCTACACTTTCATACACTTAAAGAGTTCTGAGCTGCAAATAATTCAGTAACAATAGTATTATACTCCATATCACTTTAACTACTACACTTCATGATACACTAACATTCTAGTAACATTCGAGATGTAAATAATACAGTAACATGGTCCATATCGCTCTACGCACACCAGACTTCAAGACTCATTTTACCTCTATGCTGTAACATAATACGCTGTAGTGTCTTCAATCTCTGTTGATGTCCAATGATTTGTTAATTAAGTCTACAATCCAAGGGAAACAACTACTTCATTATTGTTCAGTTTGATATCAGAGATCCCTTTTTTTCCTGTTGTTATTAGTTACTACAGATCAATGTTATGTCACTGTAGAATTCATTTACATCTGTCCATGCACATCATC
Organism: Monoplex corrugatus; assembly: GCA_030674185.1. NCBI lineage: Eukaryota > Metazoa > Mollusca > Gastropoda > Littorinimorpha > Ranellidae > Monoplex > Monoplex corrugatus. Next base: position 39,947,170 of record JAPXFY010000031.1, read on the forward strand.
GTTACAAAACCTTTTCAATCTTCACAACATCATATGCATGACAATCCATATTACTTGTATTCAATTTATCTATTGTTTATTTATTATTTTCTGTTACCATGGACCAACTATGTAATATAACAGGCAGCTGTCCTCGGATGAGCACATCATCAGAGTGTAGCACCACCCTCTTTTTGTCTGTATGAATCTGTTTACCCTACAAACCACATGGGGATTATTTTTCCTGCATTTTGCCTTGGACAACTTCATTGTTGCCATGGCTTCTTGGACTCAACTTGAACTTGAGCCTAATCCCGCACGTATGCGGGACAGCACATCTTCCTCTGTAGAAGGATCCCGCATATTTGCAGGATGTGCACAGCCAGTCAATAACTGTCCTGCACTTCACACAAATTATGTGGGAACAATCTCATATGCTATGAGAAGGCGAGCCTTAATCAGTTAATGTGTGTTTGGTTCAACTGGGTAAAAAGATTTTGAGTTATTGATCGGCATGGGAAGTCAGTGCACTGATCTCTGCTTCAGGCTGTTCCATTCCAGGGACAACCATATCCTGAGAGTCTAACTCTGGTTAAGAATACATCTGTGTTTCTTTGTCGGCATATTTTTTCATGCGTATTTGTTACAAAATTTAAGAAAACAATGCAGTACATTATTCTATGACAATAAATCCTTCATTTTCTGGTATCTGGGGTTTTAAATTTTTCATGCAAAACAAAAATACAGTGGTACCCCCCAAGTCGAATGCATTCCAAGTTGAATTTTTCCCATGTCGAACAAACATTTTGGCAAAATTTCACCTCCCATGTCCAATCTCACTTCCATCTCGAACATCTGGCAACAAAGCCACGATCTGAGGCGCGCGCTGCCCGCCCAGTCCCACTCACTCCCCCGTGCGTGCACATCATCCTCTGTTGTTGCTGGCATTTTTTTTGCATTTTTTCTTCAAATTAGCCCTCATTATGGCTCCCAAGAAAGTGCAAAGTATTAGTATTTAAGTCTATTTCTGCTTTATTTGAGTCTATTTAAGTCCATTTCTGCTTGCCATTGTACTTATATTGCACTGCAGTTATCTGGCCACAGGGCACAATAGCAACCCATAAAAATGTAAAATAGATATGGGGATTTTGGGGTCTGGAACGAATCAATGCTTTTTACTTTAATTCTAATGGGAAAAATTGCCTCCCAACTAGAATATTCTCAAGTCGAATGACCCAAGGAGCCAATTAGACTCGACGTGGGGGGCACCACTGTATATTCTTTGTTTAAATTATCACAAGAAAACCAACCAATCATTACAAAGCATTCAAATATATTTTGTTTCCAAGATCTTTATTTCATTTTATTTTTGTAAAAAATTCCGTCAGACTGTATGATCACAATGTACAGTGGAGAATATAATAACAACCTAAAAAAACCCAAAAAAACTGGCTTCTGCGCTTGCTGTGCTAAAAACAGCTCAGGCTCAAGTGAGTTAAGAGTACTGAGCGCATGCTCTCCACAGGATCTTGGTTTATCATTATACCTAAAAGACAAAAATACATAAGGAAATTTTTTCATTTTCTATTCTCACCTCTTATGACTGAACACCTTTTGAAACCCCCCAAACATCTTGTTGCTGGAAACTTCTTCGAGGGCCGACATGGTGGATGCTTTGCTTGCTGTCCAAACAGATAAACAGCACTGTCAAAAACATTGATATCATGCCTGTCAGTTATATGTGGTGAGACAGTGATGACAGTGAATGGTGATGGATGACATTGTTACTGTTGTTTAAAGCCCAGCCGACTGTGTACAGCCATATCAGGGCTATAACCGCTTCAAAACATACAAAATTTCAACAGGGAAAAAAAAGAAAAGAAAATTAAGTACACATATCAATGTGTTCGCACACAGGATCTAAGGACATGCCCCTGGCGTTGACCACTCCGTCCAATTTATTGCACAGTGGATTTAAAAAACACACCTGAATATAAATATAATAAGGCCACCAAAACATATTAAAAACAGGCATAAATTACCTAAAATTGCTTCTGCATATCTCACCTTCCTAGAGCCAAAAATGCATTTAATACATGTACCCAATTATCAATTCTAAGAAAAAGTATGTAAGACTTTATCGAACACATACAGGTGAATGGACCATTAAGGCAGAAAATGACAGGAAGAAATGGCTGAAACACACTGAAAGTAAAGGAACAAACCAGGAACAAAAAGAATGACAAAAAAGAAAATATTTCTAGCACAGAATTTCCAGAAGGTGGGGATACTATTTATACTGAAAGAGCTCCCGGCATCCCCATGGGGGGAGGATGACAGATGGAAGGAGAGACAGCAAACAACAGTGGATGGCAGTAGATGACAGAAAACAGTACATAACAGTCAATGACTGAATAGCAGTGGAAGGCATTGGACTGCAACAGATGATGGTGGATAGCAATAGGTGACAGTGGATAGCAGTGGCTGGCAAAGGATGGCAACAGATGACAATGGATAGCAATGGATGACAGTGGAGAGAAATGCATGATAGTAGATGGCAGTGAATGGATAAGGTTGGCAGTCTTTCTTCTGTGACCTTGGACTATTTTGGATGATCCTTGGCAGTAAGTTGAAGAACAATAATCAACATCTTACAATAACAAATCTATATTTCCATTAATGCATCAATGTTTATGAGCCAACTCATAAAATTTTCATGCATGTTTTGCGATACTCAAACTGTAAATGTGGGTTGTACATGTGTTTGTGCTTACATGCAACTGATGCAAGCATGCATGCGTGTGTGTGTGTGTGTGTGTGTACGTGTGTTATGACTAGTCATGAGGATGTGTGATTCACTTGTCCTTACTTTATATTTGGCCTATAAATATTATCCAGCACAAGTTCTTATAATTTATATAATACAGCCTGATGATCAGGTAATTTTGCAGTATTTGCAATTTTTTGCTGGTGCCGTAAAAGCGGTACCTGGCACCAGACCTGGGAAGTAGATCATGATTCAACATGACACTGGCCGAATTTGGTTCCCTCTCGTGGACTTGACAAAATTTTTATGCAAGTTTAGATCTACATCTAAATAACTACAACGTTGTGTATCTTGCGGTCAAAAGACCCAACCCCTTCAGCCTGATTTTTCAGGCCCTTGTCGGCTTGTGGCTTGTCCTCACCGGGGCGATTATGCACATGAAGCACCAGATTTATGTCAGGAAGCTAAACCATTATTTTTCAGCACATTCATCAGTATGCATAATGTGCACTTTCCCCCACCTGTTGCACGTGTAATGCAGTTATACCAGTAGACCAGCCTCAGTCGGTGCTCGACAGTTCGTACCGCTTGTATGCACTTTGACATGGACGGCCGCAATGAGTCAAAACGGAAACACTTCCGCGTTCAAAGAACTATTTCATCCTAATAAATACATCGGTGTAATCTGTTTTCGTTAATCTATCAGTAACTTGCACCAAGGCACAGATATTTTTTCTTTTGGTTATCTTTATTTTTGTATGGATTGTGCAATGAGTCAAAACTGGAAAAATCTATATATGAACTTGTCACTTTCAGTATCCATACGCGAACCTCAAGGCCAATAGCCTACCTGACAGCATGCGCCTCAACTCAGTTTACCAACTGGGTCAGTTGTGATAAAGAGTTTCTGAAACTTTCTGACTTATGCCACAGAGAAGAAGGATTTTACAGATCGGAAATGGGACAGTCGGCTGATGTGAATGGCCGTGGGTCATCCAGAATTGCATGTCTTCAAGCGTGTAAGTGATAGTTGTTTTTAAATTTAGTTTACGCCTCAAATTTGTTTTGAATAAAAGTTTCGTCTGCTTAGCCTGACTGAGTTCAGTCAGCATGTAAACTTGTACTAAGTAGGTTTACACACACAGTAACAGTGTTAGTATGCTAGATCGAATTGGCCTACTTGAATAGTAAAAGTAGACACCACCACCACCACCACCCCATGAAAAAGTATTGGTTTTATTCTTGTTCTGAAAACTAATTAAACAAAATTGTGTGAAATACAACCACTTACCATAACCATGCAGTGTTTACTATTTGTGGGTTCAAACTAACACTAACAGTCATAAGAACAGTCCATATTGAACCAGTACGTAGACTGCCAGTAAGTTGAGTAACAGATGTTTATTGATGTTTTGTTGTGTGACTGATCTCAGATTGATACAGAGTACACATTTAATATTACAGAATATTCCATGTCTGTGTCATGCAATTCCTTGTGTGTGTGTATGTGTGTGTGTGAGTGTCATTGTGTGTGTGTCACTGTGTGTGTGTGCGTGAGTGTGAGTGAGTGAGAAATAATTATGTCAGCAGGAGTTGAGTTAAAGGCCAACACTAATCTACAGATCACAATGTTTTAAGTGTTTATGGATCGGCTGATATAAAATCATGAAATAGTTGTTGTTGTTTTTTTCTTTATGTTTATTTTCTTCGTCATGTTTAGTTGTCTCAAGTTTTTCGGTTGTTGTTGTTTTCAAGTGTGTTTTTGCATTTAACTCAGTTTTTCCTTTGACAAATTGACCATTCAGATTAATTACTACGTTCAGTGCAGTAATAGTAGTACTACTTGTACAAGTTGTAGTATATATAATGTAAATGCCACTTTTCAAAAGTGGGAATGATCACTCAGATGAGTCAGATTGATTTGAGTGTGTTATGCAAACTTCACTTTTTAAAACTGGGAATTTGCTTTGAGGCATGCGGAAGAAATGGGGCTGGAAGAATGTTAAATAGCCTACAGGGGCTGGAACAATTAATGGAATGGTGGGGGCAATAGATTGCTTGTGGAATGATATGGGAAAGTAAGTAATAATCTAATAGTCATGAACTTGAGTGATCGTACAGCACATTGGTGCAGTCTGTAGTTGCTGGTGGACCTGGTATGCCTCATCCATTGGAATTGAATTTGATTTTGATTTTATTTCATTCTACTATAACTATGTACTGATGAGGACTGCTATGGTAAGTGGTGACACATGTCTGTTGGTCTTTTGGGTAAAATGGGAATTTCTGCAGTCAGGGAAGTATGTGGAAGTCATGAGCTGACAGTTCTGGAGATGGTATGTTTCAGTTTGGATATATATTCATTTTGGCAATTTGCATTTTTGATGATGAGTGGAGGCGGTTAAGTCTATGCTGTATGGTGGTGAGTCAGATCTTGAGTCTGCATGATACTTCGGGAAGTCAGACCTTTGCCATCTTCTGAGTGAGGTATAATTGTAAACCTTTCTCTAGAAAACTGACATTTGGGAGCTGAGTTGGGAGTTTTTATATTGTTTTTGGCGGGCTTCATAGGAGACTACAGATAGGCTAAATTTGTTTCACTGACAGACTGATGATGTAAATATAGACAACAGTTGACAGGGCCTCTTGTAGTTGTACATCCATAAATTTATCAGGTAGAATGGTCTACACCTTATCAGTGTGTTGGGTTAATATGCACGCTTTTGGCTTAGTTATGCCATGATGACTTTTAGTTTTTCCCCCCATCACATGACATCTTCAGTGTAGTGCGTATAGAATCTATTCTGAACACAGAAACATTATCTGTAGGAAGATTGAGAGAGAGACAGAGAAAAAACAGGGAAAAAAGACTTGATGGCCAAATGATATGGTATCAACAGCCTTGATGGTAAGGTCAAAAAGAAGACGTGGCTGGGCCAGATACTTAGAATGGACAGAACCAGACATCTTGACCTGCTGTGTCATGACATAATGTGGCAAAAGAAAAGCCTGGGCAAGCCAGCAAACCAGCACAGCAGGCATTTGGTGACACAATTCAACAACTTGAACAAGAAATGAAACTTGAAAGAAGCATGGTGTAAGCAATCCTAGCCGGACTGTCATGGCTGATGGACATAAAGGTTGACACCTTTTGCTCTACCTGGAGCGGAGAGAATTGAGTGTAAGTGTATGAATGGTTGTTGTTGTTTAAATGTGAAATAAGTATTGCAGCTGATTTGTGGGTGATTTCTTGCTGTTGTTGTTGTTGTTGATATTGTTGTTGTTGTTGTTGTTGTTGTTCATCATGATGATAAAGTGCCAGTATGTTTCTACTTTCCCAACAGACTTCGTGACCATTGCAACCATACTTGGCACAGGCATTTTGGGTGAGTGATATTACTGATAAACACACACGTGCGCGCACACGCAAACACACACACAGACACACCAGACACACACATACACACACATGATACAAACACACGCACAGACACACACATACAACACACATGATACAAACACACACACAGACACACATTCACCCATACATACAGTGATGCACACACCCATACACACACGCACACACGCACACGCACACACACCACAACACACACACACACACACACACACACACACACACACACACACACACACACACACACACACACACACACACACACACACAACACATACATACACACACACATGTCAACAGCACTTTCTCAGGAACTTCTGACAATGTTACCTATTGGTGTCGCTGTTATCATTGTTATGACAATATCATTGTCCTTGCTTCATGTCATGTTTATTTCCTCCGATGCTTCTTCAAAGTCATAGTGCTTAATAATTAGAAAATCAGGATTTTCAGTAATCATTTTTTGTGTAAATGGGGAAACTGTTTAAAAAGCATATATCCATTTTTGTGGTTGATGTTGTTGTTACTGTTGTTGTTATTGTTGTTGTTGTTGTTGTTTTCCGAAAGTTACCATGTGTTTGTATCTATAGATCTGCGTTATTGTTAATATTACTTATGCTGCGTTATTGTTAATATTACTTATGCTGGAAATTGCGTGAATACAGAACTGTGGGTTAACCCTTTGACTCCTGCACCATGTCCACCAACTGCAAAAACTTAACTCTTTGACTCACTCACCCTATCCACCAGCTTCCTGCAGGAAGATGGTGGTTAGGGTGAGGGAGTCAGAGGGTTAAGTTTTTGCTTTGCTAGCATGATTGACAGTGCAATGCAGGATACTGTTGGACAGGAAGTGGGAGTCAAACTTTCAAAGGTTAAGAGAACACTATCACAATATAAAAATGTGACCGTTGCCGATCATTGTTCGCTCTTATGTCAGCCAGTGATTCGTTTATGTGGAGAGATTGTGTGACTGACCATCTGTTGTGTCTGTCTGTTTAACGTCTGTCCCTACATAAAGAAGATTTACATCTCATGCTGTTGTGGCGACATGTGTTGTGATAATAAAGGGAGTTGTATTACAATCTAGCGAGTGATCAGTGTCACGTCAGTTATTTCTCTGTTGTTTCTATCTATCTGTCAGTCGATCTGTCTTTTTGCCTGTTCCTCTCTTGCTCTGATCTCTCTGTCTCTCTGTAGTTCTCTGTCTCTCTGTAGTTCTCTTTTTCTCTGTAGCTCTCTGTCTCTCTGTAGCTCTCTCTGTCTCTCTCTCCATCAGTCTCTTTTTCTGTCTCTGTCTTTATCTCTGTTTGTGTCTGTCTTTGTGTGTGTGTCTGTCTCTGTCCCTCACAATGTACTCTCTCTGTCTCTTCTCTCTGTCTCTCTGTCTCTGTCTCTGTCTCTGTCTCTCTCTGTCTCTCTCTCTCTCTCTCTCTCTCTCTCTCTCTCTCTCTCTCTCTCTCTCTCTCTCTCTCTCCTCAAATCATCATTGCACCATAATAAATAATATTTGACTGATTGAATCATCTATTCACCTTTTCAGTATGCACACACACGCACACGCACACACACACACACACACACACACACACACACACACACACACACACACACACACACACACACACACACACACATGTATGTTATACAATTGAGGCCTAAAAATTGGTGTAAGTTTGGTAAGGAAAAGAAGAAATGATG
>JAPXFY010000031.1:39960031-40007531 GCA_030674185.1 Monoplex corrugatus
GACCAGAGCCCTAAACGCAATGGCAGAAGCTGTGGGGAAAAAAGCTCCTGTTGAATCTGGACTAGGAGGAACAAAAGTGAACTTCATAAGGCTTAAAATTCCCCATATGTTGCTGGTGACCAATAGCTAAGTGGTTAAGACATCTGTCACAAGGGTGACTTTGCCTTGAGAAACCTGACCACCCAGGATGCACGGGTTCGATTCCAGAAGGAGCACCAAAATAGTGTTTTCTTAGAGCTCCACCAGTCTGTTGTTTTTATCATTTGATGAAAGATATTGGTTGACATATAATGAGCTGTGATTTTATTTTTTCTTACTCTTGTGTAGCATAAACAAAAGAGTTTGACAGGTTCTGACAGCTTTTCAGACTGACACATCAAATATAAACACGGTTTTAAATTCAGATTATATTCATTGTCTCGTGGGACTGTTAGTGTATTTCACTCCATCCACTCATTCACCCACCCCCGTTCCACTCAATATGCACAAATTCATAGTATTTAAAATGAACTTTGCATTGAAGAGGTAACATTTTTTTTCTCACCTTTTGCTTCTAAGGTTTGCGAGACTTGATTGCTACTGTCAAAATTCTGTATCAAGTTACTCCAGTAAGAACTCGTAAACAAATCTCTGCAAATATGTACTCTATGATGGCTTAGTATGCCAACTTAACTTTTCATGAAAGTTGGAAATAAATGAATATCTGCAAAGTAAAAATACACACTTCAGTAGTTCAGCATGCTGACTTCTTTCCATGAAAGTTGTGCAGATTTTGAGGGGCAGTTTTCTTTTCACATTTGATTCTCATATGACATTAAAATGAAGAAATAACTATGGCTTTACCATCTTGCTTGCTTTTAGGACTAGTTTTGTCTTTTTATTGCATTCATGTCTTCAGTTGTTAAAACCTGGACTCCACTGTTCTTGCCATGTCCTTACTAAACAGTGTCCCAACTGACACTTGTCCATTCTTTTAAGAAGTGAAAGTGCAAAAGACAAACTGTTAGTTTCTGAGTGTTTTGTTTTTCTATGAAAGGGCAGGTTACTTTGTTTTATGCTCTGTAGCATCTCTAGTGGGTGTTTGCATGATGTCTCAGTATGTACACACATTAGCTGGTGTCAGAGGTGACAGTGGACATGAAAACTGTACCTCATTCCCCACTGACAGAATCCCATTGGGGTGTTTATACATCATCTATAATGTCACCCATCTTTCATGAAAGCCCCAGTGTGATGACCTTTGCTTTGCTAGTACTGTAGTCCTGTACAGTTGCAGATATAGTTTATGTTCAGCATCACAACTGACATTTCACTTGATGGTCTTTTCCATTACATCAGAAAGTGTTGGACACATTATCTTTTCCTTTCTGTTTTCATGCAAGCAAAGGATTGAACTTTATCAAATAAATCACAGAATGTTTTAGTTTTCAGTTTTGAAATTCTTTGGCCTATGTCCCACTTTTTGCATGACCTTTTGTCACTGTCTTGTGGAACTGGTTGGTGTATTCAGTAAAATTTATGATATATGTGATTTCTCTCACACACACACACAAACGTACTCAAACACACACGCGTGCGTGTGCGCGCGCGCACACACACACACACACACACTCACACACACACACACACACACACACACACACACACACACACACACACACACACACACACACACACACACACACACACACACACACACACACACACACACACAGATTAAGAGTTTTCATGGTCATACCACCCTCATTTTCTATACAGCTTACATTCTCTATGCCATAGGTAAAGTAAGGCTTCTCCTATAACCCTGAGGTCATGATGGGGGAGTGAGGTGGTAGAGACCTCTTTTTCTCAAGACCAACACTATGAACTGTAAGGGTTCTCCCATAACCCTGAGGTCAGGGGGGAGTGAGGTGGTAGTGACCTTTTTCTCAAGACCAACACTGTGAAGGGGTGTAAGGGTTCTCCCATAACCCTGAGGTCATAGGAGGGTGAGATGGTGGTGACCTCATTTTCTCAAGACCAAGGCTGTGAAGGGGGTTCCTGGCTTCTGTCCGTACTCGCTTTACCTTCCCCAACCCCGAACAGGGTCAGGTTCTATTCAGTGCTGGGCAGAGTGCAGGCCTGATAGTGATACATAGAGGGTTTTTGGTCAGGCACTATTCATCACGGGGCAGACTGCAGGCCTGATACATAGAGGTTTTTGGTCAGACACTATTCAGCATGGAGCAGACTGCAGACCTGATACATAGAGGTTTTTTGGTCAGGCACCATTCAGTGATGGGCAGACTAAAGGCCTTATAGTTATACATAGAGGTTTTTGGTCAGGCATTATTCATCACAGGGCGGACTGCAGACCTGATACATAGAGGTTTTTGGTCAGGCATTATTCATCACAGGGTGGACTGCAGACGTGATACATAGAGGTGTTTGGTCAGGCATTATTCATCATAGGGCAGACTGCAGACCTGATACATAGAGGTTTTTGGTCAGACACCATTTAGTGCTGGGCAGACTGCAGACCTGATACATAGAGGTTTTTGGTCAGGCATTATTCATCACAGGGCGGACTGCAGACCTGATACATAGAGGTTTTTGGTCAGGCATTATTCATCACAGGGCAGACTGCGGACCTGATACATAGAGGTTTTTGGTCAGGCATTATTCATCACAGGGCAGACTGCAGACCTGATACATAGAGGTTTTTGGTCAGGCATTATTCATCACAGGGCAGACTGCGGACCTGATACATAGAGGTTTTTGGTCAGGCATTATTCATCACAGGGCAGACTGCAGACCTGATACATAGAGGTTTTTGGTCAGGCATTATTCATCACAGGGCAGACTGCAGACCTGATACATAGAGGTTTTTGGTCAGGCATTATTCATCACAGGGCGGACTGCAGACTTGATACACAGAGGTGTTTGGTCAGGCATTATTCATCACAGGGCAGACTGCGGACCTGATACATAGAGGTTTTTGGTCAGGCATTATTCATCACAGGGCGGACTGCGGACCTGATACATAGAGGTTTTTGGTCAGGCATTATTCATCACAGGGCGGACTGCAGACCTGATACATAGAGGTGTTTGGTCAGGCATTATTCATCACAGGGCAGACTGCAGACCTGATACATAGAGATGTTTGGTCAGGCATTATTCATCACAGGGCGGACTGCAGACCTGATACATAGAGGTTTTTGGTCAGGCATTATTCATCACAGGGCAGACTGCAGACCTGATACATAGAGATGTTTGGTCAGGCATTATTCATCACAGGGCAGACTGCAGACCTGATACATAGAGATGTTTGGTCATACCCATTCAGCACTGGGCAGACTGCAGACCTGATACATAGAGGTGTTTGGTCAGGCCCCGTGTACTGGGCAGACTGCAGATCTGATACATAGAGGTTTTTCTCCAGACAGACTTAAATTAAACCCATGATAGGAAGGCAGGAACTCTTGTTACAACATACAGTCGCACAGACAGGAAGACCAGTCCTCGCATGGTATTTCGCTTTCTTTGTTCCTCAGTTGCCAAACATGTTGAGACCCTCATCGCCTCTGTTGGAAGTTCTTTGGGTGGTCAGCACCCTGATACTAGTAATATATCATCATAGTTCTAAGTTCTTCAGATGGCCAGCTCTAATGGTCCTGAGATATCACTCTGTCTCTCTGAAACTGAAAGATGGAGAGATGAGAGATCCAGGTCAAAGGATGGATGCAAAGTCCACATGATTAGCGTCAAGCAGTCACTGCTGGCTCCTGGCTGTTCCTGGCTGTTTCTGGCTTCTGTTTTGGCTGTTTCTGGCTGCTTTTTTGGCTTCTCTTTTGGCTGTTTCTGGCTTCTCTTTTGGCTGTTTCTGGCTGCTCCTGGCTTCTCTTTTGGCTGTTTCTGGCTTCTCTTTTGGCTGTTTTGGTCGCTCTTTTGGTTGCTCTGGCTTCTCTTTTGGCTGTTTCTGGCTTCTCTTTTGGCTGCTCCTGGCTTCTCTTTTGGCTGTTTCTGGCTTCTCTTTTGGCTGCTCCTGGCTTCTCTTTTGGCTGCTCTTTTGACTGTTCCTGGCTTCTCATTTGGCTACTCCTTTGGGAGCCCTTTCTTATATACCTTTTTCCAACTCTCTTCAAAGGCCTTCTCTTTAACAAACAACACCTAATTATATTCTGGTCATAAAACTTGGAGCTTGTCAAGGATAAAATCCTTAAAAGAATGCCATCTTTTTTATAATGCAGAAAAGAAAACTGACCAGTCAGTTTTCTTACTAACAGGATCTCCAGCTACAGTTGCAAGACTGTCCCTTTTAACTTACTGAATATTTTCTGTTGTGATCAGATACATCAGTTATCTGAGGATTGATGAAAGGATAATAGATGATACCTTTCATTACTAGCATCTTGATAAACTTCGTATGGAAACTACTTGCCTTAGGCAGTGAACGCTTGACCTCTGTCCATATATTTTATCATGATTTGATAGTAGCTCTTAGAAGCTACTCACCTTGGGCAGTGACGGCTTGATCACACTGGCCACCTGTATGGTGAGACTGCCTGGTACAATCACATGCGGACACACATGTGCCTATTCCCATAGGGTAACACTCTTCCTTTATACTGTTAAGGCTTCACATGTACAGCAACAGTGCATTTAAAGTAAAAATAATTTGTGAATGTATATCAGTTTTTCATTTCGCCATAGCATACATTAGAAGTAAAAACAATGCAGTAGTTGCTGCCAGAAATGCTAGGGAGAGCTGGACAGCTGATGATCCTCAGAGGAAGAGAAAAATAACCTTCCAGCAAATGTTTCAGCCCTAGGCTCCCTATACTCAGAGGAGCCAGGCCACATCCTGGTCATGACTCCTGGATGCTGTACTGCTGCCACCAGTTTTCTCCTTCATATGGATTCGAACACACCTCCAAGGTGGTCAGGCATCTCAAGATCAAGTCTTCCTCCTGACAGATGTCTTAAAAGTCTGGTTCATAATAGATGTCTTAACCACATGACTGTCTGACCCATGCTGTCCATATTGAAATTTTGAAGCCGTATGAAGTTCACTTTTGTTCCTCCGTGACCAGATCCTACTGGAACTCTTTTTCAGCTACTTTTTGCCATTGCCTGCAGGGCTCTAGTCCTCTACTTCACAGAAATCTAGACCTGTTTCATGAGGTTGTAGGCATATGTGCCTACCAACTCCCTTGATCCAACCCCTATGACAAGAACTTTGGCTTGGAAATTGGATTTTTCTCAAATTGCTGGGTAGTCTGTCATGCTTTTCAGTCTTGTAGAAACGCGCTTCCTCCATTGTCCTTTTATACAGCTGAGTGAGCTCGATCAGAATCATTTGTTTCAGTGAATGGAAGTGGAGTTCTAAAGACAAGCCTCAAGCCAATCTTTCTGATGATTTTTTGGTGTGTTTTTTTCCCATTGTGGAAGATCTGCTGTGCACTTCTAGTCATCTGCTCCATCCAGTGGACACTGATTCCATGCTTCAGATGTTAGTTATTTCAGGCCACATTTTGCTGCCTTCTGCCATGTAGAAGCCAGAAGGTTGTTGAAGCTTCTGGTGGCATGTTTTCTGGTGGTACTAATATTATTTCATCCTTTCTACTAGAATGATATTAATCCTTTGATTCCCGCACCCAGTCCACCAGCAACTTGCAGTGTCAACTGTACTAGCAAAGCAAAAACATTAACCCTTTATAACTCTGTTCACCAGCTTCCTGCAGGAAACTGGTGGATAGGGTGTGGAAGTCAAAGGCCTAAGTTTTTGCAGTTGGTATATAGGGTGCGGGAGTCAAAGGGTTAATGCACTGTTTTATATTGTGTTTATATCTAATTCTTTGTGTGTGTCAGGTTTACCAGTAACACTCACCCAATCTGGACTCTATCCATTCCTCATCTCTTTCCTCCTGGATGCTGTCATGCAGGTACAGTTGTACTTTTCGTATAGTTTATGGGTACATGTGTAATCAAAGGGATAAACATTCAGGTACATCTGCACACTTGTTTTTGTTTTGTGGGTACATGTGTACTTAAGGAGTCAAACATTCAGCTACATGTGTATTTTTCTTTTGGTTTTATGGATACATGTGTTCAGATTTGTTTTTTAAACCCCCTGGTGATGAATTGGAAGGAGTAGTCAATGCCAGTGGTGTATCCTTCGATTCTAGAAATAATTCTGTGCGCAAGTGCACTGATTTTCGTAGCTGATTTTCTTTTCGAAGGTTTTTAGGTTCAAAGAAGTGTTGAGGTATTTACAGCTGTGATATGGCTCTGTGCAGTCTGCTGGGGCTTTAAAACAATAATGCATTTATCAGATGATTTGTTTGTAACACGATTTATATTGTATTTATCTAGTGACATGTTTTCAACAAGATTCTATAGTGTGTGTTTTCTTAGTGACTTGTTTGTGATTATATTCATACTGTAATAAATCGTCTTATTGACTTGTTTACAACATGATTTATAGTGTGTTTTTCTAATGACTTGTTTGTGACATAATTATACTGTATAAAATCGTCTAATGAATTGTTTACAACATGATTTATAGTGTGTTTTTCTAATGACTTGTTTGTGGCATAATTTATACTGTATAAAATCGTCTAATTGACTTATTTACAACATGATTTATAGTGTGTTTTTCTAATGACTTGTTTGTGATGTAATTCATAATGGTAAAAATTGTCTAACAACTTGTTTACAACATGATTTATAATGTACTTATCTGATGACTCTTTATGATATATTTTCAGCATGATTTATTTATTTATTTATTTATGTAATGACTTGTTTGTGACATTGGGAGAATAGTTGCAGAATGGTTCAGACATGTGCCTGCCAGTAACTAAACTCAAGGTTCCAGGGTTCATTTCCTATTGAGGCCTGGAGTTTTCTCCTCAGTTTGACTGGAATATCAAACTGAAAGTCTAGTCCTTCGGAAGGAGATGAAAAACGAGTGACACCCATGTGCCTTCTGATCTGCACACACTAAAGATCCCACAGCAGTTGAAAATCGTGAAGAGCAGGACATTGCCGTGCCACTATAAACACTGAGAGATGGTTCATCTCCAGTTCCTCCCCTGGAGCAATGACCTTCATTGGAGAGAGGTTCATTTCCCAGGTTCCTCCCCTGGGAGGCCAATGAGCCTTCATTGGAGAGATAGGTTCATTTCCCAGGTTCCTCCCCTGGGAGGCCAATGAGCCTTCATTGGAGAGATAGGTTCATTTCCCAGGTCCCTCCCCTGGAAGACCTTTGCCTATCTGAAAGTCTTGATAAAAAAAAAAGATAAATAAAAAAAGGGTGGCGCTGCACTGCAATGACGCACTATCAGTGAGTAGAGCAAGCCCACTTCCACATGGTAAATCCATTGTGATAAAAAGAAATCAATATGAATGTGAATATAATTCATACTCTATTTGTCGAATGGCATGTTTTTAACATGATTTATAACATATTTATCTGACAACTTGTCTGTGATATAATTTATGACGTATTTGTCAAATGTTTTGTTTTCAACGCGATTTTTAATTAATGACTTGTTTTCTTGTTTGGTGTTTTCAGAGCCTGCTGATTCACTTTTTTGTGGACTTGCTGCAGCGTGCTTGTGCTGTGCAGATGGACAACCAGAAGGTGGGTGATGCCATGTATTGTAAAAAGAAAGCAAAGTTCAAACCACGTTATTTCTCAAGGCTAATAGTATAAGGTCCCATTAGACCTGTCTTACAGCTAGTCCTTGCTACCCTACACATCATCATCATCATCATCAGGTGCCCTGCGCATGGCGTTGTCGACCATGGACTTCCAACCATCTCTATCTCTCGTTGCCCCCAGCATCTCCCCCACCCTCCTCATCCCCAGCCACTCTGCAAGTCCATGCAGCATTCTCTCCCTGGGTCTACCTGGTGCTCTCTGTCCCTCCAGCTTTCCCGTTGTGACCAGGTGTTCCAAATCCCCCTTCCTCATAAAATGGCCTATAAATGTTGCTTGTCGTTTCCTAATCTTCCTTATGAGTGATCTACTTGTGTCTGCCTCCATCAAGACTGTCTCGTTTGTTTTCTTTGCTGTCCATGGAACTCTCAACATTCTTCTTAGAAACCACATCTCGGCTGCCTCAATCTTGTTCTGGCTTTGCTTGCTGACTGTCCACGCCTCGCATCCGTACAACAGTATTGGTTCTATATAACATTCAAGGACTCTCTTTCTGATGTTAATTGATAGGCATTTGTTGGTAAGAATGCTTGTCATCTTCTTGAATGCTGTTTTGGCTTGGCCGATTCTGCCAGCTATTTCCGATGTGCATCTGCCGTCTGATGAAATGACCGTTCCCAGGTATTTGAACTTGTTAACCTGTGTCAAGGTTGTGCCATTTGCTGTTATTTTGCAGGAGGGGATTTCATGTTTTTTACTGATCACCATGACTTCAGTCTTCCTGCTGTTTAGTTCCACCTCCTTACCTTTGCTTTCTATTTCTAGTATATTCACAAGGTTTTGTAGGTCCCTTTCATTTTCTGCAATTAGCACAGACCCTACACATAAGCACATTAAAAAGATGAACCATCATATCCACATGATACATACAGGTGGCTGACACTGGTCCTTTCTATTCAACATGTTATCAAGAAACACCACAAGGGTGGGGATGGGACCCAGAGCATCAATGCCTCACTGCTTTCCAGACAGTCACCACTCAAGCTCCCATTGCTACTCGATAGTCATTTCATCAAGCAAAGGGGGTCTGTCCATGCCTCGCATGACCCATTCGGACCCAGTCATTAGTTACCTTGTTTACAAACCGAATGGCAAGGTGAGGAGATAACAAACCCTGGGACATAGCCACAGACTGCGCACCAACCAGGTCCAGCCTCGCCTCTAGACCAAGAGAGAATGGAAGACCCCTCTCTCGCCCCACTCTGGTCTTGAATCTCTCTTTCGGGCAGCCCGCCATGTCACCAGCTTGTGTACTGTCAGCTCCTTTCCCCTTACTACAGTCTTAATAGTTAGCAGTTGGATACTCCCATTGTTGCCTTACTTCAACCACAGGAGTTTTTTTTACTTACAGGTACCTGACTGTGGTCCTTGCTACTCAACACATATGAAATAAGCATATCAAAAAGACAGATAAGTCATCATAATTATTTACATGAAAAATCCAGGTGGCTGACTTGTGTGTTGTGACTGTAATGTGTGTACAGTAGGGTGATGTTTGATGTGATCAACAGACGGGGGCCGTATCCTTGATCAAGATGGTCGTGGGCAGGAGAGTCAAGGGGTGCCATCTATGTTTGTGTTATGTGTTGAGACTGTAGTGTGTGTGTGTGTGTGTTTTAGTATTTGTATTAAGTGTTGAGACTTTAGTGTGTGTGTGTGTGTGTGTGTGTGTGTGTGTGTGTGTGTGTGTGTGTGTTTTAGTATTTGTTTTAAGTGTTGAGACTTTAGTGTGTGTGTGTGTGTTTTCGTGTTTGTATTGTATGTTGAGACTGAAGTGTGTGTGTTTTAATATTTTTATTATGTGTTGGGACTATAGTGTGTGTGTTTTAATATTTTTATTATTATGTGTTGGGACTATAGTGTGTGTGTTTTAATATTTTTATTATGTGTTGAGACTGTAGTGTGTGGTAGAAAGAAACTCTAGGGAGAGCTAGACAACAGAAGGTCTTCAGAGAAGTAACCCCCTTTAGACAAGTGTTTCGGCCCTGAATTCCTTACACTCTCGGGGGGCCAGGCCACATCCAGGTCATGACTCCTGCATGCCCTTCTGCTGTTGTCTATTTTTTTTTTTTTTTTTTTTTTTTTCACGCCGGGGAGCGAACCTGGGCGATTCTGCGCTTCAGAACTGCGGTACGCGGTTTTACCAATGTGCTAACGGGGCACACATCATCTGTAGGGAATTTAATCCTTATGAAGTTCACTTTTGGTTCCTTCTTGCCCAGATCCAGCTTGAGCTCCTTTCTGCTGCCTCTGCCATCGCTTTAAGGGCTCTAGTCCTCTTCTTCCCAGAAATGGCGAGTTGTTTCATGAGATCATAAGCGGAGGTGCCCACAAACCCTCTTGCCCCGACCTCTATGGCGAAGATTTTGACCCGCAGCCCTGCTTTCTTCAGGGTGCTGGCAAGACCGGCGTATTTTTCGGTCTTGTAGATATGTGCTTCTTCCATTCTGCTTTCGTATGGCACAGTGAGTTCTATCAGAATCACTTGTTTCGAGGAGTCAGAGTGGAGAGCGATGTCTGGTCTCATGCCTGTCTTGCTGATGACATCTGGGTAATTTCTCCACTCTGGGAGGTCTGCTGTACACTCCCAGTCGACTGCTCCATCCAGAAGACCCTTTGGCAATGTGCTGGTTGTCATAGCACTTTCGGGCCAGACCTGCTTCCCTTCTGCTTTGTAGAACGTTGTCATACCAATCGGTGCGTTTGGGGTCATGGTTTTTTCGCTAACCACGTCTGTGATCACTTTCAGAACTTGGTTGTGCCTCCATGTATACCTTCCTTGGGCTAGCGCTACTTTGCAAGAGCTTAGGACATATTCCACTGTTTGTTTCTTCTGACAGAGCGGACATGCTGGGTCGTCTGATTTCCCCCATTTCACTAAGTTTGCATTCGAGGGGAGCAGGTCATATACAGATCTGAGGAGGAAGCTTATCCTTAGAGGAGCCATGTGCCACATATCGTTCCAGCTGAGACTTCTTTGGAGTGCACTGTCCCATGTTGTCCATTGCCCCTGTTGACCTTGCTGGACTGCCTTCTGCACTCTTTTGACATCTTCTTCTTCCTTCAACTCCTGTATGATCATGTCTCTTTTTTCCTTCCCTTTGGCTTTGGACCACCACTGCATTTTTGTTGCTCCCAGTCCCTGTCTGTTGGTTTGCGTGTGTCCAATTATTTCTTTGATGCTGAGGTTTCTCTTGGCATTGTTTACAGCCTCTTGGACTTTCCACTTTCTGCCAGTTCTCAGCTTTGGATGAACTGATCTCACGATATTGTCTTCCGATTCCTCCAGCATGCTCAACAGTCTTGCTTTTCCAACTTTGTATTCCTCCACTATGGATTTGAGAGGTAGCTTCAGCATTGCTTGACGACAGTAGAATGCAACATCAGTGAGACCAGGTGGGACACCGAGCCATTTTCTTGTGTATTTGTTGATTTTGGCTTCCATTGCTTCGACTGTGCTGGTGCAAATGTCATAGATTAGCAGTGTGTGTGTTTTAATGTTTTTATTATGTGTTGAGACTGTAGTGTGTGTGTTTTAATGTTTTTATTATGTGTTGAGACTGTAGTGTGTGTGTTTTAATGTTTTTATTATGCGTTGAGACTGTAGTGTGTGTGTTTTAATGTTTTTATTATGTGTTGAGAATGTAGTGTGTGTGTGTTTTAATGTTTTTATTATGTGTTGAGACTGTAGTGTGTGTGTTTTAATGTTTTTATTATGTGTTGAGAATGTAGTGTGTGTGTGTTTTAATGTTTGTTTTATTTGTTGAGACAGTAGAGAGTGTTTTTTCATGTTTGTCTCTGTGTGTGTGTGTGTGTTTTCATGTTTTGTGTGCATTTTTTCATGTTTGTATTTTGTTTTGAGATGGTAATGTGTGTTTTCGTGTGTGTGTGTGTCTGTGTCTGTGTGTGTGTGTCTGTGTCTGTGTGTGTGTGTTTTCATGTTTTGTGTGCATTTTTTCATGTTTGTATTTTGTTTTGAGATGGTAGTGTGTGTGTTTTCGTGTGTGTGTGTGTGTGTGTGTGTGTGTGTGTGTGTGTGTGTGTGTGTGTGTGTGTGTGTGTTTCATGTTTTGTGTGCATTTTTTCATGTTTGTATTTTGTTTTGAGATGGTAGTGTGTGTGTTTTCGTGTGTGTGTGTGTGTCTGTGTGTGTGTGTGTGTGTTTTCATGTTTTGTGTGCATTTTTTCATGTTTGTATTTTGTTTTGAGATGGTAGTGTGTGTGTTTTCATGTATGTGTGTGTGTGTGTGTGTGTGTGTGTGTGTGTGTGTGTGTGTGTGGTTTTCATGTTTGTATTTTGTTTTGAGACTGTAGTGTATGTGTGTTGTCATGTTTGTCTGTGTGTTTTTTCATGTTCATATTATGTGTTGAGATAGTAGTGTGTGTGTTTATCTTTACGGTAGGTTGATATTTGATGTCATCAACAGGAGGAGGCTGTGCCCTTGAACAAGTTGGCGTAGGACAGGAGAGTGGAGGGTGATTATTATTGTGTTGTGTGTTGTTACTGTGGTGGATGTTTATTTGTACAGTAGGTTGATGTTTGATGTCATCAACAGGAGGAGGCCATGCCCTTGAACAAGGTGGCAGAGGACAGGAGAGTGGAAGGTCATTATTATTCTTTGTGTTGTGTGTTGTTACTGTGGTGTGTGTTCATTTGTACTGTAGGTTGATGTTTGATGTCATCTTGAACAAGATGGCGGAGGACAGGAGAGTTGAGGGTCATTATTATGATTATTTGTTGTTATCAACAGGAGGAGGCCGTACCCTTGAACAAGATGGCCGAGGAAGAAGTGATGTTGGATGAGGATGACAATGGTATGCTGGGTTTGTCTTTCTGTCTTTCTGTCTATGTCTGTCTGCCTGTTTGTCCTGTCCTGTCCTGTCAGTCTGTCTGTCTTGTCCGTCTGTCTGTGTCTGTGTCTATCTGTGTTATGCACTCTGTGTGTGTCTGTGTTTGTGTGTGCACATGTGTGTTTGTGTATGTGTGTGTGCACATATGTGTGTGTGTATGTGCACATTGTGTGTGTGTGCCTGTGTGTGTGCATGTACAGGTGTGTGTGTATGCATGTATGTGTGTGTATGCACACATTGTGTGTGTGTGTGTGTACACATCTGTGCATGTGTGTGTATGCACATTGCATGTGTGTCTGTCTGTCTGCATTTGTGTGTGTATGTGTGTGTGTGTGTGTGTGTGTGTGTGTGTGTGTGTGTGTGTGTGTGTGGTTACACATATGTTTGTGTGACACAGAAAACTATCAGAAAAGGGGGGCTGTCAACAAGGCTTGAGTATTTTGTTTATCAATACAACGCTGCGGAATATTCCTTGCAGTGGTTGAAAATTGATGAATATCATCAATATGACAGCTGAATAATCTGTTTCTCATGATTTGTGTAAATGAATGCCATGACTAACATGACAGCTGAATAAACCATTCCTTGTGGTGTGTGTAAATGAACACCATGTGTCATCACGACCTTTTGAATATGAGCTGTGATGTGATCTGTCTGTTTCATGTCTAATTTCCATGTAACGTGTCATCATGGCTGTTCGTAAATCTTGGTGTGATGTTTTGTTTTAAGTCCGTATCATGTGTCATCACGGTCCTTTGACTGTAAACCTTGGTGTGTTGTTTTGTGTAAGTGCATATCGTGTCATCATGGCCCTTTGACTGTAAACCTTGGTGTGTTGTTTTGTGTAAGTCCATATTATGTGTCATCACGGCCCTTTGACTGTAAACCTTGTGTGTTTGTTTTGTGTAAGTCCATATTATGTGTCATCACGGCCCTTTGACTGTAAACCTTGGTGTGTTGTTTTGTGTAAGTCCATATCATGTGTCATCACGGCCCTTTGACTGTAAACCTTGGTGTGTTGTTTTGTGTAAGTCCATATCATGTGTCATCACGGTCCTTTGACTGTAAACCTTGGTGTGTTGTTTTGTGTAAGTCCATATCATGTGTCATCACGGTCCTCTGACTGTAAACCTTGGTGTGTTGTTTTGTGTAAGTCCATATCATGTGTCATCACGGTCCTCTGACTGTAAACCTTGGTGTGTTGTTTTGTGTAAGTCCATATTATGTGTCATCACGGTCCTTTGACTGTAAACCTTGGTGTGTTGTTTTGTGTAAGTCCATATCATGTGTCATCATGGTCTTTTGACTGTAAACCTTGGTGTGTTGTTTTGTGTAAGTCCATATTATGTGTCATCACGGTCCTTTGACTGTAAACCGTGGTGTGTTGTTTTGTGTAAGTCCATATTATGTGTCATCACGGTCCTTTGACTGTAAACCTTGGTGTGTTGTTTTGTGTAAGTCCATATTATGTGTCATCACGGTCCTTTGACTGTAAACCTTGGTGTGTTGTTTTGTGTATACCTTGGTGTGTTGTTTTGTGTATATCTTGGTGTTGTATGTGTATACCTTGGTGTGATGTATTGTGTAAACCTTGGTGTGATGTATTGTGTAAACCTTGGTGTGTTGTTTTGTGTATACCTTGGTGTGATGTATTGTGTATACCTTGGTGTGTTGTTTTGTGTAAACCTTGGTGTGATGTATTGCTATAACCTTGGTGTGTTGTATTGTGTAATACCATCGTGTGTGTTGTATTGTGTAAACCTGGGTGTGTTGTATTGTGTATACCTTGGTTGTGTTTTGTGTATACCTCGGTGTGTTGTGTGTTTTGTGTAAACCTGGTGTTGTGTGATGTTTGTGTATACCTTGGTGTGATGTATTGTGTATACCTTGGTGTGATGTTTTGTGTATACCTTGGTGTGTTGTTATTGTGTAGATACCTTGTGTGATGTATTGTGTAAACCTTGGTGTGTTGTTTTGTGTAACCTTGGTGTGATGTTTTGTGTAAACCTTGGTGTGATGTATTGTGTATACCTTGGTGTGTTGTTTTGTGTAACCTTGGTGTGATGTTTTGTGTATACCTTGGTGTGATGTATTGTGTATACCTTGGTGTGATGTATTGTGTATAACCTTGGTGTGATGTTTTGTGTATACCTTGGTGTGATGTATTGTGTATACCTTGGTTGATGTATTGTGTATACCTTGGTGTGTTGTTTTGTGTATACCTTGGTGTGTGTGTTTTGTGTATACCTTGGTGTGTTGTTTTGTGTATACCTTGGTGTGATGTATTGTGTATACCTTGGTGTGATGTATTGTGTATACCTTGGTGGTGTTGTTTTGTGTATACCTTGGTGTGTTGTTTTGTGTATACCTTGGTGTGTGTATGTAATTGTGTATACCTTGGTGTGTTGTATTGTGTATACCTTGGTGTGTGTTTTTGTTATACCTTGGTGTGTTGTTTTGTGTAAACCTTGGTGTGTTGTATTGTGTATACCTTGGTGTGATGTATTGTGTATACCTTGGTGTGATTGTATTGTGTATACCTTGGTGTGATGTTATTGTGTAAACCTTGGTGTGATGTATTTGTGTATACCTTGGTGTGATGTATTGTGTATACCTTGGTGTGATGTATTGTGTAACCTTGGTGTGTTGTATTGTGTATACCTTGGTGTGATGTATTGTGTATACCTTGGTGTAGATGTATTGTGTATACCTTGGTGTGTTGTATTGTGTATACCTTGGTGTGATTTTGTGTATACCTTGGTGTGATGTATTGTGTAACCTTGGTGTTTGTTTTGTGTAACCTGGTGTTGTATTGTGTATACCTTGGTGTGTGATTGTGTACCTGTGTGATTATTGTGTATACCTTGGTGTGTGTATTGTTAAACCTTGGTGTGTTGTTTTGTGTATACCTTGGTGTGATGTATTGTGTATACCTTGGTGTGATTTTATTGTGTATACCTTGGTGTTGTTTTGTGTAAACCTTGGTGTGTTGTTTTGTGTAAACCTTGGTGTGATGTATTGTGTATACCTTGGTGTGTTGTTTGTGTAAACCTTGTGTGTTGTTTTGTGTAAACCTTGGTGTGTTGTTTTGTGTAAACCTTGGTGTGATGTTTAATGTAAACCTTGGTGATGTGTTGTTTTAAGTCTGTATCATGTGTCATCAAGGTCCTTTGACTGTAAACCTTGGTGTGTTGTTTTGTGAAAGACTGTAAACCTTGGTGTGTTGTTTTGTGTAAACCTTGGTGTGTTGTTTGTGTAAAGACTGTAAACCTTGTGTGTGTTGTTTTGTGTAAACCTGGTATGATGTATTGTGTAAAGACTGTAAACCTTGGTGTGTTGTTTTGTGTAAAGACTGTAAACCTTGGTGTGTTGTTTTGTGTAACCTTGGTATGATGTTTTGTGTAAAGACTGTAAACCTGGTGTGTTGTTTTGTGTAAACCTTGGTAATGTTTTTTGTAAAGACTGTAAACCTTGGGTTGTTTTTGTGTTAACCTTGGTATGTTGTTTTGTGTAAAGACTGTAAACCTTGGTGTGGTGTTTGTGTAAAGACTGTAAACCTTGGTGTGTTGTTTTGTGTAAAGACTGTAAACCTTGGTGTGTTGTTTGTGTAAAGACTGTAAACCTTGGTGTGTTGTTTTGTGTAAAGACTGTAAACCTTGGTGTGTTGTTTTGTGTAAACCTTGGTATGATGTTTTGTGTAAAGACTGTAAACCTTGGTGTGTTGTTTTGTGTTAACCTTGGTATGTTTTGTGTAAAGACTGTAAACCTTGGTGTGTTGTTTTGTGTAAACCTTGGTATGATGTTTTGTGTAAGCTTCGGTGTGATGTGTTGTTTTGTGTAAATCCATATTATGTGTCATCACGGTCCTTTGACTGTAAACCTTGGTGTGTTGTTTTGTGTAAAGACTGTAAACCTTGGTGTGTTGTTTTGTGCAAACCTTAGTATGATGTTCTGTGTAAATCTTAATGTGATGTATTGTTTTAAGTCCGTATCATGTGTCATCACGGTCCTTTGACTGTATACCTTGGTGTGATGTGTTGTTTTGTGTTAGTGCATATTATGTGTCATCATCGTCCTTTGACTGTAAACCTTGGTGTGATGTGTTGTTTTGTGTTAGTGCATATTATGTGTCATCATCGTCCTTTGACTGTAAACCTTGGTGTGATGTGTTGTTTTGTGTTAGTGCATATTATGTGTCATCATCGTCCTTTGACTGTAAACCTTGGTGTGATGTGTTGTTTTGTGTTAGTGCATATTATGTGTCATCATCGTCCTTTGACTGTAAACCTTGGTGTGATGTATAGTTTTGTGTTAGTGCATATTATGTGTCATCATCGTCCTTTGACTGTAAACCTTGGTGTGATGTGTTGTTTTGTGTTAGTGCATATCATGTGTCATCATCGTCCTTTGACAGTAAACCTTGGTGTGATGTGTTGTTTTGTGTTAGTGCGTATTATGTGTCATCATCGTCCTTTGACAGTAAACCTTGATGTGATGTGTAGTTTTGTGTTAGTGCGTATTATGTGTCATCATCGTCCTTTGATTGTAAACCTTGGTGTGATGTGTTGTTTTGTGTTAGTGCGTATTATGTGTCATCACGGTCCTTGATTGTAAAACTTGGTGTGATGTTTCGTGTAAGTCTGTGAAGTCACTAATCAGTTTATTCTCTCACCCTGTCCACCAGCTCTGTGCAGTCCCCGTGGGGATGCCGGGGGCTTTTCCATTATAAATACTATCTCCACTGGATATTCTGTTCTACAAAATTTCCTCTTTTCTGTTTCTCTCTTTGTTTCTGCTTGCTCCTTTGTTTTCTGTTATCTTTTCCTGTCATTTTCTGTTCTGCTGATCCATTCACCTGTGTGTGTTCTATAAAGCTGTACACACATTGGATTGATAGGTTAACGGTGAACATGGTTTTTAACTGTTGTCTTTTGTCTTAATCGGGATGTCGTTTTTGACATGGTGTTAGCCCTGATACGGCTCTAGTAGTCGGCTGGGCTATATATAATTATAAACAATATGAACTTGAACTTGGGTACATGTTTTGACTGCATTTTTTAGTTCTAAGGAATCGTGATGTGCAGAAGCAAATTCAGGTAATTCAGGCCAGTTTTTACGTATTTTGGTGTCCATTAGTTATGTTCACATTTGTATTCATGGTCGTTTTTTGTTTTTTTTTAACCCCTCTGGTGATAAATTGGACGGAATGGTCAACACCAGGGCCTTACATTCTGTGCACAAATGCACTGATACCTGTATTTAATTATATTTAATTTTCTTTTCCAGGTGTTTTTCTTTTTTTCAATAAGGTGTTTATTTTTTGAAGTGGTTATAGACCTGATCCGGCTCTGAGAAGTTGGATTGGCTTTGAACAGTAAGTTCCCTGTAGAACAAGCTGAGCTGAAGGATCGAGAGAGTTAACATGCCTCTTGGTGACTGTGAATGTGCGCCATGATGATATCATCTGTGCACATATTTATTAGCAAACTTCACAAGAAATGAATATTCATGTACACCAACTCCATCATGTAAGAATGTTAATACAGCCTTCCATGATATCGTCATATGTTTATTACTGACAACTTCACAAGAAAGGAATATTTATGTACATACATAAATGAATATTTATGCCCATGAAGCAATTTGTGTAGACAGGGAGGATTCAGATTCATAAATTAGACGATAAACATGTGAGAATTCAGAGTTGTAAAGTTGATAACAAAGATGTGAGGACTCTGAGTCATAAAGCTGGTGACAAACTTTTGTACATGTTATAAAGATGGAATGATTATGTAGATAGTTGTTGCTTCATTTGCATCGCTGTTATGTTGTGTTGAGTATTGTGTGTCGTGTGTATGTTCGCATGGTGTACATAAGATGTGGGTGCATACCTACAAACATGCATACATGCAGAGATGCATGCACACACTCATACATGCATATGTACACGCACACGCGCGCGCACACACACACACACATACACACACACGCACACGCACACTGTGACACACACACACACACACACACAATCACGCACACACACACACACACACACACACACAACAACACACACCACACACACACCACACACACACACAAACACACACACACACAACACACATTGTGACACACTCTCACAAACACACACACACACACACACACACACACACACCACACACACACACACACATAGCACAGACAGCACACATAGCACATGCACACACATGCACACATACACTCTCTCTCTCTCTCTCTCTCTCTCACACAACCACACACACACACGCAACACACACACACACACACACACACACATACACACACACACACACACACACACACACACACACACACACACACACACACACACATACACACACAGAGCACACCACACATACAAACACTCTCTCTCTCTCTCTTTCTTTCTCCTCTTCCTCTTCTACCCCTCCTCTCCCATTCTCACTCTATGAAGGTTCTCTCCACATCGTTCATGTAATTGAATTGATGTGTGCCATTCTATAATGTGTAGCTTGTAATTAAGATAGACGTTTTCTGACACCCATGGGGATGCCTGGGGCTCTTTCAGTGTAAACAGTATCCCCACCTTCTGGAAAGTCTGTGCTAAAAATTTCCTCTTTTCTGTTACCCTCTTTGTTTCTGCCTTCTTCCTTTGCTTTCTGTTATTTTTTCCTATCATTTTCTGCCTTGCTGGTCCATTCACCTGTATGAGTTCTGTAAAGCCTTTCATATTTTCTCTTAGGATTGATAAATGGGTACATGTATTGACTGCATGTTCGGCTCTAAGGAAATGTGCTGTGCAGAAGGAATTTTAGGTAATTTAGGTCATTTGTTATGTATGCTGTAATGTCCTCAGTTATGTTCACATTTGTATTCAGATTAAAAAAAAAAAAAATTCCTCTGGTAGTAAAATGGATGGAATGGTCAACGCCAGGGGCATTCCTTAGATTACATGCACACATGTATTGATAATGATATATGTACTTAATTTTATTTTCCAGCTTTTATTTTTCCCAAACCAGATGTTGTGTACATTTTGGCATGGTTATAGTACTGATATGGCTCTGTGTGGTCAGCTGGGTTTTAACAGTAGGAATAAGAATATTTCCTGAGACAGTAGTGTGATGGTTGACCGACACAAAAGTTATCTGTTGTCAGGTCATGTGAGAATCGCATGGATTTTATCTGTTGTCAGATCATGTGGAACCACATGGTTTTATCTGTTGTCAGATCATGTGAGAACCACATGGATTTTATCTGTTGTCAGATCATGTGAGAACCACATGGATTTTATCTGTTGTCAGATCATGTGAGAACCACATGGATTTTATCTGTTGTCAGATCATGTGAGAACCACATGGATTTTATCTGTTGTCAGATCATGTGAGAACCACATGGATTTTATCTTGTCAGATCATGTGAGAACCACATGGATTTTATCTGTTGTCAGATCATGTGAAACCACATGGATTTTATCTGTTGTCAGATCATGTGAAAACCACATGGATTTTATCTGTTGTCAGATCATGTGAGAACCACATGGATTTTATCTGTTGTCAGATCATGTGTGAATTACATGGAAACTTACCTGCTGTCAGATCATGTGACAGAGCTTTTGCATGTTGTTTTTGCCCACACTTTGGAGGTGTTATATTGCTGCATAGTGCATACCCCGTCTTTGGTGGTCATGCATGCTGAGCATTTTCGTGTTTCCACAAGCCACTAGAGACTAGCATGATTTACTGTATCTTAGACATGCATACTTGATGTTGTGCATGTTTATACAGGCAAGAGTTTAAGCGCTTGTGTGCACACAGATTGTCCTGAGAGATCAGGAGAGTTGTGATTATGAAAGGTAAAATTGTCAGTAGTACAGGCCCATCTCTCCTCTAACCTAAAGCACATGTTCTTCAAGGTAAAGCGTTTTGTGGGGCTCGTGGATTCAAACCGTGGGCAGACCACAGATGTTTTAACATGATGGGCTGGTTGGTTGTTTTGATAGAGCTGTGAACTCAGACCTAATGTCTCATAGTTCTTTCCAAACCCACAAACATTAAAACTGGCCCGTTTGTTGCTCATCTTAATGCTTCTGTCATTCTGATGGTGTCAGCTTAGCGTTTCGTAGTTCAGTTTGCCCCATCCCCATTTCAAGACCTTGCCAGTGCATAAGGTTTTCTGTGTGCTTGCATATTTGGGTGGAGCACATATGGAATTGTCTGAATGTGAGGAATTTCTCTGGAACAAACCCCAAACTAAGAACTATAATTAGGTTTAATGCTTATGAAAGAGATTTAATTATCAGAAGTACCAAATTCTTGTAGGTTAAGTGATTTTAACCCTTTGACTCCCACACCCTGTCCACTACCATCCTGCAGTGTCAACCATGCTATCAAAGAAAAAATTTAACCCTTTGATTCCCTCACCCTTTTCACCAGCTTCCTGTAGGAAGCTGGTGGATAACATTAAGGAGTGAAAGGGTTGTTTTTTGCAGGTGGTGGATAGGGTGAGGGAGTCAAGGGATTAAAAGCTGTAGAGTTGTCAGTTATACAGGTCCACGTCTTTGCTGATTGAAGTTCCAAGTTTCAGGGCTTAAAACATTCCGCGTCTGGGCGGAATTCCGTGATTTCGGTTTGTCAAAAAAAAAAAAAAAAAAAAAAAACCCCAACGAAAGGAGCAAGGCATCCGTGATCGGCTTGCAAGCGTTCATAGCAACAGTGTGCAAGTTATGGCCCCTGATTTTCATTCTAAGACTACAGTTGGTAAACACCTGTAAAACACTCAAGTTAAAGGGTGAGTGTTCATTTTATTACTATGTTTTTAACCCCTTCTCCCCTTTTCCCAATTATATCTTCCTGTAATAATTATGTGTTTACAGCAATTTTTGTGCACAAAATATATCTTGAAATTATGTCCAGAAAGCGCGAAATGGCATAGATTTACACTTGGTTTTTAAAAACATTTCCCGGGGGAGCATGCCCCCGGACCCCCCTAGTTTCAGTGGTTTATTTCCTCCTCTTGTTTTAAGCCCTGAAGTTTCTTGAAGGTGAACCATTAACTCATTTTGAAAGATGTAGAATTGTCAGTAATACAAACCCTTATCTCTTCTAACCTAAGTCCTGTCTGTACACTATGTTTCCTGTAGGTTCATGGTTTTGCATAAACTTGCCAGAGCATAGAGCTTGTGCACAGTTATAAGGGTTACGCCTCCATCATTTTGGATCTGACTGATCGCGTGGCATCATGGCAGTTGGCTGGGACTCTCTGAGATGGTTATAGCCCTGACATGGCTCTGTGCAGTCTGCTTGGTTTTAAACAACAATAACAATATGCCCATATCTCTGTTAACCCAGGACCCATGTTGCTTGCAGGATAAGTGTTTTTAACCCTTAGCTGTTCACGAAGACCAGTAACCGCCCTGCGGAAGAATATGCCGATCCGTTCCTAGCGGTTGAGATCGCCCGACCTTTTCCGGCACATGTGTGGGGAATTTCCATCACTACTGGCCTTGCTGTCTTATCACGCGTGTGGTTAAAATCTTGGTCAGTCTCGCGTTGAATGTTCTAAAAATAGTACGAGCATTCTGGGATGCAAGGAACTTTCCATTCACTACTGAAAGACTTTGTACTGACACTGTGTTTACATTCGAATGCAAATGCTAGCAGCTAGCTTTACATCTAGCAGTGCAAATGTGAAAGGGTTAAAAGGTATCAGCTTGTCATTAGTGTGTATGCCTGTACCTGTGCTAACTCAAAGTCCTTTGTGTTGTCTGCAGGGGATGTGCTGATGAAGGAGGTGAAAGTGAACACCATTGAAGACCGAGCGTGGCAGTCGCCGAATCTCCACTTGCTGGGCAAACTGTTCCTGAGCTGTGGACTCCAACAGGTGTTTGATGTTCTGATCGTTCTGCAGTTGTGAGTTTTCATTATTATAGTCGTCAGTGTTATCATTATCATCATCATCATCAGTATGGATATTACCATCATCATCATTGTAGTCGTCATCACTGTCACGTCATGACTGCGCCATGCTTATGAGAAGCTTTCAGTTTCTTCACCATCCAGTCTAACCATAATTTCTGGCCTGACAGATTAACCCTTTGACTCCCACACCCTGTGTACTATCATCCTGCTTTGTCAGCCCTGCTAGCAAAGCAAAAACTAACCCTTTGACTCTCTCACCCTATCCACCAGCTTCCTGCACAGGAAGCTGGTGGATAGGGTGAGAGAGTCAAAGGGTTAAGTTTTTGCAGTTGGTGGATAGGGTGCGGGAGCCAAAGATTTAATTTGTGGGACCTGTCCACCCACTGTGAATGGGCAATTTTCCCTCTTTACTGTTGAGGAAGATAAAGCAGTGATAAAGAGGAGGTTGGCACTACTTTTACAATGCTGACTATGACCCAAGAGAGGTTGAGGTGTCTGTACCATTTCTTTTCCCTAAGAACTCTGTGTGTGTGTGTATGCGTGTGTGTGTATGAGCATGTTTAGGGGAGAGTGACAGAGGAGGGACGGAGGGAGAGAAAGATACAGGATGATAAATCGGGTCAAGGGTCACATGCCTAGAAGGTAGTATACTTTAGCTCATCATCCTCTGTGTGTATTGTGTATGTGTGTGTGTGTGTGTGTTGTGTAGGAGGGAGAGAGAGAGAGAGAGCAGGTGATGACTTGGGTCAAGCGTCACATGCCTAGAAGGTAGTGTACCCTAGCTCAGCATCCTCTGTGTGTGGGGTGTGTGTGTGTGTGTGTTGTGTGTGTGTGTGTGTGTTGTGTGTGTTGTGTTGTGTGGGGTGTGTGTGTGTGTTGTTTGTTCTATTCCAGTAAAATACAACAAACATGCTTTTGGCATGGACTGTTTGCGCTATACAAGTGAAATTATTATATTATTGATATTACCCTACCTTCTTTGTTTCTTTGTTTATTTGTCGGTTTTGGAGAACATCAGTGTTGAAGGGATGCATTTTTCTGCAGTATCATTTAAATTTAATGACAGATCATTACAAGGATGAGACGAAGAACCTATACACTTAATAGGACCCCAAAACTTGCCAGTGCATAGACTTGTGATCACATAGGGCTACCCCAAGACTTGCCAGTGCATAGACTTGCCAGTGCATAGGGCTACCCCAAGACTTGCCATGCATAGACTGCCAGTGCATAGATTGCCAGTGCATATGGCTACCCCAAGACTTGCCAGTGCATAGACTTGCCAGTGCATATGGCTACCAAGACTTGCCAGTGCATATGGCTACCCCAAGACTTGCCAGTGCATAGACTTGCCAGTGCATATGGCTACCCCAAGACTTGCCAGTGCATAAACTTGCCAGTGCATATGGCTACCCCAAGACTTGCCAGTGGGACCCTAGACTTGCCAGTGCATAGGAGGGCTACCCCAAGACTTGCCAGCGCGTAGACTTGCCAGTGCATAGGGCTACCCCAAGACTTGCCAGTGCATAGACTTGTGAGCACATTGGGCTACCCCAAGACTTGCCAGTGCATAGGCTACCCCAAGACTTGCCAGTGCATAGGGCTACCCCAAGACTTGCCAGGCATAGACTTGCCAGTGCATAGGCTACCCCAAGGCTTGCCAGTGCATAGGGCTACCCCAAGACTTGTCAGAGTCAGTGCATAGGCTACCCCAAGACTTGCCAGTGCATAGGTCTACCCCAAGAACTTGCCAGTGTATAGGCTACCCAAGCTTGTCAGTGCATATGGCTACCCCAAGACTTGCCAGTGCATAGGGCTACCCCAAGACTTGTCAGTGCAGGTACCCAAGACTTGCAGTGCATATGGCTACCCCAAGACTTGTCAGTGCATATGGCTACCCCAAGACTTGTCAGTGTATAGGGCTACCCCAAGACTTGTCAGTGCATATGGCTACCCCAAGACTTGTCAGTGCATATGGCTACCCCAAGACTTGCCAGTGTATAGGGCTACCCCAAGACTTGTCAGTGCATATGGCTACCCCAAGACTTGTCAGTGTATAGGGCTACCCCAAGACTTGTCAGTGCATATGGCTACCCCAAGACTTGTCAGTGCATATGGCTACCCCAAGACTTGTCAGTGTATAGGGCTACCCCAAGACTTGTCAGTGTATAGGGCTACCCCAAGACTTGTCAGTGTATAGGGCTACCCCAAGACTTGTCAGTGCATATGGCTACCCCAAGACTTGTCAGTGCATATGGCTACCCCAAGACTTGCCAGTGTATAGGGCTACCCCAAGACTTGTCAGTGTATAGGGCTACCCCAAGACTTGTCAGTGTATAGGGCTACCCCAAGACTTGTCAGTGCATATGGCTACCCCAAGACTTGCCAGTGCATATGGCTACCCCAAGACTTGTCAGTGTATAGGGCTACCCCAAGACTTGTCAGTGCATATGGCTACCCCAAGACTTGTCAGTGTATAGGGCTACCCCAAGACTTGTCAGTGTATAGGGCTACCCCAAGACTTGTCAGTGCATAGGGCTACCCCAAGACTTGTCAGTGTATAGGGCTACCCCAAGACTTGTCAGTGTATAGGGCTACCCCAAGACTTGTCAGTGTATAGGGCTACCCCAAGACTTGTCAGTGCATAGGGCTACCCCAAGACTTGTCAGTGTATAGGGCTACCCCAAGACTTGTCAGTGCATATGGCTACCCCAAGACTTGTCAGTGCATATGGCTACCCCAAGACTTGCCAGTGCATATGGCTACCCCAAGACTTGTCAGTGTATAGGGCTACCCCAAGACTTGTCAGTGTATAGGGCTACCCCAAGACTTGCCAGTGCATATGGCTACCCCAAGACTTGTCAGTGTATAGGGCTACCCCAAGTCTTGCCAGTGCATATGGCTACCCCAAGACTTGTCAGTACATAGGGCTACCCCAAGACTTGTCAGTGCATATGGCTACCCCAAGACTTGTCAGTACATATGGCTACCCCAAGACATGCCAGTACATATGGCTACCCCAAGACTTGCCAGTGCATATAGCTACCCCAAGTCTTGCCAGTGCATATGGCTACCCCAAGACATGCCAGTACATATGGCTACCCCAAGACTTGTCAGTACATATAGCTACCCCAAGACATGCCAGTACATATGGCTACCCCAAGACTTGTCAGTACATATGGCTACCCCAAGACTTGTCAGTACATATGGCTACCCAAGACTTGTCAGTACATATGGCTACCCCAAGACTTGTCAGTACATAGGGCTACCCAAGACTTGTCAGTACATATGGCTACCCCAAGACATGCCAGTACATATGGCTACCCCAAGACTTGCCAGTACATATGGCTACCCCAAGACATGCCAGTACATATGGCTACCCCAAGACTTGTCAGTGCATAGGGCTACCCCAAGACTTGCCAGTGCATATAGCTACCCCAAGACTTGCCAGTGCATATAGCTACCCCAAGACTTGTCAGTGTATAGGGCTACCCCAAGACTTGCCAGTACATAGGGCTACCCCAAGACTTGCCAGTGCATATGGCTACCCCAAGACTTGCCAGTGCATAGACTTGCCAGTGCATATGGCTACCCCAAGACTTGCCAGTGCATAGACTTGCCAGTGCATAGGTCTACCCCAAGACTTGCCAGTGCATAGGTCTACCCCAAGACTTGCCAGTGCATAGACTTGCCAGTGCATAGACTTGCCAGTGCATATGGCTACCCCAAGACTTGCCAGTGCATAGGTCTACTCCAAGACTTGCCAGTGCATAGACTTGCCAGTGCTTAGGGCTTCCCCAAGTCTTGCCAGTGCATAGGGCTTATTTGCAGGTATAAGGCTTATGCCAAGATCATTTTGGATCTGACTGATCACGTGGCATCATGGCATCAGTATGTGTGGACTTAATTCCAGGCATGGAGAATCCATCTTGAGAAACTGAAACTGGAATTGAAACTGCTGTATGGCCTTCATCAGGTCCTTTGACAGAGGGTTCTCTTCTTCCTCTTCTTCTTCTTCTTCTTCTTCTTCTTCTTCTTCTTCTTCTTCTTCCTCTTCTTCTTCTTCTTCTTCTTCTTCTTATTTTTGGGATAGATGGACAATGTCAGGAGCATATTCTTAGATTATATGCATGAATGCATTAACCTCTTCAATACCACGGACGTATATACATTAAGATAATGTGTATCTCATTTGTCAATGATGTATATGTACGTTCACATCACATCAAGACTTTTCCTACCTCTATTTGTAAGCAGGGGAATCTCAATTCACAGGAATCAGAAAGCTCTGTCCATCTACATGAATTATGCATGAGGTCTGCAGCCAATCACACTTTGCTGTGGTCATTGCACTGCAGCGTTTGTAGCTAACTACCCTCTCGGATATTTTTACCTTTCGTCGACAATGGCTGGCAATGATGCTTTGACTGGGCCAAGTGCTGTGAGACAGACAGCGTGTTGCCAAAGGTTTTAGCTATTTCACCACAGCACATTTTGAGCCAAGCTTGAGGTGAACTCTGACTGACCCACACCTCAGACTGGGTAACGGGGGAGGGGGGTGGGGATAGTGATGAGGAGATGGAGGTTTTGTTTACAGCTGTCAGCTATTGTGCCAGCACATTTAGTCAGTGAAGCTCGTTTATTGCACGTTTTACTTGGCCAGCTCAAACTCGAGAGTTCAGTGCAACATGTGGTTATCCAAATTGTTGAGTTTTCTGTCTTCTGTGAAGTGTTTCTCTGGTTTGGGAGGAAACGAAAAGAAAGAAGTGGGCGTGGCTGTGAGAGACAGAGTGAGTGTGTGTGGGTGTTTGTGTGTGTGTGGGTGTTACTATTCAGTACTTTATATACACGTAGGGTTTGGAGACATATCTCTAATACTTTAGTATGTATTTGCTTAGAATATTACTAATCCGTACTGTATAACAATAAATTCTGCAAAATTTATTTATGTCCATTTTATGGCCCATTGTTCACTAACCGAAGTGTCAAATACAGTTAGAGCTATCATAAATGGATAGTATTTTCATTGCCCTTTCAGAAAAAAAGGGTTATGATTGCTTTCATGCAATAATTTGCATGCTGGAATTCTTTGTTAATTATTACCCTACCCGTGCCAGAATCGCTTGGCAAATAGTTTACACTAGCAAAACAAATGTACTTGGTGACACTGAAGGGGTTAATATGCGTACTTTATTATCTTTTCCGGGTGCTTGTTTTTTTCTCCAATGAAGTGTGATGTACTTTTTGAGATGGTTATAGCCATGGTTAATGCCTGGGAACGGTCATTTCATCAGACGGCAGATGCACATCGGAAATGGCCGGCGGAGTCGGCCAAGCCAAAACAGCATTCGGAAAGATGACAGGCATTCTTACCAACAAATGCCCATCAATTAACATCGGGAGGAGAGTACTTGAGTGTTATGTGGAACCAATACTGTTGTACGGATGTGAGGCGTGGACAGTCAGCAAGCGGTGCCAGAACGGGATTGAGGCAGCCGAGATGTGGTTTCTGGGAAGAATGTTGAGAGTTCCATGGACGGCGAAGAGGACAAATGAGACAGTCTTGATGGAGGCAGACACAGGTGGATCACTCATGGGGAAGATTGGGAAAAGTCGGGCAGCATTTGTGGGCCATTTTGTGGGGAGGGGGGGGGGGTTTGGAGCGCCTGGTCACAACGGGGAGGGCTGGAGGGAGGGAGAGCGCCGGGTGGACCCAGGGAGAGAGTGCTGGACGGACTTGCGGAGTGGCTGGGGATGGGGGGGGGGGGGGAGAGATGCTGGGGGCAACAGGAGATGGAGACAGATGGAGGTCCATGATCGCCAACACCATGCGGCAGGGCACCTGATGATGATGATAGCCATGGTGCTGTTTGGTCAGTTTTCGATGTCTGAAGACCAGTACGCCTACCTGTCCACCTATCGATGAGAGTCCATCCTCATAATTGTATTGCAGTATAGCGTAACACGGTATAGTGTTTGTCACTCACGAATTACTGTTGCTGTTGATCTGTTACACCTGGTTGCATTTTATATTGTTGGTTGATCTGTTACACCGGGTTGCATTTTATATTGTTGGTTGATCTGTTACACCGGGTTGCATTTTATATTGTTGGTTGATCTGTTACACCGGGTTGCATTTTATATTGTTGGTTGATCTGTTACACCGGGTTGCATTTTATATTGTCAGTTGATCTGTTACACCGGGTTGCATTTTATATTGTTGGTTGATCTGTTACACCGGGTTGCATTTTATATTGTTGGTAGATCTGTTACACCGGGTTGCATTTTATATTGTTGGTTGATCTGTTACACCGGGTTGCATTTTATATTGTTGGTTGATCTGTTACACCGGGTTGCATTTTATATTGTTGGTTGTTCTGTTACACCGGGTTGCATTTTATATTGTTGGTTGTTCTGTTACACCGGGTTGCATTTTATATTGTTGGTTGTTCTGTTACACCGGGTTGCATTTTATATTGTCAGTTGATCTGTTACACCGGGTTGCATTTTATATTGTCGGTTGATCTGTTACACCGGGTTGCATTTTATATTGTTGGTAGATCTGTTACACCGGGTTGTATTTTATATTGTTGGTTGATCTGTTACACCTGGTTGCATTTTATATTGTTGGTTGATCTGTTACAC
Organism: Monoplex corrugatus; assembly: GCA_030674185.1. Taxonomy (NCBI): domain Eukaryota; kingdom Metazoa; phylum Mollusca; class Gastropoda; order Littorinimorpha; family Ranellidae; genus Monoplex; species Monoplex corrugatus. The sequence goes on from JAPXFY010000031.1 coordinate 39,989,168, forward strand.
CTGGTTGCATTTTATATTGTTGGTTGATCTGTTACACCTGGTTGCATTTTATATTGTCAGTTGATCTGTTACACCTGGTTGCATTTTATATTGTTGGTTGATCTGTTACACCGGGTTGCATTTTATATTGTTGGTTGATCTGTTACACCGGTTGCATTTTATATTGTTGGTAGATCTGTTACACCGGGTTGCATTTTATATTGTTGGTTGATCTGTTACACCGGGTTGCATTTTATATTGTTGGTTGATCTGTTACACCTGGTTGCATTTTATATTGTTGGTTGATCTGTTACACCGGGTTGCATTTTATATTGTTGGTTGATCTGTTACACCGGGTTGCATTTTATATTGTTGGTTGATCTGTTACACCTGGTTGCATTTTATATTGTTGGTAGATCTGTTACACCGGGTTGCATTTTATATTGTTGGTTGATCTGTTACACCTGGTTGCATTTTATATTGTTGGTTGATCTGTTACACCGGGTTGCATTTTATATTGTTGGTTGTTCTGTTACACCGGGTTGCATTTTATATTGTTGGTTGATCTGTTACACCGGGTTGCATTTTATATTGTTGGTTGTTCTGTTACACCTGGTTGCATTTTATATTGTCAGTTGATCTGTTACACCGGGTTGCATTTTATATTGTTGGTTGATCTGTTACACCTGGTTGCATTTTATATTGTCAGTTGATCTGTTACACCGGGTTGCATTTTATATTGTTGGTTGATCTGTTACACCGGGTTGCATTTTATATTGTTGGTTGATCTGTTACACCCGGGAGTTGCATTTTATATTGTTGGTTGATCTGTTACACACCGGGTTGTATTTTATATTGTTGGTTGATCTGTTACACACACGGGTTTCATTTTATATTGTCAGTTGATCTGTTACACCGGGTTGCATTTTTATATTGTTGGTTGATCTGTTACACCTGGTTGCATTTTATATTTGTTGGTTGATCTGTTACACCGGGTTGTATTTTATATTGTTGGTTGATCTGTTACACCGGGTTGTATTTTATATTGTTGGTTGATCTGTTACAACCGGGTTGATTTTATATTGTTGGTTGATCTGTTACACCAGGGTTGTTTTTATATTGTTGGTTGATCTGTTACACACCGGGTTGCATTTTATATTGTTGGTTGATCTGTTACAACCGGGTTGCATTTTATATTGTCAGTTGATCTGTTACAACCGGGTTGCATTTTATATTGTTGGTTGATCTGTTACACTTCGGTTGCATTTTATATTGTTGGTTGATCTGTTACACCGGGTTGTATTTTATATTGTTGGTTGATCTGTTACACCGGGTTGTATTTTATATTGTTGGTTGATCTGTTACACCGGGTTGCATTTTATATTGTTGGTTGATCTGTTACACCGGGTTGATTTTTATATTGTTGGTTGATCTGTTACACCGGGTTGCATTTTATATTGTTGGTTGATCTGTTACACCTGGTTGCATTTTATATTGTTGGTTGATCTGTTACACCGGTTGCATTTTATATTGTTGGTTGATCTGTTACACCGGGTTGCATTTTATATTGTTGGTTGATCTGTTACACCGGGTTGCATTTTATATTGTTGGTTGATCTGTTACACCGGGTTGTATTTTATATTGTTGGTTGATCTGTTACACCGGGTTGTATTTTATATTGTTGGTTGATCTGTTACACCTGGTTGCATTTTATATTGTTGGTTGATCTGTTACACCGGGTTTGTATTTTATATTGTTGGTTGATCTGTTACACCTGGTTGCATTTTTATATTGTTGGTTGATCTGTTACACCGGGTTGCATTTTATATTGTTGGTTGCATCTTTACACTCATTTTATATGTAGTTGATCTGTTACACCGGGTTGCATTTTATATTGTCAGTTGATCTGTTACACCGGGTTGCATTTTATATTGTTGGTAGATCTGTTACACCGGGTTGCATTTTATATTGTCAGTTGATCTGTTACACCGGGTTGCATTTATATTGTTGGTTGATCTGTTACACCGGGTTGCATTTTATATTGTTGGTTGATCTGTTTACACCGGGTTGCATTTTATATTGTTGGTTGATCTGTTACACCGGGTTGCATTTTATATTTGTTGGTTGATCTGTTACACCGGGTTGCATTTTATATTGTTGGTAGATCTGTTACACCGGGTTGCATTTTATATTGTTGGTAGATCTGTTACACCGGGTTGCATTTTATATTGTTGTAGATCTGTTACACCGGTTGCATTTTATATTGTTGGTTGATCTGTTACACCGGGTTGCATTTTATATTGTTGGTTGATCTGTTACACCGGGTTGCATTTTATATTGTTGGTTGATCTGTTACACCGGGTTGCATTTTAATTGTTGGTTGATCTGTTACACCGGGTTGCATTTTATATTGTCAGTTGATCTGTTACACCGGGTTGTATTTTATATTGTTGTTGATCTGTTACACCGGGTTGTATTTTATATTGTTGGTTGATCTGTTACACCGGGTTGTCATTTTATATTGTTGGTATGATCTGTTACACCGGGTTGCATTTTATATTGTTGGTAGATCTGTTACACCGGGTTGCATTTTATATTGTTGGTTAGATCTGTTTACACCCGGGTTGCATTTTATATTGTTGGTTGATCTGTTACACCGGGTTGCATTTTATATTGTTGGTTGATCTGTTACACCGGGTTGCATTTTATATTGTTGGTTGATCTGTTACAACCGGGTTTTGCATTTTATATTGTTGGTTGTTCTGTTACACCGGGTTGCATTTTATATTGTCGGTTGATCTGTTACAACCTGGTTGTATTTTTATATTGTTGGTAGATCTGTTACACCGGGTTGCATTTTATATTGTTGGTTGATCTGTTACACCGGGTTGTATTTTATATTGTTGGTTGATCTGTTACACCGGGTTTGTATTTTATATTGTTGGTTGATCTGTTACACCGGGTTGCATTTTATATTGTTGGTTGATCTGTTACACCGGGTTGCATTTATATATGTTGGTAATCTGTTACACCGGGTTGCATTTTATATTGTCAGTTGATCTGTTACACCGGGTTGCATTTTATATTGTCAGTTGATCTGTTACACCTGGTTGCATTTTATATTGTTGGTAGATCTCTTACACCGGGTTGCATTTTATATTGTCAGTTGATCTGTTACACCGGGTTGCATTTTATATTGTTGGTAGATCTCTTACACCGGGTTGCATTTTATATTGTTGGTAGATCTGTTACACCGGGTTGCATTTTATATTGTTGGTAGATCTGTTACACCTGGTTGCATTTTATATTGTTGGTAGATCTGTTACACCGGGTTGCATTTTATATTGTTGGTTGATCTGTTACACCGGGTTGCATTTTATATTGTTGGTTGATCTGTTACACCGGGTTGTATTTTATATTGTTGGTAGATCTGTTACACCGGGTTGCATTTTATATTGTCTGTTGATCTGTTACACCGGGTTGCATTTTATATTGTTGGTTGATCTGTTACACCGGGTTGTATTTTATATTGTCTGTTGATCTGTTACACCGGGTTGTATTTTATATTGTTGGTTGATCTGTTACACCGGGTTGCATTTTATATTGTTGGTTGATCTGTTACACCGGGTTGCATTTTATATTGTTGGTTGATCTGTTACACCGGGTTGCATTTTATATTGTTGGTAGATCTGTTACACCGGGTTGTATTTTATATTGTTGGTTGATCTGTTACACCGGGTTGCATTTTATATTGTTGGTAGATCTGTTACACCTGGTTGCATTTTATATTGTTGGTTGATCTGTTACACCTGGTTGCATTTTATATTGTTGGTTGATCTGTTACACCGGGTTGTATTTTATATTGTTGGTAGATCTGTTACACCGGGTTGTATTTTATATTGTTGGTTGATCTGTTACACCGGGTTGCATTTTATATTGTCAGTTGATCTGTTACACCTGGTTGCATTTTATATTGTTGGTAGATCTGTTACACTGGGTTGCATTTTATATTGTCTGATGCAGTATTGTGTTGTACTATACACTGTGGTATTGTGGTGTCTGTTACATGTTCCTGTTGTATGTTGCAGTATTGCTATGCTGATCTGTTACGCCCTGGCTGGCAGCGAGGCCTATGCCCAGTTGATTGGTATCGAGTGAGTCGCACTGTTTTTCTGCATCAAAACTTCTTTGGGTCTTTACCACGTATAGCAGGGAATGATGTGTGTGTGGTGGGAGGGGAGGGGGATAGGGAGGAAGTGTTGATCATTCCACTCCACAGGGAATTGAAGTGGTAGGGTGGGAGTGTGGATCATTCCACTCCACAGAGAATGGGGGTGTTAGTGATCGTGTGTGGATCATTCCACTATATAGGGAATAGGGGTGGTAGGCAAGTTGAGTGGATCATTCCTATCCACGGGGAATGGGGGTGGTAAGGAGGGTGTGTAGATCATTCTACTTCACAGGAAGTGGGGGTGATGGGATGGGCATGTGTATCACTACTCCACCGGAAATGGGGAGAGTGGATCATTCCACTCCACTGGGAATGGGAGTAGCAGAGAGGGTGTGTGGATCATTCCATTCCATAATGAAGGTGGAGGGGGATTGGGGATTGTGTGCGGATCATTCCACCCTACAGGGAATGGGGGTCATAGGCAGGGTGTCTAGATCATTCTACTCCACAGGGAATGGGCATAATAGGATGGGTATGTGTTGATCATTCCACTCCACAGAGAATGGGGGTGGTAGGGAGGGAGTGTTGATCATTCCACTCCACAAGGAATTAGGGTGGTAGGGAGTGTGTCTGGGTCATTCCACTCCACAGGGAATGGGGGTGGTAGAGAGTGTGTATCATTCCACTTAATAATAATAATAATAATGTTTATTTGTATAGCGCATATTCCATATAAAAACATGCTCACCAGCGCTTTACATTTCGCAAGAAAGGCAAAAGGTGATAAAAAATCTTCACAATTACATACACAATAAGATAACAACAAGCATTAAAGCTATACAAGTAAGAAGACACATAAGAAACCACAGAATATTAAAATTTAAACACTGACTTATGTAATGAAGAAAGATTAACAGATTTTTCATATGAATAAAGAGGCATACTGTGTTTATATATTGCTGCGTGTGTGTGCTTGCGTACGTGTGTGCGTGCGTGTGCGTTGCTGTGCGCGTGTGTGTTTGTAAGAATGTGTGTGTGTGTGAGTGTGTGTGTGTGCTATGTTTGCATGCGTGTGTGTGTGTTTATGCATGCAATAGTTGTACATAAAATTATAATCAATATTTTGAATGAAGATAAAAACAGAAAAATTCTAATCCATATATTGGAAAAACATTATAACTTCAGTATTACAGCATTAACACCTTGACAGTCAAAATACCTCACAAATTATAAACTATTCGCATATCATACATCACAATTTACATACAAACAAAGATTTTAAAAAATTTCTTAAAGTATTTCAGTCTCTTTCCCACTCAATTTCTCCCCTATCCCCTCCTCAGCTGTACACATACAGTGATACACACACATGCTCACTCAAGCACACACACACACACACACACACACACACACACACACACACACACACACACACACACACACATGCACGCACACACACACCTTGCTCTATAGGCCCTTATACAAAATACACTTCACAGGGAATGGGGGTGGTAGGGAGGGTATGTGGATCATTCTACTCCGTAGGCAGTGGGGGTGAGGGGTGTTAGAGATTGTGTGGCAATAGGGGTGGTAGGCAGGGTGTCTGGATTATTCTACTCCACAGAAAGGGGGGATGATACGGTAGGTATGTGTATCACTCCACTCCACAGGGAACTGGGGTGGTAGGCAGGATGTCTGGATCATTCTGCTCCATGGATCATTCTACTCCATGGGGAATTGGGGTGGTAAGGAGGGTGTCTGGATCGTTCTACTTCGCAGGAAGTGGGGATGTGTATCACTCCACTCCACAAGGAACTGGGATGGTAGGAAGGGAGGCTGGATCATTCCACTCCACCGGGAATGGGGGTAGTAGGGTGTGTGTGTCTGGATCATTCTATTCCACAGGGAATGGGGGTAGGGATTGTGTCCAGATCATTCCATTCCACAGGAAATGGGGGTGGTAGGAAAAGAGTGGATAATTCCTCTCTACAAGGAATGGGATTTATGGGCCATTTGGGTGTGTACGTGGATCATTCCATTTCACAGGGAATGGGGGTGAATGGAGAATGTCTAGATCATTCCACCCCACAGGAAATAAGGGTGATGGGGCGGTCTGGATCATTCCACTTCACAGGAATGGTGTTGATAGGAACGGTGTGTGGATTGTTCTGTTCCACAGGGAATGGGGTCGGGGGTGTAGGGAGTCTGGATCATTCCACTCTACAGAGAATGGGGGTGATAGGATGGGTGTGTGGATCATTCCACTCCACAGGGAATGGGAGTGGCATGGAATTGTATTATGACGTGAAGCATAAACAGCTGATAGCTGGAATAGTATTACGACTTGGAGCATATACAGCTAACTAACAGTTGGAATTGTATTATGACACGAAGCATAAACAGTCAACAAACTGCTAGAATTACACCCCCCCCAAAGTTAATATCTCGTACATGCGGGCACTGTGACTGAAATGGCAGTAATATTTTCTGTATTGTTTTTTTGTGTTTCCTGATTTGTATTGTTGTGTTTTGGGGTTTTTCTGTACTTTCCTTTTGTGTTTTGTTTTGTTCTATTTTGTGTTTATTGCGGTTAGTACTCTGCCTCTTTGTCACGGTGAGTAGAAATTTCCTTGTCCAGTGCTCTCCCTTGCTTTGAAAGACCGTACCCAGCATACAGTTTGCGTTCCCTTATTGTCCATTTCATTCTTTGAATCTTCAGAAGTTACACATCCACATATTTTAAATACCGCTTTAAATCTATAGATGTAATATATATTTGGAATATTGTATTTAATCTCTTCATATACAAACCAGAAGAACAAGAAAACCAATGTAAGCGCGTATCCAACGAGACAAAACAAAACAAGCGCAAATTTTCGGCCAACTAGCCTTTGTCAAGCGCGAACGCACGGTCCCACTGGACGAGGCGGCAGGGAAGTTTTTAGTCCCGTTTTTATTATCCATTGTTTGGTGTCTGTGATCTGTCTGTGACCGTGCGTTCGCGCTTGACAAAGGCTAGTTGGCCGAAAATTTGCGCTTGTTTTGTTTTGTCTCGTTGGATATGCGCTTACATTGTTTTCTTGTTCTTCTGGTTTGTGTTTGCTTGGGCGCGGGCAGTCAAACTTGTTTTGGATCTTCATATACATATATTTCGAATAATGTTTTCTATACTTGTTCACATATTTTAAATATTGCATTCAGTATAAAATCTATGTGTATACAGCATGTAATCCTTGTTTAAAGAAAAAAAAAAGAACAGCTGCTTTAATTGCAGATGTTTGTGTTTATAATGGGTCTCAGTTGCACACAGGTAACTTGAGCATGGAGCACTGTTCTTTCTGTGTAAGTTTCATTTTTGGTTTGTTTTTGAATGATTTGTTTGGGGATTTCATTTTGGATTTTTTATTTTGTTTTGTTCTAGTTTGTTTTTTATTTCGTTCATATGAGTTTTTGTTTTGTTTTGTTTTGTTCATGTGATTTTTGCTTTGTTTTGTTTTTTGTTTTGTTCATGTGAATTTTTGCTTTTGTTTTGTTTTTTGTTTTGTTGGTGTTTTTTTGTGCATGCGTTTTCTTTGGTTGATTTTTTTCAGGGTGGGGGGAGGGGGGTCTTGTTTTGTCGTTTTTGGGTTTTTCTTTTTCTTCCTATCTCCTTTGTAATATTTTTTTCTTTTCTTCTTCTGTTTGTTTCTTTATTTTCCCTTCAGATATGCTTTTTCAAAATACATGTAATCCATTTTCATAACCCACACATAAAGTACAGTCTGTCTACAGAATGCACAACACCTCATGTAAATAATTAAACTTTCAGTGATGTGATCATGCACTTGGATATTTCATTGGCCTGTTTCTTTTGGAAACTGAATTTACAAATTCCTTTTTGAAATCCATCTGTATCGAAATGTCGACAGTGCAGTATTCAAAACACGTGATCCTTGTATCGTCACATGATTTTGGTATCGTCGTATTGTTTCAAAAACAGACACATCATATCATAACTTTGCTGTGAAAACAAATATCATATCATAACTTGTTGTGAAAACAGCATTGTATATCACTTGTTGTGAAAACAGATCTAGTATCATAACTTTGTTGTGAAAACGGACACTTGGTATCATCACTTTGTTGTGAAAACAGATGCTAGTATCATACTTTGTTGTGAAAACAGACACTGGTATCATAACTTTGTTGTGAAAACAGACACTTGGTATCATAACTTTGTTGTGAAAACGGACACTGGTATATCATCACTTTGTTGTGAAAACAGACACTTGGTATCATCACTTTGTTGTGAAAACGGACACTTGGTATCATCACTTTGTTGTGAAAACGGACACTTGGTATCATCACTTTGTTGTGAAAACAGACACTTGTATCATCACTTTGTTGTGAACGGACACTTCATATCATCACTTGTTGTGAAAACAGACACTTGGTATCATCACTTGCTGTGAAAACAGAACTTCATCACTTTGTTGTGAAAACACACTTGGTATATCACTTGTGTGAAAACGACACTTCACTCATCACTTTGTTGTGAAAACAGACACTTCGTCATCACTTTGCTTCACTTTCTCCACTGGTTGCCATTTCTTAAAGAATTTCATACAAATGGATGCTTGATGCTACAGGTGTATCAGTGGTACTATGTCTGTTTCTCTTTGTGACCACCTCTGAATGTATACCCCTGCCTGAACTTTCCGTTCTGCTTCTGATTCTAGTTTCAGGGCTCCCACTTTTCCGCGAATTCGTGGATTTCCGCAAAAACCAAGAGGAGAATCTGCGCAAAAAAAAAAATTTTCCACGAAAAAAATCTTCACCACACTATAAATTAAGCTCAGATATGTGTCACATTGCGCCATTTTGAACGTAAATTTTAAAAATTTTCCGCCCCCCCTGCTTTTCAGGGATTTTTGCTCAGATATATGTCAGATTGCACCATTTTAAATGTAAATTTTCTGGAACAACCCCCCCCTCCCCCCCCCCCCCAAAAACCCCCCTACCCCGCTTTTCGCTTTTCCTGTCCTCCCCCTTCCAGTTCGTATGTGCTTTGTGCCCTGGAGTTTTGGTCGTTGTTGAGTTATTGCTTTGGTGACTGATAAGAGTGCACAGTTTGGTTTCTTTATTGTATCAAGATTTGCCACCTTGGAAATGTCATTATTATTGTTATCATTATTATTATTATTGTTATGTTATTGTTATTGTTGTTGTTATTATTATTATTATTATTATTGTTGTTTCTGTTAGTATTGTTGTTATTGTTATAATTATCATTATTGTTGTTATTATTATTATTATTATTATTATTATTATTATTTATTATTGTTATTATTTTATTATTTATTATTATTGTTATTATTATTTGTTGTTGTGTTATTATTATTTGTGTGGATGTTGATCCAAGCAGTATTTATCAGAATATTTTATCATTGCGATGTATATACACATGTAATAAGTATGTATGTTTTCAGCATGTCTACATAATCCCTGTCTTTGTGTGGATATTGGTGTAAGTAATAATGTATTCAGGATGGTATTAAAATCATTGTGATGTACATATATGTATTATGTATGTGTGTTTTCTGAACATATGTTGTATGTATGTATATTTTCAGCCATGTCTATGTGATCCCTATGTTCGTGTGGGTGTTGTCGCTGGTTGTCGTGTTCGCCTTGCAGTTCATCCAGCCAATCGTCTCTGTTCTTACATTCGTCAAGGGCTCCGTCCTTCTGGCAACTGTAAGTGGATTGTCGACATTGTACGTTGGTGCTGATTTAGTGTGCTGAAGTATACAATCACCCCCCGTGGGATGCTGGGGGCTCTTTCAGTATAAATAGTATATCCACCTTCTGGAAATTCTTTGCTAGAAATGCCCTCCTTTCTGTCACTCTCTTTGTTTCTTTCTTCCTCATTTACTTCCTATCATTTCCTCCTCTGTCTCTCTCTTTGTGTCTTTCTTTTTTTCTTCCCCCCTTGCTGGTTCATTCATTTGTATGTGTTCAATAAAGTCTTAGGTACTTTCTCTTAGGATTGATAATTGGTTACATGTATTAAGTGCATTTTTAGCTCTAGGGAAATGAGATATACAGAAGCAGTTTTAGGAAGTTTAGGCCTGTTTTTGTGTATGTTTTGGTGTCCTTAGTTATGTTTAAATTGTATTCAGGTGTGTTTTTAAATCCCTTGTGTGATGAATTGGATGGAGTGGTCGATGCCGGGGCATCTCCTTAGATGGTGTACGCGAATGCATTGATACGTGTACTTGGTTGTCTTTACCTTTCTTTTCCCTGTTGAAGTATCATCATCATCATCATCATCATCATCATCATCATCATCATCATCATCATCATCATTGTTTCATTATCATCAAGTGCCCTGCCGCATGGCGTTGGCGACCATGGACTTCCATCCATCTCTATCTCTCGTTGCCCCTAGCATCTCCCCCACCCTCCTCATCCCCAGCCACTCTGCAAGTCCGTCCAGCATTCTCTCCCTGGGTCTGCCTGGTGCTCTCTTTCCTTCCAGCTTTCCCGTTGTGACCAGGTGCTCCAAATCCCCCTTCCTCATAAAATGGCCTATGAATGTTGCCTGTCTTTTCCTAATCTTCCTTATGAGTGATCTACTTGTGTCAGCCTCCATCAAGACTGTCTCGTTTGTTTTCTTTGCTGTCCATGGAACTCTCAACATTCTTCTTAGAAACCACATCTCGGCTGCCTCAATCTTGCTCTGGCTTTGCTTGCTGACTGTCCACGCCTCGCATCTATACAACAGTATTGGTTCTATATAACATTCAAGGACTCTCTTCCTGATGTTAATTGATAGGCATTTGTTGGTAAGAATGCTTGTCATCTTCTTGAATGCTGTTGGAAGTATGGTGTTTTGAAATGGTTATAGCCCTGTTATGGCTCTACACAGTCGGTTGGGCTTTCATCAAAAATAACAATAACAATAACATGGCATCTGTTCATATGGAATTTATTCTGGTTGAGGAGATGTCATCTTCAGAAAACAAAGAGAAAGTGAAACTGAAACAACACTGTGTGACAGTAACAGCATTGTACAAGACTGACTTTGTGTTCATTGACAGAATCTGTGTGACACTTAATGTGTGTGTATGTGTGTGTGTGTGTTGTGTGTGTGTGTGTCTGTGTGCGTGCGTGCATGCGTGTGTGTGTGTGTTTGGTTAATTTAATTATACAGATGATACGTTTTGGGTTTGCAGTGGGATTTAATAAGTGTGTGTGTATGTGTGTGTGTGCAGACAATAGTGTCATTTTATGTGGGCGTGACACTGGGACGCACCATCAGCAACGACTTCAGTTATGTGGGGGCTCCATTTCTGATGGGCACTGTTGCCTTGGGTTAGTCTGATACTATTATTGTCTCTTGTTTGATTGTCGTTGTTGTTGTGCTGTTTAGTTGTTGTTCTAGATATGTAAGACTGCTTATGTGGAGGGCTTATCATCAAACGCCTTGAATGCTGGGACTAAAACATTGTGAGACATAAGCCATACACGGCGGACTCCTTAATTCTTTCAAGACGGCCAGTGCGCACCCGGCAAGTTCCTAGCCGCGGGCCGTCAGCGTTTGTTTTCTTCCCTGCTGACGCACCATTTTTACTACTTTTCTGTTTTATTTTACAGCTACTAAAGTATGATTCATGGCAAAGTATTTGATATTACCAGAAAGCTCAAAACGTGATCTTTGCTAGCATACTATTTTCAGATAAGAACTTCCAACACTTATACGCACCGCTACGACAAGAACAACGTAGGTCACAGAGTGTAACCCAGACGCAAGCTCACGTCCCAGTAGTAACTGTACTGTGCTGTACTGAAGTCTAAAGGAATCTTTGAAACCTCTCTCTCTCTCTCTCTCTCTCTCTCTTCTCTCTCTCTCTCTCTCTCTCTCTCTCTCTCTCTCTCTCTCTCTCTTCCTCTCTTCTCTCTCTCTCTCTCTCTCTCCCCTCTCTCTCCTCTCTCTCTCCTCTCTCCTCTCTCTCTCTCTTTCCTTTCTCTCTCTCTCTCTCTTCAAACACACACACACACAGAGCGAGCAAGAAAGAGAGAGTGAGAGTGAGAGATTAAGAGAGACAGAGAGAGAGAGGGAGAGAGAGATCAGTCAACTTAGATAGTAAAGTTTATAAATAACTCCTGAATTCCCACGCCCGGTACCCAGCAAACAGTTTATCAAGGAAGATAGTGCAAACCTAACACATGGCATTGGAATTTCCTGGTCAGGGGGGTCACTTTATTCCATTATCAGTCAAAGCATCAACTGTAAAGCTACACCAACTAAACAGACCCTGTCAATTTGCTAAACAGTACTGGTAGTTGTTTTGGATATTCTTTACAGTGAAAGCTGCCAGAATTTTTCAAAAATTGACCAGCACTGTATGGCTGGTGCGTCTGTGGGGAACAGACGCCCTACCGACACTGGGATACGGTGCATCGGAAGGAAACTTTTTTGGCACCAGCAACCGGTGCGTCGCGAAAAGGTTAACCCTAAGACTCCTGCACTTTATCCATCAACTGCAAAATCTTAACCCTTTGAATCCCTCACCCTATCTACCAGCTTCCTGCAGGATGCTGGTTGACAATGCAGGATGCTGGTGGACAGAGTGCGGGAGTCAGAGGGTTAAAGTACATTTTAGAGACGTTCCTCCGGATGCAGTTTTCCAGTTTTTACAAGAGATCAATAGATGTCACCTAATATGATTTTATGTATTAGTATCTTATTTTTTAAATGTATCTTAGACATGCAAGGATAATGGTGAGCATGGTTTTAATTGTTGTTGTTTTATTTTAACCTGGGTGTCATTTTTAACATGGTATTAGCTCTGACATGGCTTTAGTAGTCAGCTGGGCTATCATAAGCAATATTAAACTGAACCTGAACCATGAGGGGGAGGGGGGGGGGGCTTCATTTCTTATGGATACTGTAGCCTTGGGCTGGTTTGATATTGTCTGTCATTGTTGTCATTGTTATGGTTGTTGTCGTTGTTATGGTTGTTGTTTAGTTGTTGTTTTTGTAAGATAACTCGTGCAAGGGTTCCATCTGTTATGGATAATTGTTGTCTGTCTTTTTTGTTGTTGTGTTTTGAGGTTTTGTTTTGGTGTTTTACTCCTCAGCGTTCCCCCCATGGGGATGCCGGGGTCTCATTCAGTATGAATAGTATCCCCACCGTCTGAGTGTGTTTTTGTTTGCATTCTGTTTTTGTTTGTATTCTTTATGTGTGTGTGTGTTTTTGTTTTGTTTTTTTAATTTTTGTTGTAGTTTTCCCAGGTATTTTACCACATTATCCTTGAAGTTTTGGAAAACAAAAATAATTCACTACAGTCTGGCTGTCATTCTGGAGAGTAGGCAGTTACTGGAGAAAACTGAGAATGTTGTAGCGTGATATCGGTTGTGTTTATGCATATTCAGTGCAAAGTAACAAGGGTCAATATACAGTCTGTGCCATGATAATGTCTTTGTTGTGTGCTTACAGCGGGCACCACCAACACTATGCTCTTTGCTTTTGTTTTCGTCGGAAAGTCAGAGTTTTAACCCTTTGACTCCCGCACCCTGTCCACCAGTATCCTGAATTATTGACCAGCTAGCAAAGCAAAAACTTAACGCTCTGATTCCCTCACCCTGTTCATCAGCTTCCTGCAGGAAGCTTGGGCATAGGGTGAGGCAGTCAGAGGGTTATGTTTTTGCAGTTGGTGGACAGGATGCGGGAGTCAAAGGGTTAATGAATTTAGGCCAACAGCCTGGGGTTTTTTTTTTTGGGGGGGGGGGGGGGGGGGAGAATCATGAGACGCACATTTTTGTTCAATATACAGTGGAACACAAAATCAACACATCAACATATATACTTGGGACTATTTTGTAAAATGCTGATATAGAAATGTAAAAATGATGGCTCATATTTGTACGTTAGAAATAGGCCCTACTGTTTTCTTTTTTTTTTCTTTTTTTTTTAAAGGCAGCGACTGAAAACTTCGCCAAGTTAACTGTCGTTCCTGCAGCTTTGTCTGTCATTTTGCGTAATAATAACATGTAAGTTGTCGTCTTCAGTGATATCTGAATGATAGAATTGTCTGACCTGATTGTACAGAGGGCATTTAAACAGAAAATACATCTCGTTTTCCTGTGTATTGCGTCAAACCGGACATGGAAGTGTTTTCAGTCATAGGGGAAAAAAAGATATCTGTGAACATTTAACCCTTTGATTCCCACACTCTGCGCGTCAGCATCCTGCATTGTCAACCATGCTAGTTAAGCAAAAACTTAACCCTTTGATTCCCTCACTCTATCCACCAGTTTCCTGCAGGTAGCTGGTGGATAGAGTGAGGGAGTCAGAGGGTTAAGTTTTTGCAGTTGGTGTCAAAGGGTTAAAAGTGGGACATGCTTTTGTCTTCATCATGTTGTAAAAGTTCATGACGTGTATGATGTTGTATAGGCGATAGAACTGTAGTGGTGATGTACATGTTGCAATGTGTGTTTACAGGAGGCACCATCAACACCATGCCTTTCACTTTTGAAAAGATTGCCTACAGTAAAGATCAGGTTAGTACCTGGCTGACTTCAGGTGTGTGTGTGTGTGTGTGTGTGTGTGTGTGTGTGTGTTTGTGTGTGTGTGTTGTGTGTGTGTGTGTTTGTGTGTGTGTGTGTGTGAGTTAGGAATTTTGATTTGTGTGTGTGTGTGTGTGTGTGTTATGTTTGTTTGTGTGTTGTGTGGTGTGTGTTTGTGTGTGTTGTTGTGTGTGTGTGTGTGTGTGTGTGTGTGTGTGTGTGTGTGTGTGTGTTGTGTTTGTGTGGTGTGTTGTGTTTGTGTGTGTGTGTTTGTGTGTTGTGTGGTGTGTGTGTGTGTGTGTGTGTGTGTGTGTGTGTGTGTGTGTGTGTGTTGTTGTGTGTGTGTGTGTGTGTGTGTGTGGGGTGGATGTGTTGTGTGTGTGTGTGTGTGTGGTGTTTGAGTGAGTTTTAGGAAATCTCTGATTTGTATGTGTGTTGTTTAAAATTGAGGGCTTTGAGTGAGTTTTTTATCCTAAAAGATTGAGGGCTTTGAGTCTTGTCTTGATGAGATTTTTTCCAAAAATATTGAGGGCTTTGAGAATTGTGTTAATGAGTTCTATCCTAAAATTATTGAGGCTGTTTGATGTGTTATCCTAAAAGATTGGGGCTTTGAGTCTTGTCTTGATGAGAGTTTTATTCTAAAAGATTGGGGGCTTTGAGTCTTGTCTTGATGAGAGTTTTATCCTAAAAGATTGAGGGCTTTGAGTCTTGTCTTGATGAGTTTTATCCTAAAAGATTGAGGGCTTTGAGTCTTGTCTTGATGAGAGTTTTATTCTAAAGATTAGGGGCTTTGAGAGTTTGTCTTATAAGTTTTATCCTAAAAGATTGGGGGCTTTTGAGTCGTGTCTTGATGAGAGTTTTATCCTAAAAGATTGGGGCTTATCATTGAGTTTTGATTTATTTTATCCTAAAAGATTGAGGGCTTTGAGTCTTGTCTTGATGAGAGTTTTATTCTAAAAGATTGAGGGCTTTGAGTCTTGTCTTGATGAGAGTTTTATTCTAAAAGATTGGGGCTTTAATGAGTTTTATTATCCTAAAAGATTGAGGGCTTTGAGTCTTGTCTTGATGAGAGTTTTATCCTAAAAGATTGGGGCCTTTGAGTCTTTGTCTTGATGAGAGTTTTATCCTAAAAATTTGAGGGCTTTGAGTCTTGTCTTGATGAGAGTTTTATTCTAAAAGATTGAGGGCTTATTTTGATGAGAGTTTTATCCTAAAAGATTGAGGGCTTTGAGTCTTGTCTTGATGAGAGTTTTATTCTAAAAGATTGAGGGCTTTGAATGAGTTTTATCCTAAAAGATTGAGGGCTTTGAGTTCTTGTCTTGATGAGAGTTTTATTCTAAAAGATTAGGGGCTTTGAGTCTTGTCTTGATGAGAGTTTTATTCTAAAAGATTGAGGGCTTTGAGTCTTGTCTTGATGAGAGTTTTATTCTAAAAGATTGAGGGCTTTGAATGGTTTTATCCTAAAAGATTGAGGGCTTTGAGTCTTGTCTTGATGAGAGTTTTATCCTAAAAGATTGGGGCTTTGAGTCTTGTCTTGATGAGAGTTTTATCTAAAAATTGAGGGCTTTGAGTCTTGTCTTGATGAGATTTTATCTAAAAGATTTGAGGCGGGTTTTTGAGATGAGTTTTATCCTAAAAGATTGAGGGCTTTGAGTCTTGTTTGATGAGAGTTTTATTCTAAAGATTGAGCTTGAGGCTTGAATGAGTTTTATCCTAAAAGATTGAGGGCTTTGAGTCTTGTCTTGATGAGAGTTTTATTCTAAAAGATTGAGGGCTTTGAATGAGTTTTATCCTAAAAGATTGAGGGCTTTGAGTTTATTAAGATTGGCTTGATGAGAGTTTTATTCTAAAAGATTGGGGCTTTGAGTCTTGTCTTGATGAGATTTTATTCTAAAAGATTGAGGGCTTTGAGTCTTGTCTTGATGAGATTTTATTCTAAAAGATTGGGGCTTTAATGAGTTTTATTCCTAAAAGATTGAGGGCTTTGAGTCTTGTCTTGATGAGAGTTTTATTCTAAAAGATTGAGGGCTTTGAATGAGTTTTTATCCTAAAAGATTGAGGGCTTTGAGTCTTGTCTTGATGAGAGTTTTATTCTAAAAGATTGAGGGCTTTGAATGAGTTTTATCCTAAAAGATTGAGGGCTTTGAGTCTTGTCTTGATGAGAGTTTTATTCTAAAAGATTAGGGGCTTTGAGTCTTGTCTTGATGAGAGTTTTATTCTAAAAGATTGAGGGCTTTGAGTCTTGTCTTGATGAGAGTTTTATTCTAAAAGATTGGGGCTTTCAATGAGTTTTATCCTAAAAGATTGAGGGCTTTGAGTCTTGTCTTGATGAGAGTTTTATTCCTAAAAGATTGGGGCTTTGAGTCTTGTCTTGATGAGAGTTTTATCCTAAAATATTGAGGGCTTTGATCTTGTCTTGATGAGAGTTTTATTCTAAAAGATTGAGGGCTTTGAATGAGTTTTATCCTAAAAGATTGAGGGCTTTGAGTCTTGTCTTGATGAGAGTTTTATTCTAAAAGATTGAGGGCTTTGAATGAGTTTTATCCTAAAAGATTGAGGGCTTTGAGTCTTGTCTTGATGAGAGTTTTATTCTAAAAGATTGAGGGCTTTGAATGAGTTTTATCCTAAAAGATTGAGGGCTTTGAGTCTTGTCTTGATGAGAGTTTTATTCTAAAAGATTGAGGGCTTTGAATGAGTTTTATCCTAAAAGATTGAGGGCTTTGAGTCTTGTCTTGATGAGAGTTTTATTCTAAAAGATTAGGGCTTTGAGTCTTGTCTTGATGAGAGTTTTATTCTAAAAGATTGAGGGCTTTGAGTCTTGTCTTGATGAGAGTTTTATTCTAAAAGATTGGGGGCTTTCAATGAGTTTTATCCTAAAAGATTGAGGCTTTGAGTCTTGTCTTGATGAGAGTTTTATTCTAAAAGATTGGGGCTTTGAGTTTGTCTTGATGAGAGTTTTATTCTAAAAGATTGGGGGCTTTCAATGAGTTTTATCCTAAAAGATTGAGGGCTTTGAGTCTTGTCTTGATGAGAGTTTTATTCTAAAAGATTGGGGGCTTTGAGTCTTGTCTTGATGAGAGTTTTATTCTAAAAGATTGGGGCTTTCAATGAGTTTTATCCTAAAAGATTGAGGGCTTTGAGTCTTGTCTTGATGAGAGTTTTATTCTAAAAGATTGGGGGCTTTGAATGAGTTTTATTCTAAAAGATTGAGGGCTTTGAGTCTTGTCTTGATGAGAGTTTTATTCTAAAAGATTGGGGGCTTTGAATGAGTTTTATCCTTCAAAAATTGAGGGCTTTGAATCTTGTTGACTTTTATCCTGAAAGAAGTAGGGCTTTGTGTCTTTGTCCAGATAAAGACTTACAGACTGGCCGTACACTCTGGTTTATGGACCTGTGTCATTCTGAACATTTTGTGGTGAGTTTATGTTACGTTCATATAGAGTTTATGTTATGCTCATAAAGTCTTATTTTATGTAATGTTCGTGTTTTGTTTGTATAGTGTTTGTGTATGATAATATTGCATTTATGTTATGTGTGTATAGTGTTCGTGTTATGTTATGTATGATTATATAGTGTTTATGTTATATTTATTTAGTGTTTGTGTATGATCATATAGGTTTATGTTATGTTTGTTTAGTGTTTGTGTATGATTATATAGG
>JAPXFY010000031.1:40012531-40090031 GCA_030674185.1 Monoplex corrugatus
GTTAACAATATGTTCGGCTGTTCATTGAATTTCAGTCGTACTTGTTTTCAGTGCAAAAGTCAGAGGTGAAATTTCTACAATACCTATGACAAAAGTGAGTTCTGTTTGTTTTATTTATTTTGTTTTATTTATTCATTTAGATATTCATTCATTTATTTATGTATTTATTTAGTTATGTATTTGTGAAATTTCTACAATACCTATGACAAAAGTAAGTTCTGTTTAATTTAGTTATTTTGTTTTGTTTATTCATTTATACATGCATTTATTTATTATGTATTTATGTATTTGTTTATTTATTTATTTATTTGCTCAGTTTTGCATTTAATCGTTTGTTTATTATGTATTTGTTAGTTTGGTATCTTGTTTTGTTCTTTACCTTTACCTTAACCCTTTGACGCTGTCCACCAGCATCCTCCATTGTCAATCATGCTAGCAAAGCAAATCAAAAACTTAACCCTTTGACTCCCTCACCCTATTCACCAGCTTCCTGCAGGAAGCTGGTAGATAGGGTGAATGAGTCAAAGGGTTAATTTTTGCAGTTGGGGGATAGGGTGCTGTAGTCAAAGGGTTAATTGAGGAAATAGGAAATCCAGCTTTCAAGACAAGTCCTTGCCATAGGGGTTGGAAGCAAGGGGGTTGATGGACATACCTGCCTATGACCTCATGAAGGAGCTGTTAGTTTCTAGGAAAAAGAGGACCAGAGCCCTAAAGGCAGTGGCAGAAACGGCTGAGAAGAATTCCATCAGCATCTGGTCAAGGAGGGACAAAAATGAACATCACAAAGCTTAAAGTGCCCGCTGTATGTTGCAGTGTCTGATGGCTAAGTGATTAAGAGCATCTGTCACACCAGCCGCCATGGTGGTTAACGCAGCAGACTACGAACTGGAAGATTGTGGGTTTGAATCCCCATCCGTCCCATCAGAACTATATCATTGTGGGAATTTTTGGCTCTAACCAGCTCCTACCCAGAGTTTAGAATGCTAAGGGGTCATTGGGAAGACTGGGACCACACAGTCGAGTCTTATCCACTTCACGGATGGGTCATTGAGGGTGTTGCTCAAATCTTCTGACCAGCACCGCAGGTGTATGTATTTCTTGGGCCTGGTTGACACCAGGTATATTATGATAGTAAGCATAGAGTTCAGCCCTGTCACACAGTCTCAATCCTAGATGGAACTTCATAGCATCATGATTATCATCCTCATCGACATCATCATTATTGCATTGTGGGAAGAAGAAAAAAACTGTGCCAGCTTCTGTGGCCATTAAAGATGGCAGAGAAAATGGGACGAAAAAGAAAGATGAGCACAAAGGTACCCTGAGTGGGATGATCCTAAAAAAAAAATTTTTTAAAAAGAAAAGAAAAAAAAGACATCCGTCACAAGGACAACTTAGCATTGAGACACTGGAGGCATAGATTTGAACCTAGATGGGGGAAGAAAGGGGGGCAATAGTAGATGCCCAGTCACCTTGGCGGCACAAGTTCGGATCTAGGCTTGAAAACAATTTGGATGCTGCCTGGCCCCCTTTGTGTGAAAGGAGTTTAGGATCAACCACTTGCTTAAGAGGGGCTTCTCATCTGAGGACTGTCTGCTGTCCAGCTTTCCCCTGTCTTTTTGTGACTATCTTTATCTATTCACTTTTTCATTGAATTGTTCATTTATTTATTTGTTTATTTATTTGTTGTTTGTTTCGTTGTATGGCCATTTACTCAGTTCGTGATAGCACATGCAGGGGTCAATCACCACATGGTATAAGTGGGTGGAGGAATTTTTCATAGGAAGTGCGCGTGTGTGTGTGTGTGTGTGCATGTGTGTGTATGTGTGCTTGCGCATGTTGTGTAGTAGGTGTGTGTGTGTGTGTGTGTGTGTGTGTGCATGATTGGGCGTCTCTGTGTGTGTGCACTGGTGTGTATGTGTGTTGTGTGTGTGTGTGTGTACAGATATTAGACAGGGACTACCCGCAGTACACCTGGGTGGCCATACTGGTGGAGATGTTTATCATGGTCAGCATTACCGTCTCCTACCTGACCATAGGGGGCGCTCTGCATCACACACGTGAGTGCACACTCTTCATCCATATTATAGCAGTGGGGGAAGAGGTGACGGTTAGGCTGGGATGGGTGGGCAGATGGGTTGGGGGGGGGGGGGGGGATATTTTCTCAGTCAGTTCAATTGTTTAGAGTTTACCAGTAGTTGGGTCATCTCATTGATTGAACATTGATTATTTGATGTTTGTGTTGTGTTTTTCCTCATATAAGATAACAGCAAGTGGCACAACAGTGAGACAAGGTGATAAGCGTAAATATCTGGAAACAGTCATCTCACCAGACAGCAGGTGCACATTAGAAGTGTCCAGCAGAATTGGCCAAGCTAACACAACATTCAGGAAGATTGGCCCAAGCTAACACACATTCAGGAGATTGGCCAAGCTAACACAACATTCAGGAGATTGGCCAAGTAACACAACATTCAGGAGATTGGCCAAGCTAACACAACATCAGGAAGATTGGCCAAGTAACAAACATTCAGGAAGATTGGCCAAGCTAACACAACATTCAGGAAGATTGGCCAAGCTAACACAACATTCAGGAAGATTGCCAGCTAACACAACATTCAGGAAGATTGGCCAAGCTAACACAACATTCAGGAAGATGAAAAGCATTCTTACCAACAAATGCCTATCAATTAACATCAGGAAGAGAGTGTTATATAGAATCGATACGGTTGTATGGACATGAAGTGTTTACAGTCAACATGCAAAGTCATGTATATAAGTTTGAGACAGCTGAAATGTGGTTTTCTTAAAAGAATATTAAGAGTTCATTGGACAACAAAGAAACAGACATAAGACAGTGTTGATGATGATGATGTGTTGTGAATGGGTTGAATTTGGCAGCAGGTTGGTCTGGTCTGCTTTAGTCCTTTAACTCAATGGAGTCACAATCAAAGGGGGACTATCTTTCCCTCAAATCACAGTTTTGAAAAAAAAAAATTTAAATTACCAAAAATCAACCACAGACTGCATAGACATGAAACAAATACCACTGGAAAATAGAACAAATGAACTTTTCAAATAACTTGATCTTAGTGAATATTCTGGACGTTTTTTGTTATAAGTAACCCCAAAAGATACGTCTAGGCCAAAGAACAAAAACAAAACTTTTCTGGCAAACTGTAATTCATTTCCATAACGCATTCTGTCCTTCCACATAGGTTGAGTATAACATGTATTCAATTTTTCTGCTCCGCTGGGAATACTGGTTAAGGTAAAAACTAATAAACAAGCAAACAGCCAGAAATCCACACTATACTCGTATCATGTAATCTGCTTCATCTACCAGTCACCAAGTTGAAATGCTTGTTACTCTGGGAACTCATAATGGGTCTGTTCAAACTTGCATAGAAATGCTGCTGTCTTGCAGAATTAAAGGTCAAAGGGATAGAACTGCCACAAAACTGATAACCCATCAATACACCAAAATATTATTAAAATCTGTCCTTGTAGTGGTTCTGTTCAGACTCATATAGAAATGCTGATATTTGATAGAATATTGATAGAATTAACCCTCTCCCATTTGCATAGCTCGCAGTGAAACTTGCCCTAGTATTCGCCATCTTTCTCATTCACAAGAATGGAATGCGGTCATTTGCTTCTTCTCTCTTGTGAATGATGCCAGTGGTGGCGTCTTAATTTAGTGTCAACAGTTCATTGGTCCTTCGTAAACCTACCCGCCAAATTTCATCCATTCAGAGTGAGCTAGCTCACGATTACAGCGTGATGGAAAAGTACTGGCCATGCGGCCGGAGTGAACAGAAGCAGGAGAGCTGTGTTTGGCCGGATGCAGCCGGAGTGAATGGGATAGGGTTAAAGGTCAGAGGGACAGAACTGCCACAAAAACTGATGTCCCATTGACGTACACAAAAATATCACTGAAAATTGTTGGAAGAATTTTCAGACGTGCTGTCAGGCAAAAGTTACAGTGTCAGAAAACAGTATCCGACATGACTGTGATGAGTTGATGTTATATTTACAGCTTTCAGAGTTGATTCCCTGGGTGTTAAAAAAAATGTGACATGAAAACGGGGACTGTGTGTGTGTGTGTGATAACACATTGGTGGGTCCACAGGTACCACTTCTGGTGACATGAAACGTGACTGTGTGTGTGTGTGATAACACCTTGGTGGGTCCACAGGACACCACTTCTTGGTGACATGAAACGTGACTGTGTGTGTGTGTGATAACACCTTGGTGGGTCCACAGGTACCACTTCTGGTGACATGAAACGTGACTGTGTGTGTGAGATAACACCTTGGTGGGCCAACAGGTACCACTTCTGGTGACATGAAACGTGACTGTGTGTGTGTGATAACACCTTGGTGGGTCCACAGGTGCCACTTCTGGTGACATGAAACGTGACTGTGTGTGTATGATAACACCTTGGTGGGTCCACAGGTACCACTACTGGTGACATGAAACTTGACTGTGTGTGTGTGATAACACCTTGGTGGGTCCACAGGTGCCACTACTGGTGACATGAAACGTGACTGTGTGTGTGTGATAACACCTTGGTGGGTCCACAGGTACCACTTCTGGTGACATGAAACATGACTGTGTGTGTGATAACACCTTGGTGGGTCCACAGGTACCACTTCTGGTGACATGAAACGTGACTGTGTGTGTGAGATAACACCTTGGTGGGCCCACAGGTACAACTTCTGGTGACATGAAACATGACTGTGTGTGTGAGATAACACCTTGGTGGGTCCACAGGTACAGCTTCTGGTGACATGAAACATGACTGTGTGTGTGAGATAACACCTTGGTGGGCCCACAGGTGCCACTTCTGGCAAAGTAAAATGACACAAGCTTGCATGGTTTGATCACATCACCCACCATGACACACTGACCAAGAACGTCGTTCAGGGCAGTCTGGAATGAAGCCATCGCCAAGGTCGAATGAAGAAGAGCTGGGTGGCGTGTATCAGGTATCAAAAATGGTACCCACCTCAGTATGTCTGAACTGTTTGTTGCTGTATTCCAGAGATAGAAATGGAGGGTCCTCTCTGCTGCTGCTGTGTCCATCAATGCCCTCAACATCCACACTGGTTGTGGGATTAGATGATGAATAATCTTAAGTTATAGTGTGAATTGATGAGACTTAGTGCATTGACAGAGACAGATTGTGTGTATGTATGATGTGTGTGTTGGGGTGTATATGTGTGGTGTGTATGTGGTGCGTGCGTGGTGTGTGTGCGCGCGCATGAGCTCGCGGGTGCATATGTTTGTGTGTATATGTGTGTGTGTGATGTGGGTTTGTGTGGTGTGTGTGTGTTTGGTGTATGTGTGTGTGTGTCTATGTGTGTGTGTGTGTGGTGCATGGGTGTGTATGTGTGTGTGTGTGTGCATGGCCGTATTACCAAGTACAGTGTATGTGTGTCTGTCACAGTAACCGGAGTGATGCAGAGTATACTGGTGAAAAGAGACAAGCGTGCCGACCAACACAACACACCTCCACAGACTTGCTGTAATAAACTCAGGTTTGTCACAATCAGTTTTCATTTTATACTGAATGTTACAGTACAATGCTATGTATGTTTGTGTGTTATATATATATGTGTGTTATATGTATTTATATATATATATATATATATATATATATATATATATATATATATATATATCAAATAATATCAGTGCATATGAAATTCATTCAGAGTATGGAGATGTTATCTTGAAAACTGGAACTGAAACTTAATCCTTTGACTCCCACACCCTACCCACCAACTGAAAAAAATGAACCCTTTGACTGATGTGGTGTAAGCCCTGAAATGGCTGTAGCAGACAGTTGGGCTATAAGCAAGATGAACTTGCAGGAAGCCAGTGGATAGGGTGAGAGAGTCAAAGAATTGTTGCTTTGCTAGCATGGTTGACAATGCAGGATGCTGGTGGACAGGATGCAGGAGTCAAAGGGTTTATACTGAGTATTACAGTACTGTATTGTCTCTATTTGTGTGTTACATGTAATTGCACGATGTCCAGTTGTTGACCTTCATTATTATCATGTGCTCTGCTGCATGGCATTGGCGATCATGGCCCTCCATACGAATCAATCCCTTGTCGCTGCAAGTGTAGCTCCCACACTCTCTGTCCTCAGCCACTCTGCAGGTCTGTCCAGTATTTTCTCCCTGGATCTACCTGGTGCTTTTTTTTCACTCTAGCTTTCCTGTTGTGACAAGGTGCTCGAATTTCTGTTGCCTCATGAAATGTCATATAATTGTTGACATTAGGCAAAGGAATTATCTGATGATTTCAAAATTTCTGTTTCTTCTCCTCTTACTCTCTGTCTCTCCCCATCCTTACCATCAGCGTACATTTTCCACATGTTCACATCAGACTGGCAGTTTGTGTTATGAAGACATGAGGCAAAACTTTTACATTAGGCAACAGATAGTGAGAGAGAGCGGGGGGGGGGGGGGGGGGGGGGGGGAGGAAAAGAGAATTCTGTTATTATTAGACAATTGTTTACATTACGTGTGAAACCTACACTATGTTTTTAAACTGAATGTTACAGTACAAAGTGGTGTATGTTTCTTTGTTCTTTATTATCTTTTCAGTCTTATGCGATATTAAACACCACACAAGTGCAACACACACAACACACACACATGTATACACACACACACACACACACACACACACACACACACACACACACACACACACACACACACACACACACACACACACACACAACATACATAAAACACACACACACATGCACACACTCTCGTTCTCTCTCACTTACACACACATACACGCACAGACACACAAACACAAGACACACAAACACACATGCACGCACATACGCAAAATGATATATATATATATATATCATTATATGTGTGTGTTATATATAATGTGGCATGTGTGTTTCAGGGTGTTTTCAGTCTAATGTCACTACTGGCCTTTGTTGTCGTCTTCACTGTGGCCATGGCTGATCCTCAGGTACCTGTGTTCGTTTCCCTCTGCACGTTTGTGTGTGTGTGTGTGTGTGTATGTGTGTGTTGTGTGTGTGTGTGTGTGTGTGAGAGGAGAGAGAGACGGATAGAGAGAGAGACGGACAGAGAGAGACTTTGCACACTAACATGGATCTTAAAACAGTTTAAAAAATTTTCTTTTCCCATGTACAGCATATCTGATTACTCTAGTATATTTCCTGAGCTAAACGCATTTTCTGTTGTTTTGTTGTTTGTTGTTGTTGCTTTTATGTTGTTTTTATTATTGTTTTTTGTATGTTGTTGTTGTTGTTTTCTAATCCATTTGCTTTTTATTTTGCAGAAAAAAAAGTGTGTTATTTTATTGAAACAAATATCAAATGATTTTGGAAATTCAAGGTTTGTTGTTTGTTTGCAGTTGACCAGTTTTGTTGTGACTTGTGTTCAGAATTGTATGATGCTGTGAGTGGTCATCTAGGCCACTATTATTATTATTATTATTCATCATCATCATCATCATCATCATCATCATCATTAGTATTAGTATCATCATCATCATCATAATGAATATTATTATTGTTGCTGTTGTTATTGTTGTTATTAATTGTTGTTTTTGTTGTTGTCGTCCTGATCATTACATATTATTAATATTTTGTTATCATAGTGTTGATTATTAGTTACAATCAATAAGCATTAAATATTCATCCATCTGTCCGTCTGAAAGAGTGACTTTGTGGAAGTGTCGCATGGTTTTGATAAATTGTAAAACATGAAGCACCAGATTTCAGCTGTACCTTGTACTAATGAGGTCTGCCATGCAACAGTGATGAACTTAACATTGTTATCATATGAAACTTGGTAACTTCCCCCTTGTCCAGGGTTCTGTCAAAATTTTGAGAAGTTTGAAACTGGCGACAAAAAGCACGTTAGTATTATTCTGTTGTTACTGCCCATGGATTTTAGGACATGCTGGAGACATGATGATAAACGTTGATATTATCCCGTTGTTGTTGTCCAGGGATTTTAGGACATGCAGGAGACGTGATGATAAGCGTTGATATTATCCCGTTGTTGTTGTCCAGGGATTTCAGGACATGCAGGAAACGTGATGATAAACGTTATTATCCCGTTGTTGTTGTCCAGGGATTTTGGGACATGCTGGAGACGTGATGATAAACGTTGATATTATCCGGTTGTTGTTGTCCAGGGATTTTAGGACATGCTGGAGACATGATGATTAAACGTTGATATTATCCCGTTGTTGTTGTCCAGGGATTTTAGGACATGCTGGAGATGTGATGATAAACGTTGATATTATCCCGTTGTTTGTCCAGGGATTTTAGGACATGCTGGAGACGTGTGATTAAATGTTGATATTATCCGTTGTTGTTGTCCATGGATTTTAGGACATGCTGGAGACGTGATGATAAACGTTGATATTATCCGTTGTTGTTGTCCATGGATTTTAGGACATGCTGGAGACGTGATGATAAACATTGATATTATCCGTTGTTGTTGTCCAGGGATTTTAGGACATGCTGGAGACGTGATGATTAAAGTTGATATTATCCGTTGTTGTTGTCCAGGGATTTAGGACATGCTGGAGACGTGATGATAAACATTGATATTATCCCGTTGTTGTTGTCCAGGGATTTTAGGACATGCTGGAGACGTGATGATAAACGTTGATATTATCCCGTTGTTGTCCAGGGATTTTAGGACATGCTGGAGACGTGATGATAAACGTTGATATTATCTTGTTGTTGTTGTCCAGGGATTTTAGGACATGCTGGAGACGTGATGATAAACGTTGATATTATCCGGTTGTTGTTGTCCAGGGATTTTAGGACATACTGGAGACTTGATGATTAACACGTTAGTATTATCCCATCGTTAATGTCCAGGGATTTTAGGACATGCTGGAGACGTGATGATAAACGTTGATATTATCCTGTTGTTGTTGTCCAGGGATTTTAGGACATGCTGGAGACGTGATGATAAATGTTGATATTATCTGTTGTTGTTGTCCAGGGATTTTAGGACATGCTGGAGACGTGATGATAAACGTTGATATTATCCGGTTGTTGTTGTCCAGGGATTTTAGGACATGCTGGAGACGTGATGATAAACGTTGATATTATCCTGTTGTTGTTGTCCAGGGATTTTAGGACATGCTGGAGACTTGATGATAAACGTTGATATTATCCCGTTGTTGTTGTCCATGGATTTTAGGACATGCTGGAGACATGATGATAAACGTTGATATTATCCCGTTGTTGTTGTCCAGGGATTTTAGGACATGCTGGAGACGTGATGATAAATGTTGATATTATCCTGTTGTTGTTGTCCATGGATTTTAGGACATGCTGGAGATGTGATGATAAACGTTGATATTATCCCGTTGTTGTTGTCCAGGGATTTTAGGACATGCAGGAGACATGATGATAAACGTTGATATTATCCTGTTGTTGTTGTCCATGGATTTTAGGACATGCTGGAGACGTGATGATAAACGTTGAATATTATCCGTTGTTGTTGTCAGGGATTTTAGGACATGCAGGAGACGTGATGATAAACGTTGATATTATCCGTTGTTGTTGTCCAGGGATTTTTAGGACATGCTGGAGACGTGATGATTAAACATGTTGATATTATTCCATTGTTGTTGTCCAGGGATTTTAGGACATGTGGAGACGTGATGATAAAACGTTGATATTACCCGTTGTTTGTCCAGGGATTTTAGGACATACTGGAGACATGATGATTAACACGTTGTATTATCCATCGTTAATGTCCAGGGATTTTAGGACATGCTGAGACCTGATGATTAACACGTTAGTATTATCCCATCGTTAATGTCCAGGGATTTTAGGACATGCTGGAGACATGATGATTAACACGTTAGTATTATCCTATCGTAATGTCCAGGGATTTTAGGACATGCTGAAGACATGATGATTAACACGTTAGTATTATCCATCGTTAATGTCCAGGGATTTTAGGACATGCTGGAGACATGATGATTAACACGTTAGTATTATCCTATCGTTAATGTCCAGGGATTTTAGGACATGCTGAAGACATGATGATTAACACGTTAGTATTATCCTATCGTTAATGTCCAGGGATTTTAGGACATGCTGAAGACTGATGATTAACACGTTAGTATTATCCATCGTTAATGTCCAGGGATTTTAGGACATGCTGGAGACGTGATGATTAACACGTTAGTATTATCCTATCGTTAATGTCCAGGGATTTTAGGACATGCTGGAGACGTGATGATTAACACGTTAGTATATCCTATCGTTAATGTCCAGGGATTTTACGACATGCTGAAGACATGATTATAAAAATGTTGATATATCCTATTGTCATTGTCTAGGGATTTCAGGACATGCTGGAGACATGATGATTAACATGTTAGTATTATCCCATTGTTATTGTTCAGGAATCTGTAGGACATGCTTGAGATGTGACGATAAATATGTTGATATTAGTTGTCCAGGGATTTCAGGACATGCTGGAGACATAATGATAAACACGTTAGTATTATCCCATTGTTATTGTTCGGGAATTTGTAGGATATGCTGGAGACATGACGATAAGCATGTAGATTTATCCCATTGTTGTCCAGGGATTTGTAGACATGCTTGAGACGCGACGATAAACATGTTGATATTATCCCATTGCTGTCCAGGGATTTTAGGACATTCTGGAGACTTGATGATAAACATGTTGATATTATCCCATTGTTATTGTCCAGGGATTTTAGGACATGCTGGAGACTTGATGATAAACATGTTGATGTTACCCCATTGTTATTCAGGGATTTTAGGACATGCTGGAGACTTGATGATAAACATGTTGATATTATCCCATTGTTATTGTCCAGGGATTTTAGGACATGCTGGAGACTTGATGATAAATATGTTGATGTTATCCCATTGTTATCCAGGGATTTGTGGACATTTCTGTAAGCATGATGAGAAACACATTAATACACGTTAACATTATTCCATGTTCTGTGGGCAGGGATTTTCGGAGATCCTGGAGAAGCTTGGCTCCCTGATGCTGAACACCCAAGCTGGGATCTTTGTCTTCCTGATGTTGTTGACCAGCTGGAGAACCTCCTCCACCATCCCCGTTCCATGGCAAAGTGGGTCCACCATCTTGTCTGGACCATCCCAATTTTCTTCATCGGGGCCATTATTCTGGATATATACAACACTGTCCGGGATTTTATGAATCCATTGACCCTGCAGCCTGTACTCATCAATAGTTCTGTGGCAGCCGGTCACAACATAGCGTCGGGCAGCCATGGTATAGGGCCAAGTATGACAACCACTTTTATTCCATCTTGATCGAGGCCTCTGTCTATGTGTGTATGTATCTATATCGAGACCTCTATCTATATGTGTATGTATATAAGTGTGTGTATGCGTGTGTGTGTGTGTGTTACTATCATTGAAAGAGTTATAAGGAGACAAGGGAAAGTAATGATAATGATTCTTTATTTTGCAACGGTAAAATATTTATTAGCTAAAAGTTGTTGTTTTTTCTGAAACTTCCATTGCGAATTTATGAGCTAAAAGCCATTTTCGCTAACTTGCCATTATTTGCATGGTGGGTGTTTTCGTGTTTCCATAAACCAGCCACTGACGCAACTCATAGGATGTTTAACATGCGTAGTTGATATTCTGCATGCATATACACACAAAGGGGGTTTAAGCACTGGCAGCTGTACGTGTATACCTGGAAGATCAGAAAAATCTCCACCTTTACCCACTTGGCAGAGGGTGTAGGTAGATTAAACCCAGGACCCTCCAAGTTGGAAGTCCAGATATTTACCCACTTGACTACTGCACCTGTAAAAGAGAGAGAGGGGATGTCAGGTAGAAAGGGGTGAAGACTTGTGACTAGCTGTTGCACTGATAGTGTGACTGTAAACCTTGTCTGTGATGTCTTTGCCTGTGGTAAATCTCTGTGTGTGTGTGTGTGGTGTGTGTGTGTGTGTGTGTGTGTGTGTGTGTGTGTGGAGTGTTTGTGTGTGTGTTTGTGTGTGTGTATGTGTGTGTGTGTGAGTGTTTGTGTGTGTGTGTATGTGTGTGTTTATGTATGTGTGTGTGTTTATGTATGTGTGTGTGTGTGTGTGTGTGTGTCATTGTTAACCCTTTGACTCCCGCACCCTATCCCCTGACTGCAAAAACTTAAACCTCTTGGCCTCCCTCACCCTGTCCACCAGCTTTTTGCAGGAAGCTGGTGGATAGGGTGAGGGAGTCAAGGGTTAAATTTTTGCTTTGCTAGCATGGTTGACGATGCAGGATGCTGGTGGATAAGGTGCGGGAGTCTAAAGGGTTAAACAGTTCTGAATCTGTACGCTTGACTGAGTGCAAGGGAGGTGTGTGTGTGTATAAACACATGCGCACATATATATATATATATGTAGTTCAGGGATCTGTATCGTAAAGTCCTGACCCATGGCTTACATCTTTGTATATGTAAAACTTGTGTGGTGAGAAATGAGAGGGAAAAAGGACTTGATATCCTTTGTATTGAGATTCTGTCTATAGTAAATTGCTCGTGATGTCTACATCTGTAATAAATTGCTCGTGATGTCTTTGTTGGTGTGATCATTGTTATGTCTGTGGTACAGTCAAAACTAGCAATAATCAAATACTTGTAGAATCTGCTAGATCTATCCCACATGGACTTAACCCTTTGATTCCTGCACCCTATCCACCAATGCAAAAACTTAACTCTTTGACTCATTCACCCTATCCACCGGTGGGCTTCCTACCAGAACATTTCTATCAGGAATCTTCTAGAAGTGTCCCTGCGTGACATATTTCTTCAGGAACATTTTAAAAGTGCCCTACATGGTATCGGCATGATACTTGTGTTAGGAGACCTTCTAGAAGTGAACTTACATGACATAATATTTCTATCAGAAACCTTCTAGAAGTGTACTTACATGACATAATATTTCTATCAGAAACCTTCTAGAAGTGAACTTACATGACATAATATTTCTATCAGAAACCTTTTAGAAGTATACTTACATGACATAATATTTCTATCAGGAACCTTCTCAAAGTGCCCCTATATGACATCAACTTGATATTCTATCAGGAACCTTCTAGAAGTGTCCCTACATGACATGAACATGTTATTTCTATCAGGAACCTTCTAGAAGTGTTCCTACATGACATAATATTTCTGTCAAGAACCTTCTAGAAGTATCCTACATGACACATTTTTTTAGGAACTAGAAGTGTCTTACACGACTCAACTTATTTTTATGGAACCTTTAGAAGTGCCTTACATGACATCAACATAATATTTCTATCAGGAACCTTCTAGAAGTGTCCTCACATGACATCAACATAATATTTTTATCGAGAACCTTCTAGAAGTGTCCTCACATGACATCAACATAATATTTTTATCGAGAACCTTCTAGAAGTGTCCTACATGACATCAACATAATATTTTTTATCGAGAACCTTCTAGAAGTGTCTCACATGACATACATAATATTCTATCAAAACTTCTAGAAGTGACTTGCTGAATATATTTCTGTCAGGAACCTTCTAGAAGTGTCCTCACATGACATCAACATAATATTTTTATCGAGAACCTTCTAGAAGTGTCCTTACATGACATCAACATAATATTTTTATCAAGAACCTTCTAGAAGTGTCCTACATGACATCAACATAATATTTTTATGAGAACCTTCTAGAAGTGTCCTTACATGACATCAACATAATATTTTTATCGAGAACCTTCTAGAAGTGTCCTCACATGACATCAACATAATATTTTTTATCGAGAACCTTCTAGAAGTGTCCTTACATGACATCAACATAATATTTTTTATCGAGAACCTTCTAGAAGTGTCCTACATGACATCAACATAATATTTTTTATCGGAACCTTCTAGAAGTGTCCTCACATGACATCAACATAATATTTCTATCAAGAACCTTCTAGAAGTGACTTGCTTGACATATATTTGTGGACTTTAGAAGTGAACTGAGACATATATTTCTGTCAGGAACCTATCTAGAAGTGTCCTTACATGACATCAACATAATATTTCTATCAAGAACCTTCTAGAAGTGAACTTACATGACATCAACATAATATTTTATCAAGAACCTTCTAGAAGTGTACTTACATGACATCAACATGGATATTTCTATCAGAACCTTCTAGAAGTGTCCTCACATGACATCAACATAATATTTTATCAAGAACCTTCTAGAAGTGTCCTTACATGACATCAACATTATTTCTATCAAGAACCTTCTAGAAGTGTCCTTACATGACATCAACAATATTTCTATCAGAACCTTCTAGAAGTGTCCTTACATGACATCAACATGGATATTTTCTATCAAGAACCTTCTAGAAGTGTCCTTACATGACATCAACATATTGTTTTCTATCAAGAACCTTCTAGAAGTGTCCTTACATGACATCAACATGTTATTTCTATAGGACTTCTAGAAGTGATTACATGACATTTCTGTCAGGAACCTTCTAGAAGTGTCCCTACATGACATCAACATAATATTTTTATCAGGAACCTTCTAGAAGTGATTACATGACTAACATTTTTATCAGGAACCTTCTAGAAGTGTCCTACATGACATCAACATAATATTTTTATCAGGAACCTTCTAGAAGTGTAACTTACATGACATAACATTTTTATCAGGAACCTTCTAGAAGTGTCCTACATGACAACATAATATTTTTATCAGGAACCTTCTAGAAGTGAATGTACATGACATCACATAATATTTCTATCAGGAACTTCTGAAGTGTCTTATGAATCAAGGATTCGTCTGAACTTCTAGAGTATCATACATGAATATTTTATCAGGAACCTTCTAGAAGTGTCCTACATGACATCAATGTACTTCTATCAAGAACCTTCTAGAAGTGTCCTTACATGATTTGACCTTTTCACTACCACACTATCCATTAGCTGCAAAAACTTAACCCTTTGACCTCTCACATTACCCACCAGCTTCCTGCAAGAATCTGGTGGGTAGGGTGAGAGAGTGAATGGGCTAAGCTTTTGGCTTTGCTTTGCTTTGCTTTGCTTTGCTTTGCTGTGCTTCAATGTGGAATGCTTGGTGGATAGGTTAAGGGAGTCAAACGTTGAAAGGCGTTTCCTTATTTTGTTTGCCGCCTAAATGGTCAGTCCACATCGGACAGTGATTGTGGCCGTCATTCCCAGTTCTGCTGCTTGCCTTGGAGCTTTGCTGCTGTAATAGCATCAGAGGATCATGCTGAGGTGTAGAATCCGGCACTGGTCCATCTTAAAGTGACTTAAGTGAACATGCGCCATTTTTGTCTAATACCCTTTGACCCCCCACCCAGTTCCCCCAACTGCAAAAACTTTACCCTACGACTCCCTCACCCTGTCCACTAGTTTCCTGCAGGAAGCTGGTGGACAGGGGTGAGGGAATTGGACATGCTTTTGCTTTGCTACAGTGGTTGGAATCCAGGATGCTGTTGGACAGGGCGCAGGAGTCAAAGGGTTGATGTAGACGAGGGTGTGGACATTTGTGTTAAAATGTTTGGTACCTTGGTTTGTTGGAAGGTGCCTGGTTTGAAGTATTTGACATTATCACTTTATTTTTATGGCATAATGTAGAACGCAGTGGGTGTTGAACAGCCTGCAAGTGGCAGTTTTAGGTGATGGGGAATTTGCAAGAAATACTCTCTACAGTACGTGATTCACATTGCCCCATCTTTGATAGATGGCTGATGATGATCAAGTGGGTATAGGTGAAAAATAATTGAACAGCTATTGTAAGACTGATTAATGTTTTATTGATCAGTTGATAAACGTGTCAGATTAATTAACCCTTTGACTCCCGCACCCTGTCCACCAGCGTCCTGCATTGTCAACCATGCTTGCAAAGCAAAAACTTAGGTCTTTGACTCCCTCACCCTATCCACCAGCTTCCTGCAGAAATCTGGAGGATTGGTGAGGGAGTCAAAAGTTTAAAGTTTTTGCAGTTAGTTAACAGAGTACGGGAGTCAAAGGGTTGTTTTTTTTCTGACTACTTTACAAACAAGTCAGATTAATTAATACTTTTCTGACCAGTTTATAAACATGTCAGATTAACCATTTGACTCCCACACCCTGTCCACCAGTGTCCTGCATTGTCAGCCATGCTAGCAAAGCAAAAACTGAACCCTTGGACTCCCTCACCCATTCAGGACGCCGGTGGAAAGGGTGAGTTAATCAGAGGGTTAATTTTTTTCAGTAGATGGATAAGCTGCGGGACTCAAAGGGTTAATAATGTTTCACTGACTAGTTGATAAACATGTCAGATTAATTATTGTTTTTCTGACCTGTTGATAAACGTCAGATTGATTAATGTTTAATTGACCAGTTGATAAACATGTCAGATTGATTAATGTTTAATTGACCAGTTGATAAACATGTCAGATTAATGTTTTACTGACCAGTTGATAAATGTGTCAGATAGAAAAAAATGTTTACCAGGTCAGTTGATAAATATGTCAGATTAATTTATGTTTAAGTGACCAGTTGATAAATATGTCAGATTAATTTATGTTTAACTGATCAGTTGATAAATATGTCAGATTAATTTATGTTTAACTGATCAGTTGATAAATATGTCAGATTAATTTATGTTTAACTGATCAGTTGATAAATGTCAGATTAATTTATGTTTAACTGACCAGTTGATAAATACGTCAGATTAATTTATGTTTAACTGATCAGTTGATGAATATGTCAGATTAATTTATGTTTAACTGACCAGTTTATAGACATGTGACATTGATTGATGTACTGATTTGTTGATCATGTTATGTTACAATTATGTGAAAATAAAAACGTGGAGTGTCTTGATGCATACTAGTTCTTTGTCGCTCTTTCTCATTCAGTTTTCCAACACCTCATAGACACCTCACACAGCCATGGAATTAGGCCACAATAACATTTAATCACAGTATAACCCTGATCAAACAATGCTTTGTGAACAAATACATTAATGACGATAATAATAATAATTCTGTTGGCGCGCATTGTCCATGTCAGAGAATTCTCATCACACTTTATGAATCATAAACAAAAGTCACACATGTATGCGTAAGTCACATATCTAAAGACATTTAACAAGAAACACCACAAGGATGCGGATGGGACCTGGAGCACCATCGTTTCGCCACCCTCGGGACACTTGCCCCCTGAAGCTCCTGACGCCAATCGACAGTCACCTTCTCCAGCAAAGGGGGATTGTCCATGCACCATACGACCCACCCGGACTCGGACATCAGTTACCTTGTTCACAAACCAAACGGTAAAGTGGGGAGATGACAAACACGGGACACGGCCACACAACACACACCAACCAGGTCCAGCCCAGTCTCCGGACCAAGAGGGAATGGAAGACCCCTCTCTCGCCCCACCCCGGTCCCCATCAGCCTGCCCTGCCACCAGCTTGCACAGCTGTCAGCTCCTTCCCCCTTACTACAGTCTCCACACTTAGCAGTCAGAAGTTCCCAGCGTTGCCTTACCTCAACCACAGGGGTTGTTTGAAGGGCACGATGAACGGCTGTGAAAGTGGCCAGGCATGATGCTCCAGACAACTCATTTTGCCGTTCAGCAAGGTCTGACATGCCCCGAATGGGATCCTAAGTTTGCTGTCTTTCCAAGCAGCCACCAGGTCTTTCCCTGTGATCATGAGGCCCGATTCCCTGAAGTCAGTGGCAAAGCCACGAGCCAAAGTTAACAAGAAACACCATGGGGGTGTGGATGGGACCTAGAGCACCAACACTGCTACCCTCAGGACACTCACACCTCAAGCCCCTGATGCCAATCGACAGTCACCTCTCACACACATATCTAAAGACATACGTTCATCATGAGTGATAAGTCTAAAGTCTGCAGTATATGAAGATGGCCAACACTCAGTTTCTTACTCATAAATGTCATGTAATGAGTGATGAGAAGATGTTGACAGTCCGATGAATGTCTTTCATACTGGTACAAATACACAAAACATCTGCCTGACCGATGAACAGAATGTGTCACAAAGCAACAAACTATAAGATTATGTGAAAGACAGGTGATGTCCTCAATCCTGCCTTCAAGGAAACCTTGCTGTCACGGGCAGACATGTTTGATCCTTCAGTGCCGGCCCATGATCCGACCACTTCGGCTATGGAAGGCTGTGTACAGTCTCACTGTCTCACCTCTCGGTGTCACCGGGTTTGGTGTTGGCCGCTGCACACCTGGACACCACCATCTCCCCCCAGGCCGCTCTGTCTTGCTTTTGTGGACAATTTCTTGAATATTTAGGCCACTGATGTTGGTTATGTTCTTGATGTGTAAGATTGGAGGTCTGCAGTTCTTTCTTTTTGGTACCGTTTTTCCTCGAAAGATGGTTGCCATGAGGTCTGTGTTCTTGATGCATGACACATGGCCAATGTATTGAGTCTTCTCTTGTTGATGTCTGCTAGTAGTTTTGTGGTTGTGGTTGTATCAAGTTCTTCCAGGACACATTTATTAGTTCTTCTGTCTGTCCATTTGATACATAGTAGTCTTCGATAAAACCACATCTCTGCTGCCTCAGTTGTTCTGCAATCATTTTTTCTCAGAGTCCAGGCTTCGCAGCCATAAATCATGACTGGCCAGATCAAACATTTTAAAAGTCGAACTTTCAGGCCATTTGGTATGCCTGTCTTTCCAGATGTTGTTGAGTTGGACCATTTTTTGCAAGTGCACATGTGTACCAGTACCCTTCCAAAAAACGAACACATAAAACTTCATTATTATTTCATACATTCAAAAGAGACTAGATCTAATCGGGCACTTTCTGCAAGACTATACAAGGATAATTCCCATTATCATCCAAAAGCATCACTCAATCGATCCACCCAAAACTCGATGGCAAAATGTTTAACAATAAAATCATAAAGCATCTGACAAAAGAAAGGCCACTTTATTGCAGATGAGAAAAAAAAATCTCTTTACCTTCAGATAAAAATTTATTTCTTTTACTACCTCATAATCTTTTAATGCAAGTTGGCTAGTCTCAATTCAAACATCTAAACGACTCGAAATTCAATACTATGAAATAATTGTATACCAAAATACGTGTATCTGTAACTCTGCCATACCACTGTTTCCATGACTGGTTGGAGACGATTTGTTTCTGAAAAAGAGCGGCTGTTGGCTAAATCAAAACCTGACCTGCTCGGTCCAAGGCAGACTTGAAAACTCGCCGAACCAATTCTCTTTTCTGCAGCACCTATGAATTAAGACGCCCTTCACATGGAGCATAAAGTCTCATGCAAATAGATTCAAATGTGACAGAAGTACAAGATAGCCTGGCAAAATAAAATTCCTGTTATCTTTGTGTTACAGCACAAAATAGCCAAGCTATACAAAATTTCTATTCTTGTGTTACAGCACAAAATAGCCAAGCTATACAAAATTTCTATTCTTGTGTTACAGCACAAAATAGCCAAGCTATACAAAATTTCTATTCTTGTGTTACAGCACAAATAGCCAAGCTATACAAAATTTCTATTCTTGTGTTACAGCACAAAATAGCCAAGCTATACAAAATTTCTATTCTTGTGTTACAGCACAAAATAGCCAGCTATACACATTTTCTATTCTTGTGTTACAGCACAAAATAGCCAAGCTATACAAATTTTCTATTCTTGTGTTACAGCACAAATAGCCAAGCTATACAAATTTTCTATTCTTGTGTTACAGCACAAAATAGCCAAGCTATACAAATTTTCTATTCTTGTGTTACAGCAACAAATAGCCTGGCTATACAAATTTTCTATTGTTCTTGCGTTACAGCATGAGATAGGCTATACAAAATTTCTGTTATTCTTGTGTCAGCACAAAATAGAGAGGTCATACAAAATTTCCATCATGTCACAGCACAAGGTAGCCCAGCCATATAAAATTTCTGTTGTGTTGTAGCACAAAATAGACAGGCCATACAAAGTTTCTGTTGTGTCACAGCACAAGATAGCCAGCCAGGCTTTACAAAATGTCTATTATTCTTAGGTCAGTGACATTGATTATCATGTCCTGTCCAGGGAAAAACAAATTCTGGTCAAAACACAGAGAGCCCCACCAAATGCTCACCTAGTTTTTACTGTTGTCAGGTTTTTCTCTAGTTTTGTGTGTGTAGTTAATTGACCTGGTTTTACTGTACTGGGTTGTTTGATTAATTTAAAGGGACGTGATTGCTTCATGTTGTTAACACTGTAACAGGCGTTTTAAGGGGTAAAGTATCCTGTATTACTTCATGATGTTAACACTAACAGGTGTTTTAAGGGGTAGAGTATCATGTATTACTTCATGATGTTAACACTAACAGGTGTTTTAAGGGGTAAAGTATCCTGTATTACTTCATGATGTTAACACTAACAGGTGTTTTAAGGGGTAGAGTATCCTGTATTACTTCATGATGTTAACACTAACAGGTGTTTTAAGGGGTAGAGTATCATGTATTCATGATGTTAACACTAACAGGTGTTTTAAGGGGTAAAGTATCCTGTATTACTTCATGATGTTAACACTAACAGGTGTTTTAAGGGGTAGAGTATCCTGTATTACTTCATGATGTTAACAGGTGTTTTAAGGAGTAATGGTAACACTAACAGGTGTTTTAACGTTTTAAGGGACATGTATTCTATATTGCTTCATGACGTTAACACAGCAGGTGTTTTAAAAGACATGATATTCTATACAACTTTATGATGTTGACAGGTGTTTTAAAAGACATGATATTCTATACAACTTTATGATGTTGACAGGTGTTTTAAAGGACATGATATTCTATACAACTTTATGATGTTGACAGGTGTTTTAAAAGACATGATATTCTATACAACTTTATGATGTTGACAGGTGTTTTAAAGGACATGATATTCTATACAACTTTATGATGTTGACAGTGTTTTAAAGGACATGATATTCTATACAACTTTATGATGTTGACAGGTGTTTTAAAAGACATGATATTCTATACAACTTTATGATGTTGACAGGTGTTTTAAAGGACGTGATATTCTATACAACTTTATGATGGTGATAGGTGTTTCATGGGCCATGATATCATTTATTATTCTTTAACCCTTTGACTCCTGCACCCTGTCCACCAGCACCTGCATCGTCAACCATGCTAGCAAAGCAAAAACTTAACCCTTTGATTTCCTCACTCTATCCACCAGCTTCTTGTCTTCCAGAAAGCTGGTGGATAGGGTGAGGGAGTCAAAGGGTTACGTTTTTGCAGCTGATGGATACAGTGCGGGGGGTCAAAGGGTTAACCGAATTTTTAGACTTCAAAGGATAACGGTGAGCATGGTTTTTAACTTTTCTCTTTTTGTTTTTAACCTTGGTGTCGCTTTCAACATGGTATTAGCCCGGATGTGGCTCCGGTAGTCGACTGGGCTGTGAACCTGAACCTGATCGTATTTACTACCTTATGTTAATCTGGGCTCTGCGATAAGATTTCTGGGTTTTTCTGCTTCCATGACGCAAAACGTTTACATTATACTGAGTCAATTATTTGTAGCACAAATGTTTCGTTTATATGCTGCAAACTATCATAGTTTTTTGGGGTTTTTTTGTTGTTTTTTTTTAGGATCATCACACTCAGGGAGGTTACCTTTGTGCTCACCTTTTTTTTTTCCGCCCCATTTTCTATGCCACCTTAATGGCCACAGATGCTGAAGCTTTTTTTTTTTTTTTTTTTTTTTACTACAATGCGATGATGATGATGTCAATGAGGATGATAATCATGATGCTATGGAGTTCCATCAAGGCTTGAGACTACATGACAGGGCTGTACTCTACGCTTACTATCATAATATATCCTGGCGTCAACCAGGCCTGAGAGATACAGACACCTGCAGTGCTGGTCAGAAGATTTGAGCAGCACCCTCAATGACGCATCCGTGAAGTGGATGAGACTCAACTGTGTGGTCTCAGTCTTCCCAATGAGCCCATAGCACGCCCAACTCTGGGTAGGAGCCGGTTAGAGCCGAAAAATCCCACAATGGTTTTTGAAGGGACTGATGGGGATTCGAACCCACAGCCTTCCAGTCTGTAGTCCATTGCGTTAACCACTACACCACGGCGACTGGTAACTGTATCATAGTTTGAAGATGATGTATTCCTATTGTTGTTACCGGTAGCAAGATTCTGTGTGGATGTGTGTGTGTCTGTGCATTGTGTGTGTGTGTGTGTGCATGTTTCTCTGTGTGTGTGGTGTGTGTGTGTTTCAGAGTACCCTCTACATAGAATGAAGATGCCATTTTCTACAAGATGACAATCCTTCATGTTTATAGCATTACTGTTTATCTATAGAGATTATTTAATTATCTGTAGAACATTATTATCATATAATTACTGATTATTCATAAGCATTGTCTGCTCAGTTGTGAAATCATGTTGATATTGTAATGCTTCATGTAATATTCCTTGTGACACGTGGTGACATGATCATGCTCTATGTAAAATCCAAAGAAATAAGAGGGAAGCAGGGAGAATTTTTATAATATAATCAAAGGACATAACTCTTGAGAATTATCTCCCATGTTGTATAGAACTCAAATCTAACACAGTTTGCGCTACCCATTCAGCTAGCATAGAAGCAGATACAGCTGACTGTTTTTGTACTTTGTATCTGCTTCTATGCTAGCTGAATGGGTAGCGCAAACTGTGTTAGATTTGAGAAGTTCTATACAACATGGGAGATAATTCTCAAGAGTTGTGTCCTTTGATTATATCTATGTAAAATTGTTTGTGAAACAATACTCGTGTTCTGATGCTTCTTGTAAAATTAAGAGTGAAATGATAGTGCTTTGTGTAAAGTTGTGTGACATGATAAGTCTTGGTGTACATTGTGTGAAACCATTCTGACATGGTAGAACCTGATGTAAAATTCTGGATGAAACCACACTGATATACAATAGAACACTGATATAGTAAAGTTCTGTGTTAAAGCACAATGACATAGTAAAACTTTCTGTAAAATTGTGTGAAACTATACTGACGTGATAATGCTTTCTGTAAAATTGTGTGTGAAACCATACTGACGTGATAATGCTTTCTGTAAAATTGTGTGTGAAACCATACTGACGTGATAATGCTTTCTGTAAAATTGTGTGTGAAACCATACTGACATGAAAATGTTTTCTGTAAAATTGTGTGTGAAACCATACTGACATGATAATGCTTTCTGTAAAATTGTGTGTGAAACCATACTGACATGAAAATGCTTTCTGTAAAATTGTGTGTGAAACCATACTGACGTGATAATGCTTTCTGTAAAATTGTGTGTGAAACCATACTGACATGAAAATGCTTTCTGTAAAATTGTGTGTGAAACCATACTGACGTGATGCTTTCTGTAAAATTGTGTGTGAAACCATACTGACGTGATAATGCTTTCTGTAAAATTGTGTGTGAAACCATACTGACATGAAAATGCTTTCTGTAAAATTGTGTGTGAAACCATACTGACATGATGCTTTCTGTAAAATTGTGTGTGAAACCATACTGACATGATAATGCTTTCTGTAAAATTGTGTGTGAAACCATACTGACATAATAATGCTTTCTGTAAAATTGTGTGTGAAACCATACTGACATAATAATACCTTCTGTAAAATTGTGTGTGAAACCATACTGACATAATAATACCTTCTGTAAAATTGTGTGTGAAACCATACTGACATAATACCTTCTGTAAAATTGTGTGTGAAACCATACTGACTAATAATACCTTCTGTAAAATTGTGTGTGAAACCATACTGACAAGAAAATGCTTTCTGTAAAATTGTGTGAAACCATACTGACATGCTTTCTGTAAAATTGTGTGTGAAACCATACTGACATGATAATGCTTTCTGTAAAATTGTGTGTGAAACCATACTGATATAATAATACCTTCTGTAAAATTGTGTGTGAAACCATACTGATATAATAATACCTTCTGTAAAATTGTGTGTGAAACCATACTGATATAATACCACCTTCTGTAAAATTGTGTGTGAAACCATACTGATATAATAATACCTTCTGTAAAATTGTGTGTGAAACCATACTGACATAATAATACCTTCTGTAAAATTGTGTGTGAAACCATACTGACATAATAATACCTTCTGTAAAATTGTGTGTGAAACCATACTGTTATAATACCTTCTGTAAAATTGTGTGTGAAACCATACTGACATAATAATACCTTCTGTAAAATTGTGTGTGAAACCATACTGATATAATACCTTCTGTAAAATTGTGTGTGAAACCATACCGACATAATACCTTCTGTAAAATTGTGTGTGAAACCATACTGACATAATAATACCTTCTGTAAAATTGTGTGTGAAACCATACTGACATGATAATGCTTTCTGTAAAATTGTGTGTGAAACCATACGGATATACCTTCTGTAAAATTGTGTGTGAAACCATACTGTTATAATAATACCTTCTGTAAAATTGTGTGTGAAACCATACTGTTATAATACCACCTTCTGTAAAATTGTGTGTGAAACCATACTGTTATAATAATACCTTCTGTAAAATTGTGTGTGAAACCATACTGACATAATAATACCTTCTGTAAAATTGTGTGTGAAACCATACTGACATGATAATACTTTCTGTAAAATTGTGTGTGAAACCATACTGACATGATAATACTTTCTGTAATCCCCATGTGTGATAAATTGGACGGAGTGGTCAACGAAAAGTCTGCAGTTTGTTGTTGGTCTGTAGCTCGTGCCGGCCTTCATGCTTATTTCTTTGACTCCCGCACCCTGTCCACCAGCATCCTGCGTTGTCAACCATGTTAGCAAAGCAAAGCAAAAACAATCCGTTTTGACTCCCTCACCCTATCTACCTTCCTGCAGGAAGCTGATGAATAGGGTGAGGGAGTCAAAGGGTTAAGTTTTTGCAATTGGTGAATAGGGTGCAGGAGTCGAAGGGTTAATTGGTTGAATATCAGATTCACATACTAATGGTTGTGGGTTCGAACCTCAGGGTTCCCTATATTATTAACCTGGCCTCCTTACTGCCTACTTTAACATCGTTGTTGTTGTTCTGGTGGTGTCAGTATAGGATTAGGCATTGTTCTGGTGGTGTCGGTATAGGATTTGGCATTGTTCTGGTGGTGTCGGTATAGGATTAGACATTGTTCTGGTGGTATAGGATTAGGCATTGTTCTGGTGGTGTCGGTATAGGATTAGGCATTGTTCTGGTGGTGTCGGTATAGGATTAGGCATTGTTCTGGTGGTGTCGGTATAGGATTAGGCATTGTTCTGGTGGTGTCGGTATAGGATTAGGCATTGTTCTGGTGGTGTCGGTATAGGATTAGGCGTTGTTCTGGTGGTGTCGGTATAGGATTAGGCGTTGTTCTGGTGGTGTCGGTATAGGATTAGGCGTTGTTCTGGTGATGTCGGTATAGGATTAGGCATTGTTCTGGTGGTGTCGGTATAGGATTAGGCATTGTTCTGGTGGTGTCGGTATAGGATTGGGCGTTGTTCTGGTGGTGTCGGTATAGGATTAGGCATTGTTCTGGTGGTGTCGGTATAGGATTAGGCGTTGTTCTGGTGGTGTCGGTATAGGATTAGGCAAGTCCCTCTTCCCCCGACTGTGGAGTGGTTTTTCCTGTCACCATATGTGAAGTGGGTGCCAAGGTAAAATTGAACCAAGTCAAATCAGTCCATCAGTCTGTAACTCTATCATTACTTTTGCACAGATGGCATGTCTTAGAAAAGGATGATTGGTTATTTTGTTTATTATTTGTATTTGACAAAGACTTCCCAGTTTGCCCAGGTCTTCCGTTGTTGATATTTATAATTACACTTCCATCATACGTACTGTCACTTCTGACTGCTGATTATGTGGCATGGTATAGACCTTCATGGGTGTTGTTAAACCCTTGTGCGTTGTCAAACCTTGTGAGAGTGTATTCATTTGTGTACATTAGCATGTTCTACTCAGTATCGGTGCATCTGTGTATATACTCGGTATCGGTGCTTCTGTGTGTATACTCGGTATCGGTGCTTCTGTGTATATACTCGGTATCAGTGCTTCTGTGTGTATACTCAGTATCGGTGCTTCTGTATGTATTACACTATGTGTCTCAGTATATGTGTAATGTTCATTGA
This sequence comes from Monoplex corrugatus, assembly GCA_030674185.1. Lineage (NCBI taxonomy): Eukaryota > Metazoa > Mollusca > Gastropoda > Littorinimorpha > Ranellidae > Monoplex > Monoplex corrugatus. The sequence continues at coordinate 40,038,745 of JAPXFY010000031.1, forward strand.
GTCCAAATGAATTTGGAGAATAGTGCTTGGAAAAAAAATTTGGAGAATAGCGCTTGAAAAAACAAAGATTTTTTTAACTTCTTATACACTCAAACAAAAACCATGGCTAAACTAACCATGTAGAATTTCTCAAATCCAACACAGTTTGCGCTACCCATTCAGCTAGCATAGACACAGCCACAAGGCACAGAATTGCAAGCTCTTATTTCCTTTGGTGTAACCATGATTATTATAAAAATGCAAAACCAGGGCATTCTGTTCTGGAGGACCTGCTGAGGTCACGTTATTGCATAGTTATTGCTTTTGGTTTATGATATTGCATAAATTGGTTTTGATATTGCATGGATTGCTTTTGATTTTATATTGTATGGTTATTGCTTTTGATGTCACGGTATTGCATAGTTATTGCTTTTGGTGTCACGGTATTGTATAGTTATTGGTGTTTGTGTCATGATATTGTATAGTTATTGCTTTTGGTGTCACGGTATTGTATAGTTATTGGTGTTTGTGTCATATTGCATTGTTTTTGCTTTTGGCGTCACGGTATTGTATAGTTATTGGTGTTTGTGTCATGATATTGCATAGTTATTGCTTTTGGTGTCACGGTATTGTATAGTTATTGGTGTTTGTGTCATGATATTGTATAGTTATTGGTATTGTGTTGGTGTCATGGTATTGTATAGTTATTGGTGTTTGTGTCATGATATTGTATAGTTATTGGTATTGTGTTGGTGTCATGATATTGTATAGTTATTGGTGTTGTGTTGGTGTCATGGTATTGTATAGTTATTGCTGTTGTGTTGGTGTCATGGTATTGTATAGTTATTGGTATTGTGTTGGTGTCATGGTATTGTATAGTTATTGGTGTTGTGTTGGTGTCATGGTATTGTATAGTTATTGCTGTTGTGTTGGTGTCATGGTATTGTATAGTTATTGCTGTTGTGTTGGTGTCATGGTATTGTATAGTTATTGGTATTGTGTTGGCGTCACGGTATTGTATAGTTATTGGTGTTGTGTTGGTGTCACGGTATTGTATAGTTATTGGTGTTTGTGTCATGATATTGTATAGTTATTGGTATTGTGTTGGTGTCATGGTATTGTATAGTTATTGGTGTTGTGTTGGTGTCACGGTATGTATAGTTATTGGTGTTTGTGTCATGGTATTGTATAGTTATTGCTGTTGTGTTGGTGTCATGGTATTGTATAGTTATTGGTGTTGTGTTGGTGTCATGGTATTGTATAGTTATTGCTGTTGTGTTGGTGTCATGGTATTGTATAGTTATTGGTATTGTGTTGGTGTCATGGTATTGTATAGTTATTGCTGTTGTGTTGGTGTCATGGTATTGTATATGTTATTGGTTATGTGTAGTTTGGTGTCTATGGTATTGTATAGTATTGCTATTGGTGTTGGTAGTTGCATGGTATTGTATAGTTATTGCTGTTGTGTTGGTCATGGTATTGTATAGTTATTGCTGTTGTGTTGGTGTCATGGTATTGTATAGTTATTGCTGTTGTGTTGGTGTCATGGTATTGTATAGTTATTGGTGTTGTGTTGGTGTCATGGTATTGTATAGTTATTGCTGTTGTGTTGGTGTCATGGTATTGTATAGTTATTGGTGTTTGTGTCATGATATTGTATAGGTGTTGGTGTCATGATACTGCATATTTATTGCTGTTGGTGTCGTGATATTGCATTGTTATTGGTGTCATATTGCATTATTATTGTTGTTGTCACATAGTTGGTGGTGTCATAATATTGCATATTTATTGCTGTTGGTGTCATGATATTGCATATTCATTAATGTTGGTGTCATGGTATTGTGTTGGTGTCATGATATTGCACAATCACTGATGTTGGTGTCATATTGTAGAATTATTGCTGTTGGTGTCATGATAGTGTAGAATTATTGCTAAAATGTCTCTGCTTCTTATACAACTGCTAAAATATCTGAAGAATAATCAAGTAGGCCTATATAATTGTCCAAATTGTAGTTGCACTTTGGTTTTTACCGAATTTTTGGTTTTTAATGAATGGCAGTGAAACATAATCATATGTCATAGGTAAGTTTGTTTTGTAATAAATGGCATAGAATTAATTTATTCAGAGAACAGACTTTTAGATTATTTTCTCAGAGCGGCTATTTATTATTTTTTTAATGTATAATGTAATTATGGACAAGAACTTTGACGGTGCCCTTTAGAGATCAGAGAAACTGTGGGTTGTGTGTGTGTTGCGTGTGCGCGCGCGTTTTTGGGGGGAGGGTGATGTTGGGGTGTGTGTGTGTTGGGGTGTATTTGTGTGTGTGTATGTGTATATCGGACGTGTGTGTGTGTTGGTGTATATCGGACGTGTGTGTGTGTTGGGTGTGTGTATGTATATGAATCTATATCTTGCAAAAGAATCTCCATGACACGTTTTCGTTCTGCTTCCGATACTACTTGTTTACAAATTCTTCAGTAAAAAACGTTTAACAGTCGGGTCACTGGTCTGGTCTGTACAGTTAGGGTGATCCTCCCCTGTCTATTTGACAGTCACATGCTTTTTTCGTCTTTCTTTTATGTCCAGTAGTGATTTCCCACCCTTTCATCCCACTCCTGTTCTGTACTGTCCTCCTCTCTCCAGTCTATGTAGGTTTTGTACCCTTGAGTTTTTGGTGAATGATGAGAGACCACTTTGCTTTGATTTTATATACAGTGAACCTCGAATTCAACGAGCTCGGATTAAACGAGACCTCGCATCCAACGAGGTACATTTTAATCCCCGTTTTATTCCTTATAAACTGTTAGTAAAATAAATCGGATCGAACGAGCACCAAAATAGTCAGCCTCGGCTCTAACGAGCACAACCATGGCTGGTTGAATGAACCAGTTGAATCACTTTTTTTCCCCCTTTCTTTATTCGGTTTGCATCACTGCCTGGCGTGATGAGAACAACAGGGGCCCGCTAGTTTGCGAGGCGGCGCAGAGGGAGAGGGGGGGGGGGGGGGGGTTATAAGCCAAGGCGGAGAGTGAAGGACAAGCAAGACCAGGCCTGCGTTCGCAAGGAAAGCGCTCGCGTGCACTTCGTCCAACGACCAATCAGAACAACCGTTTTCGAAGGCGGCCTCGCTTAGCGTCGTTACGCGTTGGGTGCTTGAACGCCGCACTGACATTGAAGCAACTGTAGTATTAAATAACCAATATGAGTATTATGAGTTGCATCCCTTTATCACATGCTCCCCTCGCATTCAACGACACCTCGGATCCAATGAGAATAACCATCAGTCCCGACGATCTCGTTCTATCCGAGGTTTACTGTATCAAAGTTTGGTGTTGTATAAATATTATTTAAAGCCTTCTTGTCAAAAGCTTGTTCTACAAAAGTTTGCCGATACAAAGACCATTTTTTATTCTCTTTGCCTTACATCAGTCTGATACAATCCGATATAAAAAAAAAAAGAAAGTTTCTATTGCATTTTACGCCAAATGACTGACAAATATACTGTGAAACTGGATCGTCTGAGTTCACATCAAACGACTTACTCTTGTCACTGTATCCATGTGCCTGTATTGTCTTGTCAGTGTTTTACCTGTATTGTATAGCATATTACCTGTATTGTCATGCATCGGCTTATTAACCTGTATAGTATAACATATCTGTATTGTCATGTATCAGCGTATTACCTGTTAGGTAACAGTGTATTACCTATATTATGTATCAGCATATTACCTGTATTGTCATGTATCAGCATATTGTATTGTCATATATCAGTGTATTACCTATATTATGTACCAGCACATTACCTGTATTGTCATGTATCAGCATATTACCTGTATTGTCATGTATCAGCACATTACCTGTATTGTCATGTATCGGTGTATTACCAGAGCCTGGAATTGCTAAGAAAAAAAAAAAGAGGAAATTTCTAGGGGGTCCGGGGGCATGCTCCCCCGGAATTTTTTTTTAAATCAAGACTAAAATCTGTGCATTCTGGAGACAAATTTAAAGGCAACTAACACACTGAAAATCACAATATACAGTCAAAAGAGTATTTAATAAACATTGGGCACAAGATCAGGATCCATCATACACAGCAGATCGTTTCAGTGTGTTCATACACAGACATATTTTCTTTTCTTTTTTTTTTAAAGTATGGTCGTCGATTTTTTTTTTAACGCGAAAAAAAATTTTTTGCGCGATTTTCGATTTTGATTTCCGCTGAAATCCAGGCTCTGATTACTTGTATTGTCATGTATCAGCATATTACCTGTATTGTCATGTATCGGTGTATTACCTGTATTGTCATGTATCAGCGTTACCTGTATTGTCATGTATCAGCGTTACCTGTATTGTCATGTATCAGTGCATTACCTGTATTGTCATGCATCAGTGTATTACCTGTGTTGTCATGCATCAGTGTATTTACCTGTGTTGTCATGCATCACCATATTACCTGTGTTGTCATGCATCACCATATTACCCATGTTGTCATGCATCACCATATTACCTGTGTTGTCATGCATCACCATATTACCTGTTGTCATGCATCACCATATTACCCGTGTTGTCATGCATCACCGTATTACCTGTGTTGTCATGCATCACCGTATTACCTGTGTTGTCATGCATCACCGTATTACCTGTGTTGTCATGCATCACCGTATTACCTGTGTTGTCATTCATCACCCCATTCAATTACCTGTGTTGTCATTCATCACCATATTACCGTGTTGTCATTCATCACCATATTACCTGTGTTGTCATGCATCACCATATTACCGTGTTGTCATGCATCACCATATTACCCGTGTTGTCATGCATCACCATATTACCTGTGTTGTCATGCATCATCATATTACCCGTGTTGTCATGTATCAGTGTATTACCTGTGTTGTCATGCATCAGTGTATTACCTGTGTTGTCATGCATCATGTATTACCCGTGTTGTCATGTATCGATGTATTGTATTTTTGTGTATCAGCGTGTTACCTGTATCGTCATGTATTACCCGTATTGTCATGTATCAGTGCATTACCTGTATTGTCGTGTATCAGTGTATTGTCATGTATCAGAATATTACCTGTATTGTCAGGTATCAGTGTATTACCTGCATTGTCAGTATCAGTATATTACCTGTATTGTCATGTATCAGCGTATTACCCATCTTGTCATATATCAGCGTTATTGCCTGTATTGCCATGTATCAGTGTATTACCTGTATTGTCATGTATCAGTATATTACCTGTATTGTCAGGTATCAGTGTATTATCTGTATTGTCATGCTTCAGTGTTATCTATATTGTCATGTATCGACATATTACCTATATTGTCATGTATCAGCGTATTACCTGTATTGTCATAAATCAGCATTTTACCTGTATTGTCATGTATTACCTGTATCGCCATGTATCAGTGCATCACCTGTATTGTGTTGTATTAGCATTATTACCATAATCATTACAGTATCCTTGAAATATTAATGAATTTTGGGGTTTTATCTTTACAGGGATGGAATAAAGTATTCAAAAGTGTTGGTTTTCTGTACAATATTTGTTTTGATAACACATGTATTATGTGCACAGTCACTTGAAGTTGTACACGCATGCACACAGTTTTCTTATCATTATAAATCATTATTGTACAGCACTATTCTCCACACTCGTTGGACTCGCCGCCATAATAGTCGGACTGTAAATGGCGCACAGAGAACTCAAGATGTTGGAGGAGCTGACCGTATTCCACTTTGTTGTTGCCCATCTGCACCTTTGCTGGCTATTTGCTTGTTTCCAAAAGCCAGCCACTGACATAACGTATAGGATCTCTAACATGCATATTTGTTATTCTGCATACATAGCCACCAACACAACGTACAGGATCTGTAACGTGTATTTGATATTCTGCATACATAACCAGCACCACACACAACGTACAGGATCTGTAACGTGTATTTGTTATTCTGCATACATAACTAGCCACCAACACAACGTACAGGATCTGTAACATGTGTATTTGTTATTCTGCATACATAACTAGCCACCAACACAACGTACAGGATCTTTAACATGTGTATTTGTTATTCTGCATACATAACTAGCCACCAACACAACGTACAGGATCTTAACGTGTATTTGTTATTCTGCATACATAACTAGCCACCAACACAACGTACAGGATCTGTAAATGTGTTTTGTTATTCTGCATACATAACTAGCCACCAACACAACGTACAGGATCTTTAACATGTGTATTTGTTATTCTGCATACATAACAGCCACCAACACAACGTACAGGATCTGTAACATGTGTATTTGTTATTCTGCATACATAACCAGCCACCAACACAACGTACAGAATCTGTAACATGTGTATTTGTTATTCTGCATACATAACTAGCCACCAACACAATGTACAGAATCTGTAACATGTGTATTTGTTATTCTGCATACATAACCAGCCACCAATACAATGTACAGGATCTGTAACATGTGTATTTGATATTCTGCATGCATGTACAGTATTTTTTATGAGAAACCTAGAGGAATGCCCTGGGATAAAAGTCGGAAGGAAAATCAAATGATTCAACAATCTTTTTATGCAGATGACACTGTTCTAATCGCAGAAAATGAAAAAAACCTACACAATCATGTGAATACAAATAGAAAGCAGAAATACAGGGCTGGAGCTAAACAGCAAGAAGACTTAAGTCATGGTAATCAGTAGGGAAAAAAACAAAAGAAGAAATCCCTTCACGCAAATTAACGGCAATTGGCACCACACTGAGATAAGTTGGTAAGTACAGATATCTGGGAACAGTCTTCTCACCAGATGGCAGATGCACATTAGAAATAGCCAACAGAATTGGCCAGGCTAAACCAGCATTCAAGAAAACAAAAAGCATTCTTACCAACAAATGCCTATCAATTAACATCAGGAAGAGAGTTCTTCAGTGTTATATAGAACTGACACCGTTGTACCGATGTGAAGCGTGGACAGTCAACACGCAAAGTCAGAACAAGAATGCTAACAATTCCATGGACAGCAGAGGAAACAAACGAGACAGTCTTGAAAGAGGCAGTCACAAAAAGAACTTTAATGAGGACGATGAGGAAAAGACAAGCAACAGATATGACATTTTATGAGGCAAAAGAAATTAGAGCACCAAGTCACATCAGGAAAGCTTGTAGGGAGAAAAAGCACCAGGGAGAAAATATTGGACAGACCTGCGCAGTGGATAAAGACAGAGAGGGTGGGAGATGTACTTGCAGCGACAAAGGATAAATTTATGTGAGGGCGATGATTGCCACTGCCATGCAGCAGTGTGCATGATGATGATACAGTGTTAAGGTGCTAGCAGGCTTGCACACATCAGGGGTCCCAATACCAAATTTTAAAATTCTGAAAATGTAGGGGCCGTGCTCCCCTGGAAAATTGTTTTTGAATATAGATGCAAAATAGTGCAATCTGACACAAGTTAAGGCTTCTTTATGATCCTTTGTATTGAAAAAAAAATGTATACATGCCGGTTTCAGATTTCAAGAAAAATAATTTGATGAGTATCTTTTTTTTAATGTATGCTCCAACAACCATTAAACAACCTAGACAGAACAGTTTCAAGATACTTTGTAGTTTTCTGCCTCATCTGGTGCTTCTTTGACTTGAAATGGTCTGAAAGTTTGTGGATGCCTGCTCGACTCTAGTTAATTTAATTGACATCACAGCGGCACAAGACACAGTAGGCTATGCCAGCCTCTACTATTTTTGAAAGCCATGTGCTCATTTCCATGACATGAATTTTTCGTGAAATCCACTCCTAACACCGCTTATTTTTGCAGTCTTTGTCAAACGTTATTGCTGCGGCAGATCCACTCTCCAGAATATCAGCTCGAGACATGGTCACTCTCTTCTAAAGTTTTGCATCAGCTCGAGACATGGTCACTCTCTTCTAAAGTTTTGCAAACAGTTCTGAAAACAAGCTGCCTAACAAAACAAAAAACACCGAAAGCGACTTTAACTGAAAATGATACTGGATTTATCCCCTTACAGAAATTTCGTCGTCTGCTACGAGAGATCAACAGACCGACAAACATTTTTTTTTCATTTTCTTGGAAGCAGATTTTTTTCTCAGAAGCAGCCTGTGGATTTCTCGGATATCCGAGAAAAATCGGAAAATTGGGAGCCATGACACGCTGATCTGGGAGGTCAGAACAGCTCCACCCTTTAACCAATACACGGAGGTGTCAAGGCGGACTGAATCCAGTACCTTCTGGATGAAGTCTGATTTTACCCACTTCATTACGGCGCCCGTCAAAACAAGCTCACACGTTACACATGCATGAACACATTTCACTTCCATACACCACACAAATAATCAGGAAATAATTTACTCAATCACTCATGATGCAAAGAAAGTACAATGAACACTTGTCAGACCAGTTGTAGGTAAAACATGTTCAACATTTGACAATATTCCAATTATAAACTTATTTTTACTGTTGATTAAAGTCCGGCTGACTGCATAGAGCCACATCAGGGCTATAGCTGTTTCAAAACATACACGATACTTCAACAAGAAAAAAATTGAAAAAAAATTAATACATATCAATGTATCTGCACACATCATCAAAGGAGATGCCCCTAGCACTGACCACTCAGTCCAATTCGTCACACAGGAGATTTAAAAAACATACCTGAATACAAATATAAACATACCTAAGAATTCTAAAACATATGAAATTTTATATTATAGCTGTATGCAGTCGACTGGGTTTTAAATCAAAATAACAATCACTTAAAATTGCTTCCGCAAATCACATTTTTCAAGTCCAAAAAATACATTTAATACATGTACCCAATTATCAATCCTAAGAGAAAGTACATAAGACTTTATCAAACACATACAGGTAAATGGACCAATAAGGAAGAAAATGACAGGAAGAAATGACAGAAAGCAAAGGAATAAGGCAGAAATAAAGGGAGTGACAGTAAAGAAGAAATTTGAAGCTCAGAATTTATTTTAGTATTTATACTGAAAGAGCCCCCGGCATCCCAACAGGTGGGGGTCGAAGACAATTATGAACTGAAAGACACACACAGACATGACAAATCTTCATAGTATGTCTGCAGGCAAGTCAGGGAGGGAGACGAAGAGGCAGACAGAGAAAAAGATGGGAAGACAATATCAGAGAGTGGACTGGCCTTGAATGGAATATCATTCTGCGGAAAGCTGAGGACCGTGAGGAGTGGAGGAAGTTGGTTGCAAAATCTTCAGTGGTGCCCCAACGGTCAACCAGACTAAGGGACTGATGATGATGATGATGATGTTCATATTGTCAAAAACTAGCTGTAAGACAAGTCCAATGCGACTTAATGCTAATAATATCTTTAGTAATAACATGTTCTGAGGTCTGTCTGTGAGCAAGTCCACTTTCTGAAGAGAACAATCACAATTAAAACACACTATGTTCATACTGTCAATGGGCAAGTCCACTTTGAAGTCTGTCAAAGGGCAAGTCCACTTTCTGAAGAGAACAATCACAATTAAAACACACTATGTTCATACTGTCAAAGGGCAAGTCCACTTTCTGAAGAGAACAATCACAATTAAAACACACTATGTTCATACTGTCAATGGGCAAGTCCACTTTCTGAAGAGAACAATCACAATTAAAACGCACTATGTTCATACTGTCAATGGGCAAGTCCACTTTGAAGTCTGTCAATGGGCAAGTCCACTTTCTGAAGAAAACGATCACACTATGTTCATACTGTCAATGGGCAAGTCCACTTTGAAGTCTATGGGCAAGTCCACTTTCTGAAGAGAACAATCACAATTAAAACACACTATGTTCATACTGTCAATGAGCAAGTCCACTTGAAAGTCCGTCTATGGGCAAGTCCACTTTGAAGTCTGTCTATGGACATGTCCACTTTGAAGTCTGTCTATGGGCAAGTCCACTTTGAAGTCGTCTACAGACAAGTCCACTTTGAAGTCTGTCAATGGGCAAGTCCACTTTGAAGTCTGTCAATGGGCAAGTCCACTTTAAAGTCTGTCAATGGGCAAGTCCACTTTAAAGTCTGTCAATGGGCAAGTCCACTTTAAAGTCTGTCAATGGGCAAGTCCACTTTCTGAAGGTTAACAGCATACGAAGGTGTGACAGATGTTCATATTCAAATGTCTGCTGCTACAGCTGCCGTCTGGAACCCTCTATAACAATGGACAATGTGTAAACATTCTCAAGAAATTTGGTGTACTGATATAAAAACATGTGCAGAACACAATGGACATGATCAGAACTCGTAAATGTGCAATTTCTGAACTTTACTTGACAAGTTGATAGAACACTGCATACCTACTTTGAATTTCTGCTTTTGTGTGCTTTGCATCACAAGGTGTCAGACTGTATTGGAGAGGTGATAATCATCATTACGTATTGTACATGTTCAGTACTGCAAAGGGATGGAATAACGGCATTTTTTTAAATATTTTTTTTTTAGGTAAGTAGCATTTTATCACATGTGTGTGACCTACAGACTTAAAACGTTTGCACATTGTACATACTGACGTACTCAGAAAGTGTACAACAATTTCATGCAGCTATCTTCAATAGTTCTGATAAAGAGTAGTTAATACAAAACGACATCATGGTTCAACTTAATTACCAGGCCAAAAAGATGTGATAGATGTTCATGTTCTGTTTGTGGACAAAAGTCCACTTTCTAGTCAAAACAATAAAAATGTAAACCACCACCTGACAAAAACAAACATTTATCCATGTCCAAGAGCATCGGACATATCATGGCAAGCACTCAAACACTTGGTTACTATGACCCAACACCTGAGACTAGAGTTATCACTGATGCATCACCTGTTGGAGTGGCGGGAATTCTTACCCAGGTCCAAGGGGACATAACCCAGAATGACAAGATACACAAGTCACAGCCTGACAGATACGGAGAGGAGATACAAACTGAGAAAGAAGCCCTCCCCATTGCGTAGGCATACAAGAAATTTCACCCATCACATATATGACTTCAGTTAGGTTTGCTCACAGATCACAAACCATTTGAGCCAATACATGGCCCATGCTCAAAACCAAATGCTCAAATTGAAAGGTGGGTGTTACAAGTTCCATGTGATCCACGTCCCAGGAAAACGAAATAGTGCGGATCCACTACCAATGTTGTTGCCAAAGTCCTCTTCAACTCAAGCAGATATCACAGAAGAAAACAGAGCAACATGCAACACCAGTAGCATTGACCATAAAACAAGTTGAGGCAGTCTCTTGTGAGGAATGAAGAACTGGAAGTACGACAGATCATCAAAACAGGAAAACAGGACAATCATGATCTAAAGCTTTTTGCTGCAATCAGTCTGGAAGAATGCACTATAGGGCAAACTTGTACTGAGAGGATCACGGATTGTTAAGCCAAAGCAACTATGTCCACACATGATCATTCTCGCTCGAGAAGGACCACTCAGAATTGTAGGCATCAAACAGACTTTTCAAACCAAAGTCTGGTGGCCTGGAATGTAGAAAGACGCTGGAAAGTTCCGCAAGACATGTAGTGGATGCCAGATGATCAAATGTCCGAATCTGCCGGAACCAATGAAAACCACCCAACTTCACCCAGGACCAAGAGAAGAAATTCCACTAAGAGAGTCGTCTTAGTGACCACTGATCACGACAGCAGATATTATGAAACAGCTGTCATGTAGTCAACAACCACTGAGAAAACCATAGCAGTACTGAAAACAATATTTACAAAATTACCATCGACACTGCAATATCTGGCAAAGGCCCACAGTTCATTTTCATTGAATATTATCTGTAATAAACAAACATCTTTATCGGTGTATGAATATGTAATAAACAAGAAACATCTTATCATTGTATGAATTTTTCTGTCCTTGGACAGATAAGTGATTCAATTCTGTTTAATTCAAATGGGAATAAATGTCATTCAAACAATTAATTCACCAGGATTCTGCCCGTAGAACACAGCCATAGCAACATTTGTATCAACAATGCTCATACCCACAGCTCCTGTAATGGTTGATTCTGTGCCTTGGTGATGATGTTCACAGCATGCTCAAAAATCTCGTCTGACAACTGCTCCACTGACTTGTCCGCTTCAATCTCCTGGAAAAGATCACACAACAGTTGGAAATTAAGTCTAACACATGATGACAATTGGAAATTAAGTCTAACACATGATTGATGACAACTGGAAATTAAGTCTAACACTTGATGACAATGGGAAATTAAGTCTAACACATGATGACAATTCAAAATTAAGTCTAACACATGATGTTAGTTGTAATTAAGTCTAACACACAATGACAATTTGGTGAGAGTTGCATAAGTCAAGCAAGAAGTCATATAAGGGAAGCCAATCATTTTATGAACCCTCCCTGAGACAAAACATAAGTGCTTCTCTCTCATTTACATAGGCTGAAATGTGTGTCAAACTCACACCTGTCGCGTCACCGGGTTCGGTTTTGGCCACTGCACATTTTGACACCACCATCTCCCTCCAAGCCACTCTGTCTCGACTTCTGTGGACAATTTCTTGAATATTCAGGCCAATGATGTCGCACAGCGCACAAATCCGAGATACTTTAGTTGGCCACTTTCTGCTGGCTATTAATAGCGCGCCCCTTCCCTTCGACTCCCCACACCCTTTTCACCTGTCCCTTTATCACTAGTGCGGGAAGCACAAAGACGCGCTACACTGACGAACTTTGGTCGACCCTGCCTGGCTAAAAATAGCACATGCAGGCGACGCCGGCTCGCAACTAAAGGATGGTAGAATGGCTGGGAAAATGCAGCCGTGGTCGGTTATGTTCTCGATGTAGGAAAATGGAGGTCTGCCTTTCTTCCTTTTTGCCAGTTTTTCCTTAAAAGATGGTTGCCATGAGGTCTGTGTTCTTGCTGCGCGACACATGGCCAATGTCTTCTCTCATTGATATCTGCTAGTAGTCTTCTGGTGGTATAAAGTTCGTCCAGGACAATTTCATTAGTTCTTCTATCTGTTCATTTGACACACAGTAGTCTCCCATAAAACCACATCTCGGCTGCCTCAATTCTTCTGCAATCAACTTTTCTCAGAGTCCAGGCTTCGCAGCCATAAATCATGACTGGCCAGATCAAACATCATAAAAGTCAAACTTTCAGGCCATTTGGTATGCCTCTGTCTTTCCAGAAGTTGTTGAATTGGATAATTTTTTGCTTTACCATTCCAACTCTTATTTTGATGTCTTTGGAGCAGGTTCCCTATTCAGTTTTTACAGAACCAAGATATGAAATACTTAACATTTTCTAAAGGAACTTTGTTAACCCTTTGACTCTCACATCCTGTCAACCAGCATCCTGTATTGTCAACCATGCTATCATCTGTCATCAGATGACAACCATTCTAGCAAAGCAAAAACTTTCCCTCACCCTATCCACCAGCTTCCTGCAGGAAACTGGTGGACAGGGTGAAGAAGTGAAAGATTGAGTTTTTGCATCTGGTGGATAGGGTAGGGGAGTCAAAGGGTGAATTAAGATGTCATGATTGTTTTCAGTGTCTTTGCCTTTGATATGTAACACTTTTGTTTTCTTGGCGTTCAAGTTTACACCAGCCCTTTTGCCTGCTGCATCTACCCTGTATAGAATTCTTTTTATGCTGGCAATGTTATCTGTTAACAGTGCAGTATCATCAACATAGCACAGGTTTGTAAGATTTTCTTCCTCCCATCTTTATGCCCAGGCCTTCTATATCAGCATCTCTCATGACTTGTGTCAAACTACCTCTGTTAATTTTACGTTTGTGTGCGACAAGAAGGATTTGAAAATTCCTTAATTTTTACGTTGGCAGCAGCCATGGGGTTAAGTTGTTCAAACCTGTTGGCCTGGACGTCGAAACAAAAGGTAATATGACTTCAGTCTGTCATCTTTCAGCTGTTGTAACTTGGCGTGGAAGTAAAAGACAGTTTCTCAAGATGACCTCTCTGCGCTCAGAATGAATTCCATGTGCACTATCACAGGTGCCATGTGATAGAGAAAATCCAGAATGATCATGGCACAAGCCTTAGGCCTGCACATAAATCCATGAGCTGGCCAGATCCTGAGGTCCTACCTAGATAATTCCACAACCCTGGGATGGTTGGGGAGTGAGGTGGCAGAGACCTCAACTGTTCCTGGCTCTAATATCACAAGCTCATCCCCTCTCCCTCGTTTCAAATTCATATTCACTTTTTCTCTTTTACCAAGACTTCAGAAAGGCAAAAAGATTACTTGGTCTTCAACGGGTGGGACCTGGGAAATCAACCTATCTCACCAATGTTTTTTCCAAGGCAGCTGGGCAATGCCCTGCTCTTCATGATTTTCAACTGCCGTGGGATCTTTAGCATTCGCAGCCACTTGTTTTTCGTTCTGAAGGAATAGGCGTTCAGTTCGATTTTCTGGTCAAACTGAGGAGAGAAGTCGAGGCCTCTATGGGGAGCGAACCCTGGAACCTCGAGTTTAGTTATTGGCAGGTGAACGTCTGAACCATTCTGCCACTCTTCTCCCTAAAGTAATAAACACAAACCAAAAACAAAAAGGTAATACTACTCACAATCCAGCTCTCATCCTTTAGCTGTGTAAACTTTTTTGCGACGGTGTTCTGGAAGTCCTGTTTCTCATAACGCTCCGTGCCGTAGCCCCCACGCTGTGCTGCCACCTGGGTGCTGACGCTAAGGTACAGGACCTTATCTGGTCGCAACAAACCTTGCTCTGGTTGTTGACACCACTTCATGGTCAGGTTCTGGGTGCAGATATTCATACACATTTCACGCACTGAGGACTTTTTGCTATCCAGCTCCCCCCCCCCCCAAGTTTATTGCTTCACATTTCACTCTCACACACACATATACACACATGCACACACACACACATGTACACACACACACACACATGTGCGCACACACACACACCCATCCACACACAAAAGCACACACACACACACACACTGTTCAAACTGTCAGCAACTCTCCCTGCAATGTACAATGTACAAACATATACAACTGGCACATATATGCACACACATTCACGTACACACACACACACAAACACAGTAAACCTTGCAATAGCTGTCAGTATCACTCAATGCTCAGACTCTATGAGCACATCTGTACACATTTAAATGTTCTTACCACTACTGCAGTTTCAAAAATAAAATCACAAAATTACAGCCTACCTGAGAATTAGTTCCCTAAATTAAGCACATCTCATAAAACATTCAACAAACTACAGCACTCTGAGAATATCTTAGAAAGAAAACTACAGCACAGTTCAGAATATGGTTACAAAACTGCAGTAAACTTGGGACTGTGTTTAAAAATGTTAACACTAATCAAAATGTTTTTACAAAATAAAACATATTTGAAAAGTGGGATCAAAAACTAACACTAGGTATTCGCGGGCGGCGAAAAGTACGGCAAAGTGCGGTTTTTCGCTGGTTTTCAACTTGCTCGTTCTCAACAAAATGCAGTGTCAGAAATAAAAAACATAGATCACGTTGATCTGTGATCCTTTAAGCTTTGTTTAAAGTCAAAATAAATCAATAAGTGTAACATTTACCGTTTGAAATATGCTTTTGATGATGGGTACTAAATTGCGATTTTGCTGCTGCTGGAACGATGAAATCGGAACGCGGTTTTGACCCCTACCTTGAAAACTCGCCTCGAGGGGGATTCGCTGGGTCAGATATCAACAAACCATTTACACAGTCAAAAAGACGACTAAATTTGCTTTCATCCCATGTAAAAAGTGAACTGATAGGCTTCCATTTAGTCGGTCGTTTCGTGCGTTAAAAACTTCCGTCGATGATTTCGCGACCTTACTCAAAACCAATCTCGCCATATTTTCCACTGTGCAAAAGGTCAAGGTTTCAACTTTCAACTTCTGCTATTTGCATACGGATTCAACCACTGGCTAATTTCCTCGAGGACTGAGAACAACGCGACCTATTTTCGCTTTCTCTTAGCGTCTGACGCGCAATGGCGGACACGAGTGAAGCCCGTTCGAGCGAGCACATGGACGTCGAAGTTTACGTCGACCGCTCCAGTCACGACGAATCAAGCGATCCAACTTATCTAGAGGGTAAGTGAAATATCTTGCAGTTTGTTTACTATTACTTTTCGACATTTTGTTTCCTGATTTTAGAATATAATTGTTTGGAAAGCGCACAACTGCAGCACCCACAGTATCATGAATACATGGGTGCAACTCCTGAAAAAGAAAAAACCTGAAAGGCAGGGGTCCAGGGGCCGCCCAGGCCCTGGTGGGGTACAGGGGCAGAGCCCTTGTTGGGGGGTCAGGGGGGCAACGCCCCCCTGAAGCTGAAAGAAAATTAGCCTTTTTATGATGATTTGGGGGGTCTCTCCTTTAATCTGAGCATGAACAAATGAACAGAAAAATTGACATATTTCTGACTTACATGGTAACAGAATAGCAGTGTTACCACCAGTACTAACCATGATAGATTACTAGTTAATCATGAAAGAAAAATCTGGAAGAAGCAACAGCTGAATAATTCTGTCAAAGTCAGTCTTAAGAATACAGAAACCAGTCCAGTCAATATCACTCTTTTGCTCCAATCCTCCTTCACAGTTTATCTGCCAAACAGTATCACTTGTGTTTATAACACAGGTCCAAACTGACCATAACACAGTATCTGACAATCCTCTAAGTGATGAGGAGACAGAAATCATTTGAAGATTAGCACTAGTCATTCATAAGGTGTTTCCAGGCCAACATGAGTGTAGCCTTTGTTCATAAAATCAACAACATCAGTAACAGTTCAGACACATTATTGTTTAAAAAAAGTGGAAGATGGTTAAATGTCCATTCTAGATTTCTTCAGAAACTGTCTAATGTCTTGTGATAACTTCATGGCAGCTCTTTTGCCACCTTTTGGCACTGTGTAGATGCTGGAACTGGGTTGTGCAGAAGTGGCCTGTGCAGAAATAGCATGAAAACGTAACTAACCATCACATTTTCCTTGTGGCTGGGATGATCGGCATGTTCCTTTAGTTTTTTCTTTTCCCACTCGTGCCGTAGGCTACTTCAGTACTTGATTTGCTTAGAGCAAACTGCGCAGAAACATGTTCCTGGAAAGTCAAGTTTCCGACACTACTCTCCGTACTCTTTGTCCTGCTCGTCTTTCTGCTTCAGCCACTCCCACCTCCACTTGTTTTTCACCCCTTCCTCCACCTTCGCAAGACGTGAAAAATCTGCTTCCGTGAGATAATGCATACTCAAACGTCGAACGAAAAGTCGCCTGCTAATTCCAGTCACCTGCTTCGGATCTTCTGTACCTCCAACACAGGAGAGCTCCAATCACTTTGCTTACGAACACTCCGAGCGGAAGCGGAGTTGCTCACTGTATCGAAGGATTTTAATCGGCATTTTTTTCCCAATCGCTTTGCTTACGAACACTCGGAGCAGAAGCGGAGATGCTCACTGTATCGAAGGATTTTAATCGGCTTTTTTTTTTTTTTTTCCTTGTCAAATTTTCAAAAACCGGATCTGTCCGCTCGACCGTTTTTCAAAAACCAGATTCCGGTCTGTAGCCGGAGGAGTTGCACCCATGTGAATATGTTAGAAGGTAGGGGTAGGTGACGGTTTGGGGTGCGGTAATTTTACAGAGAGTGAGATCAGGCATATGATTAAAGGAAAATGTTTACAAAAGATTTTTTTTAATAATCCATGCCTTTATTATATTTATTTATAATGATGTTAATGAGAGATTAGCGATTTATTGTGGTCACGTGACCAACGCTTTGATCGATCGATAGTCGAATCGGCCGAGTGCCCTCCCTTGGCTTCTTGTTGACTTCACTCGATCTGGTTCAGTGTCGTTCAATAATTTCACAATGTTACACCTTTTTCTTTTCTGCCTTTGTGTAAACTTCCTGAATGGTACCATTGAAACAAATCTGCATGTTTATCAATCCTATTATTTTTAGGCCCAATATTATTATCACCTAGTTCAACAGCTTTAAAAGTTTATTATTATTATTAATATTGTTATCATTATATTTTTGTTATTATTTTACTATCATTATTCATTATTATTTATCATTATTATTATCATTATTTCATTATTAGTTTACTATCATTCATTACTATTTATTATCATTACTATTATTGTCATCAAAAATAATATTTAAACAAAATAAAGTAGGCCTACCAGGTTAATAGGTTGGACACTATGAACCTTCCTAACTAGGCCTATAGTGTTTATGAGATAAATTTTGTTGTGCTGATTTGAGTAGGCCTAAATGTATGGGACATTTTACTTTGCCCACTGCTTTGTGAGTTAAGGTAAGGTATTATAATTTTATTTTCAAAGCTGACAATAATACTGGTAGGCTTCTTACAGCTCTACACCAATCTCTCTCTCTCTTGATCCTTTCTCTCTTTGACAGGCAGGGAAGTTAATTGAGCAGGGGTACAAAAGTCCTTGTGTTCCTGCATGTTTTATGTTCTTGTTTTTAGGATTTGTTTTTGTTTTGGTCAGTATTTGCCTCTTTTTCTGTATGTATAGGCCTGTTTGTCCCTACAAATGGGATTTTCACATTACGCTACAGGATAGAACAGATAGATGTACTAATACTTTCCCTCTACACTATTTTTCTCACAGATGATCTCTTCATGAGGATGAAGGAGCGATTTCTTAAGACTGGCAGAGGGCGGAGACCTAGTCTTTTGGACAACTTTGACAGCAATGATGATGAACTGTGTCTTAACATGTTTTAATTTTCTGTCACTTGTGAAGGGGAATCACTGATCATAGACACTGACAAGTATTTTTTTACATTTCATTACAACATGTTTTTTGTAAAAAGAGATGATTTCTATCTTTTATGCTTCCAGTTTAAGTTGAAGGCCAGGACAGTTATCTACTGTGATTAAGCAACAGTGAAAGGTCAAGACAATGATGTGGAAGCTTTTGATAATGTTCTACACACAGTTAAGGAACAGTTAAAGGTCAAGACATGTTTTAATCGTTGTTTAATGATAAAAAAACCCAACAAATTGGCATGTAAAAACTATGAAGATGATTTCTTTGAATGAATATTGTTGATGTACATGTCTTGTTTGATTCGATATGTAAACAAAACGCATTATTTGTTATTATTATCAGCTGACATTTGTTATAATTTTGTCATCTGATTTTTGTTTACAGAAAGATTGAAACCTAATGTCTTGTTTGTTATACTGACAGATCATAAAAAACTGATCATTTTGGTATATGGTACTTTGCAGTAGGATGAATGTGACAGAAGTTACGGAGTCTTGCAAAAAGCTAAAATACACAATTTTTTTCAAAATAGGTATTTTATCCTTACCCAAAAACGGATTGATTAAACATACAGATGTCTGGGGTTGTTTTACATTGAAAGAGTTTGTCATGCTGAGCAATTTGATATCAAAACATTTTTGTAACTTTAAAGTGAAAAAAGTTATGGTGCACCAAATATGTGTAAAATTCACCGTTTTTTTCACTGTGACAAATCGGCATATTTCGCATTTTTGACATCTGATATCTTTTCAACCAGCTTTCAGATGAAGCTGGAAAAAATTAGGGTTAAATTCCTTAATATGTTTATCATATATGATTCATTTCAGTGTCACTGTATTGTATTTCTTAAAAGATAATGGAGTTTGAAATTAATGAAAATGGGTCCCTTGCCCAGTTGTTTGGAACGGCGGCGTCCAATTTTGCTATTTTTTGTCATTTTCATAGGTCTGTATTTTTTATTGATATGCATTTCTGTCCAAATGTTTTTTGCACATCAACTTAACAAGTAAAAACCTCCTCAGAAATGATTTTCTGGACTTGTGTGATTTTATATGTGTGTTCAAGGCATGTCTGAATGTGGCCTAAAATACTGTGCGAAATTTTTCTAAGTCCAAAAAGAAAGAAAAAAATCATACAAATTTTATTTTTTATCCCACATTAAAAAATAAAGTATGTATGTGTTCAGAATGAAATTCTCTATTTTCCCAGCTGATTTTTATACAGATAAGTTCAAATTTGAAAATCACTTTGGAATACCTACTAACACATTCACTTTTTCAAAATTTCCTAAATATTCAAAGGTCCAAAATATTCAAAGACTTGCTTCCGTTATTTTTGTTAAAGCTGCATAAAGCCATATCTGAGCCATTTCAAAACATACAATACTTCAACAGGAAAAAAAAATTAAAGAAAATTAAGTAGGCCCTACACATATCAATGCATTCGCACACACAATCTAAGGAGATGTTGATCACTCAGGTCAATTATCCACACAGGGGATTTAAAAAAAAAACTACATCATCTTTATTCATTATCCCATAACCATGCACCCACCCATCCCTTCTGATGCCTGTCCACTTATTTCAAAGATGCTGAGCTATGTTACCAGTGACTCTAATTTGTTACATCTGAGCACATGAAATATTAGACAGGTAGAAAAACAAAAAGAAAATAAAAGAAACTTTGGTTTGGTCAGCTCACTTGTTTAGCAGAAGAGAAGGCAACTCCAGAGAAGGAATAACGATCGACGACCAATGTGACGCCCGACTTCAACAGGTCCGCCATCTTGGGCCTGCAACAGACAACACATGGTTTAGTATCCAATGCGTCATGTATGTAGGTTTAAATGTATGTATGTATGGTAACATACATATGGTATGTTATTGTAGTTTATATACATATGTGGTGTGTGTGTGTGTGTGGTGGTGTGTGGTGTGTGTGTGTGTGTGTGTGTGTGTGTGTGTGTGTGTGTGTGTGTGTGTGTGGTGTGTGTGTCACTGTGTGTGTGTGTGTGTGTGTGTGTGTGTGTGTGTGTGTGTGTGTGTGTGTGTGTTGTGTGTGTGTGTGTGTCTGTGTGTGTGTGTCTGTGTGTGTGTGTGTGTGGGTTTTTTTCTTTTTTTTAAATACGTACATACATAGTTCCAAATTCAATACACTATGTTATGTTGATAAATGTACAAACATATGGTATGTTATTGTACTATACAGCGATCGCGCTAGATTTTTTCCCAGCCGATACTAGCTACGGCAATTATAACATGTCAAAAATGCAACCGGTACAGACAAAAAAAAAATCAGTATGCTTGTTCTATCAATTTTAATTGCCCTTCCTATAACAGCGCAGCAGTCCCAGGCTACGGTTTTTGTCATGCAGCAAGTGCCTTTTGATCCACCGCACGCATGAGTGCACACACAAACACACACGCACGCACGCACCCGATGCCGTTTCAGATTACTGCGAGAGGAAAAGGGACTAGGCCTACGGGAAGGAGGGAGGCTGTGGAAAGGGGGGAGGATGGGGATGGGATGGGCACTAGCCGCGCTAATAGAAAGGGAGAAGGAGGGGAACAAACTGGTAGACTACCGGAAACTGGTTGAGTGATTCATGTCACTATGCGGAACATGGGATTAGGCCGGGAGAAAAAAGGTCAATGAAGCAACCGGTACAATGAATTTTTTTCAGTTTTGTGTAAGGACAGGTTAAATCACAGTCGGTATTCAGTGTGTTGAATCGGTAAAATACGGACTGTAGTCGGTTACCGCGGTTGCTGACTATATGTATATATATGCAGTGTTTCACATTTCCCTCGGACTCCGGACATTGACCGATTGAAATTTGAAATGAACGATTGTTTTGCTTCTGAGCGGACCCGCTGTCCGATTGATATGCTATCCGAGCGGACCCGTGTCCGATTATTACATGGAAGTCGCGGACACGCCAAGTGTGTTTTATCGAGCGCGTTGAACGGCAGCGCTGGCTGTGCGAGGCCCTTGTAGTCGCTGACACGCCCGCTGACACAGTGACTGGACAGCCTATCACAGTGTCAGCCATTGCCCAGCGCTCCTCGAGTGTGCTATTTTTAGCTTCGCACGTTATCGGGGACAACATCTTGACCTCAAAGAGAAACCATTTGAGTGTGGAGACTCAGGATTGTCTCCTCAAGGTGAAGTTGGAGGGGCCCAAACAGAGAGAACAACAGTTTCTCTCTGAAGTTCGAAAATGGGCAAGCAAAAAGAAGAGGCACATCTTCAGACCCTCCACTCCCTGTGAGACTGGGCCAAAGAACTAACAATCCTGAGTCTTCACACTCAAGCGGTTGTGGCGTCAAGTTGTGGTTTTGGGCCCTGAATCCTGGAATGGGAATGAGTGTGAGCATGTTGGGGTAGCTCTTTGCGTGTTGTGTAGCAATGATTTGGCATGTTCAGATGTAATTGCCAGAATGTGCCAAGTTTTCTCAGTCAGATCTTATTTTATAGCAAGATGCTACTTAAAATTCACACACTGTTCAGTATCACTATGTTCAAATGTGATTGCCAGATTGTGCCAAGTGTTGTTTTGTTTTTGTTTTTACTGATTTTGAAGCAAGGTGCGACTTCAGTATTAACTTACAATAACTGCTTGAATATTCCATTTTTTTGTGTTGTTTAAGACTTAACAGATATTATTCAAAATTGCCAGAATGTGCCAAGTTTTCTCAGTCAGATCTTATTTTATAGCAAGATGCTACTTAGTTTTCGTTATTAAAATTCATTCACTGTTGAGTATCACTATGTTCAAATGTGATTGCCAGATTGTGCCAAGTGTTGTTTTGGGTTGGTTTTTTTTTTTTTTACTGATTTTGAAGCAAGGTGCGACTTCAGTATTAACTTACAATAACTGTTTGTTGATTATTTCATTTGTGTGTTGTTTAAGCTGTAATTACTAAAAATTAGTAATTTTTGTTGCAAATGCTTTATGGTATATCAGAGTTCTGCATTATTGGACTTATTTTAAATAAACACTTGTTTTTTTGCGAAAAAATGGTGTCCTATTGTTTTTTCATAGCCAGGACACTGTGTCCTATTAATTTTCTATGTCCAGGACACTGTGTCCTATTGGGGGTTCAGAAAATGTGGATCATTGTATATGTACTATAAAAGCATTCCAGCAGACAATACATGGTTCATTATTCACTGCATCACTGATGAAGACCAAAGATTATATATATATATTTACACACACACACACTACATATCCCTGGTCATCATCAATGACAGATTATCATCAGTACTACTCTGCACTGCGTCATTCCGCCTTGAACTTTGAAATGGACGGTTCATTTGGAAGGAAACATGATACTTAAATATTGAAGTGATTTCTGATGTTTGCATATACCCCCAGATCTACAGTTCGTTTCAAAGTTCAATAATACCAAATGATGCACTACATAGCAGTTCTGATGATAATCCATCACTAATGATGACCAAAGCTATTTTACTTATGCAAAATGCACACTCATCATAAAAACTGCATAGACACTCTTTGGCTGCTGTGCATATATTCACAATGGTGACAGTACCAACTGGTACAAATCAGCGCTAGCTGCTGTGACTGACTTGATTTGCATGGTAGGCAATGTGGAACCGGAAGATGGCAAGAGCAAAAAATAAATAACTACGTAAATAAATAAATAAACAAATAAATAAATTCAAGAAACACCTAAAAAGCAAAAACAAACCAACTGGTTATCTAAGCATTCAACTGGTTATCTAAACCTTCACAGAAACAATACACAGGGCTTAAAACAGGAGGAGGAAAAAACCACCGAAACTAGGGGGGTCCGGGGGCTATGAATGCTTGCAAGCCGATCACGGATGCCTTGCTCCTTTCGTGGTTTTTTTTTTTTTTTGACAAACCGAAATCGCGGAATTCCACCCAGACATGGAACGTTTTAAGCCCTGAAACCAAGAACAAAATATACTTGAACAAAAAACAAGCAAATGAAAAAGACAAGGGAAGAAAAATTATACAAATGAAAAAGAAAACTACAATATAGTGACACTGAACACAAGGCTAGGCCCATGTGACAAGGGTCCCCCACGGGGATGCCTGGGGCCCTTTCAGTATAGTCTCCCCACCTGGAAATTCTGTCACTCTCTTTGTTTCTATCTTCGACCTTCGCTTTCTGTCATTTCTTCCTATCATTTTCTGTCTTGCTGGTCCACTCACCTATAGTGCAAGTGTTCAATAAAGTCTTACATACTTTCTCTTAGGATTGATAACTGAGTACATGTATTAAGTGCATTTTTGGCTCTAGAGAAATGAGATATGCTGAAGCAATTTTAGGTAATTTAGGCCCGTTCTTATAAATGTTTTAGTGTCCTTAGTTATGTTTAAATTTGTATTCAAGGTATGTTTTTTATATATATCTCCTGTGCAACAGATTGGACGAAGTGGTTAATGCCAGGGGCATCTCTTTAGATTACGTGTGCGAATGCATTGACACATGTGCTTAATTTTCCTTTCCTTCTGTTTTCCTGTTGAAATATTGTATGTTTTGAAATGGTTCTACTTCTAGCCTTGGCATGGCTCTATGCAGTCATATGGGCTTTAAACAAAAATAACAGTAACAATGTGACAAGGGACTAACATGGCCTCCCAGCGGTTGGCAGCAAACAGAAGATGGATGGCATGATCCTCCACCTGACACGTCTCCTGAAGGTAATTGTTGATCATCTGCCCTATCGCTGTTGTCCGATCTGCACAATCAATAGTGATCAATCAACAGGTAACCAATGTCACTGTACATCAGCTTATGGAAATAGTACACTGCCTGCATACTGATACTGTATGAAAAAACAACATGAACACACACTTTAAAGAACAATCAGAATAAAAACAAAGAATCCATTTCAAAATTTCACTAATTATTAAACCTATCATGGTCATAAAATCACACACACACACAGAGGTCATATACACATAAAGTAAAATAAATCATTGTGTGTATAGTAGGCTATGCATAATTATGTCTGTGTGCATGAATGTGTAAAACACACATACACAGACATATGTATACACACTTTATATATATGTGTGTAAAAAACACACATACACAGTCATATGCATACACACACACAAACGACAAAGTGATTTATTTTAGTAGCCAATACTACTTCAGACATTAGGCCTACTGTTGCATGGTCACATGGTGTACCATTGAGTAATGGTGACACTCCCATGAAAGACTTGACTCACTTGCCATGACAAGTCCTTTCCAATCAAATTCAAAGGCTACTGCAATAATTATTTTAAAAGCAGTAAATGTAAACTTTTATCATCCCGTTGTTCTGCACTTTGGAAATCAGGTTGTTCTGCCTCCCCTCCGCAACAATGAAATCTTGCGATCGCATTTGTATGAAACAGCCCTACCGGCTACGCCCTCAGCCATATCGTCACACGTGGGACAAATGCACGAGGTCAATCTGGGGTGGTAAAGTTTACATATGCCTGCAAATCTCTAGGCATACACAGTTGCTAAAAGTTCACACTTGCCATTTCCACGATAAAAAGCACATAGTCATTAAAACAGACAGAAAATGATCAACGTAAGATTTTTTCAACTTTTACTTTCACTTTCCAACTTTCGTCTCTGATCAGTGCCGCAGTGGTCCAGTCACTATTTAAATTTTTAGTATTTACCTGGAAATTTCATGAGTTGTGCCTGAACGCCATTTTTCTTAAGTCGATCGACCAGCAACCCACACTGTGTAGATTTTCCACTTTTATCACAGCCCTCAAACACAATGAAAGCTCCTCGTTTATTTGCAGAAGTCATTTTTCGTGTTAATTGTAACGTTACAAGAGGCAGAGCAGCTCGCAACACACTGTGACTTGGCGCCAAACAAGTCCCGATCATCGCGCGCGAAAAGTTTCAAGCACATGAAATTGCGACATGCTTGCTGAAAGGAAATTTCACAGATTCCTGATGTCACTTTCGCATGCTCCAGACCGTTACTGCTTCTAAAATCAGATGCTGGACAACCAAAGCATTTTTCGTGAGGAAAAACGAAGCATTCCACAGTATCTCTGCGCACAAACCCTTGCAGATAGTATGTCATTATCTCCTCTCATTGGCTATTTTAGGCACGTGACCGGAAGAGACCGGAAGTCTGCTTTTATTTACATTGGTTACAGATTGCTCGTCCGGCGCTGTTTTACGTCGCCGTGTTTTGTTATCAGAAAGAAAGAAAAGCAAACCAGAAATAAAAAGATAATTGTGACAGATGTCAGAAATGTTCAACTTTTGTCTGGTTTAGACTGTTTTATTTCCTTCTTCTTGTTCACCATCTGTGTGGTTATGACATTGATTCTTTATGACCTTAGGCCAAGTCAACGATCTGCCATCAATTATTTTCTGTTTTCTGACAGTAAGTCGCACTGCCTTGAAGCATTTCCCAATATTTTTTTCTCCTAGGGCAGCTTTGATGCCTGTTACACCCCCCCTCCCCCCTGTATAGGAGTACTTTTGAAGCCAAGCTTGGGGCCTTACAGGCCCTTTCATTGTTTCTTTTTCTTCCAATTCTCTCTCTCTCTCTCTCTCTCTCTCTCTCTCTCATATCTCTCTCTCTCCTGCACAATGTTCACAACTTTCAGTCTCGTGTCCTCATCATGTTATCATGTGCAGTTTTCCTCATTTGCTAATCATCTTCATTGTAGGACTTTGTGATTGGCATGTGTGCATATGTAGTTTGGATGCTATGGCAAGCTTGATCATTCCAATTATATAATTTTTATATCTATTCTATTCCATGTCACCTATCACACTCTGCACACACACACAAACAAACAAACATACACACACACACACACACACACACACACACACACACACACACACACACACACACACACACACACACAGATTCGTTTTCTTTATTTATTGTTGAAGTAATTTATTACACATAGTGTTTAATTACTCACATGATCAGTACATTTATTTCTGTCACATTGTATTACACTGTATTGACATCAGATTAAAATTCTGACAGTACCACATTAACCAGTAGATATAGAATGGCACTCAAGGGAGAACATGGGAGTGGTCAATCCATTTTAATGACAAGTAACTCATCACACCCAGAAATGTTGGTAAGACACATTGGCCCTAAAGGAACATCACACTACATTAGAAGACAGAAAAGTTAGACTCAAGTAAAAACAAAATTGATAGGGGACACCTGAACTCCAACTTAGAAAAAGTATAGCACCAACAAATTCCTAAACAAAAATTCTAACAAAAATTCAGACCTTTCCGGGCACTCGACAAACAGGACATATGTGCTCTTCTCCCTCTTTCGTTGGTATCGGTATACAGTCACAGGTGGTGTGGACCCAAGCCATGCACACATCACAATTCCGCCACAGAACATCAGAGTCATCTAAAGCACTACTATTATAACTGGATGGGTCATCTTCCTTGTAACAAAGACTGCACACCTTCGCCTCATTACGTGAAAGGGATTCTTGTAACTGCTGGTTTTCTTGGACTGGTGGTTTTCTCAATTTTAATCTATCTCTACCTGTACTAATTGATTTAGATCTGGTGGAAGTGAATCGAGGCTGAGGTTCAAAGTTTTTGTTTCCAGGAAATGACTCTGTTTTATCAAAATCTTTCTATGTACATGTACCTGTATCAGCTAAAGTATTCATCCCTCGTAATATTCTAAGAGTGCCCGTCAATCGTGTGCATGCAGCCTGTACTAAGGAAATATCATTGGAGTCTTTGATAAGCTGAATAATATCACTAGCTTTACTTAAAGCAGAAGACCTAACTTTTTCTACGTCACCACTGTTCTCTGGCTGATCACTACAAAGAACTGTTTTATAAAAGTCCATTCTTTCACTAGTTTCAGTGTCACTGTGACAATCAGAGTCTTCAGGTTCATTCTGGCATGAATTATTAGAATCAGATGTTTCTTTGGAAGTACCGGTATTCATATGGACAGCATGTATGTGCTTGCACATAACCGTTCGGACTAAATAGTCACTACAAGTGCATGTGTACATATGCACACAAGCATTGCATGCATCACAAATTAATTTACAATTACAAATATCATGACTGCTAACTTTTTTTCGGCTATAAGTCACACTAGCAACTGATGATGATTTAACTGTCCACTCATCTTTTGATACATTAATGATGTCTTTTGGTTGAACACACTTGGCTGTCTCATGCCTTTTTCTTATCTCCCTGATTCGAAGTGTAATTTTACCTTTTTTGGATTTAATTAACTGTTCAACTGCTTTATCACGAGCAAGTTTTAATAAAACAAAAAGAAGATTATCTACTCGCCTATTTTGTTTTTTTGTTAAAATAGACAGTTTTGAGTGTCCTGTGAAAGGCCTCAGCAAACATGTTTGTGTTAGCTATGGTGCCGAGCCTGTAACAAGATGCCCAAAGTGCTGTTTTATTGTCATAGACATAATGTCTTGAAAAGTAGTCCAGAAAATTTGGAGCTTCCTCTGACAAAAAACTGAAAAATTCTTGTAACATCTTTCGAAATGTGGCCTCTTTTGTCTCTGACTGAATTATTTTCAGATATGCATATACAAGGGACTGTGTTTGCTTACCAGTTACAAGGCTGTTAACTTGTCTCCGCCAGCTTTTGTCTGTGTGCCATGAACAGTAAAGCCTCTTATCAGGCTTAGAAAAAACATCACACCATGCATTGAAAAAGTTACTAGCCAAGTCACTCATGTAAAGTTTCTGTTTGCAAATCTTGGCCACAGGCTTCCCTCACTGCACCTAAGAAAATTTTTAGGACATCCGTATCTTCACGGTTAGAAATGGCCCAAGCTACAGGAATAGCTTCTTCATGGTCATCTAAAACCAAAATTGAAGTTAATTGAAAATCATATTGGGTAGTTTTATGGGTAGAGTCTGCACATATAATCTTAGAGTGGTATTTCAGGAGCATTTCTTTCTGAAACCTTGTTTGTAGACAGAGTAGAATGTCCTCATCCTTCAGAAACTCATGTTCATTTCCTTGGGATTTGTAAAAAATAACAGGGTTATCTACATCTCTGGACAATTCAGATACCCAAAGGTCAACACTTATTTTATCATTTGCATGTCTCTGTGTCCTAGAAATGTTAAACTGTTTTGCTATGTTGTGGATGTCTTGTCTTGTTAAAAGTGTGTCTCTGTTGATTTCTCTAAACTGATCTCTCACTTCAGTTAAAATTTTGCCTACTTCTAATCCTTGTGCGAGCTTGGCAGCGATGGTGTTTCTCAGCTCATCTGAAATTTTTAGATGGCAGAGTTGGATTTTGTGCCCAATGTGGTCTAAACAGTACTCTACATCAACTGTGCCAGTGAGAATATCTTTGCGGGCTATAACATATGAAACACATTTATTACCACTTTTACATGAACCCTGCGATTTCATGGACCGCTTTCCTCCGTCACCTTCTTTTGTTGAACACCTGAGCGGTGGCAATAATAGTAACTAGTTTTAGTGCCTTTGGATTTTTGATCCCCACAGGTTTTGCAAACTGAGTAAAAGAAGATTGTTCTATTTCTTTTTTCCAATCGAAAAAGTCTTCCTCTGACGAAAATGTGCCCCGAAGAATCCGGTGGTCCCTCTGGTGCACATTTCTGTAGTGGTAGATCAAGTCACGCACACAAGTGGCAGACATGTCACACGTTAGACACTGGTAGCTTGGACGTTTGTCGGTCTGCATAGGCTGTCCAGCATGTATTGTTTTCCTATGGGTAAACAGGCTTTGGCGACTTGCCAACCGCTTGTTACAAAAAGAACAGACATACTCCTTGGGCTTCTTTTGTCCTGCTGACGACGATGTTGGGCGAGGACCCGCACTCGTCCCAGGCTGAGGGGGGTGGGCAGTTGTTGGCCGAGGACCCGCACTTGTGCCAGGCTGAGGGGGGTGGGCAGCTGTTGGCCGAGGACCCGCACTTGTCCCAGGCTGAGGGGGGTGGGCAGCTGTTGGCCGAGGACCCGCACTTGTCCCAGGCTGAGGGGGGTGGGCAGCTGTTGGCCGAGGACCTGCACTTGTGCCAGGCTGAGGGGGGTGGGTAGCTGTTGGACGAGGACCCGCACTTGTGCCAGGCTGAGGGGGGTGGGTAGCTGTTGGCCGAGGACCCGCACTTGTGCCAGGCTGAGGGGGGTGGGTAGCTGTTGGCAGAGGACCCACCCTTGTGCCAGGCTGAGGGGGGTGGGCTGACCTGGGCGGGTTGTTTGTTGAAGGTCTAGGAGGTGCCCCAGCAGTATAGGGTGGGTGTGTCCTCTGCCTTTTACTTTTAGTACTGAGAGATGGGCCACATCTCGTGTCTCTCCTCTTCCGTGCGTAAGCATGGTCGCCAGGAGTTTCTGGGACTGGCCGCAGAAAGGTAGTGTCCAGGGTCCCAGAGAAAAACCAAGAGATGACCATGCGCCTTAAAAATCCAGAAAAGCGTGAGGGGTCATGCATATACATCTGTGTTTGGGACTGGAGAAGTTCGGAGAAAAAGTCAGGATCTGTGGCCACGCTGACCATCATCACCATGCACAGAATGCCACAAATGTCACTGCATGACTGCAGGGGGTAGTGAATGCAGTCTGGGGAGCATTTGTGGTGAAATCCTGCAGGCGTTGGGGCATGGGCAAGCTGCAGGCTGTCTGGTGGGAGAACAGGGACTCCAAACAGTGAAGTGAAGTCTGACAGCACTGCAAAATATCAGGAGGGCAGTCCCAAGCGTTACTGTCACAGTAGAGCACAGTGGGGCCAACCAAGTCCACAGTGGCCATCACCCAGTGACTGCCAGGCAGAAGGTCTGTGCCAAAGAACACAGAATTGTCAGGAAGTTTCCCAACGTTAATGATAAAAACAATTTTTCGGATGTTCTCCAACCTCCTCCTCCTGATCCTCTGCGCAATCATTTCTGGGGTGTCTCCCGGCAGACACAAGCAGAGGCAATCGTTCTGGGCTTCATTGACCCTCTGCTCCATCCAGAGGATGTGGCTTGTGGAGACCCATCCATTGCAGCAAAGGTCCGCCATTTCATGCACATAGCAATCTGAAAACCGAAAAGATGAAGCATAATTTATAACACTAGCAACAGTAACTCAATAGTAATAGCCTCCAACCCAAGCAGACCTTAAAATTGAATGAAGTCATCATATCTTTGCTAAAAGGAGTACTTCATCATTTTGACCAATCTGTGTTTTAATCCCTGTTTTATACACATTTCCGTCACGAAATAGGATTGTAGCAGACGATTTTTGTTACACTGTTTTGACGTTTAGCGAAAACACATTTTCATTGGCTTATTTTCAGTGTGTTGTGTTTACGTATTTCACGTCATGGAAAATTAAATAATAATAAATAAATAAATAAAGGCAGTATCAGTTGTGCTCGCTCAATTATCAGGCACATATTTGAGTAAGGGTGTGTTCAGTCGTTTTGTACTTAACTCTTTTCACTGTGAGTGATACTTTTTATTTTTTAATTAACGTATGCACTACTGTGTTTTATAACCAAGTGACACACGCCCACAAAATTATGAAAATAAGTAAATTCATTAATAAAATATAATAAAAATTAAAACAAAATAAAATAAAAATGACAAAAAGAGGTGGAAGAGCGGGTAGACAAAGAGCAAGAGACGGAAATGTGTATAAAAAAAGGGGATTAAAACAGGAGGTGGAAAAAACCACTGAAACCAGGAGAGTCCGGGACTCCGGGAGCAAATCAGGGGCCATAACTTGCGCGCCGTTGCTATGAACGCTTGCAAGCCGATCACGGATGCCTTGCTCCTTTCGGGTTTTTTTTTTTTATTTTTTTTTTTAATTGTTGTTGTTATTTTTGGGTTGTTTTTTTTAAGACAAACCGAAATCGAGGAATTCCGCCCAGACGCGGAACGTTTTAAGCCCTGATAAAAGGAAGAGACAAGGACATGGAAAAGAAAGAGAAGACAACTGGAACCGAAGACAAAAAAAAAGAGTTCTATTCATAATGTCTTTGACTGGAACTGATACTGATAAGAATAGGAACGATAACTGTGAAGGAAAATTATCTTTCATCATCATCATCAGGTGTCTTGCCTACATGGCGTTGGCGATCATGGCCTTCCATCTGTTTCTAACTCTTGTTGCCTCAAGCACCTCTTCCACCCCCTTTGTCTTCAGCCACTTTGCAAGTCCCTCTAGTATCTTCTCCCTGGGTCTGCCCGGTGCTCTCTTTCCCTCCGGCTTTCCCATTGTGACCAGGTGCTCCAATTCCCCTTTCCTCATAAAATAGCCTATAAACGTTGCCTGACTTTTCCTAATGTAACAAGTGTGAGTCCGAATGTGAGTCTTTCTTAAGTTAAAGAATGGAATCCAAGAAACAATGTTATAAGGTCTACATCATGAGGACTGTCAGTGTCAGGTATGGTCCAGCTTTATCAAAAAGTGATCAAGAGCAAAGCCAGCGGTGACTGGTACAATCAAGCTTTGCATTTTTTAAGATATAGCACAAAGGATTATTATCTGTCACCACAGTCACTTTAGTTCCTAGTAAGTAATCACGGAACTTATCACTCATTGCCCATTTTAATGCCAAAAATTCACGTCTATGGGCAGGATATTTCTGCTCTGACTTGTTTAATCCTCTACTAGCAAAGGCTATATCCCGTACTCCCCCCGTAAATTCCTGTTCTTGGTATAAAACAGCGCCCAACCCGGTGGAGCTGGCATCACAATGCAAAATAAAAGGTTTTGATCTATCAGCAATACCCAACACAAGATCAGAGTCAATGCATTTTTCAAACATTTGAATGATCTTTCCTGTTCTTCATTCCACAAAGGGTTATACTAGAAGAAAGGCTTAGGGGCTCTTTTGCCCTTCTCTTTCCTTCATTCTTCTTGGACTTATTTGGAATATATCCTATGGTCAAATCATTCAAAGGTTTTGCCATGCTTGAGAAATTTGGGATGAATCTCCCATAAAACCCAGTAAAACCCAGAAAGCTTTTTACTTCTTTTATGGTAGTGGGACGTGTTCTGAGCTTACTGTTTCTGTACTTTTATCTGCTTCTGTGCTAGCTGAATGGGTAGCGTGACTGTGTAGATTTGAGAAGTTCTATACAACATGGGAGATAATTCTCAAGAGTTGTGTCCTTTGATTATATTATAAAAATTCTCCCTGCTTCCCTCTTATTTCTTTGGTATTATCTATATGCCTTGGAAGCAACCATGTATATGTTCTGTCTTGTCTATGTGTGTGTGTTTGGTCAGTTCAAGAATAAAAGACTATGTCAATTTGAACATAAGACCAATATATTGTATGTATTTCTCTCCTCTCTCATAGTTGTGTGTAGGGTAGTTGCAGAGTATAAAGGTAGGCTTGGGCGCTCCTTTTTTGAGGAGTGTTCTGAGCTTACTGTTTCTGTACTTTGATCTGCTTCTGTGCTAGCTGAATGGGTAGCGTAGACTGTGGTAGATTTGAGAAGTTCTATACAACATGGGAGATAATTCTCAAGAGTTGTGTCCTTTGATTATATTATAAAAATTCTCCCTGCTTCCCTCTTATTTCTTTGGTATCATCTGGTAAATGTTCACATGAGCTAGGAAGGATGCTTAACTCATTTATATATTGACTGTCACATTCCAAAGAACCTCTTAATTCCACACATTCATCTTCATACAATGACAATGATAAAGGACTACGGAGTCTTACAGCATGTAACGTCAATCCACCCTCCTGCACAAAATCGGACACTGTACTGTATAGTTGAGCCTGGTTATTTTCACTCACCGTCGGCTCACTCTCGATGACTGATCTGCGTTTCCCAAACTTCTAGGGTCTCAGATCCCGAGTCTGTTCATCTCCTGAGCCACTCTCTTGGGATTCGGGGAGTTGGGGCAATTTTTACGAAGGTGGTCATTTAGAACACCACATTTATAGCAGGGTCCTCTTGGAACGCGTTTTCTTATGCCACTGTCAGGCAAAGGAAATTTCAGTTTTTCAGTTACTTTACTGGCCAGTAAATCATAGTCAATATTTGGGGGTTCTGCAGATGCTGCCATACATGTGACAGGCTTACCCTGATATGGCAGATTCTCCTCCAGCTGACAGCATCTTTGTAACAATTGATTCAGGGATGGAGAAGCCACCCCTGGCAAACCATATGCATTTCTCAATTCTAGTGCCAAAAGTGGATGGGAATTGTTGATTCCTTTTGTAAACACATGGTAAATTTTCATGGACATGTTCATTTCATCATATATTTTTGATTTATTCAAATAACTAAATTTGTCCCACAACCGAATGAGATAACTGGAGGGTTTTTCTCTTTTTTTCGATTTGACACTGGGTCAATTCTAAATACAAATCCTCAGAATTTTTCACTTCCCCATAAATTGAGTCTAAAGTAGAAACAATTTCTTCACAATTTTGGCAGTGTTTTACTTGTTCCAGAGCAAGGCCATGGAGGCTTGCTCTAACTTTATTTAACGCGTCAGGTGGGATTCTTGCAGGAAATTCTCAACACGACGGGCCCACTCTTCATAGTTGACATCGCCGTGGAGTCTGGCGCCCTGTCCTGAGAAGGTCCCAAGACGTACCATGGATGGCGTGTTTACAGAGACATGTATGTGTCTATGTAAGGCAGCAGCGAGGTCCCGCTCACTTGCTTCTTCCTGTTCTTTGAGTTTCTTGCGAAGAATGGCGTTCTCTTCTTCGACTCTCTCCAAGTGCGTGAGCCTTCGTCTCAGCTGTTCACTTTCGTCTGGAAAGTTACTGTCAATGTCCTGTACATTGTTAGGTCGACTCATGATGTAGACAATAAAAAAGAATAGTAAGATTTTTTTTTTAACTCCAAATTCTTAAGATTGAATCAAGCCCCACACTGGGCGCCATTTTTTGTAACGAGTGTGAGTCCGAATGTGAGTCTTTCTTTACCCAGTGTTAACAATGGTTTTGCCAGGAGGAGAAAACTGCGAAATGGGTTACAATGTTTAAAGCAGAATTTTGACATTGATTTCACCCCAAACCCTGGTAACCCATATATTTTCATAAAGGATATAGACTACACTAACCAGAGAAAGCAAAAAAAGAAGAAGATTATAATACTAAAAGGGGTCACACGATCAATAAAATCCAATATGGCCAAAACTTATTACCTAATATATATATAGATCTACACCTCAACTCAGTCATACTTAGATTAGTTAGAATACGCTTTTTTTTTTTTTTTTTGCATAAATAAATTTAGTTTGTCTACTTTCCAAAAATATATAGTTTGGGGTAGTTTTCAGTCAGCGTTTGTGTGAAACGGAGGTTTGTAACCAACAGGTAATAATCTTGCAGCGCTCGCCAAAACAGATGTAGGCTACTGAGAGTGAGACAGTCACAGTCACTGTGACAGTGTATGTTGTTGAAAGCTTGTGAATAAATTCACCTGAAATCATTTAGCAGTGTCTTTGTTACTTATTTTCAGTCACTTAGGGCTAAATTTCAGTCAATAGAAGAAGGTCTTTCATCAGAAATATTGGCACTAGTAGAGGCGATGGGGCCATCTCCACAGGCAGATGACCCAGTTTCACGCTGCTCATGGCGTTCGCTAAACTGTAAACACTAGCATTGTCGGCGATAGGCCTAACTGAGTCCTCAAAACAAATAAGATTGTCTTGATCAACATCACTATCGCTAGAACTGTCTCTATCTTGATCATCTTTCAACTGAAAATCATCCTCATAGTCGCTTTCTGTGTTTTCAAAGGTTTCAAACAGGTTTCTATCACGAGGGAACTTTCGAGCAGCCATGTTGGATGCTATTCGAAACTAGTGTAAACTTTGCCAAAAAACACAGAACACAGAAGAGCTCACAATGATTAGACTGGGTTCCCGGTGGCTCACATGTATTAAGAAAATACGAAACAGAGCTAGCAGAAAGTTTTGCTGTGTATTTTAGTAACTGCCGATCTGTCCGGCAGTAACAGTTTGACCACTGACGAACTGTCGATCTGATCAGCAGTTGTCAGTAGTAGGGTTAAGTTAAAGAATGGAGTCCACAGACCACAGATTCAATAAGTCATTTTATTTAAACAAGAACAAAAAAGAACAACAATACATCTTAATATTGAAAAAGTCATGTTATTTAAACAAGAACAAAAAAGAACAACAATACATCTTAATATTGAAAAAACAATGTTATAAGGTCTACATCATGAGGACTGTCAGTGTCAGGTATGGTCCAGCTATAATAATAATCCAGCTGAAACACAGCAGAAGTAACCCTGGATAAGACAGAGCAAAAACAACTACTAAGGATTTCCTATATACAACATTTTAGTATTCTCTTAAAATGAACAAAATACATCTTTTGTCTTAAATAAGGAACTGTGTGACTTTGGTTAGCCATAAAGTACTAACCTCATTACTGGTAAACTTATCTAATTTACCATCAAAAAAGCTATACAAGACTTCGCTTTGTCCCTTTATGATTCAATGATAGTAGTTTTAGTTTGATCCAGGCTTACCGAATGGAGGAAATCCACTAAATTACTCTACATATCATTTATTACGTTCTTCACAAACTTAACATGTCCTATCAGAGATGCCACATGCTTAGGCCCCAAATCTCTGTTATCTCCTAACAACTTGTTAGAGCCATAGGCCTATATCCATCAATTAAAAGCCCACCAATCCTTCAGGTGTTATCAAAATTAAACAATCCCACCAGTCCTTATAGTGCATACAATAAACAGCAAATATTACCTATTGCAAAATTAGTCACACATCTCTTGTTAAATTCATGTAAATAATAGAACAAAGTAACTTGACACATAGTTTACTATAATGAATTAATAAAGTTATGCAATCCATCAAAACAGTACAAACAATTTATATAACTGGTATAACTGAGTATACTATACAACCAACCAGGATAATAAAATAAACTGGTTTCAAAGACAATTGCAAAATCAAACATTAGGTCCAGTATCAACACTTATCATTTACTTAAATTTCACAACCTATCAACACATTTGTTATCCTTTACAAGACACACCAAATATTATTAGAACACATTAATTATAAGCTTGCAATGTTTTCTATGCCTTGTCACTCTTCTTCTACTTTCTTTCTTAGAGGTTGAATAAATCCTTGAAATCCTTGCAGGAATAAAATAAATAGTTTAGTTTAGTTTAGTAATAGGGACATAATACATTAGCCATTTGGCTATTTCAAGTCCCATCATTTTTATTTTTATTTTCTTACACTCGTAGTCAAGGTCTGTCGTACGCCCAATTTTTTGATGATTCATTCATCATATTCATATTTAGGTTCAATGTAATGTTTCCAATGGTCAAGCTGGTTTTTAAACGAGTTTGTGTTTTGTGCTCTTTTAATTTCGTTTGGTAATTTATTCCATACATGTGCAATTCTATTTGTAAAATAAAACTTTTTAATGTTAGTCTTGCAATATTCTATAAATATGTTATCAGTATTATTTCTTGTTTTGTCATAATTTGTCAGTTTGAAAAATTCTGTTCTATCTACGTCATCTATATTGTTAAAAATCTTGAAACTTTGGATCAGATCTCCCCTCATTCTTCTTGCTTTTAAACTGGGTAAATTGAGTAATTCTAATCTTTCTCTATCTGAATAATTTTGAAAACCATGAATTGATTTAGTAGCTCTTCTTTGTATCTTCTCTATCAATGCTGACTGTCTTTTAAGACGTGGAAACCAAATAATGTTACCATACTCCAAATGAGGCCTCACTAAGCCTTTGTACAAATATAAAAATGTCTCCCTGTTTATGTATGAGAATGTTCTTTTTATGATTCCAAGCAACTTGTTTGATTTATTAACAACATTTTGAATGTGATTATCAAATTTGAGACTTTTATCAAATATTACTCCTAAATCTTTTTCTTCTAAACATTCTATTATTTCACAGGTAATACCATCATTTATCATAGAATATTTGTTACATGGGTTACTTTTCCTAAATACAAGACTTTACATTTTGAAGCATTAAAGAAATGATTCCAAGTTTCTGACCAATGGACCAATGTATCTAAATCCTTCTGCAATATACTATGATTAGAAGATGTATTGTATATTTTAGTGCATCTGCAAAGATCTTACAAAAACTATTAATTTTCTGAGGTAAATCATTTATGAAAATAGTAAAAAGAACAGGACCAAGTATACTCCCTTGAGGTATACCACTCAGTACATCTGTATATTTAGAGTAATCATTTCCAACTCTAACTGTTTTCTGTCTTTTAAAAAGTCTCTAATCCAAGCTAGTAACTTACCCGTAATTCCATAACATTGCAGTTTGATAAGCAATCTTTCATGCGGAACAGAATCAAACGCTTTTCTAAAATCCAAGTAAATAATGTCTATATTCTCTCCTTTATCCAATAGATTTGTAAAATAATTCATTACTTGTAATAACTGGGTAATGCACGATCTATGTTATCGGAAACCATGCTGACATTCTGTATAAAGTTTACTTAAAGTCATGTGATCAACTATAACATCCCTTATTAAGTTATTATACTATAGATTCCAATACTTATTATAGATTCCATCCTTTTGTCTGAACATAAAGGTGCTGCTTTCATACATTTCCTTTTAAATTGGAAGAACAGAATGAAAGTGTATAGACTAAACAATACCTGGATTAGGATTACTTTTCCGGGGCGTTCAGTGCAGCGGCTCTGCTCAGCCTCCCAACTGTTCGACAACCTGGCAACGGTTTGTCAACAGATATTCCGAGGATCATGGGAAATCATTATCGGCTCCGTAAAATACTATTCAATCATCAATTTAGTTCAATCTTAGCAGATTTGAACCTATTTATTCACTTTGAATAATAATAATTATAATGTCACAAAAATAAAAAATAATCTGTAAACTTATTAGAATATAATAATAATAATATAATATATTTTATTTATATAGCGCAAAATCTTG
This sequence comes from Monoplex corrugatus, assembly GCA_030674185.1. Taxonomy (NCBI): domain Eukaryota; kingdom Metazoa; phylum Mollusca; class Gastropoda; order Littorinimorpha; family Ranellidae; genus Monoplex; species Monoplex corrugatus. The sequence continues at coordinate 40,077,518 of JAPXFY010000031.1, forward strand.
ATAAAATCAAATCTAAGCGCTGAGCGTATACATGCATACATACCTACATACATATGAGCGTATACATGCATACATACATGCATACATACATACATACATAAATCTAAGCGTATACATACATACATACATACATACATACATACATACATACATACATACATACGCACATGCATACATAATAATTACAATATTTATATAGCGCAAAATCTCGACAAAATCAAATCCAAGCGCCGAAAAGACACACACGCACACACGCACGCACACGCACACACACACACACACACACACACACACACACATGCATGGCCACAAATGGGGAGAAAAGAATAAAAGCAATAAAAGCAAGAATAAAACCAATGGAAAACCACTAGAATCACGAGATCCAAAACAAGTGCGACTGCCCGCGCATTCGCGCTTGACAAAGGCCGGTTGATCGAAAATTTGCACTTGTCTTGTCTTGTTGTGTTGAATACGCGCTTGCTTTGGTTTGCTTGTTCTTATTAAAATCATATTCCAACATTTTCAACCCAAGGGGAACAACTCTAATATGCTAGCGGACGACACAAAATCATCTTGATCTATGACAGAAATTATAATGCGTAAATTTACCCTATCATACTCCGGTTTAATAATACCTAAAATAAAAATGCAGGTAAAAGTGCATTTTAGGTGCGTAAATTATTAGCTTTTGATTTATGTTTGAATGCATCTTTTTGCAGTCATGATAAATGATTCTAGATCTAGTATGATCTACTCTAGTGATCTACTCAAATCTCGTGCGTGTATTTTAATATGTCATACCATACCATACCATACCATACCGCTGCAGACTGGTTTAGGCTATTCAGCCTTTAGTCTGGTCTTTTTCACGAAAAAAAAAAACTTGGTTATTCATACTGTTGAAAAACTTCTTGCGTGGGTATTGATGGCGCAACCGTCTGAAAGTCTACCTAATCAGATACATGCGGTCTGCCCAATGGCGATCCAGACTGGCCTTGAAGCTGTCAAGAGATGGTGCGTTGACCACTTTTTCTGGGAGCGCGTTCCAGGGATTCACCACTCGATTGAAGAAAAAGTGCTGGCGCAGCGAACTATTGCAACTCCCTTTCTTGAGCTTTAGACTATGCCCACGGGTCTGCTTAGCACTGTTTTCAAGGACAAGAGGACTCTTCACGTTGTACAACTCGTGTGTGAACTTATAGATTTCAATCATGTCGCCCCTGTCCCTTCGGTACTGCATGCTGGGTATTTTCATTCTGGCAAGTCGCTCTTCATAGGGATAGTCAACCAAACCAGGAACCAACTTTGTTGCTCGCCTGAGAACGCCTTCGATGATGTCCTTATCTTTCTGATACCTTGGTGACCACACACTGTTGGCAAACTCCAGGTGAGGGCGTATCAGTGCGATGAACAGCTGTCGCATGGTCTCAGTGTCGAGGTACTGGTAAGTGCGCCTGATCAGCCCTGGAATTCTATTAGCTTTGTTGACCTGTGTCTCGACATGCCAGCTGAATTTGAGCTCTTGATCTACCAATACTCCCAGATCTTTCTCTCCCCTTGATGACTCCAGCAGCACTCTCTCTTCGCTGTTGTGTAGTCTCATGCTATACACTGCCTTGGGGTTCCTGCGTCCGAGGTGTAGAACCTTACATTTTGTCGCATTGAACCGCAGCTGCCAACAATCTGCCCAGTCAACGAGTTTATCTAAGTCCTGTTGAATCCTATCCCTCTTGTTTTGCTCCTCTACTGTGTCAAACATTTTTGTATCATCTGCGTACATCTGACAGATGCAGTTCACCACCTCTGGCATGTCATTGATGAACACAACAAACAGCATTGGCCCCAAGACACTACCTTGAGGGACTCCACTTAACACCGGCTCCCAACTGGAGAAACTCCCAGTGATCCCAACTCTTTGTCTTCTGCCTGTCAGAAAGTCTGTAATCCAGTATAACACCTGTGAAGTGACTCCATAGGATTCAAGCTTGGAGATTAACCGCTGGTGGGGCACAGAATCAAATGCCTTAGCGAAATCCAAGTAGACTACATCTACAGGCTTCCCCTCATCTAATGATTCAGTCCATGCATCCAGTACACTCAGAAGGTTCGTAACACAGGATCTCTGTCTGATGAAACCATGCTGGCATAGTGCGAGAAAGTTGTTGACTTCCATGTGGGTTATCACTTTGTCCCTAATGATGGATTCCATAACTTTGCAGACTGTGCTTGTCAAACTCACTGGTCTGTAGTTGCAGGGCTGACTCCGATCTCCTTTTTTGAACAAGGGAGTGACATTCGCCTCCTTCCATTCTTCTGGCAACTTTCCTTCTTCTTCTGACTTAGTGAAAATAATAGAAAATGGCTCTGCCAACTCTTCGGCAAGTTCCTTCAGAACACGTGAATGAACACCATCAGGGCCGGGAGACTTCCCAGGGTTCAGGCGCTTAAGTTTCTTCAGTACCTCATTTTTGGAAAAGCTAATCCTTTCTAACTTTTCTGAACACTCTCTTTTCTTACATGATGGTATCTGATTTAGTCTCTCCTGTGTAAAAACACTACAGAAAAATCTGTTCAAGGTTTCAGCCTTATCCGCATTACTGGTTACTGTCCTACCTCTTTCGTCTACAAGATCTGCTACACCTTGCTTTGTCTTCAATTTGCTGTTAGCGTAAGCGTAGAAAGATTTAGGATTTTTCTTTGCATCCTTGGCCACAGATCTTTCAAAGTTCCAAACAGCCTTTCTACATGCTCCTTTGGCCTGGTTCCTTGCTTTTGCATAGGCCTGGTAATCTTTGCCTTCTCTAGTCTCCATGTACCTCTTGAAGCATTCCCTTTTCTTCTTGAGCTTAACAAGTGCGTTCTCATCCCACCACAGTGGTTTTCTTTTTTTCGCATTTCCATTACATCTTCCCCCAATGTTGATCTTAGGAATACATTTGTCCATTTCCCCCACGCACGGCCTGAAATACACACTACTCTTATTTGTTCTGTACAAGTTTCCTCCCACACTAATTTACCATTCACTGCCATGGCCTCAGACTAATTTGACCGATTGTAGTGGGAAGCGACCGAGTTAATAGGGTCTATCTACTAATCTAGTGTCATAGAGTGATAGACTAGTATGCGTTTGAAGTTAATTAGGTTGCCTTCTGTGTGTAGTTTTTATTGGTTCTTTTTATTTAACGTTCGGTGTTTTGACTTATCTTTTGAGCAGAATTGGAAATAAGCCTACCTAGTACCTGTGCATGCTTGCCATTTTGTCGTTAACGGCTTAATCTAAAAAAAAAAATTTTTTTTAAATACACGCACGAGATTTGAGTAGATCACTAGAGTAGATCATACTAGATCTAGAATCATTTATCATGACTGCAAAAAGATGCATTCAAACATAAATCAAAAGCTAATAATTTACGTACCTAAAATGCACTTTTAGCAAAATGCATTTATTTGGAGGTATTATACCAATCTTCCTTATGAATGATCGACTTGTGTCTACCTCCATCAAGACTGTCTCATTTGTTTTCTTTGCTGCCCATGGAACTCTCAACATTCTACTTAGAAACCACATCTCGGCTGCCTCAATCTTGTTCTGGCTTTGCTTGTTGACTGTCTATGCCTCACAACCGTATAACAGTATTGGTTCTATATAACATTCAATTCTTTAAATTAACAGTAAAGAACCAAAATTCATAACTGATAAACTAAATACTAAATAACAGGACTTGTACCACTGACACTGAAATTTTGACTGTTGGAATTTGATCTAATGTTGCTTCTTTAAAATGGTTTCAAGATAATTTGTGTGTGTGATTGTTTTTTGGTACAAAGGAGAGTTTGTTTGCTGTAAAGCAGTGATATGATGTGATCTGTTTACAAGCAAGTACACTTGACAGTTTTAATATATTTTATTTTCAAAGCATTTTACTGAAGATGAAAATAAACAGCACAATCATTTTCAAATGACAGGGTAGAATACTGCTTTTATAAAGATTTACATATACATATACATATACATATATGTATATGTGTGGTGTGTGACCTCCCACCACGAAATCAGTCTTAATTAGCATTTTGGGCATTTTGAGATATACATATCGCTGGAAAGTGTACATTCTGCTGATCATTTTGGTACTTGAATAAAGCATGTACTCAAAAAAATGTAGAAGTTATGTATGTTTCAAGTGATTAAGTTGCATGAGGCTATTTTGAGAAAACGGCCTCTAAAGTTTGTGTGTGCTCTCCTACACATTTTCCTTAAATTTCTTTATATGGTGGCTTTAATTTTCGCTGTCATTATCTGAAAGGTGCGCCAAAGAGCTTTCCATCAGTATTATTTCATGTGTGGGTACTGTACAGGTTACAGTTCATAATAAGAGATAAAAATAGGTACTTTTGGTAGGAAATTGCATTCTTTCTGCTGCAATCAGTGCATTAAAATACTGATTTAAATTGATCAATAATATTTTTTCAGAAAAAAATTTCTGTGGAGGATAGATTATAGTCTAAACAAATCAATTTTGAGAAAAAATCAAAACACCCCAGACAGACCCGCAGTCACCTTTTCAACTCCTAGTGCTGTTCGACTGACTGCGAGTTAAGACTGATTTCGCGGTGGGAGGTCACACACACACACACACACACACCACACACACACACACACACACACACACACACACACACACATGTGTGTGTGTGTGTGTGTGTGTGTGTGTGTGTGTGTGTGTGTGTGTGTGTGTGTGTGTGTGTGTGTGTGTATTACATATATTGAAAAGGAAGTTCTATCCTTTTTGTGTCAGTAACTTTTCAAAAATAGAATTAGAACATGTAGGGCCTATTTAATATAACAAAACAAAACAGGCACAAAGTTTTGGCCATCTGACCTTTGTCAAGAGTACACAAAAGTCAACAAAGAGTGAATGCACAAAGAAAAAAACAAACAAACAAAAACAATAAACAACTTCCCAAATTCGGCCTTCAGACATGTTATAGAGCTGCCATTTTCTTTCACTAACGGCCATGCTTGAGAAGTTGTCTATTTTTTCTCTTTGCTTAATATTATGCATTTATTCTTTTTTGTCTTTTGTGTATGCTTGATGAAGACCAGTGGGCTGAAAATTTGATTCTGTCTGATCTTGTTTTTTTACATTCAACACTCGTTCCAATTCTATTTTAGTGTTGTTTTGGTTCGTATTTGTTTGAACACCAGCAGTCATTTTGAGCTGGATTGCAAACTTTTCATTTAAAAGCCAGTGGCCATGGTGTAGTGGTCAGCGCAACAGACTACCGACTGGAAGACTGTGGGCTCAAATCTCCACCAGTCCCGTCAAAAATCATTGTGGGATTTTTCTGCTCTAAACGACTCCTACCCAGAGTTGGGCGTGCTATGGGCTCATTGGGAAGACGGGACCACACAGTCAAGTCTTATCCACTTCACAGATGCGTCATTAAGGGTGTTGATCAAATCTTCTGACCAGCACTGTGGGTGTCTGTATCTCTCATGCCTGGTTGACACCAGATTATATTTACAGTACTAAGCATAGAGCGCACACGCACACACACACACACACACACATCACGCACAACACAGCACACACACACACCACACACACCATAACAACAAACACACACACACAATGTCTCCCATCAACACACCACACACACACACACACACACACACACAACTCATCACAACAACACACACACACACACACACAATGTCTCCCATCAACACACAACACAACACACACACACACATCCCATCAACACACCACACAAATGTCTCCCATCAACACACACACACAACACACACAACACACACAATGTCTCCCATCAACACACACACACACACACACACAATGTCTCCCATCAACACACACACACACACACACACACACAATGTCTCCCATCAACACACACACACACACACATATACAATGTCTCCCATCAACACACACACACACTACACACACACACACACACAACAATGTCTCCCATCAACACACACACACACACACACACACAATGTCTCCCATAACAACACACACACACACACACACACACACACACAATGTCTCCCATCAACACACACACACACACACACACACATATACAATGTCTCCCATCAACACACACACACACACAACACACACATATACAATGTCTCCCATCAACACACACACACACACACACATATACAATGTCTCCCATCAACACACACACACACACACACACACATATACAATGTCTCCCATCAACACACACACACACACACACACACATATACAATGTCTCCCATCAACACACACACACACACACACACAATACAATGTCTCCCATCAACACACACACACACACACACACACATATACAATGTCTCCCATCAACACACACACACACACACATATACAATGTCTCCCATCAACACACACACACACACACACACATATACAATGTCTCCCATCAACACACACACACACACACACACACACACACACACACACACACACACAATATACAATGTCTCCCATCAACACACACACACACACACACACACACACACACACACACACACACACACACACACATACAATGTCTCCCATCAACACACACACAAAACCAGAGTGATAAGACACACAGGCTGAAGACAGGGAGATGGAAAATAACTGAAACAAACACATAACAAATATACAAAAACAAACAAACAACAAAACCAAACATATAACATAAACAACGTAAAAACCATCTATACTCAGAGATCCCTTTTTTCTTCAGTTTATTTCTGGTTAAAAATACATAAAACAATACTTCTCTTTACAAAATCAAAAATCAAGCCACATAACGGTGACAGGACTGGAATGGTGTGTCGTATACTCCACGTCTATCTTCCCCAACTTACAAAGATAAAAAGCAGTTTGTTTGTTTGTTCGTTTTCAGTTCAAAGTTTATGAAAAATCTGTTGCTTTTTTGCAACCTCAACTTCACTTCACCCTATCCCAAGATTTTTTTTTTTTTTTCAATTTAAATTTTACGAAAAATCTGTAGCCTTTTACAGCCTCAACGCCACCCCAGTCCATCCTAAGATTTTCTCCTTTTTTCCATTTAAAATTTGTGAAAAAAAATCTGTTGTCTTTTACAGCTCGAACTCCACCCCCAATCCCAAGAAATTTTTTTTTTTTTAATTTGAAATTTACAAAAAAATCTGTTGCTTTTCACAGCCCAACTCCCCACCCCCATACCCAAGATTTTTTTTTTCAGTTTAAACATTTTTTTAAAAAATCTGTTGCATCTTACAGCCTGATCCCCCTCCCCCCCTCCCCACCCTTCTCCCACACACCCAATGGCTGAATATAAGACAGAATCATGAGCAGGAAAATTCAGCCACTTGAACTCATCTGTTAAAAAAACATTTGTGGGGAAGCAGGAAATGATTCAATCAGAACAATAAAAATCAATCAAAATATAATTTCCAATTCATTCAAAAACCATATCACATGTAATCTCTGTATAGAAAGCATCTGCATCAACAGCAAAGCTCTGCATAGAAAGCATCTGCATTAACAAAATCAATCCACTTACAATTTCCAATTCAATTTCATTGTGAACAGAAACATGTTACGATGCTTACGTTTGTACCTCAGTGTTATTGTTATTTTTGTTTAACCCTTTGACACCTGCACCCAGTCCACCAGATCCTGCATTGTCAACCATGCTAGCAAAGCAAGACTTAGCCATTTGATTCCCTCACCCTATCCACTAACTCCTTGCAGGAAGTTGGTGGATAGGGTGAGGGAGTCAAAGGGTTAAGTTTCTGCAGTTGGTGGGTAGGGCACGGGAGTCAAAGGGTTAAGTTTCTGCAGTTGGTGGGTAGGGTATGGGAGTCAAAGGGTTAAGTTTCTGCAGTTGGTGGGTAGGATACAGGAGTCAAAGGGTAAGTTTCTGCAGTTGGTGGATAGGGTGAGGGAGTCAAAGGGTTAAGTTTCTGCAGTTGGTGGGTAGGGTACAGGAGTCAAAGGGTTAAGTTTCTGCAGTTGGTGGGTAGGGTACAGGAGTCAAAGGGTTCAGTTTCTGCAGTTGGTGGGTAGGGTACAGGAGTCAAAGAGTTAAGTTTCTGCAGTTGGTGGGTAGGGTACGGGAGTCAAAGGGTTAAGTTTCTGCAGTTGGTGGACAGGGTAAGGGACTCAAAGGGTTAAGTTTCTGCAGTTGGTGGGTAGGGTACGGGAGTCAAAGAGTTAAGTTTCTGCAGTTGGTGGTAAGGTACGAGAGTCAAAGGGTTAAAGCCCATCTGACCATGTAGAGTCATATGAGAACAACATTTGTACCTTAATGTAAGATAACATTCAGGAGTAGCTGTAGCAAGAAACTCTGGGGAGAGTTGTAAAGCACAAAGACCTAAAGACCAGAGCAGAAGAATCCCCTACCCCCCCCCCCCCCCCAAAAAAAAAACCAAAACAAAACAACAACAACAACAAAACATTTCATCCCTAAACTCCTTTCATTCCCAAGGGGCCGGGTGCATCTTGGTCATGATTCCTGGATGTCCTTCCGCTGTCACCATTCTTTTCCCTTCACCTGGATTTGAACCTGCACCTCTAAGGTAGTCAGGTGCCTCAAGGCCTAGTAATCCTTGTGATGGATGTCTTAACCACTTAGCTATCAGACACCTGCTGTACAGAGGGGCAGTGAATCAGGTAAACAACAGTGAGATTTTTATAAATGTCTTGTACTGTAATGCAAGACAATACAGGTGAATGGTATTTCTGCATGCAGTTCACATTCACCTTTTCATGTTTCTTATTTTCTAGTTTCGTTTTAATATCACACACACACAGACACAACATGTAAAAGCACATATGTGAATAGACATTAAAAGAAATAACGAACGAATGAACACAAACATACACACACACACACACACACACACACACACACACACACACACACACACACACACAATTTACAAAATCTCACAGCTGTTTACCTGATATATTGTCCCACATATGATAAATGAAATTAACAAACCAAACAAATAAGTCCAGCAGTTCATTAAAAAAACACTGTATTAAATTTATGTGGATACACTATGTATTACACAATATATGGTAATTGAAAAAAACGCCCCAGAATTTCAAACCCTGTGACTCCATCAATCTATCATTAACCTTCATAATGCCATGCAAGCCGTACAGCAAACAATTCACCTTCAAGTCGCTGCCACAATCGCTGTTCAGGAACTTCGGTAAAGTATCTAAATCCCATAAAAGTTCTTACTTTTTGTTCAGGAATCACAAACATGGTAGTTCTAGAGCACTAAAGATTCCCTGTGAATCTAATAATTACTGGGAAATCCACTATGTCACCGAGAAGTATGTTTTGCAAGCTGTATTACTGGCTGGTACTGGAGTGTGAACAACTATGCGAAGCAAGCAAAATGGCAACACATCTTGCCCAAACACAAGTGTGAGCTGCATGCCCTCGACTCATGAATTCAGCTGCTGTTCAGCAAAAATTGCAGCAAATACTTGGAAGAAGATAAAAACAAATAAAGAAAGAAATAAAACACCAGCGGTCAGATGATTCAATGGAAGAGAAAGATTAGGAAGATGAGGACTTTCAGCCTCCAGTTCACAATCTTGACCCAGAGAGCTGAACTGAGTTTTGCGTTGTCACTAAAAATTCTGGATTAAATTCTGAACTAACACAGATTAAAAGAAAATATTCTGGAAGGAAAATGAACAAACAATTATTTTCATTTCGTTACTTCAAAATTGAATCCAGAATCTTTTTTCCAAAACACACACACACTAATATTTTTATGAAAATTTCTTGGGAAATAATTTTTTATTTGCCAGGCAATCCATTTAAGCAACAATGTGTTTCAAGGGGAAAAAATGCGGGGGTTCCAGGGGGGTCGCATAGGGCAGAGCCCCTGGTGGGGGTCTGGGGGCATTGCCCCCAGAAGCTGAAGCATTTTAGTCCAGTAAATGGAAATTTAACCCCCTCTGGTGAAAGATAAATGAAGTATTTCAATAAAAGAAAGTAAGGGCACAAGCACTGTTAACAATGAACAAAACATACAAATACTTCCATTTCGCGGATATCTGCGAATTCACGGACATTTGGATTGCCTGTTTGCCAAATTCTGAGGCGGGCTAAGGGTTAACCCTTAGACTCCTTCACATATCCATTAACAATTTGACTCCCTCAGCCTATCTCTCAACTTCCATCAGCTTCTGGTGAATAGTCTGAGGAATTCAAAAGGTTAAATTTTTAAAGTGACTGCGCAGAATGTACAAAACTGATGTAAAATACCAACAAAATGTAAAACTGAGCAATGTTTATACAACTCTGAGCTCTCTAGCACTTATGTAAAATGAGAATACACAAAACAATTCATGACAGTACAAAAAATAATTCAACCTTTTTATCAAATCAGACAGTACCCACATATCATACGGAATAATACATCAAAATACACTGCTTTCTGTATGGCCTTAGGATAAAATGACATGAAAGTTTTGATTAGATTTTAAACAATTCGCAAAAATCTACAACACATTTCCATACAAAGGCAACAATGGATTGGTACATAACAGCAGCACCCACTTCATGGCAGCTGTCAGTTTGCAGAGATACATCTGAAATATACATTATGTGACCCTGCCTTCCCAGTCATATGGGGCCCTACTAGCTGAGTTGATTTGAGCGTTGGATTCACATGCTAATGTTTGTGGGTTCGAATACCGGGGTGCCCTACATTAAAACTAACCTTTTCACCGTCCCATCTTAACATCATTGTCCTTCTGGTGGTGTCGGTATAAAATTAGACATAATGCTCCAACTCTCTCATCATACTGCTCCGACTCTCTCCCATTACAATGCTCCAACTCTCTCCCATTATAATGCTCTGATCATTCAGATTCTGGTGGCATAGGTGTTTCACAGGTTTTTGGAGCTCACGAAATAACACAAGGCTGATCCTGCCACACACACACACACACACACACACACACACAACACACACACACACACACACACTCACAGGAACTGCCATTTTGGTAACTTTCTGTTTGACAATTTGGAACAGGCAATGGATGGACAATAAACAAGCATGTTGGGCGTTGTATATGCAGACACGTCACTGAATATTTTGATTTATGAAGGTTGATTATAGAACTCAATACTCAATACTATCTGTATTCACATGTTTAATGCATTTCACATTTTAATCATGCATATGATAATAACAAAATCAAACAAAACAAATAATTTTGTTTCATGTTATTATTACTACCATTGATATTACTAATAATTTTGTACTGATGATAATTTTGTACTGACAACAATTCTATACAACCTTCTGATTTATGAATGAAAATTACACAACTCACAATGCTCATTTAACCCTTTGATCCCTACACCCTATCCACAAACTGCAAAAACTTAACCCTTTGACTCCCTCACCCTATCCACCAGCTTCCTGCAGGAAGCTGGTGGATAGGTGAGGGAATCAAAGGGTTAAGGTCTTGCTTTGCAGCATGATTGACAATGCAGGATCTGGTGGATATGGCATGGGAGTCAAAGGGTTAAACTGTTGTATACATACTTACCCCCCCCCCCTCTTCCCTTCTTTGACTTGCCCCCCCCCCCCCCCTCTTCCCTTATCCCAAAGAACTTTTTGAACAATTAATACATGTAGGCATACATATTTGAAAAAAAAAAGTTTTATTTTACAACAATTTATACAACTACCACCAATAACAACTTGGCAGCTAATTTACTCTACAAAGAATCATTTCATCATTGTTCATTTCATCATTGTTCATGTCATCGTTGATCATGTCATCATCAAATGGATCTGGATGCCAATGTACACTTTCCTTCATCCTTCCTTACACCCCTCCCCCCAAAAAAAATGAATGAATGAAACAATAATTACTATAACAATATCATCAACATTTTTCCACCATGGGCACACTATACGAATGTTTGCAAAAGATACTAAATTAGACACACAAAATTCAAAAATAATCTCTCTCCCTCTCTCTCTCTCTCTGTGTCTCTCTCACACATACACACATGTACATATAAACATACATAGTATATATTCTTAAAAACAATTCAATATAGGCAGGAGTGGTAGACACACAGAGACAGAATGGATTTCTGGCACTAAAAATGAGTATGAATCAGGTTATGTCCATTCACTCTCGCTCTCGGCAACACACAATACTTTTCTGAAAAAGCATACGACTAGACCAAGGCATAGAAAATGCGCAGAATCTATACAGATTGTCTTGTGATCTGTCAACCTTCAACACCTCACAAGGTCTTACTGAAGCCCAACAGAGGTTTGCTGTGCCCCCCCTGGCTTCAACCCCTAACAGGATCTTCCTGAAGCCCAATGGGTTACTGTACAACTGGCTTCAACCCCGAACAGGATCTTCCTGAAGCCCAATGGGTTACTGTACAACTGGCTTCAACCCCTAACAGGATCTTCCTGAAGCCCAATGGGTTA
>JAPXFY010000031.1:40095031-40122531 GCA_030674185.1 Monoplex corrugatus
TATACCAAGATTCAGCGCCTTATGCATACATTCTCTTTTCATTGTCTTCATTATTGTCACTAATTTACTAATGAACCCTTGACCTCCTCCAACGCCTATCCTCCCACAGAACTGAAAAGTCAATTAACTTCTTTGCTAGATCCATACAGGAAGCTGATGGATAGTGTGAGTCAAAGGGTTATTTCATTCAAAGTGATTAACAATGACAAAAGCTTGCGATAGTGAGCAGATGCAAATCATCAAACTGCAATTAAACAATGAAAACAGCACTTCCAGGAAGTGAAGTACAGAATGCACATCATCTAAACACATTCAAACCTAACATTGATCAAACTACCAACAGCCAGGTAATTTGTGTAAGGTACAGAGTGTATGTGTGTGTAAGACACATTCATAACATAACACTGATTAAACTACCAACAGCCAGGTAACTGTGTAAGGTACAGAGTGTATGTGTGTAAGACACATTCCTAATGTAACACCTGGTCAAAGCAACATCTGGTCAAACCATAAACAACCAGGTAATTATGTACGGCACAATGAGTACATCTTACTCTTTGTTGTGTGTGTGTGGTGTGGGGGGGTGTGTGGGGTGTGTGGGGTGTGTGTGGTGGGTGTGGTGGTGGTGTGTGTGTGGTGTGTGTGGTGTGTGTGTGTGTGTGTGTTGTGTGTGTGTGTATGTGTGTGTGTGTGGTGTGTGTGTGTGTGTGTGTGTGTGTGTGTGTGTGTGTGTGTGTGTGTGGTGTGTGTGTGTGTGTGTGTGTGTGTGTGTGTGTGTGTGTGTGTGTGTGTGTGTGTGTGTGTGTGTGTGTGTGTGTGTGTGTGTGTGTGTGTGTGCGTGTGCGTGTGTGTGGTGTAAAACACAGTAACAATGGAACACCTGGTGAAACCATGAACAGCCAGGTAACTACATACAGCACAGAGAGCAGTAAAAACACAATCATAACAAAATACCTGGTCAAACAATGAACAGTAAGGCACATTGTGTGTGTGTAGAGCACAGTCATAACAAAACACCTGATCAAACCACTGACAGCCAGATAATTGTGAAAGGCACTATGTGTGTGTGTGTGTGTGTGTGTGTGTGTGTGTGTGTGTGTGTGTGTGTGTGTGTGTGTGTGTGTGTGTGTGTGTGTGTGTGTGTGTGTGTGTGTGGTGCGCGCGCCATATGTGTGTATGTCTGCAAATATATATAAAGCACAGTCATACCCATAATGCCTGATCAAACCAATAACAGCCAGGTAAAATGCCTAAGGTACAAGATGTTTGCGTGTAAAACACAGTCACAACAAAACAACTGGCCAAAGCAAACTCCGTCAGATGGAAAAAGGAAAGTCACTCTAAGTCAAGCCCTTGCAACAGAAAATGAACGGACATTGAAATCAAGCCAAATTAAAAGAAATTTCATCAAACCAAATCAGTTTCAGAATTAAACCAAAACTGAAAGCAAACACATGTTGTGTAAAATAAAGATACGAAAACTGAACGTTCATCCCTTGAATATGTCAAAACTGAATACTAGTTATTAGTACATTACTAGGCCTATTACTGGTTGCATAATTCTTGTCAGACTTCAAGCAGGTTACAGAAGAACTGCTGGCATGCTATTCACTCTAGAACTTCTACAAATCATGATTGAGAAAATCAGAAACAGCAAGCAAAAGGCCTTCATTACTTCCATCAACTACAGCAGTGCGCTTGACAGTGTCATACTCATACACCATCTTTCCAATAGCATGAAGAAGATGGACTTCTCCTATCATCTACTTTCTCTTATTTTTGGCCTTATACAATGACCAAAAAGCAACAATTAGACAGAACAGCCGAAACTGAATATTTTAGCATTAAGAAGGTACATCACGTATGCATCCTCTCACCTCACCTCTTCAACATATACATGGAATAGGTTGTGAGAGAAGTAGATACTGAAGACATGCGAATAAAAATTGGTGATCGTTAACATCACAAATCTATGACATGCTGATGATACTGCACTGATGTTGGACAATATCACTAGCATGGAAAGAATTCTGTACAAAGTAGATGCAGTGGGTAAGAAGGCAGGCCTAAATCTAAATGTTAAATGATAAAAGTAATGTACACAGAGAAGGAGTCAAGAAAAGTCAAGCATATCAAGACAGTCAAATCAACCCGCACTACTATTAGAAAATGTGAGGGATTTTAGATTTTTATGCTCAGTTAAAGTTCATGATGACATCTGTACTAAAGACAACAAGAGTAAGAATGGCAAACTAGAAAATGATCCCGCTCAACATTTGGAAAGACAGAAGTATACCAACAACCCTTAAGATTAAAATTCTAAAATGTCTGATCTGGTTCGTAATGCTATAAGACTGGGAAGCCTGGACATGCAGAAAAGCAAGTGAAAGTAAGATGGAAGCAGCAGAGATGTGGTTTTACAGGCAGCTTCTCAGAATCAAATTGACCGATAAAAGAACAAATGAAAGCATTTTGAATGAACTCACAATCCAATGCCAACTGCTGGCAGAAATCAAACAAAAGTAAAATGAGATACATCAGCCATGCAACCTGCAACACTAACACAACCGTGATGGCAAAGGTTTTACAAAGAAAATTGAGGCCAAACAAAATCCAGGCAGACCACCAACCTCCTATATGAACAACATCACCAACATCAGCGGTTTGACGGTCTGTGGACAGCACAGAAAAGTCAAGACCAGAGTAAATGGAGGAGAGTTATTAAGACATCTGCTGCTGCAGCTACCATCAAACTTGATAATGCTAATAGTTGAGGGTGATGTTCTTTCGTCAATCTCTAACTGTAGTGTGCAAATAAGATATATCTAAGTGGACAAGAACAACCCCACTGAACTCTACTATACATAAGTGGACAAGAACAAACCCCACAGAACTCTACTATATCTAAGTGGACAAGAACAAACCCCACTGAACTCTACTATACATAAGTGGACAAGAACAAACCCCACTGAACTCTACTATATCTAAGTGGACAAGAACAAACCCCACTGAACTCTACTATACATAAGTGGACAAGAACAAACCCCACTGAACTCTACTATATCTAAGTGGACAAGAACAAACCCCACAGAACTCTACTATACATAAGTGGACAAGAACAAACCCCACTGAACTCTACTATACATAAGTGGACAAGAACAAACCCCACTGAACTCTACTATATCTAAGTGGACAAGAACAAACCCCACAGAACTCTACTATACATAAGTGGACAAGAACAAACCCCACAGAACTCTACTATACATAAGTGGACAAGAACAAACCCCACAAAAACTCTACTATAAATAAGTGGACAAGAACAAACCCCACAGAACTCTACTATACATAAGTGGACAAGAACAAACCCACTAAAATTCTACTATACAAAGTGGACAAGAACAACCCCAACAAAATTCTATACTGTGCAGTCGAAATAAACTATCTCCACGTAGATACAATTAGAATAAACCCTACTGTACATCTGACACAAAGTATCTCAACATGTGGATACTGGTTAAGAGTAAGTAAAAGGAAATTTTCTTTCTAAAATTACGTTTAATCTAACATACTTACCGTGGCTCACAAATGCAACTAGCGGCAGCGGTTTGCCATTTCTGCCTCGTAACAATAAAGTCCGAAGGGACCGTAACTCTGAGAGTATCCATGTCTTGCGCATGCGCATGTGCTCTTCCTCTTTTCTCAGCAGACAACTTAAAACAGTTGCACAAGTACATAGAGTACAAAATTAGAAGAAGACTGGTCCATGGCTCATCAGTAAAAACAAAGTGACAAAGAACTTGTAAGTTCACAGACTGAAGAGTAAACTAGACACCACCGTCCCACAGTGCAGTCAGGAGTAAATACAAAGGGCAAAACTAGAACCATTAACCAAAAAAGAACAAGAAAAAAGAACCAGAATGCGTATTTAATACAACCAGACAAGACGGGCGCAAATTTTCATGTATGATGTCATTTTATTCAGTCTAGCCCTTTTCTCATACTGGACGAAGCAGCAGGGAAGTTTCAGTATTTTTCTCCTAATTTTTGTATTTGGTGTTTGTTTGTTTGTGATCTTACGTTTGACAAAGGCCAGCTGGCAGAAAATTTGCGCCTGTCTTGTCTGGTTGTATTAAATACGTGTTCTGATTCTTTTTTCATGTCTTTTTTCTGGTTCCTGTTTGCCTGAACGCGGGCAGTCACACCTGTTTTGGATTTAGAACCATTAAGTCTAAAACCCATGGCACCATCTTTAAAAAAGTGAGTAAGTAAGGTAAAACGAGAAACAGTAACTTGACTATGACTAAAATTCATGGCATTTTCTTTAACCCTTTGACTCCCACAACCTATTTACCAACTGCAGAAGCTTAACCCTTTGACTCCCTCACCCTATCTGGTGGATAAGGTGAGGGAGTCAAAGGGTTAAGTTTTTGCTTTGCTAGCATGGTTGACGATGCAGTATGCTGGTGGACAGGGTGCGGGAGTCAAAGGGTTAAAACAGTGTAAGCAGGGCAAAACTAGAACCATTAACTTGACTAACACTGGAACCCATAGCACCTTCTTTGAAACAGTGTAAGTAGGGCAAAACCAGAACCACTAACTTGACCAAGACTGAAATCCGTGAACCATAATGAAAACAATTTCATAAAACAGCGCTATATGTTCAGACTAAAACAGGAGTTAAACCCGGGGCCTCATAATAAAAAAAACAATAAAAAGATTGTAAACATACAGACTACAGGAGAATAAAACCCACACCCCTATCGTTAAACAAAAACGTTCAAAGGTCTCTAAACAATTTTCAGAGAATGGTTAACAGAATATACCCCATGGTGCCGCTGTAATGTTCAACAAAACAGATAGGAATGTACTCAGATAAGAAGACAAAACTGACAAATATGTATAAAAAAAAAATACACACACCCTCTAAAAACCACAAACAAACAAAAAACAAAAAACAAAAAAAGAACAGACCCCACAGCCTAATTGAAAAAAACAACACAGACAGGAATGTCTTAAGAAAACAAAACAAAGCAGAAAGTCAAGAGAAGGATGCTGAAAGCGATGGCTGCCAGTCTTGTTCAACATAACGAGAGTTAACAATTATTATCGACTCCTGCCTACACTGCACGGCGCATGGGACGGGTTTTAGCCCTGAATAGATGCACAGCGTTCCCCGCTGTCTGGCAACTCTTCAACCAGAGGTGGTGGGATGGAACTTCGGCATTCAATGATTCTGGGTCTACATCAGTAATGGTGCCATAGTCCTTGCGTGACTCCTTACCAGTCGTCTGAGGATGACGGTATCGGGAACGCAGACTTTGGTTCTTGACCAGCAGACACCAGCATAACAGCGACGTCAGCGACATGATGACCACAGGAATCACTCCAAAGGCCCCCACCCAGAATACCACGCGCTCGTGACAATCAGTGAAGAAAGAGACAGCTTTATTGGAGCCAGCAGTGTCCTGACGGATTTTGGCCACCACATCAGGATGACTGCCCCAGTCCAGAGGAAATTGGCACGATGCACGTGAAGCGTTGCACACACTCACAGCGCCACTGAGCTTGAACTGGGTCTTGTGGAGGCTGCCTGTGAGACTGACGGTCCCGCCATCATGAGGCACAAGATGCAAGTTGTGGCGCACCACCAGCAGGAAGTAATAATCATCTGCCTTTTCCACCTTCACATTCAGCGTGGGGAGAGGCTGTGGGCCGTGACATGTGGCGTTGACAGGGATGTTTCTTCTGTACTTTACGTGGCGATTGTTGAAGAACTTGCGCCACTCCTGGATGACAAACAGGGCAATTTTATCCTTTTGACTCCTGCACTCTGTGCACCAGCATCCTGCATTGTCAACCATGCCAGCAAAGCAAAAACTTAACCCTCTGACTCCCTCACCCTATCAACTAGCTTCCTGCAGGAAACTGGTGAATAGGGTGAGGGAGTCAAAGGGTTAAGTTTAAGCAATTGGTGGACAGTGTGCGGGAGTCAAAGGGTTAATTAAAGGACGCACAAAACTGAACCTTTTCACTCATTTATCCTGTCAACCAGCTTCTTGCAGTAAGCTAGTGAATAATAGGGGGGAGCAAAAAGGCCAAGTTTTGCTTTGCTATCATGGCTGGTAATTCAGGAAGCTGGTGGACAAGGTGAGGGATTCAAAGGGTTAGACTTACATATATGTCAGGCACTATAGTCAAGTGGGTAAAGGACAGATTTCTACTTTGGCAGTCACGAGTTCGATCCACTAGATACTCCACCTGTCAGTGTCTGAACCCCCTCCATGTGTGTGTATACATACATACATACATACAATATATGCAGAATATCAAATAAGCATGTTAAGATCCTGTACGTCATATCAGTGGCTGGATTATGGAAAGCTGAAAACATCAGCATGCACACCACCAAAGATGAAGACTTAACAAACAAACAGTGGAACACCGTCAGCTCCCCTAATAGCTTGAGTTCTCCATGTTCCATTTAAAACTCTGATCGCGTGTAATGCAGAGTAAGTCCAAACGAGTCTGGAGGACAGCGATACACAAGAATGATTTATGATAATGATTTATGATAACAATACTACTACTAATAAAAATAATGACAATAATAATGATGAGATGACGATACTCATTGTCACCATCACTGCATGTACCCACCTTATAATGATTATCACCACTGTCACATGTACCCACCTTATGATGATTATCACCACTGTCCACATGTACCCACCTTATGATGATTATCACCACTGTACACATGTACCCATCTTATGATGATTATCACCACTGTCACATGTACCCATCTTATGATGATTATCACCACTGTCACATGTACCCATCTTATGAATGATTATCACCACTGTCACATGTACCCACCTTATGATGATTATCACCACTGTCACATGTACCCATCTTATGATGATTATCACCACTGTCACATGTACCCATCTTATGATGATTATCACCACTGTCACATGTACCCATCTTATGATGATTATCACCACTGTCACCCCCATGTACCCACCTTATGATGATTATCACCACTGTCACATGTACCCATCTTATGATGATTATCACCACTGTCACCCCCAAAGTACCCACCTTATATGATTATCACCACTGTCCACAAAGTACCCATCTTATGATGATTATCACCACTGTCACACCACATGTACCCACCTTATGATGATTATCACCACTGTCACATGTACCCACCGGAAAAGGAACTGGAGAAGAAGAAGATAAAACGAGAAGAGAAGAAAAAGGACAAAAAAAAAAGAAAGAAGGCGAGAAAGAAAAAGGAAAATAAAGAAGAAAACGTCGAAAGAAAAAGGAAAAAAGAAGAAGGCGAAAAGGAGAAGAAAAAAAGAAGGCGAGAAAGAAAAAGGAGAAGAAAAAATAAGGCGAGCAAAAAAACAGAAAAAGAACAGGCGAAAGGAGTAAGAAGAAACATAAGCGAGAAAGAAAAAGGAGAAAAAGAAGAAGGCGAAAAGGAGAAGAATAAAAGAAGGCGAGAAAGAAAAAGGAGAAGAAGAAAAAAGAAGTTGAAGTAGACAGAAAAGAGAAGAATAAAAAGAAGGCGAAGAAAAATGAGATGAGAAGGAGTAGGAGACGAAGAAGAGACAAGGAATAAGGAGACGAAGAAAGGAGACGAGGAATAAGGAGACGAAGAAGAAGGAGACGACGAATAAGAGACGAAGAAGAAGGAGACGAGGAATAAGGAGACGAAGAAGGAGGAGGAAACGAAGAAGAAGGAATGAGGAATAAGAGATAAGAAGAAGGAACAAGGAAGCAAGAGACAAAGAAAGAGAGGATACGAAAAAAGGAGATGAAGAGGGAGTAGGATAGGAACGAACAAGGAGACAGAAAAGAAAGAGGAGCACCGAGCAGGAGACAAGAAGGAGGAGAAAACGAAGGAGGAGAGAAAGAGTTAATATGAAGGTGCGGGGTGTGAATGTTGTATGTTGTATGTGTGATGTGTGAGAGTTTGTAGAAATAAATGTAAAAAAAATATCGCAATCTGTTTAGTGCCATTGGTTGAAAGGAAAGCGGGCTGTTGCGTGACGGACGAGTGCTGTGTATATGTTCTGATTGCGTGAGCATGTGTACAAGCATGACCCACCTTATGATGATTATCACCACAGTCACTATCACCATATGTACCCACCTTATAATGATTATCACCACTGTCACCACAATATAATGATTATCACCACTGTCACCGTCACCACATATACCCCATCTTATAATAATTATCACCACTGCCACCCTCACCACATGTACCCCTTATAGTGATCATCACCCCACCTTATAATGAATCATCACGCCCACTAAAATCACACAGGAACTCAGCAGGCAAGTCAACATCACGTCGTCGGTGAATGTCAAGCATGGAAACGTTGTGGTTGTGGCAGGCAGACAAGGACATAGTGGAGTTGGTGTTCAGGTAGTAAGCATGATGACTGTACCCCACATGCCCTACACCAGCCGTTAAAGTGAAGTTCACATCCACACTCTTTGTCGGGTCCAGTTCCGCTCTACTAGGCAACAGGTAAAAATCGGTCCTGCAAGAAACAAAATAATATAGATACATATCTCTATACATAGATGTCTATATTATCATCATCATCATCATCATCAGGTGCCCTGCCGCATGGCGTTGGCGATCATGGACTTCCATCTGTCTCTATCTCTCACTGCCCCTAGCATCTCCCCCACCCTCCTCGTCCCCAGCCAATCTGCAAGTCCGTCCAACATTTTCTCCCTGGGTCTACTCGGTGCTCTCTTTCCCTCCAGCTTTCCCGTTGTGACCAGGTGCTCCAAATCCCCATTCCTCATAAAATGGCCTATAAATGTTGCCTGTATCTATATACAAAACAATATGGATACATATCTATATACACATATATTTATATTTATCTATCTATCCCTCTATATAGATAGATAGATAGATAGATAGATAGAATAGATAGATAGGTAGGTAGAGAGGCAGATAGGTAGATAGATAGATAGACAGAGAGATAGATAGATAGATAGATAGATAGAATAGATAGATAGATATGTCTATATCTACATATATATAAAATATTTGTATCTATATACAGGGGGGTGCAAAAGTAGGTATACAGTTATGAGAAAAGAAAGCATGTACAATACTCATTGCATTCATTATACAAACAAATGAATATTGCATATACATGTAATAACAAGCACAGCCTTAATCCCTCAGATACTCAAACTGCTTGCTGTCGGTATTCACACACACCTCTAATCGAGAGCGGAATTAAACATTATAATAATGATGTGATACTTACTGTATACCTACTTTTGCAACCCCCCCCCCCCCCACCCCATATATCTGTATAATATTGATCCTAATGTCATGTAGAAATACACTGAAATACACTGGTAAGAGTTTCAAAGTTGATAAGACTACAGCATTTCAGCTTATAATAATAATGACGTTTAGACGGTGCCTAATCTTGATATATATTATAAATCAAGCCAAAGCACACACTCTCATCATTCACTAAAATGACAAAAACTCAAGGGTACAAAACATACACAAACTGGGAGGAGGAGGACAGTAGGGAGAAGGACACAAGGGTGAGTACATGGAAAGGGGAAATCACTGCTGAAAGAAAAAGGTCATCTTTGTTTGAAGGAAGACAGAGTATGTACAACAGACAGCAGGAGCTTGTCCACTTGTATGGATCAGACGCAGAAAGAGAGTGGCGACCAAACGTGAGAAACATCTGTATCAAGGCATTTGTAAACAAGCAATATCAGATGCGATGAAGAGGTTGGACAAGGGTGTACATTCAAAGGTGGTCACATAGATAATCAGGTACAGTGCCACTGATACGCTTGTAGCTTAATCAGTTAATGTATCGATTTTGTGTGAAATAGGTAACCAGTGGAGAATGTGAAATGAAGGAGTGACAAGATCATTCCCTTTTTTTTTTTTTTTGAAGAAGGGCAAGACAGGCCGCAGAATTCTGAATACTTTGGATGCATTGATAGAAGAGGCAGGTCTAATACTCTGGATCATATGCATGTGGTAGAAGAAGCAGGTTTGAATACTCTGGATGCATGTGATAGAAGAGGCAGGTCTGAATACTCTGGATGCATGATAGAAGAGGCAGGTCTGAATACTCTGGATGTATATGATAGAAGAGGCAGGTCTGAATACTCTGGATGCATGTGATAGAAGAGGCAGGTCTGAATACTCTGGATGCATGTGATAGAAGAGGCAGGTCTGAATACTCTGGATGCATGATAGAAGAGGCAGGTCTGAATATTCTGGATGCATGTGATAGAAGAGGCAGGTCTGAATACTCTGGATGCATGTGATAGAAGAGGCAGGTCTGAATATTCTGGATGCATGTGATAGAAGGAGCAGGTCTGAATATTCTGGATGCATGTGATAGAAGGAGCAGGTCTGAATACTCTGGATGCATGTGATAGAAGAGGCAGGTCTGAATACTCTGGATGCATGTGATAGAAGAGGCAGGTCTGAATATTCTGGATGCATGCGATAGAAGAGGCAGGTCTGAATACTCTGGATGCATGTGATAGAAGAAGCAGGTCTGAATACTCTGGATGCATGTGATAGAAGAGGCAGGTCTGAATACTCTGGATGCATGTGATAGAAGAGGCAGGTCTGAATATTCTGGATGCATGTGATAGAAGAGGCAGGTCTGAATACTCTGGATGCATGTGATAGAAGAGGCAGGTCTGAATACTCTGGATGCATGTGACAGAAGAAGCAGGTCTGAATTACTCTGGATGCATGTGATAGAAGAGGCAGGTCTGAATACTCTGGATGCATGTGACAGAAGAAGCAGGTCTGAATACTCTGGATGCATGTGACAGAAGAAGCAGGTCTGAATACTCTGGATGCATGTGATAGAAGAGGCAGGTCTGAATACTCTGGATGCATGTGACAGAAGAAGCAGGTCTGAATACTCTGGATGCATAGTGTGACAGAAGAAAGCAGGTCTGAATACTCTGGATGCATGTGACAGAAGAAGCAGGTCTGAATACTCTGGATGCATGTGACAGAAGAAGCAGGTCTGAATACTCTGGATGCATGTGACAGAAGAAGCAGGTCTGAATACTCTGGATGCATGTGACAGAAGAAGCAGGTCTGAATACTCTGAGTGACAGGCAGTGTGACAGAAGGAAGCAGGTCTGAATATTCTGGATGCATGTGACAGAAGAAGCAGGTCTGAATACTCTGGATGCATGTGATAGAAGAAGCAGGTCTGAATACTCTGGATGCATGTGATAGAAGAGGCAGGTCTGAATACTCTGGATGCATGTGATAGAAGAGGCAGGTCTGAATACTCTGGATGCATGTGACAGAAGAAGCAGGTCTGAATACTCTGGATGCATGTGATAGAAGAAGCAGGTCTGAATACTCTGGATGCATGTGACAGAAGAAGCAGGTCTGAATACTCTGGATGCATGTGATAGAAGAGGCAGGTCTGAATACTCTGGATGCATGTGACAGAAGAAGCAGGTCTGAATACTCTGGATGCATGTGACAGAAGAAGCAGGTCTGAATACTCTGGATGTATATGATAGAAGAGGCAGGTCTGAATACTCTGGATGCATGTGACAGAAGAAGCAGGTCTGAATACTATGGATGCATGATAGAAGAGGCAGGTCTGAATACTCTGGATGCATGTGATAGCAGAAGCAGGTCTGAATACTCTGGATGCATGTGATAGAAGAGGCAGGTCTTAATACTCTGGATGCATGTGATAGAAGAGCAGGTAAGCTCTTCTAGCAGAAACAGCATTGCCACATACATCATTATGTGTAATGATAATTCATATATGTAATGACAGTATCTTGTATTTGAATAACCACTAAAATGATCAGCAAGACTTTCAAACTTCAGAAGATCCTATGTGAAGAAACTTGTCATTCTCCAAACAAATGACAAAAAAATAAACATGCAAATTGCAATGTATAAATATGTTGGAGATTTATATCATTTTCAGATTAATTTGGTTCATGTTGGTGAGAAATCCATGCTGTAACACAGGTGTCTGAGTACAACCTGCCGACTGGCTGCAGCTGAAGTGTACAGTATATTGGCCGGCTCTTGTAACAAGCTATAAAATCAACATCTGATATTCCTTATAAGTCATGGTCTCCAGATCTGATGCCTTACAAGCTATAAAATCAACATCTGATATTCCATATAAGTCATGGTCTCCAGATCTGATGCCTTAACCCACTGAATCCCATACCCTATCCACCAACTGCAAAAACTTAACCATTTGACTCTCTCACCCTATCCACCAGCTTCCTGCAGGAAACTGGTGGATAGGGTGAGGGAGCCATAATGTTAAATTTTTGCTTCGTTAGCATGGCTGACAATGCAGGATGCTGGTGCACAGGTGAGGGAGCCAAAGAGTTAATTAATATCCTAAGGACTCAACATCTGATATCCTAATAACCCAAGGAATCAATATTTGATATCCTAATAACCCAGCAACTTGTAATCTGGTGTCCTAATAGTAATAAGCCAAGGACTGAAAATCTTATATCCTATTGAGTCAAGAACTCAAGATCCGATGACCTTATAACCCAAAGACTCAACATCTGGTGACCTAATAAGTCAAGGACTCAAGATGTGATGTCCTAATAACCCAAAACTCCAAACATGATGTCCTAATAACCCAAGGACTCAAGATCTGATGTCCTTATAACCTAAGGACTCAACATCTGATGTCCTTATAACCTAAGGACTCAACATCTGATGTCCTAATAACTCAAGGACTCAACATCTGATGTCCTAATAACCCAAGGACTCAAGATCTGATGTCCTAATAACCCAAAGACTCAACATCTGATGAACCTAATAACCCAAAGACTCAACATCTGATGACCTAATAACCCAAAGACTCAACATCTGATGACCTAATAACCCAAAGACTCAACAACTGATGACCTAATAACCCAAAGACTCAACATCTGATGACCTAATAACCCAAAGACTCAACATCTGATGACCTAATAACCCAAAGACTCAACATCTGATGACCTAATAACCCAAAGACTCAACATCTGATGACCTTATAACCCAAAGACTCAAGGTCTGATGACCTAATAACCCAAAGACTCAACATCTAGTGACCTAATAAGTCAAGGACTCAAGTTGTGATGTCCTAATAACCCAAAACTCCAACATGATGTCCCAATAACCAAGGACTCAAGATCTGATGTCCTTATAACCTAAGGACTCAACGTCTGATGCCCTAATAACCTAAGGACTGAAAATCTGATGTCCTTATAAACCAAGGACTCAACATCTGATGTCCTAATAACTCAAGGACTCAACATCTGACAATCTAATAACTCAAGGACTCAACATCTGACAATCTAATAACTCAAGGACTCAACATCTGACAATCTAATAACTCAAGGACTCAACATCTGACAATCTAATAACTCAAGGACTCAACATCTGACAATCTAATAACTCAAGGACTCAACATCTGATGTCCTAATAACTCAAGGACTCAACATCTGACAATCTAATAACTCAAGGACTCAACATCTGATGTCTAATAACTCAAGGACTCAACATCTGATGTCCTAATAACTCAAGGACTCAACATCTGATGTCCTAATAACTCAAGGACTCAACATCTGACAATCTAATAACTCAAGGACTCATGATCTGATGTCCTAATAACCAAAGGACTTAAGATCTGATGTCCTAACAACCCAAGGACTCAACATCTGATGTCCCAATAAGCCAAGGACTCAAGATCCGATATTCTAATAACCCAAGGACTCAACATCTGATGGCCTAATAACTCAAGGACTACAGATCCGATGTCCTAATAAATCATGGACTCAAGGTCTGATGTCCTGAGTCAGATCCTACCCCAAACATAAAAACTGACCTGTCCAGTGCCCAGCTTAGTACCGTAAAGTTCAGGCTATTGGGCGCACCGGTATATAAGGCGCACCCACTAAATTATAGGAAAATCTTAACTTTATTCACACATAAGCCGCACTGGTTTATAAGCCGCACTTTTTCAATGGCCAGGTCGATCGCCTTCAACTTGAAGGCTGCTTGTAGGCATTACGTCGCGTTTTCGGCATGATGAGGGTGTACGCTTGAGCAGAGCAGATCTGAATACAGATCCAAATGCTTCAATGTGTGCAGATTTGATATAAAAACGTGAACAGTTAACAGTTAACTCTTTAACGTGAACAGTCAACACTTTAACATGGAGCTCACCGAAAAATTCATGAACGGTAAACACGATTTTGGTGAGTTAAAGAGAAGCTAAGAATATATGAGAACTTGACGCTCCTGGATCGGGAAAAGTCCGCAAATAAGCTGCATTGTTTTATAAGCCGCAGGGTTAAAGCTGGGGGAAAAAGTCGCGGCTTATAGCCCGAACTTTACGGTACTCCAATCATTCTGATGGTGTCAATTTACTGTCTTGTAGGTCAAGCCTCCCTCACCACCTTTTATTACAAGATCTTGTCAGCGCATGGCCTTTTGTGGTGGCTCAAAGAGTCTACCAGATGGCATACTGGATGGAGCACGTATGGACATGTCCGCAAGCAATGAATCCCTCTTGTACAACTCTGACTCTATGGAGAGATTTCAAATCCCAAGTAAAAGTTTCAATTAACCCTTTGATTCCTGCACCCTCTCCACCAGCATCCTGCATTGCACAATTTCGCCAACTTTGGTAACAAAGCAAAAACTTAACCCTTTGACTCCCGCACCCTATCCACCAGCTACCCACACCCTATCCACCAGCTTCCTGCAGGAAAACTTAACCCTTTGACACCCACACCCTATCCACAGCTTCCTGCAGGAAGCTGGTGGATAGGGTGTGGGTAGCTGGTGGATAGGTGCGGAGTCAAAGGGTTAAGTTTTTGCAGTTGGTGGATAGGGTGCAGGAGTCAAAGGTAAGAAATACCAAAAGTCTGGCCAGAAGCGTAACACTTTCAGGAGAGCATAAAAGGAAGCACTGAGATCATGAAGCCAAAATCCATCTATCTCTGAACAGGAAGATGCCCAACATCAACACAGCAATGCTGGCTTCATAAAACATGCTACAGGCACAGCCTGATAACAATAAGCGGTTGTTGATCTGTATTTACTTCCACCTACAAAATCTTTCCACCCACCCCCATCCCCAACAATCTTCCCACCCACCCCCACCCCAACAATCTTCCCACCCACCCCCACCTCAACAATCTTCCCACCCACCCCCACCCCAACCACCTTTATGCTCCTCAGTTCAAGACCTTGACAGCGCAAAGGGTTTTGCACACGCTCAGGAAGTCTGCCAGATAATTGCTGGCAGATTTGGGTGGAGCTCATATGGATTCACCCGAGTACCACAAATCCCTCTTGATCAAACTCCAAACTAACTTTTTTTTAGAATGAGCTCGTATGGATTCACCTGAGTGCCACAAATCCCTCTTGATCAAACTCCAAACTAACTTTTTTTTAGAATGAGCTCATATGGATTCACCCGAGTGCCACGGATCCCTCTTGATCACACTCCAAACTAACGTTTTTAGGATTTGCCATCAGTCTAGTACTAGTTGAGACTATTCATTCCAATGACAAATGAAGCTGAATTTGACTTGCCTGATTCCTGTTTAGAGCTCTGCACCAGATTGCCACAACCAGAAGAGCAGTTCTGCAGTGGATTCCAGCCCACTGCGGAGTCTCCGGGAATGAGCGAGCTGATATCCTTACTAAGGAGGAAGCCAGAGAAGAACAACCTAACAACAGCGTCAGCTACAGTGAGAAGAGGAGCATCATCAGGGTGCTTTCCATGCTGAGACGACACAGGGATGACTACCACCTGTTGTCTACAGAGCAGCAAGTTGCCCTGGTGAGGTTGCGCACTGGTCACAATAGGCTGAACAGCCACATGTACCGCAAACTGAAGCTGGCGCCCTCCCCAACCTGTCCCTGCGGTCAAGAAGACCAAACCACGGAGCATATACTCCAAAGATGTCCCCTTCACCAGGTGGCAAGACAGGACGTGTGGCCGACAGACACTCCGCTGACAACCAAACTCCATGGCTGCAGACAGGAGCTGGAAAAGACGCTGCATTCATCGCCCGGACTCAGATGATTGTGTAGCAGCGTACGCCAAGAAGAAGAAGAAGACTTGCCTAATATTGTGATAACAACACTGGCTTCATGTAATACAGGGTACAGTATGAACAACATGAGTTAATCTCACAATAAATGGTTGCTGAAATGAACAGGTCACTGGACCAAGCAGCAGGGAAATTTCAGTCTTTTTCTCCTAATTTTTGTATCTGGTGTTTGTCTGTTTGTGATCTTACGCTTGACAAAAGCCAGTTGGCCGAAAATTTGCGCCTGTCTCGTCTTGTTGTATTAAATACGCACTTATTCTTTTTTTCGTGTTTTTTCTGGTTTCTGACAGGACACTGGCTCTGCTTCCATGTGTATTAAGAGATCATCCTTGCCAGACCAGGCAGATCTCTGGATGAGAATGAAAGCTTGTGGAAAGCTCACTAGAAGCCCTTGTGGTTCAATGTTTTTGATGCCCCTACATTATAATATTACACATATCATACATGTGCATTATTATTACATACCATACCTTATTAATGCATAACACTACACAGTAATTTACATAACATACATCATATTATGTACCATATCTTACAAATAATTTGTAATTTCCATTCACTGATTTGACAAGACTTACAACAATCCACAGTTGTAGAGATTCATTCATAAACACAAAAACACTACA
The DNA here is from genome assembly GCA_030674185.1 of Monoplex corrugatus. Classification (NCBI taxonomy): domain Eukaryota; kingdom Metazoa; phylum Mollusca; class Gastropoda; order Littorinimorpha; family Ranellidae; genus Monoplex; species Monoplex corrugatus. The sequence continues at coordinate 40,111,828 of JAPXFY010000031.1, forward strand.
TTAATGTGACCTCAAGGGCACACTGTAGAAAACAAATATGCAATTCACAAGTAATGAAGTAAGCATACACCCAAACACAACCATGATTGCATGTGCACACACAAATATGCACACATGAAAACACAAACACAAACATACACACACACACATGCACACACCACACATATATACATGCATGCACACAACCACACAACAACACCACACACACACACACACACACACACACCACACACACACACAACCACACTTTCACACCACAATACAGATCCACAACCATCCGAAGGCTGCATGTTGTAGGCGGAGCAGAAGACAGGAGACAGATCTTTGCTGGCATGCCTCAGCGACATTTCATCCCCGGCATGGTAAACGTGCTCCGTTGCCCAAAGCGATGTTCGTAGATGTTGAATGCAGTCAGGCCAAACACCACACACACCAAAACAGCAACACAACCACTCACGGACAAACAAGTCAGTGTTGGACGGTAGTTTCGCTGCAACCGACGACCTTCAGGTGGCTGCAGCAGGGGTCGAAAGCCCACGCCTTTGTTAAAACTCATCTTGAAGGGCAGTGGACTTTCTCACAGGTTCCACAGACACAGAGAGAGAGAGTGACAGCACTGCAACAGACATTTTTTTCTTTTTTTCATTTCAACCTTCCTTTCTTTTTTTTTTGATGCATGCACGCATGTTGGTTTTCCAGCTGTACTGGCAGTATGTTGCTGTACAGTCTGCATACTACATCTGCAGTCAGTGTGCATGCTTCCGAGTTATTACCGTTATTTTTGTTTAAAGCCCAGCCGACTGCATAGAATCATATCAGGGCTATAACATGTTTGAAGTTTGTGTGACATATCTCTGTTAGAGTGTGAAAACCTTAGAAGCTGAGATCTTGACAAAATCACTCTACTATGTGAAATTAGGCATGTTTCGTACAGGACGTGGTAGCGTAGCCTACTGGACTAATCTGGTCATATTTGGTGTCACGCTATTTGTATTAGCAACACCGTCATTAGCACACAGACTGCTAAAAGTAAAAGGCACTGTAAAACCTAAGACTATTTATCAACTAACTCATTTTTTTCCTTCCACTGCACAACCGCTATCAGCAGGCATAAAGTGCATGGCCTGCCCTCTCCGGCTTACAGTAAAATCAGGTCAGAGGTACTGAGGTAGGGACATCTACAACTAAAGAAGTGACAACCCATTATAAATCATAATCAAAAATGAGTACATCGTCAAGTCAGGCAGATAAACAAAAACTGTGACTGCACATCAACAACCTGAACAATGACAAATAGTAACACACGACATGATATGGGCTGTTGATGAGTCTTGATGTGTTGGCCTGACTCCAAGTCTAACTGTACAATGCAGTAAACAAAGTAATCAACTGGCTTCAACGCAACAGAAAACTACCGCTCGTCGCGAACATTGTTAGCCGCCATGGCCGACGCGCACGCTGAATTGTCAGACACCAGCAGTGACCGAAATGTGACACCGACTGCTTCAGTATCGCAGTCAGGTCAACTGTTCGCACATGTTGGTAAGTTAGTTCTTTATTGTTTTTGATTTTATGAATATTTTGTTGTTCTGTGAACTTTTTATGAGCCGACGCTGTTTGAAACAAGATAGTGTGGAATCGTGCCAACAACACAAACTCGACGTTGTGGGCTGGTCCAAAAATGACTGACTTATTTAACCCTTTGACTCCCGCACCCTATCTACCAACTACAAAAACTTAACCCTTTGATTCCCTCACCCTAACCACCAGCTTCCTGCAGGAAGCTGGTGGATAGGGTGAGGGAATCAAAGGGTTAAGTTTTTGCTTTGCTAACATGGTTGGCAATGCAGGATACTGGTGACAGGAGTGCGGAGTGAAAGGGTTAAATTTATTGGTGCTAACTCACCTTCATGATAAAAGTATTACGGAAAGAACTTTTCACTTATTTCATTCATATATTTAGTAACGAAAAGCATTCATTTCAAGGATTGAAGGGTTTTTATTTGGTCACGTGACCTGAGCTTGTGCAGTACTTTCGGTTTCACAGTTCTTCCAATGTGGTCGCAATTTCATCAGATGAATCGGTTAAGCTTCAACAAAACAAAACTATAGGTCTACGTATATAATTAGATCTATACTCACATTTTGTTCAGAATTTCTTACAATTATATGAATGTGCACTGTGAAATAAATGTGTAATCACAAAATTTGTTGCCAGTAAATGAATAACAAACTGAACACATTCTCTTATTGATTCAACTTGTAAGCTGAAAATTTAGCGATGTGACAATACTGGACAATTACTGAATTTGTCTGCAAACTGGTTGACATAGAAACATGACTTAGAGAACAATAACAACAGGAAATGTGGCTGTTTTCAGCTGATGAAACCTACAACTGACTGAGGAGAAGCTTTCTGCCTGGAAGGGAAGACCACCATTGTTGCCAGCAGTATGGGTGACTAACCATCTCCTGCTGCAGTTAAGAGGACTTCAGTTGGAAGGAAAGAAGTATTCAAAACAGTACTGCAATTCTGCCTCTAGGATTACATGAGTTGTCAGCAAATAAAAAAAGGCTGTCTAAAACTGACAGGGTTTTTGGATGATCTCAGGCTAGTTCTTCAACACCATCTCCTCACAGAAAGACCTATCCCTTCTGCAGACTGTCTTGTGGCTGCCTGTTCTGCTACTGCAACTCATCCTGAAGGAGATATATCTGCTGCTGACATGAATGAAGACATTGTTGAACTTGAAGCAGCCCTATTTCAGTTCACCAAGCAGGGCCAGTGGATGGCTGTTTATTTTGTAGAAAGATTCTATATTGGACAGGTGTTAGAGTTAAAGGAGAATGGCAGCTGGGCGTCAGTCCGGTACCTGAACAGGTCAGGGTCACACGGACTGTTTCTGCTGGCCTTCACGGGAGGACATTTTTGAAAACACACATGCTGAAGATGTTTTCTACTGGGACTTTGATTGTCTTCCAGTTAGCAATGATGGTCAAATCTGGCGAGCAGATGATGTGGAGAAAATCACCGCTGCATACACAAAAGTGTCATCCGTCTACTGCGAGTAAGCAAACTGCCACAAAGCAAGCGGTATGGCTGACATATGTGCAACCATCCATGTTATTGCAAATGCACCAAGTATCACTTGTTGATTCCTGGGATTCTGACCTGTTAATTGCAAGTAACAGATCTCAGCTAGTTACCGTATATCACACTTTGTCAGTTAAGAGTCAGACTAGTTAATACTTCAGAGCACAGTGGCCAGAACTGTTGTCTAGTCTGCTCACATTTATTCTGTTTCAGTGAATTCCCAAGTACAAAACAAAAATGTTACTTAGTTGAAGCTACAGCAAGTCCACCTGAGACTGGTTTATCCATCTAAAGTGCAGTGGCTACAACAGCGTCACCTTGCTATGTTGTGATGAATCCTGTTAATGGAAATTTGGGGGCTTTTTAGTCCGCACACATTCATTACATGGATGATCTGTGGACAGGAACAATCATTACAATGACAGCCATGCTACATGTAATTATGATATTGATCATCTGCTGCTTTAGATATTGACTGGCACTTGAAGTCAAAACACTATCCAGATGGGTGACTGAGTTTTGCAATTTGTGAGTATTAAGAAAATTATTAACCCTTTGACTCCCGACTTCCTCACCCTATCCACCAACTTCTTGTAGGAAGCTGGTGGATGGGGTGAGGAATTCAAAGGGTTAAGTTTTTGATTTGATATCTCTGGTGACGATACAGAATACTAGTGGGTAGGGTGAGGGAGTCAAAGGGTTAATCAATCATCAATGTCAAATAAATGTGTATTTTTACAGTTTTGAAAGTGTGCTGGTTGAGTGTGTCTTTTTTTGCTGAATCCAGTGATATCAAAAGCATTTTTCTAGCTCAATGGAAAGCAAAGTTATGAAAATGTGTCTCCGGCATGCTTTCGTGTTAAATACTTTGTATCAGTTGGGCATTGGCAAAAACCCTAATAAAGTGATATTTTTGGTTTTTGATAGCAAATTTTATCACTTTCCCTGTATAAGAACTACCTGAAAAAAATCAAACATCATCTATGCATCAGGAATGTCAAGAAAAATGCAAAACTGATCAGAAAATACACATCAGTTCTGTTGTATAGCCTGCTGAAAATGACAATTTTGTTGATTTGCGCTTTGGCGCAGAAATGCGCGTGAAAATTAAATCTTTAAAAATTCGCAACTTTTTTCCTAATTGAGATACAGAAATGCTGTTGATATCATTAGAATCACAATAAAATGATCTGTTTATTGGTAATAGTTTAAAAAATCTATAGGTAAATCTCAAAATGTGTTTGGAGTAGCTAGCCTAATAGTAGTAACTTACTAAGTTACTTACTTAGTAAGACTAGTATTACTAATACTATTATTAGTAGTAAACGAACGTTAAACTTAAAAACATTCGATCTGATTACTTACGGCAATTCCAAACAATGAATGGCAGCCGATGTTTACCACCTTCGTCAAGAACCAGAACCTCTTGACATCATCGCTGTATACGAACAGAAATAGTATGTTGGGTAGATCGCTGGTTGTTGCATGAAGTACAAAGGTTCGCAATACCAAACGAGCCCACAAGTAGGCCGATAGGAAGTGTGTTAGGCGTACAGTCACGTGATGTCCTGTCTTGTGATAAGTGTCTTTTTATACGAATTCTCTTGAACGAAGGCACAGACCACGGCCTCCACGTATCATGAAGTCCGAGACCCATTCCACTCCTCTGTTCCTCTGTCTCTCTCTATCTGTCCGTTTCTCTGTCTCTGTCTCTATCTGTCTCTATGTCTCTGTCTCTCTGTCTCTGCCTCTCTCTCTCTTCCTCCCTCCCTCTCTCTCAATTGATATAATTATACATGTGAATCGATTTTGTATTTGAACTTTTGATAACTTCTGTAATATAGTATAGTAGGCCTCCTTCGGTCATGACTGACCATGGACAAAGTACATCCGTTCTAATGTCTAGATGGGCTGTCTGCTTGGTCCAAGCAGAGTCGCCTGTGACTGTAGCCTACAGACCAATGCGAGAGAGGCAGTCTCTGTCGCAGCGGTCGCATGTGTATGCTGATGCTGGTCTGTTGGCTGCCATCCCTTTTCTGCGAACTCGCTTTTCTGCTGCAGCAGCTGACAGTTTGTCCTCACCAATCCGCAGCTGTTTCTTGAGAGTAGTTCTCCAGCTGTTGCGGTCGTCTGCGAGGTCCTCCCAGGACTCAGTGTTGATCTCAAGCGCCTTCATGTCACGCTTGCAAGCATCTTTGTATCTCAGCTGTGGGCGGCCAATGTTTCTCTGCCCTGTGGCAAGCTTACCATAAAGGATGTCTTTTGGGATGCGACCATCTTCCATGCGGCGAACGTGGCCCAACCAGCGCAGCCGACGCTGTCTCAGCATGGTATGCATGGTTGGGAGGCCAGCGCAGGTTAGGACTTCGGTGTTGGTCACCTTGTCTTGCCAGGAAATGCCAAGTATGCGCCGTAGGCTTCTCAGGTGGAAGGTATTGAGGCTTTTCTCTTGATGAGCATGCGTGGTCCACGCCTCGCTGCCATACAGCAAGGTGCTGAGGACACAGGCGTTGTATACAGCCATCTTTGTCTTTGTGGTCAGCTTGGGATTTGTCCACACCCTTTGTGTGAGGCGGGCTAGTGTTGTGGCTGCCTTCCCGATCCTCTTGTCGACCTCTGTGTCAAGGGAGAGGTTATCGGTGATGGTGGACCCAAGATATGTGAATTGATGGATGGCTTCAAGCTCGTAGTCATCAACGGTGATGGCTGGTGGAGATGGCGTGTCTTGGCCCAGGACGTTTGTCTTCTTAAGACTGATGGTCAGACCAAAATCTTTGCAGGCCTGGGAGAAGCGGTCCATTAGTGACTGCAAGTCCCGCTGAGTATGGGTCACAACTGCGGCATCGTCGGCAAATAGCATGTCTCTGATGAGGGCTTCACGGACCTTTGTCCTTGCTCTGAGGCGGGCGAGGTTGAAGAGCCTGCCATCTGATCTGGTCCGCAGGTGGATCCCTTCTTGCGCTGTGCTGAACGCATGCCTCAGGAGGAGAGCGAAGAAGATTCCAAAGAGGGTTCGGGCCAGGACGCAGCCTTGTTTCACACCGCTGCGTACATCGAAGGGCTTGGAGAGGTTTCCGTTGAACTGCACCATCCCTTTCATGTTTGAGTGGAAGGACTCAATTAAGCTGTGCAGTTTGGGGGGGCAGCCGATTTTTCGGAGAGCCCTGAAAAGGCCATCTCTGCTGACTAGGTCAAAGGCCTTGGTGAGGTCAATGAATGCCACATACAGGGGCATATATATGGCATATATTATAGTTAAGCTAATATCATCATTGTATTAGCTGACTTATCACCCCACCCCCACCCCCACCCCCACCCCCCATGTAAACTGAATTTTTTTACTTGAACATTTTGTGACTTCTGTGATATGGCGTATATTACAGTTAAGCTAATATCATCAATGTGCTAGTAGAGAGAGAGAGAGAGAGAGAGAGAGAGAGAGAGAGAGAGAGAGAGAGAGAGAGAGAGAGAGAGAAGACAGACAGACACAGAGAGAACTATTGTTTTGATCCTGCATGTATGTGTGTGCACGCATGCATGTGTGTCATATAACGCAGATGCATCAAAAGAATACAGATGGAATACAAAGACACAGTGGCCACAAGTTGTCCACCTAGATGAACCACACTATCTGTGTCATAGAAGATACAACCACAGACACCCCTCTCCCATGCTAACCAGACTCGTAGAAACAACAGAGATTTTCTCCTATTTTTTTTTGTATTTGTTGATTAATATTTGTTTTGTTTTTATTTTATTTTTTGTTTTGTTTTGTTTTTGTTTTGTTGTTTGTTTATTTGTTTTTGTTGTTGTTGGTTTTTGTTTTGTTTTGTTTTGTCTTACGTTTATACTTGATAAAAGCCAATTGTCCAAAACTAATTGCGACTGCTCGCATTCAAGCAAACAGGAACCAGAAAAAAGAAAAAAACAAAACAATATGAAAATAGAACCAGAATGACTATTTAATACAAACAGACAAGACAGGCGCAAATTTTCGGCCAGCTGGCCTTTATCGAGCTTGTAAGAGCCAGGTGGCCAAATATTTGGGCGTGTCTTATCTTGTTGTAATGAATGACGCGTTCTGATTCTGTTTTGATGTTTTCTAGTTGCTGTCATGCATCATATACCACCCCCACCCACCCCCTCTCTTATGTAACCCCCCCCCCCCCCCACGAACACGCTCATCCAGAGCAGTACGTTGTGTCAACGTGATTAACTACCTCCATTCCCCCTACCTCTCATGGCAACCTCCCCCCCATCCCCACACACACAGTGCAGCACACTGTATCACACACTCTACCCCTCTCTTTCATGGCAACATCCCCCCCCCCCTTCCACACACTCACACTCCTAGAACAGCTCGTTGTCTGCCATACGAGATAAACCACACGTCCTCCCTCTTCCTCTCTTTCTCTCCCACGTTAAGCGCGCGCGCGCGCGCGCACACACACACACACATACACACAACACACGCACACAACACACATACACACACACACACACACGCACACACACACACACACACACACACACACACACACACACACACACACACACACACACACATATATATATATATATATATATATATTGCAACACGCAACTCTGTGTTAACTCTCCTTTCCCCATCTCTGTCGTGGCAGCACCTCCCCCTCCCCACACACACATCTAGAGCAGTACAATATCTATGTTAAGTGTTTCTTAGAAAACAGAGTATTTCAAACGAGGATTGAAAATGTATATTCCACGAAACGAATTCTTCAAATGGGTATCCCTCAGGGATCAGTTATTGCTCCCCTTCTTTTCATGATATTAATGCATGACTTACCCAGTAAAGTATCTAAGCATGTAGTTTTAGCTCAATATGCTGACGATTTATGCATGCGGATGCAGGTAAATATGAAAAGGAAAACTCCTTTGCGCTGTATTAATTATACACGCAAATGCTACCAATTAGAACTTGATAAAATAGTACGATGCATGGTAGAAAATGGGTTGCATCTATCCCTGGAAAAAACAAAAATAGTTTTATTTAATAATGGAGCTAACCCAGCAAATATTCCCACTTTCAAATTGGGAGATACTCTTCTTCAGTTTAACGAGTCGATTAAATTCTTAGGAGGTTTCCTTACAGCAAAATTATCTTGGAATCAGCATACTGAATACTTATTAACCAAAGCTCAAAAAAGTTTATATTTCTTAAAAATAGTTCGCAAACAGACATGGGGTCAAGATTCATCAACACTTGTTCATCTTTGTAAATCGCTTGTTAGATCTAAATTAACCTATGCCCAAGAAATCTTCTTTAGTGCACCGAAACACTTACTAAAAAAAAACTGCAGAGCATAGATTGTAAAGGTTTCAAACTTGCACTGGGTCTTCCAATGCATGCTTCCTTTCTTCGGACATATAATGAAATCAAACTGTTGCCACTTGATGAGCAAGGGAAAGTCGCTTCTATTAAATTTTTGTTAAGAAACACCACCGTAGAAAACATCTCAGAAACAGAAATTAAACTGAGATCAGATACCGACTTTCCAAAAAGAGCTAAATCAATATCTTCACAGGTCACACTTGCAACATACACATCTGACGTCATGAAAGGCTCAGGAATTGATCTACACGTAGATCCTGTATCTGTAAGACCTTCCTTTTCGCCAGTACCCAGTTGGGAACTCCAAAGAGCACGATTTGACGTACATCACACTAATTTAAAAAAAAAAGGAGACAATATAAACTTACTGGCAAGTCAGGTTAAATGTCATATAGACGACTTGTATTCCGATCTTTGAAAATTTACACTGATGGATCAGTAATTGAAAGAAAAGCAGGCTCAGCGTTTTTAATACCTGCTCTCAAAATTGAAAAATCTTTCTACATAGGTCTTGATAAATCTGTCTTTACAGCTGAACTCTTTGCAATATTAATGGCTTTAAACTTTATGATAAGTCTTCCTAGGACAACTTTTCAGATCTTTTTTGCGTTGATTCAAAATCAGTACTGCAGGCTCTTGAATTATCAAAATTACAAACAAGATCAGAAATGATTCTGGAAATTAGTCACTTGATTCATAATTTATCTTTAAGAGGCACTGATATTACTTTCTGCTGGATACCTTCTCATAGTTCTTTTCGTTATAATGATGAAGTTGACAGGGCTGGCAATCGGGGAGCAATAACTCACCAGATTCAAACAATATCCAGCTTTCTCTCTCGTTGCACGAGAATTACACTTTAGTGGACAACTACATCTGGAAGCAGTTCCAATTAAAACAGAAAAAGTATGATAAATGTCACATGAACTTTGAAGTTAGCAAAATACTTAAGCAGCTTCATACCAGCAGAATTATACAATCCCTTATGTACAGATGGAAACTTGATGCATTCAAAACAAAATACACCAAGAACATAGTGTGTCTGTGTGGAAAGAAGATAACACATAGTCATATTCTTTCTTGCGTTAAGATAAAACGACATATTCCAACACTATCTATGAGTACAGTTTCTGACATATTTGCCTCGTCATCATTACTGTATGAATTTTTTGTTAGCCTGTCAAAGAGTCCTATAGCGAATTACCTTTAAAATGTTATTTCACTTGTTCACCGTTATGGTTAGTCAAATATTAGTTTTATTTTTATTCATTTCTTCCAGATATTTATCAATTTTGTTTGTTAGTTTGTTTGTTTAAATCGTTAATTATGGTAACATTATTTGTTAGTTTTACCTTCCCCTCTTCAAAACAGTTGTTTTTCTGGATAATCTTTTCTCAAATTCAAAATTGACAATTTTCAAATATTATCTTCACTCCTCCTCTATCACACACCCCCCCTTTTTTTTGTTGTTGTTGTTGTTGTCTAAAATCACTTTAGTGAATAGACATTAAATCAAAGACCACCACAATATCTGTATGTCACCCTCACCTTGACCTACCCCGGAGTCTTGAAAACCGTTGGGGCACTACAGAAGACTTCGCAACCAGCTTCCTCCATTCCTCCCGGTTCTCAGACACCCTTTGGCAGTTGCTGGTTGTGAGGCCAGTCCATTCACTGATGTCGTCAGTTGCTGGTTGTGAGGCCAGTCCATTCACTGATGTCGTCAGTTGCTGGTTGTGAGGCCAGTCCATTCACTGATGTCGTCAGTTGCTGGTTGTGAGGCCAGTCCATTCACTGATGTTGTCAGTTGCTGATTGTGAGGCCAGTCCATTCACTGATGTCGTCAGTTGCTGGTTGTGAGGCCAGTCCATTCACTGATGTCGTCAGTTGCTGGTTGTGAGGCCAGTCCATTCACTGATGTTGTCAGTTGCTGATTGTGAGGCCAGTCCATTCACTGATGTCGTCAGTTGCTGATTGTGAGGCCAGTCCATTCACTGATGTCGTCAGTTGCTGATTGTGAGGCCAGTCCATTCACTGATGTTGTCAGTTGCTGGTTGTGAGGCCAGTCCATTCACTGATGTCGTCAGTTGCTGATTGTGAGGCCAGTCCATTCACTGATGTCGTCAGTTGCTGGTTGTGAGGCCAGTCCATTCACTGATGTCGTCAGTTGCTGGTTGTGAGGCCTGTCCATTCACTGATGTCGTCAGTTGCTGGTTGTGAGGCCAGTCCATTCACT
>JAPXFY010000031.1:40130031-40132531 GCA_030674185.1 Monoplex corrugatus
TGGACTCGCATTTCTTCGTCTGCAAAACAGAAACGAAAATTAAAAACAACAACAACAACAACAATAATGACAACGATAACAAAGTCGTAAAACTAAACGTATGTTTCTTTTTACTTTTTCTTTTCTTTATTTATTTATCTATTTATTTATCTATTTATTTATCTATTTATTTATTTATTTATTTATCTATCTATCTATCTATTTATTTATTTATTTATCTATCTATTTATTTATTTATTTATTTATTTGGGATGCATTCTTTTATTCTGCAAACAAAAAGAAAGACAGACAAATTTTAAAGCTTACCACCATTTTGTGTGTGTGTCTGGTTATTCTTTTTTGCTTGACATCTGCAAAGCGGGTTGAGTTGTTCCCCTTGCATTCACAGTTACCGGCCTAGACGTGTGATATTTAGAAGTCTCGAGATATTCAAACGTGGCCATCAAATCTCTCTCTCTCTCTCTCTCTCTCTCTCTCTCTCTCTCTCTCTCTGTATATATATATATATATGAATGAATGAATGAATGAAAATTTATATCGCGCAACAAAAATCTCCATGCTATAAAAGCATGCTCGCGGCGCACGGTGTGGGGGGGGGGGGGGGAGGGGGGGGACACAAAAACAATTCCACACAGCCTTTGCACCAACATTCATAAAGGCATTCAAGGTATTCACATTCAAATAAACAATCCCATACAACATTAGAAAAAGTGTGTCTTGAGACTAGATTTAAAGGATGAATGAGTCTTTTTCTCCCTGATGTTCATGGGAAGCATGTTCCACTTGGTAGGGGCAAGGTATTTAAATTCTCGCTGACCATATCTTTTGGTTTTAACATCCCTTGTCCCAGGAACATGAAGAAGAGACTTGGAAGCAGATCTCAGACTGCGAACAGGTTTATATTCAGAAAGAAGATCTTTAAGATAAGAAGGACTACTAGAGTTGAGTGCACGGTAGGTGATAGTTAGTAGTTTATGATTGATGCGTTGTTGAACTGGGAGCCAGTGCAGATTCCGTAAGATGTGAGTTATGTGTTCAGTCTTCCTGCATCTAGAGATTACTCTGGCAGCTGCGTTTTGTACAGCCTGCAGACGCTGTATTTTCACCTGAGGGAGACCAGCAAGTAGACTATTACAGTAGTCTAATTTTGAGAGTACTAGTGTGACAGCAACAGTCTTAACAGCTTGAATAGTCAAGTACTGGCGGGCTTTACCAAGAGATCGGATATGGCAGTAGCAAGTTCTGATGATTGAATTGATCTGATCACGCATCGAGAGATTAGCATCCAGAAACACTCCTAGTGTTTTTACTTTCTTCGAGAAAGGGATGTCTGCACTACAGACCGAAAGTGAAGAAAAAGGGACAATTTCTCTTTTAGGAGCAGTTCCGACCAGCAGAACTTCAGTTTTCTCTTCATTCAACTTCAACCGGTTTGCAGACATCCAATGTTTTATTTCCAGACAGCACAATTCAACATTTTTCTTTGATTCAAGAGCGAGAGTACTGTCGGAGGGAAGGCGGGAATAGAGTTGGGAATCATCCGCAAAGAAATGAAAGTCAACATTGAACTGTTCAATCAAAGAAGCCAGGGGTCTTGTGTATAGAGAGAAGAGAAGAGGTCCGAGGACCGATCCTTGCGGAACGCCTGTAAGAAGAGGTGTTTCTTTCGAATATGAAGACCGGACAAGAACTTTTTGAGATCTCTCAGAAAGATATGAAGTGAACCATAACAAGACAGTTTTGTTCAGGCCGATTTCAGTGTGAAGACGCTGCAAGAGAAGGGTGTGATCCATGGTATCAAAAGCAGCGCTCAAGTCTAGCAGAACAAGAATGGCATTGTCACCATGGTCAAGAAAAGAAAGAAGGTCATTTAATATGCGGAGAAGTGCAGTTTCAGTACTATGTCCACATTTGTACGCTGACTGGAACTTCACTTCGAGATTGTGTGAGACAAGATGTGCTGTCAACTGATCCACAACGGCTCTCTCTATAAGTTTTGAAAGAAATGGCAAGTTCGAAACTGGACGGTAATTATTTAGGATCTCAGGGTCTAAACCAGGCTTTTTGAGTAGTGTTTTGACAATAGCTTGCTTAAGAGGTTTGGGTACGGTTCCCGACTGAAGGCTGAGATTTATGATTTCCTGAATTACAGGAAGCAAAATGTCCGAAAATTCTAGAAGGAGTGTTGTCGGAATTGGATCTACAGCTGCAGTGGTTGGTTTGGACTTATACAACAGTTTCTGGATGGTTTCAAGTGAGATGGGCTCAAAATCAGACATTGCATCAGGACCACAAGCAGAGGATGCAGCAGTTAGATTGTGATGAATTTGTGGGAAAGTCCGCATGATTTTCTGAATCTTGTCAAAAAAGAACTGAGAGAATGCGTTTGCAGCTTCTTCAGAAGGTAGATCAGGAAAAGTGGTCGACTTATCAGTATTATTTAAAACAGAATTTAATACTTGAAACATTTTTCTTGGGTCAGATGATGCGTTACCGAGCT
>JAPXFY010000031.1:40145031-40147531 GCA_030674185.1 Monoplex corrugatus
TAATGCGGTGCAATACAATACAATACAATACAATGCATTAATGCGGTGCAATACAATACAATACAATGCAATGCATTAATGCGGTGCAATGCAATACAATACAATGCAATGCATTAATGCGGTGCAATACAATACAATACAATACAATACAATGCATTAATGCGGTGCAATACAATACAATACAATACAATGCAATGCATTAATGCGGTGCAATACAATACAATACAATGCATTAATGCGGTGCAATACAATACAATACAATGCAATGCATTAATGCGGTGCAATGCAATACAATACAATGCAATGCATTAATGCGGTGCAATGCAATACAATACAATACAATGCAATAATGCGGTGCAATACAATACAATACAATACAATACAATGCAATGCATTAATGCGGTGCAATACAATACAATACAATACAATGCAATGCATTAATGCGGTGCAATACAATACAATACAATACAATACAATACAATGCATTAATGCGGTGCAATGCAATACAATACAATACAATGCAATGCATTAATGCGGTGCAATACAATACAATACAATGCAATGCAATGCATTAATGCGGTGCAATGCAATGCAATACAATACAATGCAATGCATTAATGCGGTGCAATACAATACAATACAATACAATGCAATGCATTAATGCGGTGCAATACAATACAATACAACACAATGCATTAATGCGGTGCAATACAATACAATACAATACAATGCAATGCATTAATGCGGTGCAATGCAATACAACACAATACAATGCATTAATGCGGTGCAATGCAATACAATACAATACAATGCAATGCATTAATGCGGTGCAATACAATACAATGCAATGCATTAATGCGGTGCAATACAATACAATACAATACAATGCAATACAATACAATACAATACAATGCATTAATGCGGTGCAATGCAATACAATACAATGCAATGCATTAATGCGGTGCAATACAATACAATACAATACAATGCAATGCATTAATGCGGTGCAATGCAATACAATACAATACAATGCAATGCATTAATGCGGTGCAATACAATACAATACAATACAATGCAATGCATTAATGCGGTGCAATACAATACAATACAATGCAATGCATTAATGCGGTGCAATACAATACAATACAATACAATACAATGCAATGCAATGCATTAATGCGGTGCAATACAATACAATACAATGCAATGCATTAATGCGGTGCAATGCAATACAATACAATACAATGCATTAATGCGGTGCAATACAATACAATACAATACAATGCATTAATGCGGTGCAATGCAATACAATACAATACAATGCATTAATGCGGTGCAATACAATACAATACAATACAATGCAATGCATTAATTCGGTACAATACAATACAATACAATACAATGCATTAATGCGGTGCAATGCAATACAATACAATACAATGCAATGCATTAATGCGGTGCAATACAATACAATACAATACAATGCAATGCATTAATGCGGTACAATACAATACAATACAATACAATGCATTAATGCGGTACAATACAATACAATACAATACAATGCAATGCATTAATGCGGTGCAATGCAATGCAATACAATACAATACAATGCATTAATGCGGTGCAATGCAATACAATACAATACAATGCATTAATGCGGTGCAATACAATACAATACAATACAATACAATGCATTAATGCGGTGCAATACAATACAATACAATACAATGCATTAATGCGGTGCAATGCAATACAATACAATACAATGCAATGCATTAATGCGGTGCAATACAATACAATACAATACAATGCATTAATGCGGTGCAATACAATACAATACAATACAATGCATTAATGCGGTGCAATACAATACAATACAATGCAATGCATTAATGCGGTGCAATACAATACAATACAATGCAATGCATTAATGCGGTGCAATACAATACAATACAATACAATGCAATGCATTAATGCGGTGCAATACAATACAATACAATACAATGCAATGCATTAATGCGGTGCAATACAATACAATACAATACAATGCATTAATGCGGTGCAATACAATACAATACAATGCAATGCATTAATGCGTGCAATACAATACAATACAATACAATGCATTAATGCGGTGCAATACAATACAATACAATACAATGCAATGCATTAATGCGGTGCAATGCAATACAATACAATACAATGCAATGCATTAATGCGGTGCAATACAATACAATACAATACAACACAACACAACACAATATAATGCAGTGCTGTACATTGTAGTACAATGCAGTACAACACAGTACATTGCAGGACAATGCAGTACAATGCAGTACATTGCAGTACAATACAGTACATTGCAGTACGATGCAGTAAATACAGTACACTGCAGTACAATGCAGTACAATACAGTACATTGCAGTACAATGCAGTACAATGCAGTACAATGCAGTACACTGCAGTACAATAGAGTACAATGCAGTGCAATACAGTA
>JAPXFY010000031.1:40157531-40165031 GCA_030674185.1 Monoplex corrugatus
CTTGTCAAGGTGAGTAAGATCACAAACACCCAATGCCCTGTCAAGGTGGATGTAAGATCACAAACACCAACTGCTTGTCAAGGTGGATGTAAGATCACAAACACACCCCAACTGGCCTTGTCAAGAGTGGATGTAAGATCACAAACAAACACCCCAACTGGCCTTGTCAAGGTGGATGTAAGATCACAAACACCACCAACTGGCCTCTGTCAAGGTGGATGTAAGATCACAAACACCCCAACTGGCCTTGTCAAGGGTGGATGTAAGATCACAAACACCCCAACTGGCCTTGTCAAGTGGATGTAAGATCACAAACACCACCAACTGGCCTCTGTCAAGAGTGGATGTAAGATCACAAACAACACCCCAACTGGCCTCTGTCAAGGTGGATGTAAGATCACAAACAAACACCCCAACTGGCCTTGTCAAGGTGGATGTAAGATCACAAACACCCCAACTGGCCTCTGTCAAGGGTGGATGTAAGATCACAAAAAACACCACCAACTGGCCTTGTCAAGGTGATGTAAGATCACAAACACCAACTGGCCTTGTCAAGAGTGGATGTAAGATCACAAAAACACCACCAACTGGCCTTGTCAAGGTGGATGTAAGATACAAACACCACCAACTGGCCTCTGTCAAGAGTGGATGTAAGATACACAAACACCGCCAACTGGCCTTGTCAAGGTGGATGTAAGATCACAAACAAACACCACCAACTGGCCTTGTCAAGGTGGATGTAAGATCACAAACACCACAACTGGCCTTGTCAAGAGTGGATGTAAGATCACAACACCACCAACTGGCCTTGTCAAGGTGGATGTAAGATCACAACAAACACCACCAACTGGCCTCTGTCAAGGTGGATGTAAGATCACAAACAAACCACCAACTGGCCTTGTCAAGGGTGGATGTAAGATCACAACAAACACCACCAACTGGCCTTGTCAAGGTGGATGTAAGATCACAAACACCACCAACTGGCCTCTGTCAAGGTGGATGTAAGATCACAAACACCACCAACTGGCCTCTGTCAAGGGTGGATGTAAGATCACACAAACACCACCAACTGGCCTTGTCAAGGTGGATGTAAGATCAAACAACACCACCAACTGGCCTTGTCAAGGTGGATGTAGATCACAACACACCCAACTGGCCTTGTCAAGGGTGGATGTAAGATCACAAACACACCAACTGGCCTCTGTCAAGGTGATGTAAGATCACAAACACCCAACTGGCCTGTGTCAAGGGTGGATGTAAGATCACAAACACACCACCAACTGGCCTTGTCAAGGTGGATGTAGATCACAAACAACACCACCAACTGGCCTGTGTCAAGAGTGGATGTAAGATCACAAACACCACCAACTGGCCTGTGTCAAGAGTGGATGTAAGATCACAAACACCACCAACTGGCCTCTGTCAAGGGTGGATGTAAGATCACAAACACCGCCAACTGGCCTCTGTCAAGAGTGGATGTAAGATCACAAACACCACCAACTGGCCTCTGTCAAGGGTGGATGTAAGATCACAAACAAACACCACCAACTGGCCTCTGTCAAGAGTGGATGTAAGATCACAAACAAACACCACCAACTGGCCTCTGTCAAGGGTGGATGTAAGATCACAAACAAACACCACCAACTGGCCTCTGTCAAGGATGGATGTAAGATCACAAACAAACACCAAATACAAAACTTAGGAGAAAAAGACCAAAACTTCCATGCTGCTTCGCCCAGTGTGAGAAAAGGACTTAAACGACTGAAATGACACCATTATGTGTTTGTTAGTATATAAAGTATTATGATGTCAGAGCGGAAGTGAGAAGAATTCTGCAATTTGAAAAGTGGTCATACCATATTAATTTGTTTTATCCTGAAGAGGGTCCAGGGTTAAAATTAAAACTATGATGCACTAGCTAAGAGTAGTTTTTGGAATGTAAAATATCTTACTATCAAATAATGCATAAAAGAAAATACAAGCATATGATCGACAGAATGGGAAAATATATAATCAAGAGGTATGGCTGATGTAAATGGATCGTGCCTAGTGCAACGATTCCGGTCTGACCTTGGAATAGGAAGAAAAACATCCTAAACCAACAGCCAAGGGACTGAAGGGAAAACCAGAGTCCCCAGAGAAAAAAACAAATTTTGTCAGACATGTTTGTTTCTGTTTCGTGAAACAACTAACCTATGACTGTACTGAAAAGATCGGTGGTCGAAGATTTCACGAACCATCTCAACAACCAACACCCTGCCATCAAGCTCACCTACGAGGTAGAAAAGAACTACAGCATCGTGATGTTGGATACCCGCATCACCCGGACGGAGATGGGCCTCGCCTTCTCCGTCTATAGAAAGCCGACCCACACGGACCAGTACTTACAATTCGACAGTCACTAGCCACTGAAACACAAGCTTGGAGTAATCCGCACCCTCACCCACCGAGCGAAGACCATCTGCTCTATCGACACCGCTAGAGAAGAAGAGGTGCAGTACATCAAGAAAGTACTCAGTGTGTCGGGATACCAGAAGTGGGCCTGGAATATTCCGGGGCAAGAAAACCATACCCCACCCCTCCACTGAACGGCAAACCCCTTCGAGAGGGTACGTCTCCATGCCATACGTCAGCGGCGTCACTGAGGCTCTCAGCAGGAAGATCAGGAAGTTGGGAGTCAGTGTCCATGCCAAGCCCACCAACACCATCAGAAGCCAGTTAGTCCACCCCAAAGACAAAACAGACAAATTGGACACATCAGGGTGATATACAAGATAGACTGCCAGGACAGTGACCAAAGTTATATTGGCGAAACTGAGCGCAACTTGCACAAAAGATTAAAAGAACACAAACGCGAGTCCTCTCCAGTGGGGAACATCTGACCCACACCCAACACCACTGTGAAAAGGACAGTGTGCAAGTTCTCGACAAAGAAGCAAGATGGTTCCAGAGGGGAGTAAAGGAGGCAGTCTACATCGCCGCAAGGAACCCCACCCTCAACCGTGACCGGGGCCGACACAACATGCCATCGGTGTACTCCTCACTTATTCAGTCGTACTGTCGTGAGTTCGCTCATGGCGGTGCGCACTGAAGCCAGTTCTCAACCCAGCAGTTGCGCTGAAGAAGTCGGCCGGATCGCCGATGAAAGCTACGCAGTAAGTAGCTTTTTGTCACTGAGAGACAGGTTCAGCCAGGCAGCCATTAAAACTAACCTTTACATTTCTCATACATGGGACACATTGTTCGTTTCCATTTTCTGTGACTGAAAATGTAAAGTCCAATTCAGATAAGGTCGTTGTGACTGACCAGTGGTCAACTGATAGTAAGCTTATGATACCAACCACCGAGTGAGAACAAGACACACAGACTGACAGCCTGAACATTTCAAGAGTCCATAGGAAACAATCATCTCCTCCTTTGTGGTTTTGTTTATGTGTTTGTTTTTCAGATTTCCGAAGGCGAAAAGGGATCATTTAATTTTAACCCTTTGACTTCTGCACCATGTCCACTAGCATTCTTTATTGTCATTCATTCCAGCAAACGAAAACTCAATCCTTTGACTCCTTCACAATATCCACCAGTTTCTTGCAGGAAGCCAGTGGATAGAATGAGAGAGTCAAAGGGTTTTTGCAGTTGGCAGATACAGTGCGGGGAGTCAAAGGGTTAGAATACTTAGAGATATGGTTAAGTTTTTGCAGTTAGTGAATAGAGTGCGGAAGTCAGAGGGTTAAAATCATTACATCAGAGATTTGGTTTTGTTTTTGCAGTTGGTGAATAGGGTGCTGGAGTGAAAGGGTTAAAACATTTACATCAAAGATCACCAATGTGACTTACCTCAAACCTGACAATGACGTTGCCATCACCGCTGCCGCTTTCTGTCGGTCGACGTGTCCTCTTACCGGATCGTGTTCTGCCATGCCCGGACCCCTCCTTCCCTGACCCCGCCCTCTGACCTGACTGACCACGCCCACTGCCCGTCCGCCCCACTCCATTGGCCAGCTGGCCCGACCTGGCCCTGATACTGGCGTGTGGGGGCGGGGCAGGGCGCGGACTGTCCTTCTCCGCCTCCCGTTCGTCCAGTTCATCAATGGTCTCCGGCATGTCCACGTCAGTAGCGTCCAGGTGCTTGAAGGACCGACGTTTGTTGGTCACCCCGCCCTGGGCGACGTCACACGACTCTGTGTCGTCACTGTCCGCACTGTCCACACTGTCACCCCGCACTTCTGACGTCACTACCTTCGCTGACGTCACACTCGGTTCGTTCACTGGGGGTCTGGTGAAGGTTCTCCAGCGGAATCGTCGCTGTCTCGAAGAGAGGTGGCACTTTTAGTCCAAGCCTCTCCGGGCAACAAGGATTTCTCATACTCGTCGCTGTCGTCGTCGTCGTCGTCGTCCACGAATTCCAAGTCCTGCATGCCCTCGCGGAAGTACATCAACTTGATCTGCACTTTTTCCTCGTTGTGACGAGCGTGTATCCCTCCGCCCCAGTGGGCCAGGAAGGTCAGCTTGTGTTTGTCAGCGTGCGCGCGCACCGTCATGAGTTCGAACAGACCCGGGGGCATGTAGCAAGGAAACTGGAAGAACACCGCCAAGTGGCGTCGGTCTTTGAGCGCAACCCACTGCTCGCGACAGGAAGCTGGCTCTGGGCATGTCCGGAACCAGGGGATGAGCAGTTTGTTGATGATGACGTGGCCTTCAGGGTCCTTGTCCACACGGAAGCTGTAGCCCCGCTCACGTGATCGCTTGGTGCGGGGTAGCCCATCTCCAGACCCTCTGCCAGGATCCGTAACACCTGTCAGAGAGACAGAGAGCGAGAGTAAGAGAGAGAGGAGAGAGGAGAGGAGAGAGAGAGAGAGAGGGAGAGAGAGAGAGAGAGAGAGAGAGAGAGAGAGAGAGAGAGATTATGGCAGGGCGTTTGAGTGACAGCAATTCTTTTCACAGTTCTGTCTACCATCACTACCATCACCACCGCTATCACTACAACCACTGCCGCCAACACTACCATCATCACCATCACCACGAACAGCAACAACAACAATAACAAGAGCATGATTATAATCTGATATTATTGTAGCTCTCCAGAATGGGCAGGATTGTCGGAAGTCATGAAGGACACACACCCACCATCACCACCATCACCAACTCTACCACCACCGCTACCGCCACCGCCACCACCACTACCACGATATTCTATGTATGTATGCATGTATGTATGTATGTATGTATGTATGTATGCATGTATGCATGTATGTATGCATTATGTATGTATTAGGTATGTATGTATGTATGTATGTATGCATTATGTTATGTATAGAATGTATGTATGTATGTATGCATTATGAATGCATGTATAGTATGTATGTATGTATGTATGCATTATGTATTATGTATGCATTATGTATGTATGTATAGTATGTATGTATGTATGTATGTATGCATTATGAATGTATGAATGTATGTATGTATGTTTATGTATGTATGTATGGTATTATGTATGTATGTATGTATGTATTATGTATGATTTGTATGTATTATTATGTATGTATTTTGTATATCTATCATTCTTTGTATCTTTGTATCTACCTATTCATCCATCCATCCATCCATCCAATCCTCCATCTATCTAATCTATCTATCTAGCTAGCTATACCTTTCCAGAGTGTGCATGATTGTCAGCAGTCATGGAGGACACAAAGAATCTTTTCCACAGTTCCCTGTCTGCCGCTGCCACTAGCACATATATATGTATGTATTTTTGCTTTGTTGACTATACCAAGGCTTTCGATCGGGTACGACATGAAGAATTGATCAACCAACTGGAGAGACTCAATGTTGATGGAAAAGATCTACGAATAATCAGGAATATGTACTGGGAACAAACAGCTGCTATGAGAATAGAAAACAATATAAGCTCTTTTCAAAACATCAAAAGAGGAGTCAGACACGGTTGTGTTTTGTCACCAGATCTGTTTTCACTATATAGCGAAAACATCATGAGAAACCTAGAAGAAGACCCAGGATTAAAGGTTGGAGGGAAAATGATAAACAACATTCGGTACGCAGATGACACCGTGCTAATTGCAGAAAATGAAAGGGACCTACAAAACCTTGTGAATATACTAGAAATAGAAAGCAAAGGTAAGGGGTTGGAACTAAACAGCAGGAAGACTGAAGTCATGGTGATCAGTAAAAAAACATGAAATCCCCTCATGCAAAATAACAGCAAATGACACAACCTTGACACAGGTTAATAGGTTCAAATACCTGGGAACGGTCATTTCATCAGAACAGCAGATGCACATCGGAAATAGCTGGCAGAATCGGCCAAGGCAAAACAGCATTCAAGAAGATGACAAACATTCTTACCAACAAATGCCTATCAGTTACCATCAGAAAGAGAGTCCTTGAATGTTATATAGAACCAATACTGTTGTACGGATGCGAGGCGTGGACAGTCAGCAAGCAAAGCCAGAGCAGGATCGAGGCAGCCGAGATGTGGTTTCTCAGAAGAATGTTGAGAGTTCCATGAACAGCAAAGAAAACAAACGAGACAGTCTTGATGGAGGCAGACACAAGTAGATCACTCATAAGGAAGACTAGGAAAAGACAGGCAACATTTATAGGCCATTTTATGAGGAAGGGGGATTTGGAGCACCTGGTCACAGCGGGGAAGCTGGAGGGAAAGAGAGCACCAGGTAGACCCAGGGAGAGAATGCTGGACGGACTTGCAGAGTGGCTGGGGATGAGGAGGGTGGGGGAGATGCTAGGGGCATCGAGAGATAGAGATGGTTGGAAGTCCATGGTCGCCAACGCCATGCGGCAGGGCACCTGATGATGATGATGATGATGATGATGATGATGTATATATATATATATATATATATATCATGTTTTATTATACCTCTCCAGAGTGGGTGTGGTTGTCAGCGGGCATAAGTGACACCAGCAATCCTTTCAGCAATTCTCTGTCCACAACCCCGTCCTCCACCAGCTCCTGCTTCAGTCGGTCAAATTTGGTCGGAGTGAAGGCTATGACCTTGAGCGTGTCGTCTGGGGTGAAGGTCAGGTTGTCAAGGTCGTGCCTGAAGAACTGACGGAGGACGTCGAAGAGCCATGAAGGACGGAGGAAGACGAGGTCTTTGAGGGAGGGCACGTTGGAGAACCACAGCACCTGTAAACACATGCAGGGTTCGTGTTCCATTTTGGCACTCGGTCATTTTTTCTGACATTTTTTTCAGCCTTGCTCAGAAGGTTCTTTTCTTTGAAATGTAGATATGACAATACCAAAACATGAATAATGATTGAATGTTCAATGTACAATTACTTATATGGAATGAATAATATAGATCATAGGTGAGTAGTTTTAAGTTTTAAAAAATTGAAACGGTGAACTTTTTTTTTTACATATATTTTCTGACGTCTTTTCTTAAGGTCATGTCTGAATTTGCTGTGTAAAGTTACCTTCAAATAGTAGAGTAAATCTTGCTTTGAAATAGTTAT
>JAPXFY010000031.1:40170031-40180031 GCA_030674185.1 Monoplex corrugatus
CAAAACACAACCCTGTCTGACTCCTCTTTTGATGTTTTGAAAAGAGCTTATATTGTTTTCTATTCTCATTGCAGCTGTTTGTTCCCAGTACATATTCCTGATTATTTGTAGATCTTTTCCAACGACATTGAGAACCATGGACAGGAGAAAGAGAAAGAAGAAAGTTAACCATCTCTTTATTCTATAAAAAAAACATTGACAGTACTAACAACACAGTGTGTGTCTCACCAGGCTTGCCTCCTGCACGTCACAATTTATCATGCTATAAAATAATGCAATAAAACTATCTCTTTATCCTGCAGCAATGGTAAAGTGAACTTTACCTGGCTAGCCCCCTGCATGCCACAATTTATTACGCTATAAAATAAAGTCATCAAATCGTCTCTGTGTCCTATAACATTAGTAGTGTGAACTTTACCATGCTTGCCCTCCACGTCACAATTTATTCTGCTGTAAGATGAAGCCTTGAAACTATCTGTGTATCTTACGACATCAGTAGTGTGAATCTGACCAGGCTTGCTCTGCATGTCACAATTTATTCTGCTGTAAGATGAAGCCTTGAAACTATCTCTGTATCTTACGACATCAGTAGTGTGAATCTGACCAGGCTTGCTCTGCATGTCACAATTTATTCTGCTGTAAGATGAAGCCTTGAAACTATCTGTGAATCTTACGACATCAGTAGTGTGAATCTGACCAGGCTTGCTCTGCATGTCACAATTTATTCTGCTGTAAGATGAAGCCTTGAAACTATCTGTGAATCTTACGACATCAGTAGTGTGAATCTGACCAGGCTTGCTCTGCATGTCACAATTTATTCTGCTGTAAGATGAAAGCCTTGAAACTATCTGTGAATCTTACGACATCAGTAGTGTGAATCTGACCAGGCTTGCTCTGCATGTCACAATTTATTCTGCTGTAAGATACAGCCTTGAAACTATCTGTGAATCTTACGACATCAGTAGTGTGAATCTGACCAGGCTTGCTCTGCATGTCACAATTTATTCTGCTGTAAGATGAAGCCTTGAAACTATCTGTGAATCTTACGACATCAGTAGTGTGAATCTGACCAGGCTTGCTCTGCATGTCACAATTTATTCTGCTGTAAGATACAGCCTTGAAACTATCTGTGAATCTTACGACATCAGTAGTGTGAATCTGACCAGGCTTGCTCTGCATGTCACAATTTATTCTGCTATAAAACAAAACCTTTAAAAACCGTCTCTTTATTCAATAACATTAGTAGTGTGTTCCCTACCAAGTCTTGCCCCCTGTATGTCACAATTTATTGTACTATAAAACAAAGCAATAAAACCATCTATTTATCCTATAACAATAATGAGAATCTTACCAAGTTTATATCCCCTGCACATCACAATTTCTCGTGCCATAAAGCAAAACCATGAACATTTTTCTTCTATATATATATTTGTTTATGCTGAGAGTTTTCTTGTTTCAGCCATATAGGCGTTACTTAATTTTATGACCATTGTTTTGTGAAATTATAATGGGCACAATCTTATTATAATTTACACATATATCACACCTAAACGAATATTATCCATCAAGGAATTTCACTTACTGACGAGGGTTCGCTGAACCGATCAGGCCTAACAAAAAGTAAGTGAAATTCCTTGATGGATAATATTCGTTTAGGCGTGATATATGTGTAAATTATAATAAGATTGTGCCTATTATAATTTCACAAAACAATGGTCATAAAAATATTTGTTTGTTTGTTTGTATGTTTGTCTGTTTGTTTGTTTGTTTGTCTGTTTGTTTGTCTGTTTCCCTGTTTGTTTGTTTGTCTGTTTGTTTTTCGTAAGGATTATTGCATTTGGGGAGATTTCCTTCGTGCTCATTTCGTTTTTTTTTTTGTCCCATTTTCTACGCCACAGAAGTTGGCACAGCTTTCACAAAGCTGTGATGATGACGAGGAGGTTAAGGATGATAACCATGAAGCTATGGAGTTCCATCTAGGATTGAAACTGCGTGACAAGGCTGTACGCTAGGCTTACTATCACAATACATCCTGGCGTCAACAGGCCTGAGAGACACAGACACCCGCAGTGTTGGTCAGAAGATTTGAGCAACATCCTCAATGATGCGTCTATGAAGTGGATGAGACTCGACTGTGTGGTCCCAGCCTTCCCAGTGAGCCCATAGCACGCCCAACTCTAGGTATGAGCCGGATGGAACCGAAAAATCCCACAACGATTTTTTGAAAGGACTGATGGGGATTCGAACCTAAAAACCTTTCAGAGTCTGTAACCCGTTGCACTATCCTCCACAACACCTAGCTACCGTCTCCTATAACATTCATCATCATCATCATGTGCCCTGCGCATTGCACTGGCGATCATGGCCCATCATATGGATGGATCCTTTGTCGCTGCAAGTACATCTCCTAACCCTGTCTTGTCTTCATCCACCGCGCTAGTCCGTCCAATATTTTCTCCCTGGGTCTACCTGGTGCTCTTTTTTCCTCTCCAGCTTTCCTAGTGCGAAACTCACCAGGCTTTCCCTCTTCCACGTCATAGTCAAAGCTCATCTCGTAGGCGTCAATGCCGGCAGCGGTATCAGTGACGTCATCGGACAATCGGGGTTGTTGGTCCACCAGGGAATGAATCAGACTGGACTTGCCGCTTCTGTGTGAGCCGATGACCAACACTTTGACCCCCTGGTACGTCTGTCAATAAAATATGTCATACATTACGTCATTAATTATAACGTCATTATATATAACGTCATCATATATATATATATAACGTCATACTGGACTTGCCACTTCTGTGTGAGCCGATGTCCAACACGTTTACTCCTTGGTATGTCTGTCAAAGAAAACATTATATATAACGTCATTATATATATATAAAACGTCACATATATAACGTCATTGTATACAACGTCAGACTCGGCTTGCCACTCTAGTGTGAGCCGATGACCAATAGTTTGACTCCCTGGTACGTCTGTCAATAAAATACATTACATATAACGTCACTATACATATAACGTCATTATATGTAACGTCATTATATATAACGTCAGGCTGGACTTGCCACTCCATGGTGAGCCGATGACCAACACTTTGACTCTCTGTCACTCTGTCTCTCTCTGTCTCTCTCTATTCCTCTCTCTGTGTCTCTCTGTCTCTCTGTCTCTCTCTCTCTATCTCTCTGCCTGTCATCACCATCCTGAACTTCAGCATCATCACCACTATCACCAGCACCACCACCACCATCAACACCACATGGACTACCCAACCAGCACCACCAGCACCATCAACACCACATGGACTACCCCACCAGCATCAACACCACCATCAACACCACATGGACTACCCCACCAGCACCACAACCATCAACACCACATGGACTACCCCACCAGCATCAACACCACCATCAACACCACATGGACTACCCCACCAGCATCAACACCACCATCAACACCACATGGACTACCCCACCAGCACCAGCACCAGCACCACCATCAACACCACATGGACTACCCCCACCAGCATCAACATTCAAGATTCAAGATTCAAGATCACTTTAATGTCTCTTTAGAGAAATTCAGTACATGTTCAGCGTAAAATTCTGCAATAGACAAACAATTACATAACTCCCGCTCTCTCACACTCCTTTAGTCACTCACACTCCAATCTTGTTCAGATACTCAACTGACCTATTTACAAAAGACATTCTTGCTCTGTTGGTGGAACATTTCAGAGTTCTGTACCTTTTTGATGATGGCAAGAGCTCATAATGCTTAGCTAGCACGTGAGTGGATTCACCTAAGATCATTCTCGCCTTGCTCACAATACGACACTCATATAGTTCATTAATGCTCCTCTGTTGTACTCCCACTACTTTGCCACTCACCTTCACCACCCTGTCCAACACTCTCTTATTCTTCACACTCAGACCAGCAAACCAGCACAAAAATCCAAAAGTTAAGACAGATTCAATAAAACAACGATAGAAATTACCAAGAATGGACTCATTCATACGCAGAGACCTAAGTTTTTGAAGACAGAAAAGGCGTGACTGACATTTTTTGTGTATTATTTGCGTGTTTGTATCAAAGGTGAGTTTGCTGTCAAGAATCGTTCCAAGATACTTATACTCATTCACACGCTCAACTTTCACACCATTGATAAAAAGGTCAGGGATCACACCGGGCTCTCTCCGGAAATCCACGATCATCTCCCTGGTCTTTCTAACATTTAGATCTAAAAAGTTGTCTGTACACCAGGTAGTGAACTTAACTACTTCTTGGTTGAATGTTGTGTCTGAGTTGGAGAGGTCTTGGATTGCTGTGTCATCTGAATATTTTATAACAGGAGTGAGATCAGTGCCAGAGCAGTCATTGGTGTAGAGAGTAAAGAGGACAGGAGAGAGGACTGTACCCTGAGGAGCGCCCGTTGAGGTGGAACGAGAGTCAGAGAGTGTATGATGAAAAGAGACAGTTTGAGAACGATTAATAAGAAAATCTATTATCCAGAGAATGAGCTTAGGACAAACATTGAGTTTGAGGAGTTTGAGTGCCATGAGATGAGGTTGAATAGTATTGAATGCTGAAGAGAAGTCTACAAATAGAATGCGTACGAAAGAGCCTGGCTTTTCTACATGAGTGTATGTGTTGTGTAAAAGAGTGAGTGTTGCGTCATCAGTGGATCTGTTTTGTTTGTATGCAAACTGAAAAGGGTCAAGAGAGCGCTGTGTCTGGGTTTGTACCTGGCGTAAGACTATCCGTTCAAAGCATTTCATTACTATGGAGGTCAAGGCTACAGGTCTAAAGTCATTGAGCAGTTTTGGACCTTTGGATTTTGGAACAGGAGAAATGATCGAGTTTTTCCAGAGAGAAGGCACAGTGCAGACTCTAAGCGACCATGAAAACAGCATGCTAAAAACATATGACAACTGACTAGCGCACGTGCGTAACAACCCTCCACTAATATAGTCTGGTCCAACAGCTTTGTGAATGTTCTGTTTTCTAAAAATAGCCTCAACAAGAGAGCCGTCGATCCCACCGTCATCACTTTCCTTTCCCCGCCCCCTTTCCCTCAAATCATTCATAACATCAAGTAAATGGTCTTTCAAGTCTTGCCTCTCAAACCTACAATAAAACTCATTCAGAGAGTTGGCAAACTTGATCTTTTCATCCTCAGGGAGGGAACATCTCTGTTGTGGCTTATTCTGGCCAGTAAGGACTTTAATCCCCTTCCACGCATCTTTCATATTACCACGAAAAAATGTTTGCTCTACTTTGTTTTTATATTCTACTTTGGCTATCCTTAGTTCTTCTCTTAATTTCTTCTGAACCTGCTTCCTCTTCACCCTATCCCCACTCTGGAATGCTATTTTCTTCTCATTAATGGTATGTTTCAGTGACTTTGTGATCCACGGCTTGTTGTTGGGAAAAACTTTTACTTCTTTTGTCGGAATAAGCATGTTTTCACAAAATGTAACATAATCAGAGATGACGTTGGTAGATTCGTCAATAGAATCAGAAGTGTCAATAAACATATCCCAGTCTGTACATTCATAACATGCCTGCAGTTTTGAAACATCTTCACTAGACCAAACTTTAACTTTCTTCTTTACAACTGGCTGGGTTTGAACAACAGGTCTGTAAGCAGGGATTAAATGAATGGCTTGGTGATCGGATTTACCTATCTCAGGGAGAGGAAAAAATTTAAAAGCAGAGGTGATGTTACCATAGCATCGATCAGGTTTTCCATTTAGACGGGTATTGCAAGTTACATACTGTTTAAAAGAAGGTAAAGTCTGTTTCAGGTCACAAGAGTTGAAATCACCAAGTACAAAATTTGGGGCATCTGGTGAGAGTGTCAACACCACATGGACTACCCCACCAGCATCAACACCACCATCAACACATGGACTACCCTGCCAGCATCAACACCACATCAACACCACATGGACTACCCCACCACCACCACCACCATCAACACCACATGGACTACTCCACCACCACCACCACCACCACCAACACCACATGGACTACCCCACCAGCATCAACACCACCATCAACACCACATGGACTACCCCACCACCACCACCACCATCAACACCACATGGACTACCCCACCACCACCACCACCATCAACACCACATGGACTACCCCACCAGCACCACCACCATCAACACCACATGGACTACCCCACCAGCATCAACACCACCATCAACACCACATGGACTACCCCACCACCACCACCACCACCACCACCACCACCAACACCACATGGACTACCCCACCAGCATCAACACCACCATCAACACCACATGGACTACCCCACCACCACCACCACCACCACCATCATCAACACCACATGGACTACCCCACCACCACCACCACCATCAACACCACATGGACTACCCCACCACCACCAACACCACATGGACTACCCCACCAGCATCAACACCACCATCAACACCACATGGACTACCCCACAGCATCAACACCACATCAACACCACATGGACTACCCCACCACCACCACCACCACCACCATCAACACCACATGGACTACTCCACCACCACCACCACCACCAACACCACATGGACTACCCCACCAGCATCAACACCACCATCAACACCATATGGACTACCCCACCACCACCACCACCACTACCACCACCATCAACACCACATGGACTACCCCACCACCACCACCAACACCACATGGACTACCCCACCAGCACCACCACCACCACCACCATCAACACCACATGGACTACCCCACCAGCATCAACACCACCATCAACACCACATGGACTACCCCACCACCACCACCACCACCACCACCACCACATGGACTACCCCACCACCACCACCATCAACACCACATGGACTACCCCACCAGCATCAACACCACCATCAACACCACATGGACTACCCCACCACCAGCACCACCACCACCACCACCATCAACACCACATGGACTACCCCACCACCACCAACACCACATGGACTACCCCACCAGCATCAACACCACCATCAACACCACATGGACTACCCCACAGCACCACCACCACCACCACCACATGGACTACCCCACCAGCATCAACACCACCATCAACACCACATGGACTACCCCACCACCATCAACACCACATGGACTACCCCACCACCATCAACACCACATGGACTACCCCACCAGCATCAACACCCCAGCCACAACCAGAACCACCACATGGACTACCCCACCACCACCACCACCATCAACACCACATGGACTACCCCACCAGCACCACCACCATCAACACCACATGGACTACCCCACCAGCATCAACACCACCATCAACACCACATGGACTACCCCACCACCACCACCACCACCACCACCACCAACACCACATGGACTACCCCACCAGCATCAACACCACCATCAACACCACATGGACTACCCCACCACCACCACCACCACCACCACCATCATCAACACCACATGGACTACCCCACCACCACCACCATCAACACCACATGGACTACCCCACCACCACCAACACCACATGGACTACCCCACCAGCATCAACACCACCATCAACACCACATGGACTACCCCACAGCATCAACACCACATCAACACCACATGGACTACCCCACCACCACCACCACCACCATCAACACCACATGGACTACTCCCACCACCAACCACCACCACCACCAACACCACATGGACTACCCCACCAGCATCAACACCACCATCAACACCATATGGACTACCCCACCACCACCACCACTACCACCACCATCAACACCACATGGACTACCCCACCACCACCACCAACACCACATGGACTACCCACCAGCACCACCACCACCACCACCATCAACACCACATGGACTACCCCACCAGCATCAACACCACCATCAACACCACATGGACTACCCCACCACCACCACCACCACCACACCACGACCACCACCACCACACACTGGACTACCCCACCACCACCCACCATCAACACCACATGGACTACCCCACCAGCATCAACACCACCATCAACACCACATGGACTACCCCACCACCAGCACCACCACCACCACATCAACACCACATGGACTACCCCACCACCACCAACACCACAGACAACCCACATGACACCCCACCACCACCATCACACACCACAGACTACCCCACAGCACCACCACCACCACCACCACATGGACTACCCCACCAGCATCAACACCACCATCAACACCACATGGACTACCCCACCACCATCAACACCACATGGACTACCCCACCACCATCAACACCACATGGACTACCCCACCACATCAACACCCCAGCCACAACCAGAACCACCCAGCTCACCACCACCCACCCACCCACCTTGACATCCGCCTGCGACTCCTGGAAGAAATGCAGGATGGTCTTGAGGCCAGACTGGCAGACGTCGGGTGGAGGATAGCTCAGTGGGTTCGAATCCAGCAGCAACTCCTGGTCGCGGTACCAGTCGACCTTCTTGAGGGCGGCCCAGGACAAGGTCTTGATCTTGTTGGAGCTGAGGTCCAGCTTGTGGCACAGGTTCATCAGGTGACCCGGGAACTTGACCACGTTGTTGTCCGACAGGTCCACTGAGGTGATCCAATGCTTGTTCTGGACTTTCACGTTGAAGGAGGGGACTTTGGCCACCTGCGGAGTTGGGATTTAGAATCACCGAACAAGTCACCAAGCGAAATACACTCCATGGTTTGGGCATAAAAATCACCGAACAAGTAAGTCTTCGAGTGAAACAGTCATCTTACAAACAGCACTATTGGTTCATTGAGGTGATCTAATGCTTGTTCTGAACCTTCACGATGAAGGAAGGGGATTTTAGCCTCCTGCGGGGTTTGGACATAGAATCACCGAACAAGTCATCGAGTGAAATAACAAATCATTTTATACACAGAATCAGTGAGGTTAAACGAGGTTGATCTAATAATCGATCTGACTACCTTCACGATGAAAGAAGGGGATTTTTTTTTTGTTCAAAGCCCTACCGACTGTACACAGCTACATGACTATAACTATCTCAAAACGTACATAATACTTTACAAGGGGAAAAAAATGGGAAAATAAAATAAAATACACAAATTAATGCATTTAACACATAATCTAAGGATATGCCCCTAGCATATCAGAAATAGCCGGCAGAATCGGCCAGGCCGGAACAGCATTCGGGAGGATGACAAGCATTCTTACCAACAAATGCTATCAATTAACATCAGGAAGAGAGTCCTGGAATGTTATATAGAACAAATGCTGTTGTACGGATGTGAGGCGTGGACAGTCAGCAGGCAAAGCCAAACAAGATTGGGGCAGCCGAGATGTGGTTTCTGAGAAGAATGTTGAGAGTTTCATGGACAGCAAGGAAAACAAACGAGACAGTCTTGATGGAGGCAGACACAAGTAGATCACTCATAAGGAAGATTAGGAAAAGACAGGCAACATTTACAGGCCATTTTATGAGGAAAGGGGGATTTGGAGCACCTGGTCACAACGGGAAAGCTGGAAGAAAAGAGAGCACCAGGTAGACCCAGGGAGAAAATGCTGGACGGACTTGCAGAGTGGCTGGAGACGAAGAGGTGGGGCAGATGTTAGGGGCAACGAGAGATAGGCACAAATGGAAGTCCATGATCGCCAAACCCATGCGGCAGGGCACCTGATGATGATGATGATGATGCCACTAGCGTTGGCCACTCCTTCCAAGTTATTACCAGGGGGATTAAAAGAACAATCCTGAATACAAATGTAAGCATAACTAAGGACACTAAAAACAGACATACAGACCTAATCAGCCAAGATTGCTACTGCACATCCCATTTCCTTAGAGCCAAAAATGCACTCAATAAATGTACTAAATTGTCCATTCCAAGATAAGATATGTAAGGCTTTATGGAACACATACAGATAAATGGACCAGCAAGGCAGAAAACGATAGGAAGAGATGACAGAAAGCAAAAGAGCAAGGCAGAAACAAAGAGAG